>CAWUFW010007042.1:0-600000 GCA_963921515.1 Calotriton arnoldi | reverse complement strand
CTACCACTACCACCACCCCTACTCAGGGGTGGCTGGATGCCTGCCACTATCTCCACCCCACTCAGGGGGGGCTGGATGCCTGTCACTACTACCATCCCCACCCTTAGGGGGCTGGATGCCTGCCACTACCACCACCCCACTCAGGGGGGCTGGATGCCTGTCACTACTACCATCCCCACCCTTAGGGGATGGATGGCCACCACTACCACCACCCCTACTCAGGGGGGCTGGATGCCTACCACTACCACCACCCCTACTCAGGGGGGCCTGGATGCCTGTCACTACTACCATCCCCACCCTCAGGGGGCTGGATGCCTACCACTACCACTACTCAGGGGGGCTGGATGCCTGCCACTAACACCACCCCACTCAGGGGGCTGGATGCCTGTCACTACTACCATCCCCACCCTTAGGGGATGGATGCCTACCACTACCACCACCCCTACTCAGGGGGCCTGGATGCCTACCACTACCACCACCCCTACTCAGGGGGGCTGGAGTGCCTGCCACTACCACCACCCCTACTCAGGGGGGGCTGGATGCCTGTCACTACTACCATCCCCACCCTTAGAGGGATGGATGCCCATCACTACTACCATCCCCAATCATAGGGGGCTGGATGCCTGCCACTACCACCACCCCACTCAGGGGGGCTGGATGCCTGTCACTACTACCATCCCCACCCTTAGGGAGATGGATGCCTACCACTACCACCACCCCTACTCAGGGGGCTGGATGCCTACCACTACCACCACCCCTACTCAGGGGGCCTGGATGCCTGTCACTACTACCATCCCCACCCTCAGGGGGCTGGATGCCTACCACTACCACCACCCCTACTCAGGGGGGGCTGGATGCCTGCCACTACCACCACCCCACTCAGGGGGGGCTGGATGCCTGTCACTACTACCATCCCCACCCTTAGGGGGATGGATGCCTACCACTACCACCACCCCTACTCAGGGGGCCTGGATGCCTACCACTACCACCACCCCTACTCAGGGGGGCTGGATGCCTACCACTACCACCACCCCTACTCAGGGGGCTGGATGCCTGCCACTACCACCACCCCTACTCAGGGGGCTGGATGCCCATCACTACTACCATCCCCACCCTTAGGGGGCTGGATGCCTGCCACTACCACCACCCCACTCAGGGGTGGCTGGATGCCTGTCACTACTACCATCCCCACCCTTAGGGGGATGGATGGCCACCACTACCACCACCCCTACTCAGGGGGGGCTGGATGCCTACCACTACCACCACCCCTACTCAGGGGTGCCTGGATGCCTGTCACTACTACCATCCCCACCCTCAGGGGGCTGGATGCCTACCACTACCACCACCCCTAATCAGGGGGGGCTGGATGCCTGCCACTACCACCACCCCACTCAGGGGGGCTGGATGCCTATCACTACTACCATCCTCACCCTTAGGGGGATGGATGCCTACCACTACCACCACCCCTACTCAGAGGGGCCTGGATGCCTACCACTACCACCACCCCTACTCAGGGGGGGCTGGATGCCTGCCACTACCACCACCCCTACTCAGGGGGGGCTGGATGCCCGTCACTACTACCATCCCCACCCTTAGGGGGCTGGTTGCCTGCCACTACCACCACCCCACTCAGGGGGGCTGGATGCCTGTCACTGCTACCATCCCCACCCTTAGGGGATGGATGGCCACCACTACCACCACCCCTACTCAGGGGGGCTGGATGCCTACCACTACCACCACCCCTACTCAGGGGGCCTGGATGCCTGTCACTACTACCATCCCCACCCTCAGGGGGCTGGATGCCTACCACTACCACCACCCCTACTCAGGGGGGCTGGATGCCTGCCACTACCTCCACCCCTACTCATAGGACGGGTAATGCATGACACAACCAGCATACTCCCACATAAGGAATGCCTGAAAATTACATACCCCCCCAACACCATGACAAGCGTGTGTAGTCTGTGACAAATGCCTACAACACTGAACATGACATTGAACATACAATGTGACCCCCTAGCACATGTGTCACACATAAATGTGTGTGGCCTCCACAATGCAAGCCGACCATGGCCACTGTGGCAATGGGGTTGAACACCCCATCACCACAGCGACCAAAAGGTAGGTGTGGGGTCCATACCTGATGCACCTTTTGAACAGTGTGGCAATGGGGCCCAAAGCCCCATCACCACAGTGACCAAAAGGGAAGTGTGGGGTCCATAGCTGATGCACCTTTTGAACAGTGTGGCAATGGGGCCCAAAGCCCCATCACCACAGTGACCAAAAGGGAAGTGTGGGGTCCATAGCTGATGCACCTTTTGAACAGTGTGGCAATGGGGCCCAAAGCCCCATCACCACAGTGATCAAAAGGGAAGTGTAGTCAGGGTAAAAGCTGCCAAAGCCAAACTGCATGGATGATTCCTGGTCACACAACAACAAACACATCAGTGGCATAGTAGTGCTTGTGTCCCATAGCAACATAGATTGGGTGAGGCAAACAGTGCAGTGCAAATAAAACATACCTTTGGCCATGTGCATACAAACATCACCCATGGGGGCTGACATTGTCAACATTCACAAATAACACAATGACAAAAGTGACCATCATAATGCAGACCCACATATCTTCACCAATGGACACACAAATGTAGATATCCTAGGGAGACTGTAGATGTCAGGTGAACAAATACCATACCATGGCAGCAATGGGACATACAAACCATGATTATTGTGCTGACTGATGACCTAGGAGTCCCAGGGACAGCAGGGGAAAGCCAACAAACAACATACAGCCAATGGCACACTCAATATATGCCAATGCAGTGGTGCAAATGCACAAACACAAACAGGCAGACCCACACTGCATATCAAACACAACAGGTGATGGGTGTGTGTGCCAGTGTCCCCAGGCAACCACCCCACACATGAGGAGGCCTGAATTCCAATTACACAGATGTGTATACAGTGCCATACAAAAGTAACTCATGGATCGGATTCCCCTATGTGGGCAAAGAGGCATTGTTAGATGAGAGGGAGCCCAAATTACACATGTCACACAAGCTAGTAGGAACAGCAACTAACACAGCAAGAGACAGACCCACCACAGCACAACCCCCAGGGACCCCACATTGTGGTGACACTACCCTGCATGATAATCCCACTGTGATGACAAAGGTAGATGTCATTCACACTGTGAACCACAGCCATGTGTCCTGAGCAACAAACTACCATCACACCTACACAAGCACAAATCAAACAGCACGGCCTGCCAGCCATGGCCAATATGGAGGTAGGGGTCTAGCCGTGCAACAACTCACATTTGCACACACTCAACACCACACACCTTGATCTCCACCAATGTGCAGCAGTGAAGCTCACATGGACTGGTGACATTGCACATGCACCCATGACAATCCCAGGGGTGGTGGGGGAACTAAGGTGCAGAAACCCATCACACATGGCCAGTCAACAAGACTCGTGAATGTCTGACACACTGCACACTACGCGGTACATGGGCATGACGTGAAATCCACCACAATCAATGGGATCCTGGCCATAGTCACACACCAATGAAGAAGACAAGGTGACACACAAAGAACACACGTACACAACTTCCAACATTGCAGCTCTGACCCTGAGGAGTGGCAGCAGTCACACACACAACGTGTCACAATCACTGAAAGCTACCATAGACTGTAAATTACATGACATGTGTAACCAACAAGTGCCAAGGGGAAACCTGAATGTGTCCCATCTGCGTTTGCCCACATCCCCAGCCCTGACAACAAAGACAACCTGGGATGACAACCTGATGAACCTTAGTTAGCCATGCACCCACATCCCGGAGTAACCAGGTCCAAGATGTTTGATGAACACAGAACAACTCAGCAAGCATCAGAAACAGGAACATCCGTAGGGACAAAGCCTGTGTAGGAAAAGGGAAGGGTACACGCACAGACATGCTTACACAACACAAAACACG
Source organism: Calotriton arnoldi (assembly GCA_963921515.1). Taxonomy (NCBI): domain Eukaryota; kingdom Metazoa; phylum Chordata; class Amphibia; order Caudata; family Salamandridae; genus Calotriton; species Calotriton arnoldi. The sequence goes on along the minus strand of CAWUFW010007042.1, from coordinate 596,018 downwards.
GGCCCAGGCAATGTCACGGGATTACACACTGCCATGAGGGCACTCCACTGCTGTGGAAGGTCCGCTGTGCCAAGCCTTGTCTGTGCACGACTCAAACATGTCGGCAGAACACTCGGTCAGTGAGTCAACAACTACAACACACTGAAGGCTCTGCTCACATCAGCCTGGGTACGGGAGTGTCACTTCAGTCATCTGCATACACCCAAAACACGTGTCAAGCAAGGTGCACTGTATACACTGATGAGTCCTTCAACATTGGTGTGCTAAACTGCATGTCCAGTGGAGATGGGCACACAGTCAGGGAAATAGGAACATTGAACAGTGGTAAGCCCACCAGATGTGCATCACTGTAAGACAAAGATGTTAATTTACAAATGCAAAACGTACATCCCTGTGTCATATGCTGAACATCACACCCTCAGACTGCAGCAGAGGATGCCATAGATCCAGACTACAACAGGACACACATCCCATGGACCACATGAAGTCCATCACTGCAACACTTCATTTCCCTGATCTGAACACTAGTACAACTGCAAATGCATGATGATAACCATGTACATCATGTACATCAAAAGAAAAACCACAAGTAAACAAAAATAGGCTTTATTCAGCAAATGTCAATAAAAAATCAGAAGTCCAAATTAAACTAAGACCAATGGCCAGTCCAAATACACAGTCCCAACAGGGTGATATGTGACAACTTGTCACCCATTGCTTGCCTGGACTGGTAGGGACAGGGGACATCCCCCTTGGAGGGGCATACAAGGGGCAGGCCAGGCACCGCAGGGACAGGATCTGGGGATGCCAGAGTGAGGCAGTGAAGGGGTGGTGGGTGCAGGAGTGTCACCAGCAACTGCAGTGGAGGTGTCTGACTCAGGGGAGGCCGGCACCACTGCAGGGCTCAAGTCAGATGGTGTTGGTGCTGCAACCACTGCAGTGGGCTGGTCAGATGGAGTGGACTGGGTCCCCAATGCAGTGCCCGAGTCAGACGGGGTGGTTGTGGACTCCACCGCAGTGCATGACTCCAAGGTAGTGGAAGGGGGGCAGAAGAGCTGGGCAGGACAGAGGGGGGGACCCGGTCTCCACATCAGTGGCACAAACAGGCTGAGCATCTGGGTTGGGGGTGGAAGAGCAAGTGGCAGGGGGGGAGGGCCTAAGCAGTTTGGGGATGCGGTATCGGTGTGTGGGAGAACCTGGGGCAGGGTGTGGCGGTGGAACCTGTGGAGTGGTGGCCTGGGGGATGGAGGAGAGAGACTGGGTGGTGGAGCTGCGTGGTGGTGGTGGTGGGGTCTTGCCCTTCCTGGGCCGGGGGGACTTCCGAATGGGGTCCTCAGTCTGCTTGCGCCTGGGGGAGGGTGTCCGGGGGCGAGGGGCACTCCCCTCTGTGTGGGTGGACTTCCTCTTCCCCCGGTATGCCGGATCTGCAGGATCGGAGGAGAAGAGGCCGAGGTCACACAGGAAGACCTGCTGTGTAGGTGGGGTTGCAGGTGAGGCAAGGGAAGGGGTCTTGGAGGGAGAGGATTTGGAGGACTGCGGAGTGACTGTGGATGCCTGTGTGTGTGTCTGTTCCCCATCCCCTGTGTGTGTGGTATGTGTCCCCTGAGGATGCTTGTGTGCACGTCTTGCCTTTCTTTTGGGTGTGTCTGTGCTGCTCGTGTCTGTGTGCTTGGGTGAATGTGCAGGTGTGCATGTGCTTTGGACAGGTAGGGTGCCAGGAAGTGTGGATGGGGCAGAGGTAGGAGGTGGGAGGGACTGCTGGAGGAGGGACACTGCTGCCGTCAGGGAGGAGTCCATGGACTTATTGCTCCTCTGTAGGGCAGACATACCCGTCGAGATGCCCTCCATGAACGACACCAGCTGTGTCAACAGAGTGGTGTGTGCATGGAGGACACTCAGCATTGCTGTCTGCCCTACATGGAGCTGCCGAAGTAGGCACACAGACTCCTCACTCAGGGCAGCAGGGGACACAGGGGCAGGGGGTGCGGTGCCTTGCACGAAGGAGACACGCTCCCGAACACGGGAGCCTCCACGGACGTCTGGAATTGGAGCCAATGGGAGGGCGGTGCTGGTGGTGGTGGTGGCTGGGCCAGACAGACTAGCGGGGGTGTGGTGGCTGCTGACACCCGCCTCCACAAGGGAGTCATCCTCCGAGCTGCTGTGGTCCTCAGCTAAGGTGGATGGTGCTGAGGACTCCTCGGTGTGGCTCCCCTCGCCCTCCATGCCACTGGGTCCCTCTGACCACTCGTCGGATGCTGACCCAGTCTGGCTCCGCTGCTCCTCCTGGTCCGTGGAGCTGTCCCCTCCTGTGGCCGTGGATGTATCTGCAAACAATTAGGGAAACAGACAAACATCAGTCACCTGCACTGACCGCACACACCACAGTAAGTACAGCACTTACAGAGCCAGCCCTGGCATCCTTAGTAGAACATTGCCAAAACTCCTCACACAGATTTGGAGAAGCCAATTGTCAGTCTGATGGTCAACCATGGGACTCACACCCCTCCTGCCCTTGCACCCATCTGTCTGGTGCCTGTCTGATGGCAAGACCCCAGTGTGGACACATGCACCACCTACACAGTTGTTGGACATTGCAGGGAACACAGTGAAGTATGTGAACATGCACACATCACATCTCTTGCCACTGAGTCAGTGCAGGTGTCCGGAGAAAGGGATGGCCAGAGTCTAAATAGAAATGCATGTGATGCATACCAGCACCAGACACCATGATGCACCCATGTCCGGATAGTCCATGCCACAATGGGGTGCATGTTGCACATGTCACTCCCCTGCAGGATCACTCTTAGGAAGTTTAATGCCATGACACAGGCATGCCTGCAAAGTCATACATCACTGTCTCCAGTCACATGGCCATGGCAGCCTGCCAACAACAGTCTGCACTGTGTCACAATCCTAGGACATGGGGAATGCAAGTTATGTAACTGACAAGTGCACATGTCCATCCCCACACACCACATCATCTGAACTAGTATTTGTCCACGTCATGCCAATTGGACATATGGGGGACATGAAACACAACTCCCAGAACCTGAGCACCTCACAGTGTGCTGTGAATGAATAACAGCTGCCTGAAAGTCACAGTTGCATACACCTGTGTGCACAGTCAAGTGATCAAACATCTATAAGTCACAGAAGTATCGTCTCACATGGTCACATCTCAGATGGCATGCTGAACCCTAACCGACAAACATACCAGTAGTCCTGACAACGAAGCCACAGCACACTGACACAGAGGCAGACACCTGAGGGAACATGTCACTGATCACAACATGTCAGATGATCCACGGGAGTGGGAGTACAGAGTCTATTGTATGCCCTGGAGTAGGCATGACTGTCCAGCTCCACCTGTAAGAGGGATGAGTCCTGGACAGTAGGCAGGTGTCTAAGCATGTGTGACACACTTGATATACATACTCCTGAGGCCCAAACATTGTTCCCACCCACAGCATGGGGGTGTGCCAAATACCCCAGGGACATGTGGTGAATCAGATCAGCAAGTGGACCACATATCAAAGTTACACCCAGATTACATGTCAGGACTTGGGCATTGTGTGAGCAATTGACCCACCCATGAATCCCACAACATAGTCACTGGAACAAATGCTGTCCCCCACCTTGAGCAAAGCAAAATGCAATGACACAGTCCCCAAGTGACACAATTTCCTGACTGTAAGGGCCACACATATGCGTATCAGATGAGGAGTGGGCATGTCACAATAGAGGGACATGGGTCCTGGACCAAAAGACTGATGTACTGTGGAAGTTTAACCAGGCCAGAGGAGGGCACATAGCATGTCAGACAAAGTGCACAGTGCAGTCATGGACTCACCCCCTCCTTGCTGCTGTCTGGCCTTCAGCTGCCCATCCAGGTCAGGGAAGACCACCGCCAGGATCCTGAGCATGTGGGGGGTCAGGGTCCGGTGTCCGCCCCTCCTGCGAGGAGGCGACAGCTTCAGCTGGACCCTTGCGATCCTCCGGGTCCAGCCTCGAAGGTCCTGCCACCTCTTCTGGCAGTTCCGGATCCGGCGCTTGTAATCCCCCACGGATCTTACTGCCCGGGCGATGGTCAGCCAGATTTCCTGCTTCTGGTGGGCATCAACCTGTGAGGATGACAAAGTGAAAATGCCATTACTACACATGCAACATATCCGTGCATCACACAGTTGGATATACATGTCTCAATCACTGGGGCACATGATGTACACAGGCAGTGCAACGATGGCTATGAACAGTTTGCCAGCAGTTACTACATGGTATCATTGCATGGAAAGTAAACCTTGTTGGAATGCACTGTTACTGCACTGTACCTGTTCAGTGCATGTAACTACACACTTTGGGGGCTCAGAACTACTCAGTGAGCATGCTAGCCAGTGGTGTGCACACTGTAAGTCATGCTAGTCAGACAACATGCAAAATTAGTAAGGCAGTGGACAGCACACTCACCTGCTCCCCTGGTGTCCCATACAGCTTGCTGTACTGTGGAAGGAGGCTGTCCAGCAGGGCCTGGTTCTCCTCAAGGCTGAAGGCTGGGGCTCTCTCCACAGTACGTGCCATTGCAGTAGCCAGAGGATGCAGAGACAGCAGCAGTGTTGGTGGCAGATGTGGTCCTGGAGCATGTAGTGCAGGCAAGTGAGCTCTCAGGGGAACAGCCAGCATTATATGTGTGCTGCAAAGGCAGATACTGTCCCATGTGTCCAAAGTGATAGGTCCAAGTTGTTTGCATCTTCTGAATCTGACCAATCCATGGAATAGCAGCACTAATACACGCCCACAGCATCCTTCAAAAATCCAAGTTCATGACACCCATGATTTTGCAACATTGTTGTGGCTGGCCAACTGAATTCACTGCATCAGACTCGTTGAAGCTTCGAATACGCGTCCGTTGCCATGCCAGGCCCCAGCCAACGCGTGCGCACCGTTCGATCCATTGCTGTACAACGCGTATTTCGGGATACAACGCGTACCCGCTCACAACAGATGCAATGGGCCGGCCGGGCACACCGATCGGTCCATTGCTGTACAACGCGTATTTTGGGATACAACGCGTACCCGCTCACAACAGATGCAATGGGCCGGCCGGGCACACCGATCGGCCCATTGCTGTACAACGCATACCTGTACAGGTCAGTCGCATATGTCACCATGCTTGTCACTGGTGAATGTATGCCAGCCACATATACCTGCCAGAGACCCAGGGGCACACCTACAACACCACACCCAGTCCACACTGTTTCCTAAGGCATGTAAGGCTGCATTACCTTTTCTGTGTATGGGGGTTAACATGTGGTTTCTGTGGTGGCACTTGTGGGCAGCCACACCCAGGCTGTGCATGTGTTAATGGGGACAGGGTCCTTTGTGTGTTGTGCACATGACCACTGTGATGTGCAACAGTTCATTTCGGAGCATGTGGCATGGTCACATTTCCAGGTTGTGTATGTGTGTGACATGTCACATACCCCCAGGGTCCCATGGGGGAAAGCATGTACGTCACAGGGTGACCCATTGCCACAATAGTGATGTCCCTCCACAGTCTGTGTGCATGTTGTGTTTCCGATGCCTCTGATTCCATGTGCACGATGGGAGACAGTCTCCACATCAACGTTGTTTGTGCATGGACTTTGATGTTGTGCGTCACTGGCGTCCATGTCTGTCCTGCGTAGGCGACAGGGGCCACTACCTGTGGGAGTCATGTTTGTTTTTCTGACATGTACATGATACGCCATGTCATGCCAGTGTCCATGTGGCAAGACAAGGTAACTGGGAATCTACCTGTCAATGAGCTGTGATGCCTGTGGCGCATCTGTCCAGACATGTCACTGTGGTGTGTGTGTGGAACGTGACAGCAGTAAATGGGTACTGTGACACAGCCTAATGGTTTCCCATATCACAACCTGGAACCTGTTGTCCACACATGTTGTACTGAGACGTTAGATGATGGCCATGTAGGTGCGAGTTATGTCCGAACAGAACGGCACACACATCAAGTACTTGTGTCTCGTAATGATGTATCATGTGAAATTGAGCATGGTGAATGGCACATATGTGGGGTGACTGACAATCTTTCTTTCCTCAACCTATGCACTGCAGAGCTCTAGCTGTCCATAGACCATTCCCTGACCTGGCAACGATGGTGGAACGTGACAGTATCCGACGGTACCGCTTCACCAGGCAGCTGATTGAGGATTTGGCAGTGCGCTTGGCACCACATTTGCAACCTGGCCGGCCGTACCCTACGGCGCTGACCCCCAAGGTGAAGGTAATGGCAGCCCTACACTTCTTTGCCACCGGTACCTTTCAACACACTGTGGCGACTGCCGGTGGGATGTCACAGACTATGTTCAGCCGTGTGCTACGCGATGTTTTGGAGGCAATGTTGAGATGCCTGAACCAGTACATCTATTTCCCTACACGTCAACAACTCACTGACATCAAGAGTGACTTCTATGCCCTGGGGAGGATGCCACATGTCATTGGCTCCATTGATGGGACACATGTGGCTTTGGTACCACCACAGGCACATGAGCAGGCATACCGGAACCGGAAACATTACCATTCGATCAATGCTCTGGTGGTATGTCTTGCAGATATGAGCATCACACATGTGTGTGCCCTTTTCCCTGGTTCAGCACACGATGCCTACGTGATGAGGAGTAGTCGCATCTCGAGGATGATGGCACAGATGCAGAACCAGCGTGCCTGGCTTGTCGGTGTGTACTGACTTTGTACCATTGTGTGTGTTCTGCTCTGTAGTATACCGCCCACTTTTCCAAATCAGCTAATGTGCACTTGTCTGTCCGTAGGTGACTCCGGATACCCCAACATGCCGTGGTTGCTGATACCCCTCAGGAACCCTGTGACACCAGCCCAGATGCGCTACAATGAGGCCCATGGTCGGACCAGGAGAGTGATTGAGCGGACCTTTGGTCTCCTGAAGAGCCGCTTCCGCTGCCTGGACAAGACAGGAGGGGCCCTCCCATATGCCCCAGCAAAGGTGTGCAAGATTGTCATCGTCTGCTGCATGCTACACAACCTGGCAGTGCGGAAGGAGTTGCCTCTCATCCTGGATGACGATGACCAACGTCCGCCACCTGTGGAGGATCCTGGCCTGGACCACGATGCCAGTGATGATGATGATGATGATGGTGATGTCCGCACACAGCTCATCACCAACTTCTTCAGCTGAATGTGAGTATCCAGGGAGATGTAATGTGAATGATGTGAGTTTGCATGATATGTGTGGGTGGTGCTCTGGTGCTGTTTGAGTGTGGCCATGTGCTACTTGACTGGATGCGTGCAGCAATGTGTCCTTACAGGTAGTATGTACTCCCCAACAGTTTTGACATCCTAACTTGGTTTTGTGTACTTGTCTTGTGACATGTATTGGGCATGAGTATTGCAGTTCTGTCCTGTTATTCAGTGGTTTTAACTGTGTGTCATGTCTGTCCTTCACAGGGTGCTTACTGAGTACTTTGGTCAACTTGGATCCCCCGACACCATGATTCAGCTTTCAGGGTGGCAGCAGTAGTTTCCCTACAGGTGATGTGCCACACACCCCTGGACTTCATATCTTCTGCACTTGTTGACTGTGTGGCCACTGCCACATGGGATTACCTTGCATTTGTAGTAGAAACAACATGTTGCAAATGTGTAATAAACCTGTGCTTCACTTTGGGATGTGCGTTGTCTGTGGTCACACATCTGACTGACATTTGCTTACTGCACCTGTGGGCTAGTTGACACAGACTCTGAATAGGTGTGGTGTCTGTGCATTCCACAGTATTTCCTGGCAACATCACTGTAGGCGATGAGTCTGATGGCCCTGGTGTCTCTGTGTTGTGTAGCCCTAGTGGTGTGTCTCCCTCATATGTGTCACGTCACCATGACTCACATGACGGTGTTGTACTTGCTGTAGCAGTTAGCATACACAGTGTAATTTAGCAGATCATCATCACCATAACAGTATCCACATTTGAATAACAACAGAGGCCAGTATGGTGTACTAGTGATTTTATTTACAGAAATGTGTGTGTGTATAGTGCACAGGATGGTGGGTGCTGTACATTGGGATTGTTATCCACAGTTCCCAGATGAGTTGGAAGTCTTGGTAGCAGAAATGTCCTGAGTGAAGTCCACAGTCATATGATACATTAGTCCAACTTGAACTCCCCATGTCATGTGGGAGAGTTGTGTTGCATTCGACAGGGTGAAAAGTTTGCACACAAAGGAGAATTTCCGGAACAGATGTTAGCTTCCTGGGGGATGTACGTGGCCATCAACCTCTCAGTTTTCCTTCCTCGGACGACCCCTCTTCTTTGGGGGGGACCCTCACGTGCAGGCTGCTGCGGTGCAGGGGAGTCTCTGCCAGAGTCCTCCTCCCTCCCTGTGGCGGTGTCAGTTGTTGCAACACCAGATGTTGTGGGCACACAGGGAGGTGTGGCCATGTTGGTGCTAATCTGGCGGAGGCATGTCAATATGTCCCTATGCACCGCTGTGAGTTCTTGCAATGTGTCCCACTTGGACTCCATGCGAGACATGTGTGTCTCCACACGGGACATGTGGGAGTCCAAGCGGGCATGATGGGCAACCTGCTGCTGTTGTATGTCCTTGAGGATCCCCACTACCTGTCTGACCTCTCCGGTGCTATCCTGGTACGCTTCGGCGATGCGTGCCAGTTGTGGGTCATCATGCAGTCCAGACCCCTCTGCAAGCAGCGACCTATGTCTACCACCCCTCCCACCACCCCTGGCGACACGTGCAGGACCTGCGGTGGCACGCACAGGTGACCCAAGGCCCCCTTGGGGGTTGTTAGTGGTGTTGTTGTCCGTTGCTCCACGGTGGGCCTGGGGCCCTGTGCTGTTATCATCGGTGGTCCTTGGTCTGTCCGTGTCGGCGGGGGTGGTCTGTGTGTTGGCAGTTGTTGGAGGGGTGGGTGCAGGGGGTGCAGATGTTGGTCCTGCTGGTGCTGCATGATGACTCACACCGGAGGTGCCAGGTAGGTCTTCGCCATCCGAGGAGGGCAGAGGCTGTTCCACACCAGTGAGCTCAGTGTCCCCCGGAGCCTGGGACAGGGACTCCTCCTCGCCTGCTGCTGTGTCCCCATCATCATCACCTGTATTTGGAAGAGACACACATTGTATGTTATGTTTCTACAGGCATCAATGGTTCACACACCTGACAGTTGTGACTGTACCTCTGGATGCGGGCATGTACATTGCATTGTCCCAAGTTGTCACAGTAAGAGGTTGATATTGGTGTAGCACATTGTCCTGCATACCTGGGGCATTTCAATGTGAATGTTGAGGTGTGTGCATGGCCAGCATTGGTTGTATTTGGTGGACATCCGGCCATCCTTCTCCACCTAGCCCAGTTATCCCACCATGAAGCATGCCACCCTTGCAGTGGGTTCAGGTTGACTCTCAGGATGTCATTCAGTGGTGTTCTGCTGTTTGTTGGTGCACAGTTCCCAGCAGGGCCTTGTGCTCCCCACAGCAGTACCCAGTGTCAGCCATCTTGTCAGTCCTTATCCACTCCCTGTGATGTGGGCAAGGTTCAGAGTGGTGTTGATGGGCAAATTGTGAGGGTGAGCAATATCTGTGACAACTCTCATCATGCTATTGCCTACACCCCCCTTCCCAGCATGCCCGTACTTCCATCCTTTTGACTATGCTTCCCTGTGGGGTAGTGTGCCTGTGCTGACAGGAAGGCTGACAGTGTTGTCCTTGCATTTGTTTGGCTACAAGTCCCAAGAGTGTCCCTGTGCTTCACACAGCATTACCCAGGGTGGTGGTTCTTTGTGGGATCTTCATTTGGTGTGTGAGGCATTGCATTCTCCCAGGTGGGTTATGTGGAGTTTGTGTTGAGGGGGTGTGTGAGGAGAGCTGCTTGTAACTATGGTCAGTGCTGTCAGTCCTCCTTCCCATCCAGCCAGATATCCCACCATGCAACGTGCTTGCATTGCAGGGAGTGCAAGTTGGCTTTCAGGATGTCAGGCAGTGGTGTTCTGCTGTTTGTTGGTGCACAGTTCCCAGCAGGGCCTTGTGCTCCCCACAGCAGTACCCAGTGTCAGCCATCTTGTCAGTCCTTATCCACTCCCTGTGATGTGAGCATGGTTCAGAGTGGTGTTGATGGGCCAATTGTGAGGGTGAGCAATATCTGTGACTACAACTCCCATCATGCTATTGCCTACACCCCCTTCCCAGCATGCCCGTACTTCCATCCTTTTGACTCTGCTTCCCTGTGGGGTAGTGTGCCTGTGCTGACAGGAAGGCTGACAGTGTTGTCCTTGCGTTTGTTTGGCTACAAGTCCCAAGAGTGTCCCTGTGCTTCACACAGCATTACCCAGGGTGGTGGTTCTTTGTGGGATCTTCATTTGGTGTGTGAGGCATTGCATTCTCCCAGGTGGGTTATGTGGAGTTTGTGTTGAGGGGTGTGTGAGGAGAGCTGCTTGTAACTATGGTCAGTGCTGTCAGTCCTCCTTCCCACCCAGCCAGATATCCCACCATGCAACGTGCTTGCATTGCAGGGAGTGCAAGTTGGCTTTCAGGATGTCAGGCAGTGGTGTTCTGCTGTTGGTTGGTGCACAGTTCCCAGCAGGGCCTTGTGCTCCCCACAGCAGTACCCAGTGTCAGCCATCTTGTCAGTCCTTATCCACTCCCTGTGATGTGAGCATGGTTCAGAGTGGTGTTGATGGGCCAATTGTGAGGGTTAGCAATATCTGTGACTACAACTCCCATCATGCTATTGCCTACACCCCCCTTCCCAGCATGCCCATACTTCCTTCCTTTTGAGTGGACTTCACTGTGTGTGAGTGTGACAGCAATGGCAAGATGGCTGACAGTGTGGTCCTGTTGTTTGTTGGTGCCCAGTTACCAGCAGGGCCTTGTGCTCCCCACAGCAGTACCCAATGTCAGCCATATTGTCAGTCCTTATCCACTCCCTGTGTTGTGAGCATGGTTCAGAGTGGTGTTGATGGTCCAAATGTGAGGCTGCCCATTATCTGTTACTACGAGTCCCATCATGCTCTTGGCTTCACTGACTTCACCAGCATACACAGGATTCCTTCCTTTCTGTGAGCTTCCCTGTGAGGTGGTGTTCTAGTGGTGGCTAAATATCTGACAGTGTTTGTTGGTTAGATTTGTGCCACTGCCTAGCTCTATTTGGGATTGGGTTTGTACATGTCATGACACAGTTACATATCACTATGACATGGCATGTATTGTGTTTTTCTGACTAACATACACTTCTTGGGATGATTATCTTTTGGTTGCTGTTGATTTGCTAGGGGTGCATGGTTTGACTATCCCCTTGACAGTGATGTGTGTGTATTGGCACACAATATTGTGTATATTAGTTGTGTACTCACCAGGCTCTGGGATGTTTGTTAGTCCATATACGCTCACTGGTGGTAGGATGGCCCGCACCTTCTCCTCCCAGGGCCTGAGGTATACTGGTTTGGCAGGAGGGCCACTGCCAGTGTGCTGGCTCAGGAGGTAATCCTTCTTCAGTAGGTCCCTGACCCTCCTGCGCACATCATACCACCTGTTCTGGATGTCTTCCTTTGTGCGCAAACATGGTGATTGTGCGTTCACCCTGTCGACGATCCTCACCCACATCTTGGTTTTCTGTGCCATGGGGGTCTGTTGGACCAATGTGCCAAACAACTGTGGCTCTACCTTCAGGATCTCGTCTACCATGACTTCCAATTCACTATCTAGGAACTTTGGATTCTTCTTTAGGGGCATGGTGATGGGTGGTGGTGGTGATTGATGTATGTGTGTGTGCAGGTGAGGGTGTGTGTGTGTAGGTTTTGCTGTGTGTGTGTGAGGGTGCTATTTGTTGAGGTGCTAATGGTGTGTGGCTTTTGTGTTGGATGAGCTGTGTGTGTGTCTGCTGTCTGCTGGTGTTCTGTGCTGGCAGGTCAGTGGAATTTGCAAAGGATCATGGTAGGGATTTGTGGCCTTTATGTAGGTGGAGTTGGGGGTGTGTCCTTGTTCCATTTTTTTCACCCCCTGTATTTATTGGCTTTGTCATTGCTTCTTTGGCCCTCTTTTTTTGTATTTTTTCATTTGTGATTATTGTGCATGTAGGAGTCGTTCTTCTTACCGAGTAGGACGTTGCAGTTATCTCGTGCGCGCCTCTCCGAGTCGTTCCCGCTGTGTTTCAGCTCAGTTTCATATGCGGCGTACGCGTCGGTCGCGGAGTATTGTGTTTGTTCGGCTGGGTTTTGTATGCGTGTCGGTCGTACGGCTTGGGCTCCGTGCGAATTGGTCTGATTTTGCACCCATTGCATCGTACTGCGCGGGTCGGAGTTCGCGGGTACGTTTCGTTTGGGTTGATTCCTGGTGCGTGTCGGTCGGTTCGATTCGCGTGGTTTCCTGGCCGGATAGCTTGTTTCCGTCCGGGTGGGTCGTTCGCCTTGAGTTCCGTACGAGTCGGTCGTGATTCACATGCATTTCATCGTACTTCCCAGGTCGGGCAACGCCGGTACGTGTCGGTCGGACTATAATCCCGTACCGAGTCGGTCGGTATTTTTTCCGGCCCGAATCGGATTCGGCCCCTAAATATTTACCTGCAATGTTTGTTGACAGGTCGTGGTAAATGAACTGCCACTGCTGCTAGTTTCACATAAAAGAATTACCCGATCAGTCCACTCAGGTAAATAGTCTTGAAATGTTTGTTGACTTCCTGTGTTTGAGGAGCTTCTGCCCACGTTCAAAACACTGTCACTTGCTCTCAAAAATTACCCGAATGGTACATCTTGTGTTGCAATTTCTGCACCAACGGGAGTCTAATTAAGCTTTGTGGCGTAGTGGGCTAATCTTCATAATTTTGCGTTCATTTCATTAAAGTGAAATTACCAAAATTATGCTGGCATAATAAAAATTTCGTCCAGGCCTACTCTAAATCGGGCACATTGTCATGTTTGAGGTCAGGGCTACCCTCAAGGTAAATAAAGATGAACCAGTGTTTTTAAAAGTTCAATGTCAATGTGAAGTGCTTTACAAAACCACCACACTAAAGTAACTTAATATATTAGCAAATCTTTATCACCAATTTTAAAGTCATTTAGATGCCCCCAAATATTGAATAATATGCAAAACTGTAGACACGTTACCGAAATATCAGTTTTATGTAAGAAATAAAGTTTTGCACAACAAAAAGAGAGTATATTTTACAATCCTTTGAAGCTGTACAAGAATATAGAAAGATAAACCATTTTTGACAGGAAGGATACTGAAGGATACTGCCTTTGACTGATTTTTCATTTGGTCCCTACTTTATTCAGTCTTGAATGAATTTATCATTCTAAATATTCCACCTCCATCTCTTTAAGCAACATTTTAGGACATTTTAGCAATTCAAAAACGTTTTCAAGGATAGTGTTTTAAATACACATATTTTATTGAGATGAGCAGCGCATCATGGTATGAGAGTCATTTTAATCGAACCAGAAAGAAACCTATGATCCACAAAGACTTTGGTTGCTTGCAATTTAGATCCTTTGGCAAACTTTATTGTATCAGTCTATGTAATTCCCTGGGCCAGGAATTGATGTGGAATTTATATGGTAAGCATAGATTTTGTGCTCATAAGAGCAAAATTGCTTCTGGTTGAAATCATACAGTAAATAAATCCCATTTAAAATTATACAGCACGGCGTGGAAGCAGTGATACCGTGCAACACTCTGAAAGCAATATGCCAAGGAAAACTAATTGGATGCCTAAAAGTGCATACTTATGTGGTAAAACAGGCATTTCTTGAAAGGTTTTGGAAGGACAGGCAAACGGGGTGGTTACATCAGCTTCAGCGTGGTTATGAGCATCATTGATAATTAACAGCAGATAATTTGCCTATTATACCTTTTTTGAACTTTGTTTCATCATATTTCACCTTATGCATCACCGAGAATATAGATTCATCCCAAAAACGTTTATGAAAGTAAGACTGAAAACTCATAACAGAACACTTTTAGCTTTAGGATGGGGCGTACTCGACTTGGAGACAGAGATGTGTTTAGTTCTGTGGCTTTCTTTGGCCTCTTTTGAAGGAGACAGGTATCTGATGGATGAGGGTGTGAATGAACACTATGACCTAGACACTTGTCCAAAGAGTGTGCTGTTTTGGTTCTTCTTGAAGACCATAAGTATTTGTGGGATGTTTAGCTTCACATTGAATGTATTTCATATCTGGTGTCCTTCAACATTTGTGCATTTGTTCCATTGCAAGATCCATTAGAATGTGGGCTGCTGATGGACCAATAAGTTGCTGGATCCATCCATTTCTGGATGGATGTAATACTGTGCTAATATCTGCATATAGGGAAAGAGATCCTTTCTCGAGTATGATTTATGCAGGTTGTATATGGATTCAGAGTTGAACCTATACTGAACTTGAACTTGTATAGATCCTTCAAACAGATTTTACATGCCTGATTCTGGATACACTGTAGATTTGTAAAATTATTTTTGGGGAAGGTGTTGAACAAACACTGTTGCAGTAATCCAGTTTTGAGAGAAAGAAGGATCTGAAGAATTATATTGTGTTTCGCTGGCAACATTTTGAGCACTTTCTGAACCACAGAGGTTACATATGGGTCAAAGCAGGCATTGGAGTAATACATGATTCCCATATTACTACGTTTGTCAACTGATTTTGGAAACTGATAAACATGTTCCTCCTAGAAGCACCATTAGTCTTCAACCCTCTTTAAGTGAGGCGTCTGGGCTGCAACCAATGAAGTATGTAGTTGAAGCATTAAACTATGTTTACTGGTTTCTTTGGCGATCAGATCTTTAACACCAATTGAGGTGGATCTGGCTAGTCAATCACACTATCACTTCTCTGGTAGGAAGTCCCACCAAGTAAACGAACACAGGGCTTTTAGGCCATACCCCCCAGTGCCCACCGCCAATTGATTTCTTACCTTGAGCGGTCTTGAGGCCTGTGACTGACTGGACCAACCTGAATTTTCCCACGTCTCGAGGAACCCACTGTGCCCTCTCGATAGTTCCCTCTCAGCTTCCAAAGGGTCTTATGTTGCTGTTCTGGAACATTGCAGATCTTGCTTCTAAGTTTAGTGACTCCAGGTGGGTGTGTTATGTCAAATCCTTCCACATTATCTGTCTCCAAGAAACCTGGGCAATTGATAACAACTTTTTCCTGGAGGGATATATGACCTATTTTGTACCTGCTGTGCCCTCAACGGCTGGTAGGGCCAAGGGGGGCTTAATTATGTTTGTTAAAATTGAGTTGAGTGGGCATACTTTGGACCTCAATTGGCAAGCTCGCACATTGCATGGAGTATGACCCTCATTGCCTGGATACTCTCCATTGGTTTTAATACATTTTTATAATAGCAAGGGAGGACGCTTTGAGCCCTCCGGAGTCTCTCATCTGCAAATCGTCCTTGTTGGTGTCTTTAATTGTCATTTATGTAATCTCCCCCTAGAGGGTGGTGCCTCTACTAGCAGTTGTTGGCTGAATGAAGGCTTACATTTTGCTCATTCACGGGATGGCCGGGAGTTAAATGAGCTCTTTGATTCTCACAACCTGGTCTTCAGCTTGGAGAAATTGGTGAATTCCCTGAACCCCGCAATTTGCCCGTCTTATAAAGGGAGGAGCAGTGGATCGCTTATTTATTTTATATTTGTTTCAGCACCATTATACCTGCTCATCTCTCATATTAACATTATTTTCAGCTCTTTCAGTGACCACAATCCATTATCCCTAACCTTGGACATTGCCTTGGGCCCAAAACCACAGCTAAGGGGTGCCCTTATGAGCTTGTCCGGTGTTGGCCAGGGGAGAAGGCTGAAATAGGCTCAGGTGGACCCTCGGCATCTATAAACTTCTCTTTTTGCTTCCTGCCTGCATGATTTTAATATCTGCCTGGATAGTGATGCGGGCGGGGAGGTATTGGAATCTTACAAAGGCATAGCTCTGGGGGTTTGTAAACTTATGACAGTCACAACCATTAGCACCCGGGGGTCACAAATCCCAAAATGGTTTGATAGGGACTGCTCGAGAACTCTGCGTCATTTGAAGGCAGCCCTGAAGCAGTCCCCAAGGGATGGGCATTTGATCAGAAACTGCAGGCAGGCTTATAAGTTGGCTCAAAAGGTGTTTAGACATAACTTACAGGAGTCAGCCTGGGAGGATCGTTGTCAAGCCTGCGAAACGGAGGACAGCTCCCTTTTTTGGAGCGATGTAAATAGGCCTTGTTTTTCAGAGGGCTCTGGTCCGCTTTTATGTCATCACAACCCAGAGCAACGTGGGTGGATCACTTTCAGGGCATCTATAAACAGGGGTTGGCGGGGGTGATAAGACCCCTGTGGCACCTGTTAAAGCAGGTCACCAAGTTGTCTTCATGTTAGATTAAATCCAACAAGGAATCCTTGCCCTTTCTAGAAATAAGGCCCAAGGCCCAGGGCCCAAGCAGTATACCGCCAGACCTGTTCAAAGCTAGTACAGAGGTTTGGGCCCCTTTACTAACGCAGGTCTTGAATGCGACTGCACAGGAGGGGTCGCTACCCCCTTGGTCTACCGCAGTGATCGTCCCCATATTTATGAAGGGGATAAAGAGAATCCACAATGTTATCTGCCAATTTCCTTATTGGACGCTACGGTTAAGGTCACGGGGAGGGTGATTTTAAATAGGCTGTGTGACTGGGCAGAAGAAAATAACATTTTGAGCGACATCCAGTATAGTTTTATGGCAGGGAGGTCGACTTCAGATCAATGCCTTAATCTCCATTTAATTACCAGCAAATATACGGTGGCTCAGTCTGAATCTCTACATCTTGCATTTATGGACTTGACGTCCGCATTTGACAGGGTTAATTGAGTGAAACTCTGGTCGATGCCAGTATTGTGGCATTATTAGCGGATCTTCGCTCATTGACCTCAGCCTCGTGTGTTTTTTTCAAGGTGCAGCGTGCACCCGCTCATTTTCAATAAGCTGTGGGGTTCACCAGGGGTGCATACGTGCACCTTTTTTGTTCACCTTGTATTTGAACTGGCTAGGTCTGCACTCCTATCTGTGTCGGCCGACTGCCCTAAGATTGGGGACAGATTTCTCCCCGTTTTGTTATATGCGGACGATGCGGTCCTGATGGCTCGGAGCGCACAGGGGTTCAACTTGTTGCTGGCCAAGTATGTGTCTTTTATGGGACTCCTAGACCTGTTGGTCAATTTCCCAAAGTCCTACGTAATGGTAGTGGGTCCCAAATCAACAAATTGTAAGCCCTTCAAGGTATCTAATTTTACCTTGTGCAAAGTTAAGGCCTTCCCTTATTTGGGTGTTTTATTTGAGGGCAATAACTGCTGGAAACACCTGGTGGAGGGCAAAAGATCAGAGTCTGTAAAAACTATGGGGGCGGTTTTTAGTTTTGCACATAGGTTTGGGTGTAGGGCACCAAGGGATCTTTTAAAATGTTATCAGGCCAAGTGCATTGCACAGTTGCACTATGGTAGCGAGGTCTGGGGGTATCTTAAGGTAGATCGGATTCAGATTATGGAGAATAACTTTTTGCGCAAGTTGGTCCAGGTCCCCCAGTCTACTCCGGGGTTTTCTGTGCATGTTGAGTTAGAGCTCGATTATGTCTCGGACCTGATCTCCTTAAGCCCGCTCCTGTGTTGGATTAAGATCTGGAGCAGGGCGGGGCTGAAGCTACGCTGGTTGATCCTCGAGGACTGTTTGTCTTTGGATGGGTAACTAGTATACCCTTGTTTGCTCATGTTCAGGCATCCTTTTCTTCTCTAGGCAGGCCCGATATTTTTATGAATCCTATTTCTAACTCTGCCCACGATTTCGGGAGAGTTAAAAGATTATTCCTGGAATGCTCGTGCTCGGAGAGAGAAGGCTTAGAACTTCAGAAGCTATCAGTTAGGGGCTACATGCTTTTAAAAACTGTACAGGGGATGGAGCCATATCTGGGCTTGGTTCGCTCACAGCATGATAGGTTTTTACTGGTTAGGTTCAGGTTTAATCGATTGCACCATTTTTTGGTTTCCCCATGTGGGTGGGTTCGGCCTCAGGCAAGGGATCCCTGCGGCTGTGACAATGTGTCTCCGCAAGATTTGCTTGACTTTATAATGTTTTGCTCCTACTTCAGTTGGTCGAGGAAGCGCTTTTTTAATCCCCTTGCTGAAATCACTGCAGTTTAAACAAGTCAGGCCCGCCTTGTTGTACCTTCAGATGCTCCCTACAGAGAATGTGACCTTCACTGTTTTATCTTTTTTACAAGCTGTCTGGGCGTCCAGGAAACCAAGACTTGATTAATTGTTTTGTATGTTCCTTGTTCTTATCAGCAATCTTATTGTCTGTTTTTTATTACTCATGAACTTGGTTTATCGTTTTTGATCTGTATTCTTTTATGGTGATTTTATTTACCGAATAAAAATTCGTATTGATATTGGGTGTCATATACATTTTAAACTGCTGGCCCTAGTCGCACCCACTGCAAGCTTCTGATTTGAGAAGCAATTGTCAGAACTGTCTGTAGTGAGGAAAGTGCTCTGAGCAGGTTGAGTGTGACATTTATTCACATTTGTGTGCACACATAGAGCATTGTTGTGGGCCTGCTTGTCTGTCTCAGTATGGAGTGTGTATACCGGTAAACACTGTGGCAGATGGCACCCATATTAAATTGGCTATGGCCTGCAAAGTCATTATAATTTAGTTGGGGATCAAAGTATAAATGTTCCCTATCTTCTTGGCACAAGTGTAAAATCAGTAGTGTTTAACTTTAAACTGTTTTTACACTTTGGATAAAGTTGTGCCTAAGACATAACCTTTGATTGTCATGAGATAGAAAAGGAAATTGCATTTATTTTCCTATTTATTTCTGGGTCAGGAACACATAGCCATAGTCCCTTTTACTCTATATGTGTTTGTTTATGCATTTATAAAATTGCACACATCTTTCTGAGCCAGCTTTAATTGAGCTCTTCCATACAACCCCTCCTCCCAGGGCATCCCAGCCCAGGCATCAAGGTAAAGGGAGGAGAGGACAAGGTGTTTTCTCTGTTTAGGATTCTTCCACATGCCCCAACCCACCCCTCCACCGAATGTCCCATTCTGCACATTACGTGTCCCGACGAAACCCCTGCAGGTAAGAGGCGTGTTATTCCCTCTGATGCACGCTTATTTCTTTGATTCTGCAAGGAATGAAGGGCGCCAAATTTCTTTTCTATTTATGATAGTACTTCTCTATTTTGGCTCGACTCACTGGCTCTACTCTCAACATTTTCTTCCCCTCTCACCTCCCTGCAGACACCACTGATTCTGCGCCCTGTTTTTTTCTCTGCTTTTCTTTCCTTCCTGCAGCCACATGCTCTTATCCTGCATTTCCTCTCACTTGTCCCTTGGGCTACTGGCTCTGCTCTCCACTCCCCCCCTTTCTCTCCTCTCTGCAGCTATCGCTGTTTGATCTTGTACCCCTCTCACTGCTCACTTTGTTTGCTGTGCCCCTTTCTCTTCCCCCTCCATTGACTAGCTTGCCTATTCTTAGCACAGATTGAAGTGTCCATTTGCAACAGCCTCTCGACCACTGCAGAAAGAATGAAGCATTCTGTCACTAGCTGTAATACACCTGTATCTGTTTTGTCACTAAATATGCTCCTGGAGTACTTTAAATAAATAATTGTATTCCTTTGGAAGGATACAAATCTGTTTTCCCATTGACTACGCATAAACACACAAAATAGACACTAGTCGGCCTCGTCTTCGAAGTCATACTGAAGCGACTCCTTTTTCTCTCCCTCTCCCACCCCACTTGCAATCCTTCCCTCTCCCCCTACTGTTTTCTCTTCCATTCCAGACAGGAGCTGTGTATTAGCAAATCTGATCGACCCACACTCCTTAGGTGTGCTCATTTGGTCTGTTGCTGGATAACCACTATGCTGGAGAGGGTCTGAGTATGGGTCACATGACCTCCCAGACCTCCAAACAACCCCTCCTCCCAGAGCAACTGAGCCTGGGTGTCAAGGCAAAGAGCAGAGAGTACAAAGGTGTTGTTGCAAATGGGTTACACCATTTTGTCCACCAGGATTTTTTGCTTTTGATCACCTGGTTTTTGGGTCTCACTCACAGCAATTTCATGGTAATTGGACTGTGCGTGTTTACCACAAGTGTTCATCCTTTAAAATAAGGCCACTGTGGCACAGTTAGGGAAGGGGGCACCGGGCTTATTATGGTTTGGACATGTGTGCACACATGGGTACATATGTATGCACTCTGCATGTGACTGAGTACTGTTGTGCACAACCTGGTAGATGCACACAGTTTACATGCCTTAGGCAGTTTTAAACCACACATTCGACTGTCACAATAACCCCTTATGAAAGAACTAAACCATATTTTACACATTAAGTTACAACTAAGTAGTCTTTATTTCCCTTAAATGCAGGGTGCAAAGGTGTTTAAAAGTAGGGCAAATAAAGTCAAGGTATAACGTCCATACAGTGAAATATCCCCAAAGGTATGTTCCTTGTAGCAAGAAGGCTGCTTCCATAGGGAATCACTGAGCTGCATTGTTACATTTAATAAATGCTAAATACGAATTAGTAGCAGCTAGAGAAATAATTCAAGGTCTCTATTTAATAGGAATTTAAAATCTAACTTAGGGGTCAAGTTAGATTTGACTATTTAGGGAATGTAACTTTCAGAATGTCATTTTCCTGCCTAAAACCAAAGGGCTTTTTACCAGTGTTCAGTGTCACATGACTGCTGATAGCTTTCCCGCAGTGAGATGTGTATTGCTTCCAAAGAGTGGCCAAAGGGCCGTGGGTGTATAGAGGGAGTTTCCCCTTCCTCACAGGATGGTCTAGGGATTGTGACAATTAACTTGATTAACTTCAAAGTGGCCTCACCATCACAGGCAGCTGTATCAGACACCTGGGCCTGCCCTCTCTGCTGTCCTGCTAGCCATCTAGGCTCCAAACTCAGTGGGAGGGAGACCTGCCCCAGGAATGGTTTTAGAGTGGCCACAGGAGGGGCTGCTCCTTTTCATGGCCACACCTCTGGATGGGCACAGAAGCTCTGCACAGGGGAAGACAGGTTCTGCAGTATTGTATTGTCCCAAAATGCTGTGCAGGAGAGTTGGATCAGGGGTTGAGGCATCATGTGGCATCCTAGGATTGGCCAGGGGCACCTGGTATCTACAGGTTGCCACCCACACTTCTAAACCCCTGCACAAGGGAAAGACAGGATGCTCAATTACGAGGGACAGAGTGCTCAAGAAATGCCCTATTCATTCATTCCTTCCTTCCTTCCTTCCTTCCTTCATGCATTCATTCATTCATTCATTCACAGCGAGAAAGACCCTGGACCTAGACAGTGACAATGGAAGAACCATGAACAGGTGAAGGAGAAGCCCCCTGATGCCACTGACGAACTAAGGACTTTGCCTGCAGCTGACCCTCAGGTCTAGAAGAGTCTTCCGAGGGCCAGTGATACTGGCCCACTTATGCCCTCTGAGGACAAGTTGTGGAAAGGCTTGGACTCCACTGCTGCTCTGATACCCTGCAAGATGGCATGAGGCCTGTGGAAGGCATAGCAGAGGAGAAGACTGCCGCAGGGAGTCAGTGAAACCAACTCCCAGCAAAGTGCGTCCGTTTAAGACCAGAGGGCTGCCTGAAAAATCTCCTGATGTCTAGAGTAGAGGTCTTCCCCAGCAAAATGATCCCAAAATCGGGAAAATTGGCCCACCAGGGCCCATGTTATGCACCCTTGACGTTTGCACATTTAAATATGCCTAAATGTGAAAAACAAGCATGTGGTGCTCCGCCGCCTTTCCATAAAACCCCTCGGCATGGTCCAATGCCTGGTAATGTCTGGTGCAAAATGCATTTGCTATTTACCTAGGAAGAGTAGGCGTGTGTGGGGCCCCCTTCCTGTCTCCAGATTGGCCCCGGGAAAATGATTTTTAAAAAAGCCGTGTCAGGGCTGGCGCTGCCATCACAGTTGCAGGACCCCTTCCCTGAGATTCCAAGAAAGAAACGGACCAGGCGCTGCTCTCACCACTTGTGCCCATGTCTGGGGGGAGGGCGGGTGCACCTAGCTGTAGTCTTCTGCTCACACGCATGGACTTCGGACGGGACAAAGAGAATGTTGACTTCTGCACTTGCACCGCACAGTTCTAGGCCAGTTTGGAGCCAGCAGGCCAGCGTGTGAGTAGGTTCCTGCCCCAAGGTTCTTGGTAGCTGTGGGTGCCCCAGGTGGGACTGGTGTACCCAATATACCACAACAAAATGTAAAAGAAAACCGAGTGACCCACTCATTAAATAATCATGCTCCTGCAAGGAGCACCCCATAATGCCCTGTACTTGCTTATTTTTGCATCTAGAGAGATTCTCTGCGGTGCCCCAAGGTGGGGCAGGGGCACCACCTATGTAATTTTGAAGCGTTGTTGGCGGCTGCAGGGGCTGAAGCAGCCCCCAGTGACATGTATAAAACTTGCCCTTGCCCAGAGGGCGCATGAAAAACGTAAGCCCCAGGAGAGGATTACCATTCACTTAAGTACTGTAGAGCTGGAGCTTTTGCTCTACAGCTTGGGAGTGCAGGGACCCTTAGTGGTTGGTCTACGGCTTCATTCTATGCAGCCTGAAGTGGTAAAAGACAGACCTGGGCATAGGTTATTTTGAATTCAATGCTTTATTTAAAGTACATTGCTGACAATGATTTTTGTAAGCATTGCAATGTTTGTACTAGCAATAAGGATTGCATTTAAACATGGTTACTGATTCCATTAATTTGATGGCGACTTTTAACATGTAGTTATTGTTCTTGTAATGTGATGATCCTTTGACAAAGCCAATAGGATTGCCTTATAGTTTAACAACAAATCCCAACACTTTAATTGACATGGAACAAATATACCAAACCACAAGACAAAACACACCTACATAGACATAATTAAATGTTCAAGTTACTAATCGAAAAAGCCAAAAATTCTACTACTGAAACAGAACCATTCAAAGTAAAATGGACCAAAAAAGAGCTTTTTTTCAAAAAAACTGTCAAAAGTCTGGACACCAGTAAGCATCTAAGGAACCAACCCTTACTCCAGAACATTTGAAGTAAACTTGCAGCCCACAACATAACTAAAGCAGACACTCTGGATTCATACTTATTACCCAAATGAACTACCTTCCTCAACCCTTTTTTAATAAACAGCTTCATTGGAATGGTAACTCCACCTCTCCTATCTTTCCAAGAACTGTCAATGAAGGAGTTTGAGGAACTTGTGAAGGCTAGCAGACCAGTCAGTTGCCCCTCCAAACCATGTCTCTCACAACCTTTAAAAACATCCTTCTGTCAACATCAGCAGCCATTCCCACCAGAAACTTGATGGACAGCTCCCTATCTTTAGGTGTTATTTCCAAAAGACTTTAAAATAGGATACATATGCTCACTAATAAAAAAAATAACTTGTGCCCTCAAGACCTCAGCAAATATAGACTAATAGGAAAATGGACTGCTCTTTGGTAAACTTATGGAAAGTGCAGCTTTCACCCAGGTTTCAAGATTCATTGAAGATACCTCCCTATGCTCGGACTCCCAAATGGTATATCGCCGTGGAAGAAGACCAGAATTAGCCCTAATCACCATCTGGAATGACCTTAAAATCATGACAGACAAAAATGGGGTCACTGTGCTGCTACTCTTGGACCTCTCAGCTGCATTGTCACCATCAACCATGAAACATTCATCTTTGAACTTAAAGAGATCTCATCTTGCTTATGCAACAGAATAACCCTGATAAATGTGCCTCCTTTCTCATAAAAAACACCTCCCAATGCAAAAGTGAAATCTCTCAAGTATCTATCATCTCACTCACTTTAAAACATTTACATGAAATTACTAGCTGAATTAATCAACAGTTTTAACTCACCAGCTATAACTACGCTGACAATGCACAGATACTTCTTAAATTGGATAATACCAAGGACATTGGAAACACCAAAATCTTCAGCTGTTAGTTGATATTGACTAGTGGATCACATGGACCTACCGCAAATTAAAGGCCTCAAAAACTGAGATACTTACCTTTAGCAACTGGAAAACTTGTTATCTCATTTGCGCCTGTCCAAATGAACTAGATCCAGCACCCAAGTATCTAGGCATGAAACCTTGGAATTACCATGGAGTCCAGACTGTCAATTAACACACAAATGGCTAAATAAGTAAAATCAGAATTCCTTACCATGAAAACATTGCAATGAATAACCATTATCCTATCAACACTGGATCACGCTAATGACCTATATCATAATTAGGGCTCCCGGTTTTATGGAATTTATTTTTTGAACATTTCTGTCTCTATTTATCCATATTTATTTTTTGGCCATCTTATTGGTATTTATCCATATTTATTTTGTGTTTTGTGAACAGATGAGGTGACAACTCTTATATTTCTGCATTTATTTAATAGATAAATGTGTACGCATAATTTGATGCATGTCACGTTTTAGCACATTACACAGCCAAAAATAATAAACCTACATTAAAAAAAAAATTATAATAGCACATATACATGTTGAAATATGCAGTAATTTAATCACTACTCATTGAGCTTTGTAACTCCCCATGCTGCCAATACGTACAGCTATTGGCCTGAAATTCATTAATCTCAGCATGGTGAGGCACTCAAAAGAAGGCAAATGATCTATATTTTTCAACTTTTAAAAATAAGTACAGACAGGAAATAAAATGTTTTCTGTCTGTATTTATCTGTAAGAATCAGTAAAAACAGAAAACAGGGAGCCCTAATCATAATCTCCTGTATCAACCATGAGAAAATTACAGAGAATTCAGAATTCTGCAGCTAGACGACTACTAAATGTAAAGGCATAACCCCTTAACTCCCCTGCCTCGAAAGCTCTCTACTGCCTGCTAGTTGCTAGAAGAACCTGTTTTGTATCACCCACAAGGGAATAAATGGTAAAGTCTATATACTCCCGAAGGAAATTGGGTTATTGGTTGAGAGGGATGGAAGCTCCACTCAAGCAACAATCAAAATCCTTGTCAGGGAGAGATTCAAAGTCATAAAATTAACCTATGCTTAAGCCTCTGGTAGCTTGGTACAAAAGCAGTCAGGTTTATCTTAGAGGCAATGTGTAAAGTATTTATGCAGCACACAAACAGTAATAAAGTGAAAACACAACATAAGAAAAATCCTAAACCAATTTAGAAAAAAATTGTAAATTTTAATAAAGTAAATGATACAGAACAAGATCAATTCAATCAATATAACCGGAGATATTCAATTTTGAATTTTTAGTGAAAATAGTGCCTAAAAGCAGAAAGTGGCCGATCGTGATGGAGCACAGGTCCGAAACAGGGACCCAGTTAGTCCTGCTGAAGAGTTTCCTTCTCAAGTCAGGTGTGGAGAGTTCCGTTCACATTGGAGGCAGTCGGGAGGAGGAGGCTTCCGACGCGAAGAGCAGATTGAGCATCACGGGTGGTTGTTGCTGTAGGGTGAAGATCCGGTCATCACCAGAGCTTTATGTTGGTGGTTTGTGTGGGCTGTCTTTGCTGCAGCATGTTGGAGATGTAGCAGGTCTTGCATTGTTGGTTGTTGCAGACGGTTGCTGTTGACACAAAGAGTAGGTCTCACCAGAACTTCGTGCTGCCGGTCATTCCGGGTGGCAGAGTTTTGGCAAGAATGGGCCTGTTCGTGGTCACAAGGAGCCCAAACCTCAGGATTATCACTTTTCTTCTTGGAGGAGATTCTGCTGATGCTAGCAGAGGGTCCAGGACCTGGGGGCACCGCTTGAGGATGAGGAATCACTCCAGCAGAGGCCAGCAGTAGGGCTCAGGCAGGTCCAGGCAGATCCAGTATCAGCTGGAGGCCTCTGCAGCTTGTTGTCTCACTGTATCTCACACAGGAGGTCATCCAACTGACTCTTGGAGCAGCCACGGGTCGTGGAGGTAGGATCGGTAGGGCTGTAGGGCCAAGTTGGGGTGGGGGGATTTTGAAAGACGACCATGAGGGAAAATTAATTATTTATTTAATTTTACCTCATGGTCATCTGTCGCTCGTACCTGCACGAGCTGCAGCTGCCTTGTAGTTGCTATGGGTAGCCTGGAGGCAAGGCAAGCAGGTCCAATCTTCATACTGTAGACAGCAAGACACTCCGTCAAGCAGTAGTGCAGCAGGGTAGTCCTTCTGAATCTTTCACAGGTCCAGGAGTGTTCTGATAAGTGGCTCTGGATGTCCTATATTTATACCTGGTGTCAGCCTTTGTGTGGGAGGACTCCCTGCCCTACCAACAACACTGGTTTGGAAACTTCTTCCCCTTTCCATGGTCAGGACTTCAAACTGTCTGGGGTAACAAAAGGCAGGGCAGGCCTGGTGTCAGGTTCATTTGTGTGTGCTGAAGACAAAGACCTTTGAAGTGTATGTAGAGTTGGGTACAGCCCCTCTCAGCCATCCTGTCAGAGTGGCCCATCCTGTTCACACGTAAGCCCCCTTTATCTCACTGTTAGGAAGCAATGCATAAACTCCACCAGCAGAAACATTCACAATCATGTGATTCAGGATACTGGCGGAAAGGCTTAGTTGGTTCGGACTAGAAAATGGCACTTTTGTAAAAAGTGGTGTTTTAAGAAAACTTAAAATCAGAGTTCACCATTTAAAGGGATATGAATTACAATTCATATGAGTGTAACCAGCATATCGCTATCTGTTCCCAATATAAAGTTAGCACATATTGAATGTAATAAGGTAACCCAGTCTTAGTGAATGGGAGAGATAGGCCTTACAACAAAATTACCTTCGTAGTTTTTCACTGTTAGGACATATTAAAGTTAAGTTAACATGTCCTGCTTTTTAAATACAGCCTTTAGGGCCTACCTTTGGGGTGACTTACAGGGATTAAAAAGGAAGATTTAGGCCTGATAAAAGGTTTATTTTAACAGGTCGAAACGGCGGTTTAAAACTGGACTACAAGTGACAATGGCATACCTGAGATATGTTTTAAAGTGCTACTTTAGTGGGTGGCACAATGCGTGTTGCAGGTCCACTAGTTGCATTTAATTTACAGTCCATGGGTACAGGTAGTACCATTTACTATGGACTTTCAAGTACATAAAATGGGCCACAAAGTGGTAGTCCAACTTCATCATGTTTGAAGGAGTGAGCACAAGCACTTTAGCACTGGTTAGCAGGTGTAAATTGCACAGAGTCCTAAGGCCAGCAAAAACGAGTTCATCAAAAAACAGGGGGTGAAGGCAAAATGTTTGGGGGAATACCACACCAAGGATGTCAGGTCTAACAATTCCTCAGAAAGAAAATCATCAAATACTTCCAACCCAAAGGCATCCGGTCCAGACTAGCACCTTATTTAATAATCACAGAGTACAAAAAAAATCATTGGTGGCTCATTCTTCTTAGTACCAGCAGGCAATCTGTGGAACCAGCAAAGTTAAGGGTTACTGAGAACCGTATGACCATCCAAACACTGGCCAAGAGCTGTCTCTTTTCTACATGATTATAGGTAAGCAATTAAACTCAGTGATGTCCTAACAACTTACAGAAGTAGGAAGAACTTCATACCAAAACATAACTTGCATCTTTAGGTGAAATCCTACCATTCAAACCATGTAGTCCAAAAGAGGCACTCCAGCTCACAGAAGGCCCGTACTAGCCTCAGAGGGAATACGCTATCACTCACATACATCAAGGGACCTAGTTTCATAAAAGTGGACTCTGTTCCCCTTAAAGAAATATATCTGTATATATGTACATGCTTAATTATTCTATGCTGTGTGTATTTGAGTGTATATACATACATATGTGTCTTCTGTATATGCATATGAGGACATGTTTGTACATAAGATTCATTAAAAAAGAAAAACCCTCATATGCGCTCTCAAGAAAGCTCAACATTATCTACTACCCATCTTTTGTAATTCAAAGGTGGGGGCCACTGTTCCTGGAAAGTAAAGGAAGAAGGAGTGTCTAGGTATTAGGCAGAACGTAAGGGACAGTCAGCAAGACTGTTTCTTGTTGCCCTCGACATCCCATGGGATGTCATGCTTCATCATTGGGTGGTTGCTTCTCATCAGGCCGGCGCTGCAATGCCCTACGTGTCCCCCAAAGGGTCACTTTTGCGAAGATCTATTGGTTGTTTACGCCGTTTGATGAGTGCGAGGGATGTCTTGGTGGGGTGGTATAAAGTGTTGGTGATAGAGTGAGCTAAGAACGATTAGGGAATATCACTTAAACCTTTAATATATGGATTCCCCTGTCAGGTTAAAAAACCTTATGTAGGTTAGTGCTACTGAAGGGGTTACAATGTGCCCTCGTAGCTTGGGCACCCCCACCTTCGAAATGATCTCAGTTTCTGGAGCATGGGTACTGGACCTTCATGAGCTCCTTGTACCCCTCTCCGAACTTTGTGTTAGACTCATTTTTCACACCCACTCCATTTCTCAGCCCAAATCTTCCTTCTTCCCTTCTTGTTGACTCCTTCCGCTACCTTCAGACTTCTATGGTCTCTCATAACTATATTCTAAGCTCCCCTCAATGTGTCTACTTGCCCAACCACCATGAGCACACCTCACTCTTTCCCCATTTATGACTCACCCATGAAACCTTTTAATTGTCTTCTATTCACAAAAACGCGGAGAGAGCTTGGGGTTTATGAGAGCACAAGAATAACCAAATAAAAACTAATATTCTACACTACCACCACTAATCTTGGGTTCCGGAGTAGTATGTTACTCACTGTAAAGCACTTCAACACCTTGTCAGAGATAGTAACTGCTATATAAATGTAATTACAATTACAACTACCACAAACAGCGCAGAGTCCCACAAGAGCCTCACCAGCCTAGAAAATAGACACTTTTGGGGCTGATGTTTTGGTCTGCACTAGGACGTATGTTTTCAATCCAAAGAAAGAGCTAGGTAGCACAGTTTAAGAATAGCTAAAATGGGCATATAGCCCCAGTTTAAGGGTCTTCAGTATAGGGGCCCAAGGACACCAAGCGAAAGACCTAAGTTGTGGTAATTGGGCATTTGGGGCACAGTAATTTCTGATTGCCCTGAGATCTGCAGACCAGGATTTATCATTGGGTAACACTGCTCTCAAGGTACCATGTGCAAACATGTTATTGGGGTAATAAGGATGAATGTATCCTGCTTTTGTAGTACACTCACTTGTTAATGATTTTTAAGCCGTGCATGATGCATTCCATTCTGATCCCTTTGCCAGCACTGCAAACCTGAATATAGTTCATCCACGTTTCAGGTGTTGTGACTCATTAAATCAGCAGCAGTGCACTTGGTTTTCAACAAAACGTCAACTTTGTCAGCCGACTTCGAAAGATGTTCCTTCCCAGAAGAACCACATTTAAGAAGCACAATTATTTCTGAAAAGAGTTTGGCCTATCTTTTGGTGATCTCATGAAGCAGCAATTTGTGCCGGTGGTTACCTAGAGGGGCTCATCAGCACTCATTTATGGGGACTGGCACTTTTTTTGTCCTCATTGGACATTTCCTGAGGTAGGCAAGAGAAAGACACACCAAGGGGAAAGAAAGAAAGACTGAAAAATCATCACAAAGGCAGAAAGCAGGAACCAGCACAAGAGGGATAAAGGAGCAGAGATTGGCTGGTAGTCAATTAAAGAGGCATGAGGTGGATTCCAGACTATGTAAGATTGATATTTGCCGTACCGACATTTAATACCACCAGCATTGGGCTTCTGAGCCGGGCTTTGGGTACCGGCGCTCATTCTTTTACAAATTAAGCACTGTGAAGCAGGCATCCATTTGCCAGCTATTTTCTCTTTTCTTTTGGGGCATGGGCATGCAATTCCT
Source organism: Calotriton arnoldi (assembly GCA_963921515.1). Classification (NCBI taxonomy): domain Eukaryota; kingdom Metazoa; phylum Chordata; class Amphibia; order Caudata; family Salamandridae; genus Calotriton; species Calotriton arnoldi. Next base: position 566,168 of record CAWUFW010007042.1, on the reverse strand, counting down.
CATCAGGTGCTTGCCAAATAGCTCTTTTTAAGCTTTTATGGTAAACATACAAGTTATGCAGCAACAACAGCCTGACAATTTTAAACACCTTCTTTCCACTTTCTGGTGAGTGGAAGGAGTCAACATTTTAAGGCGGTTACACTGATAGATTAATAAGGGCGGGAAATCAGCTTATGTGGTCATTCTTTCAGATTTAAATCTCTGTTCCTAGGAGACACTGGAGCGAAGACCACAGCCCATGCTGTACGTATCCTTTACTACTGAAGAAAACACATTTCATGACAGTTGCAGAAACTGGGAAAATGTTCTACTTCACAATGTTTTTGAGTGCTAACTTTTAAATTATCAACCCCTTTATAACACATCAACTTAATAGATTTGCTCCTATTTGACTCTGGTCCAAAGTTAATTTGCATTTGGAGTGTCTCTATCTATAGTGCACAGTGGACAAGCAAAATAATGTAGACTACCACCCAGACTAATTACCAGTGGCTGAGATAATTTAAACATTTCTTCTGTCATATTTTGTTCTTATCAGTGATGAACACTAATGGCCTGAATATGAGTGAAGACATTATTTATTTCTCTTGATAAATAGCGATACCATGGGGTACGTTAATTATCAGGTGTGATAAATAGCACCTGTTATGACTTTATGGGGAATAACATGCAGATTTTGGTGTTTAACACGCTAAAATCCACATGATACAGTAATTACCGTATGTTTTACCCTGTTAAATTTCTGCAGGTTTGTCCTGCTGAAATGTAACAAATGTTTGGCTATTTAATGCATCCGGTTATTATTGGACTTGCTAAATAAAAGCAAACTTGTAATTCCGCCCCCCATACAAAAACAGGCATTTACACACAGGGCGTAATTTAACGAGCCGCTCATAATTAGGCCCTAAGTGGGTTTGGCATGCCCGGATGTGGCTCGCTGCCACAGGATTTAAGCTGCACCTCACTAATGAGCCCAACAAGGGAGTAACCAGTCTGGGTTTTCTGGTGTTCCTATACAGAAACAATATGGCCTAGCAGTTTTCCCTTTGAAATGGCCCCTTTGGGATGAGGCCAAAAGTATTTTACAAATGTCTGTAGTGGAATAGTGTGAGACAAAACCATTGACTAGATTGTTGCTTAGAGTAATTGCCAGAGGCTGATACAAATTTAAGCAATGTATATATTGGGTTTTGTTTCTTCTTATTGAGTAACTTTAAGAGGGATGTGTGTATATATAGATGTACAATAAGACTGAGGGCCCAATTACAGTCTGGCGGTCAGAGAACTGCCAGACTCGCGGATGAGGGGTGGTGGCGGTCCAGCCACTGCTGCTCAGGCGGTGTGACCACCCCATTATGACTTGGGCGGTCGGACCGCCATGGGACCTCTGATGCCATCAGGGAACCGCTGTTCCCTGGAGGTGGCGCCGCGGTCCTGAGACCTTGGTGGAGAGGAGACTCAGTGGTACCGCCAAGCATATTACGAGTTTCCTCTCCACCACGGTTTTCATGGAGGTTCCACCGCCATGAAAACCATGGAAGAGGGGAAACATAGGGGACCCTATAGGGCCCCCTGTGCCTCCTCCGCATATGGATGCACACAAAGGGGTCATAACATGTGCCCCCCTGTGTGCATGCATACCAGTTCCTGCATGACATGGACTTTCGAGTCCATGCTATGCAGGAACCTTGTATGGCATTTCCTCTCTGGTACGGTTTTCATGGTGGAACCGCCATGAAAACCGTGGCGGAGAGGAAACTCGTAATATTCTTGGCAGAACCATGCCAGTCCTGCCAAGTATATATCAGGACTGCCACACCACCTCCAGGGAACGGCGGTTCCTTGGTGGCGTCGGCATTCCTATGGCAGTCCGACCGCCCAAGTCATAATGTGGCCGTCAGACCACTGGTACGGTGGTGGCTGGACTGCCACGCATCCATGAGTCTGGTGGTCCGAGGACCACCAGACCCTTCATTGGGCCCATAAACTGCACCTCACTGGCGAGACCTAACAAGGAAGAAACATGTCTGAGGCTGCTTGTGCTCCCATAGACACAGCATAAATCAGTTCATGCCTGACTGTCACTTTTGGGGCTGGCTCATGACTGTCTTGCAGAAGGTTGGTCCCACAGTGCTCAAAATAATCAGGGACTAGAATATGGCCGCAGTTGCTGAGATTAGTTGTAGTGTTTGATTCATTATGGTTAGTGTTGCTCAACAAATTAACTTAGTTGGCATTTAACACATTTTGTTGACTGATAAGGTGGGTGAGCGTTCTGACCTCATTGTTAAATCTATCACTAATTTTTGTACTCCGGTGATTGCAATTTCTCCTGTAAGGGTTCGTTTTTATTCAGTTATTACTTGCTATATGTTGCAGCATTACTTTTGTGGTTAGAGTTCTGAAACCACATGAGTTGCATGCATATATCTTGCAGGGGTATGCAACTGTACATAGAGTTGGAGCAGTCCCTTCTATAAATTATTTTCCTACATTTCTCTTGATTATGTCTGCTTATCTGGAGTAAAGGTGGTTTGTTTGACTTTACCTGTTGTTCTCAGCCGCCATCCACATCAAGCTTTGCATGATGTGTGTTTTCCTGCCACAACACTGAACACTATAGTTGGGTAGAAGTCCACCAAAGTGTGAAATTTACTCAATGGTAACCCCCCAGGTAGTATTTCCATTGTGGGATTCAAAGAGGTTGGCTGCCTCTCTGAGAGGAAGGGAGTGCCCACTCATTTCCAAACTGCAGGTGTCCAGTGCAATATTCATTCCAGATGACTTGACCCGTTAAATGATGGCAGTGCACATTTTGCAGTGCATTTCGATCTCATTATGCTGACACTATATTAGAATATTTTATGTAAATGATACTTTGGATAAAGAGGGGAATGTAGAGATTAATGCTCGGAAAATTAGTGTAATTTTATTTTGAAACTTTGTTAGCTTTTTGAAATGTGAAATTAAGGGAAATTTAAAACAAGTATTGGCAAAGCCAATAGGTTCTGGATTAAGACAGTAGAGCTATTGGCTTTCCCAATTTGTTTTGCCATTTGCACTAGTGCACCTGTGTCAATATGCATGTGTATGAATGGCTGGCACTCTTGTACTGGCTTTTCAATAAAACGATTCCAAGATGGCCACCAACGCATATGCATGTGTAGTGACACATATGCATGCATGCATCGTGACACATGCGCATGCTGTTTTAAGATGGCCAGGTTAGAATTGTAAATTAAAGTGTAAAAAAACAAAGTGTGCTTGAAGCAGATATAAGTACTCAAACAATTCCAGCAGCACTGACATAGAAGAATGAAATTTCAGAGGCCAATTATAATGAGTTTCACACATTATGCTCGCATTTTCCTCTTATCTTGCGTCTATTAGAATTGTTTTCACTGAAGTCAACTGAAAAAAGCAGGGATAAAACTAACCAACTTCCTCCAAGAACATTGTGTAGTTTGTTTTCAAGAGACATGGCAGCCTTCAACTTTAACAATCTCAGACTACACCACGCATGAAATTAAAGCAAAAAAGAATGTTTTTGGATGATCGAGCGGAGGTCTGGAAATATCTATAAGAAATCAACTCTGTATAAAAAGCATAAAAATAAAACCATCTTTGGATTATATATTGGTAGTTTTACTTACAAATCTATCTGCCGCTAAACTGCTGATTATAAATATCTACTTTCCCCCTCATCTTGTAAAAAATAAACATAGATTCGGTAAAATAATAGATGAGTTGGAGCAAATAATGGAAACATACTGCCAGTTATTTGTAATTATTGCGGGGGACTTTAACCAAATGTTACTGCCATCAGCGAATCAGCTCTCCACTATTGAAGATCCAGATCTGAGTCATAACATTCCTCACCCAAAAATTCTACTACAGGACAAACAAAAGGGCTCTAATGCTCAAACCAGATAGACTTTCAACCTTCTGGTAGACTCTGAATACAGAGCACTAAATGGAAGATCAGCCAGCTGCTCCAACTTATGGGGGACCTGTGGCCTCCACCATCATAAAATACACATTTGTTCATTACTCATATTTCCATCTCTGCAAAAGATAAGCTATCATTCAGATGCCCGAGAGTGACCACGATCCCCAAAGGCTAGTAGTAAACATTAAATATGAACAGTGAAAGGCCTGGGCAACTGCGAACTGTAACTGAATGAATGCTGTTAATGGAAGGAGGCTCATCTGGAACAGCGTGCTAAAAAACAAAGCGGCAAATCTGGGTGGAGTCTTAACATCATTTATTAAAAAAGATTTTGTCCAACTGAAGATAGACGATGACTGGATGAACATTTGGCAAACCATATTACAGAGCATATTGTCAGTAGTGATGACAAAGTTCCAAAATCCACGATCAGACACCTTTTTTTCATCGAATGCTCAGCAATTAAATGAGTCAAAGAGAGTTTATCGTAGTTATTGCGGCATACCCTAAAATGTCCTGTGTCTAAGGATAGTTATTTGAGACTCCAAAAACTAAAGAGTGAATTGACGATTAGAAACAAACAGATAACATCGGACAGTGAAGATAATGCCTATGTAAAATTATTTCAGGCCATTTCATCATGAAACTAACGAGCATTTTGGTCTCTGGTGGGATATGGCACAAGCTCTTTTAAGCGGCCTGATGATCTGTTCATCCCAAATGATGAATGGGAAACTCACATAAAATCCCTGTACAAATCAGTAATTACTTGCTCTTCCAATAGAACTTGGAGCATATCCTGATATTACAAAAGAGGAAATATCAAAGCTAATAAAAACTTCTCGCTCGTCCAAAGCAGCTAGACCAAATGGTATACCTATAGAGCTGGTCAAGTTAGATGTTACCTTTTAGAGCACACTGCTAGAACAGCTTTTCTTGCATGTAACTAAGTTTGGGAAAGTTCCATGTTCTTGGAAAGCAGCAATTGCGCACCCGATATATAAACGAGGTACAAAACAAGACCCAACCAGCTATAGAATAATAGCACTCATAGACTTTGAAGGGAAACTGTTTGCTAAGCACCTTCAAAATAAATTAAGGCTTTGGGCAGGAGTAACATCATTAATTCCATCTACACAAATAGGATTCTGCACAGTCTGTTCAACAGTTGATAATATCACAACACTGGCTTTACTTGGGAAAAAATCACGTATACAGAAAACAACGCTATCCGCCTGTTTCGTGGACAATTCCACAGCTTTCGACAAAGTGAACCAGCAAAGGCTGTGGGACAAGCTCATAACATGGGAAATAGATCTTAACCTTTTGCACTTTATCATTGAATTGCGTACCGAAACATGGCTACAGGTAAAGCTATCAACTGACTATGCCCGGTCTTCTAAATTTTGCACTGAAAAAGGCCATAGGTAAGGATGTATCCTCGCCCCTCTATTATTCTCCTTGTACATCGTTGACTTTACAGAGTCATTAAAATCAGATCAGGGTATTCCTCTAAAGCTAGAAGGTATAAAAATAACACCTTTGGCCTATGCTAATGATCTAGTGAACCTGTCACAGATGCCAAAAGGACTCCAGTATCAACTAATCCAATTACATAGGTACTACTTGGAGAATGGATTAATTGCCAAACTGTCCAAAACAAAAATCATGACCCTTGGCAGCAACTAAAGCTATGGGGTGGGTTTTAGTAGATACTTCAATTATAATAGTAAAATAATATGACTATCTCTGAGAGACTTTCGACAGTAAGTTATCATGGTCGAACCATCTGGCCACTAGAAAATCGAAGTCAACAATGATCACCAATTCCGTCCTAAGATTCGCAAATGTTTTTGGCGGAAAAGTGATTAGTCCATCACTTAAAGTGTTAAACATGAACTTAGGGGCTCATTATGATGGCGGGCGGACATCAGTCCGCCCGCCATCATAATGGTTTTGGGACCGCCCGCCAGACGTGCGGCAGTCCCACCAGTGCAATTAGGATGCGCCCGCCATACTGGCGGGCGCATCCTGGCCTTTTAACATTGCGGACAATGCTGCTGGCTGCAGCACCGTCCGCAATGTCAAAAGAGCATGCACAGCATTTCCCTGCACCACGTGGCAGGCACCACGCAGTGCCTGCCACTTGGTGCATGGAACTGCAGGGGGGTACCATTTCCGTCCTCCGCGGTACCATTATGATTCCCACCGCCATCCTAATTTGTCAGTGGGAATTTTCATTATAATGGCGGAAGGACCGCCACCGCCGGCCCAGCGGTGGCGGTCTTTCCGCCATCATAATCAGCCCCATGGTTCAATATCTACTGTATGCATCTCCTGCACTGAATCACAAGGCCATTTCCAGACTTGATAAAATGATTATGCAACGTTTACGTAATCTATTATGTCTACGCATAGCAACTCCCCACTGTGTTATTAGACTGTAACTAGGCTTAAAATCTTTAACATCACTCCACTATAGAAGCACCTTGAATTACATCTGCGAATGTGCAAAAGTGGATCTGACCTCATTAAAACATCTAATATACTAAGAACTGGGTAAATCTATATACAAGAATTTGCAGTTTCACATTTTACTGGCGGGCTTAGAATCTTATGACCAAATTAATCGATCAGCCCGGAAAATCCTTCTCCGTGATTCCTTTGCTGTTAAACAGTGGGACTCGGACTTGGCACAAGCCGAAAAATACAAGCATATGGATCTAGTGTCCGATACCTACTCTGTTCAAAGCCAGAAATATTTAGGGTCAAATTTGCTCCACTATACGAAAAATTTATTTTTAAGGTTTAGATTGTATTACATTCCGATTCGTGACTTTGAAGGGAAATAGAACCCAGCTTTTAAAGGTAAAACTGCCTGTCGTCTCTGTGGGCTTGCAACTGAATCCCTTCTTGCATATCATATGTATTTGTCCTAAGTTGTTGTATTTAAGGAAAAAAAACTTACACTCCATGTTTAACAAAGAAAAAATAAGATCAACTGTGGAAGCCATTAAGTATTGTTTTAGAGTCAGGGAAGACAGTGCAATAATAACGTTGACAACATTTTTAGATCAGGCCTACAAAGCTCTAGCTGTATGATTTTATGAGCTATACTGATGTATTTAAAGAAAAGATTTATATAGCTTTATTACCAATTTAGATACCCTAATTTTCCTTTAAGGATAATTTGTTGCACAAAACCTGTGAACTTTTATGCGTACTTGCTCATTTTTGCACATAAGCAATTTATTGGACCTGGTAAGAAAAGTCACTAGGCCAAGAAAGATCGAAGGAAGAGGCCAAAAATGTTTTGGTCAACAGTATGAATAACAAGGCCAGTACTGCTATTGGTTGAAACCTAAAAAGTCTGTTCATGCATGTTTATAATTTTAAGTCTATGCCAACTATGTATGGATTAAGTTGCATGCAAACTGCTTTTAAAGTATGGGGATGAATATATATCTTAAACTGCTAGTGCTTTTTTTAAATTGTATTTAAGAAAAAACACATTTTTATGGAGATTTTGGATTAGATGCACAAATTAATTATGATCTAAAGATAACGTTCATACTTGAAATTGTACGCCCAGAGCTTAGATGCGTTGAAATCGCCCACTTGTATGTCGCAATTTTAGAATCCTATCATTGTAGAAGCTTATTTATATTATGTGTGATGTTTTATATCTATTATTGTAATCTTTGATTAATACAATAAACTTTAGTAACTACTACACTGAAGTCCTCTCTGGGCAGCAAACTTAGGGCATGGTACAGGGCTTCTGCGCTAGTTTTATGCATAGTTTAAAATGTTGCATGCGTAACGCTGCGCATTTAGATTTTGGTAGTATAGTCTGTAACAAATGTTAATTTTACTGATTATACTGCAGCATAAAAAAACGACTTCAATAAGCAGGTAATTTTGTGGCATGTTTGATTTGAATGATAACTGCATAGCGTCACTTGGGACAGGAGTGAATAACAGCACAGAGCCATTTTGTACAGGAGTGAATAACAACATAGCGCTACTTATGACAGGAGTGAAAAAACGCTATGTGGCACTTGATAAGACTAAGGTTTGTTTGTTCTTTCTGTTAAGAAAATACCAACTGTTGCACTCTGCAGATTGATACCAAACTGCAGTTTATTTTAAGCGAGACATTTATGGTGCTAGTTTTTAAAATGTTTACTTAATACGTTATATAAAGATCTTAAATGTAAACAAATGTCGTGCTCAAAAACATATTTAATCCATTTAAAAAATGCATTATAGAAACATGAAAGCAACTTTCACCTTATCAGAGGTGAACAAAAAACCAGCAAGCTGTCTGTTGCCCCATGTGCCATATCTTTTGAGTCTTGTAACACAACACTGTTTTTTCCACTGCCTAATAGGAGTTAAAATCCTAACTGCGAGCTCTACTTGAAATGAAGATGCACACGCAGCGCAATTCAGCACTAGCAACAAAGCAGCAAATGGGTTCAAAACAGACCAACCAGCAAAATGGGCTGGAGGCAGCATAGCTCCCTGCTCCAGTCTTCTCTTCTCCAGGCCTCTGGTGCTCCTCTCCTGCTGGTGCTGGCATATTGCGCAGCCGGCAGAACACCCTCCTGCCCACAATCCCACACCCCAGAGGCTCCTTGTTGTCTTGCAGAGCACTTGTGATGGCAATGGAGTCCAGATCTTCCCTCAGTTGGTCCTCAAGGGGAATAAGGCAGCCAGCACCACAGGCCCTGGAGAGACCCATCTGGTCCTAGGGTCAGCTGGAGACAAAGGGGCCGATTCCGATTCAGGCCGGAAATCACTCCGACCGAGCCGGACTCGGAGAGATTTCCGATCGAATCGGACTCTGGCAGTCCGACCGAACGAGTACGATGCGCACACATGCAATCGGACTCGAGTCGGTCGGACTCCCATTGAAGTCAATGGGAGCCGGACGTACAACGCGTACGCGGGCTCCCATTGACTCCAATGGGTGCGAGGCGAACAAGGGCGCCCCTACAGCGGGTACGCGTCGATGCGAATCGCGCCGTACATGCACAGGTAGGGGGACCCATGGGTCCCCCTGTGTGCGACTCGCGCGGCTACGCGTACCGGGGGGTCCGACACGGACCCCCAAAGTCCGGCTCCGACTGCTCTTTCAAGCCGGACGGCGCGAGTCGGTCGGACTGCTCGCGGCGCGCATCGTACTTGCCCGGCCGGGGAACGTCTCCATTGCGCGGTGCGGGTCGTGTCCGTGCGAGTCGGTCGGAGCGGTTCGGACCCGCGTACGAGTCGGTAGGCGATTTCGCGTGCGCTCGCATCGTACTCGTTCGGCCGGACGCACGTACGAATCGGTCGGGAAAGAGGGCTCCGAATCGGATCCGGTTAAGCCGAATCCGATTCGGTGCTCTACCGGCCGAGATCGGAATCAGCCCCAAAGTCCTTAGTCCTTCTTTGCAGGGCATCGGGTGTCTTCTCTGTCCATTACTGTGCTGTTGTCGACTTCCAGGTCCAGTGTATCTCACTTGTACAAGGGTTTATAAGTGAGGTTGGAAAGTTCTAGATGCCAGGCACCAGTGGCCAATCCTAGGAAGCCACATCATCCCTCCACCCCTGTCCCAACCCACGGCACAGCATTCATAGACAATCTAAAATGGCGCCGTCAAGTTGCCTCTGTGAAAAGCTCCTATGAGGGTCTCAGCTCCACCCCTATTTGACATCACTGCCAGATCAACTCCCAGCAAAATGTCAAAGGGCAGCCCTCTGCTATGTGGGCTTGAGATGTCTGGGCGTCCTCCTTTGTTCAGTGGGTCTGGGCTTACCCAGTCAAGGTGCAGTGTGATAGCTAATTATTAGATGCAGATTTCCCCCACACCCTTTCCTGCCCAAGGAACTGGGTCAATCATTAATAATTGCTCTCTTTGTGTAGGAAGACCTTTCTTCCCTCTGCTGGTGAGCAGAGTAATTAGCTTGCCCCATAAGATGGGACAAGGTCCTGGAAATTGATTATGAATTGAGCCAGAGAAATATGATAATTTTTGATAGCCCATAATATGTATATGGAGGTAGATTTCACCTATGTGTATAATACATTGAAAGCACTACAGATTTTCCAGTAAACCCTACTGACCTATCTCTAAATGCCCATAAGTATTATTAGACCTACCCCAGTTCGGCACCGACACTTTCAGAGTCCTTTCTGCGCCAGGCTACCAATGCGCGAGTATTGGTCTCCGCGCGATGATAGTCTCACATGTGCAGCCCGCACATGTGTGCACACATGTTCACCTGTAATCAGCCAAGTGCCCCTTAGTCTAGCCGTGCCATATCAGCTTTATGTTAAAAGGTGGACACTGGTGTTAGACACGCTCAGTCCAATTACAGTGAAATTACAGTGAGTGAGACTCAAGTAGTGAGACTCACCCTCCTTTAAAGGTCCAAAAACCAGGTGATGAAAAGCAAAACATCCTGGTGGACTAAATGGGCAGACTCCATTTGCAATATTGTGAAAAAGAAACTCATAGACCTGTTCTGCACTTGCGCAGTGGAGAAAACATGTCATGCTACGGCCCCTGGTGTCTTAAATAGTTTAAGACTTGTGACAGCACTATTTTCCCAGCTTACTGGAACATTCAAGGAGTGTACTGCTTTATGATGAAAATATAGAGACATTTGTTTTCATATCTAATGTAAGCAACAGAAAGTAGCACAATACCATACACAAAGCAACTTAACCATGCAACTAAAACATAACATAGCATATAAACCAAAAAGTTAAAATATAATGCAATGCAACAACCACGGTACAACACAACCAAATCACATTGTAATAAATGAGCACCAAAACCAGAGGCGGCTCCTCTGCTATGGCGGAGGAGCGTCGCGCCCCCCCCCACCAGCAGTGGCAAACATTAAAAAGTAAAATGATAAAATATGTTTATTATCATTTTATTTTTCTCTCCAGAGCAAGTCTTGGGGGCTGGGCTATTACGGGGAGGAGGGGCAGTCACGGAGGGATAGTGGTGGGCAGCACTACTGTCACTGCGCATGATGGTTTAGCCGACCGTCTCAGACTGCTGGGTTGGAGACAGAAGTCAGAGGCTCCCAGTCTCCCTGGGAGCGCAAATCCTCAGTGCTCAGGCCAATCCTGATGCTGCTTTCATAGATTAGCTGCAGGGGATTCTAGGAGTCTGTGCTCGTGAGTCGTGAGTCGTGAGGAGGAGAAGATCGTCATGCATCGATGCAGCAGTTTGGTCAGGTAAGTTATTTTTTGTGTGTTTTATTTTGTACTCTTAGTCCTCTTCCCCCCGCCACTCAGTACGGGGACCAGCAGCTAGTGACAAAACACAGAAGCGGAAAAAAAACAACAAAACCATCACCGCTACAACAAAATTCCACACATCAAAAATGTGCACAAGAATTCTTGTCACATATTACTACTTCGAGAATCCTGTTTTCAAATTACAGTGGTAAAAGTTGTTTGGAGCAAGCACTACCTTAATCTAACAGCTACAGAATAATATGGCGCCAGACAAAAATGTTTTGTGATCTGGCCCTGGACTGTCGGACAATCGGGTTAAAAAGAAACTAGAGAGAAATTTGCTCCAATATAATGAGCGTTTGACATAATCATCAGTGACGTAATGAGGACTGCATGTTCAGGATACAGTGAAAACTGAGCACTGGTGACATCAGCAGCCATGAGCTCTGAAACGAGGTGGAAGCTGTGTGCCCAGAGTGTGGGAAGTAATGCCAAAGGAGAGCACCTCATGGCAGCCACTGAGTACTCTGAGTTTGGCACGAGCACCTCATGGCAGCCACTCAGTGCTCTGAGTTTGGCACAAGCCCAGCAGAAGAGGTGCAGAAGGGAATAAATATTTTGTTCCAAGGAACATTTGCATAGAAAAATTATATGTGTGGTGACAGGTTTTACTTTTCGAATGTAAAGTAAACACTTATACATTCCAATAGAGGCAAAAGAATACACCCAAACAGCCAATTAAAACACTGTGACAGAAACGATCAAGGGCGGAACAAACACAAGATTAGGGCGAAAAGCCATCGAATCAAGAGCAAACAACTGAGCAAGACAACAAAGCAATCCAATCACGAGCCCACTCTTAGTATGTTATGTATTGGAAACAGCAGGTCTGCTCACAGACAGCTCCGAGACGTAAAAAGGAGGGTGAAAATTGACCCTGCACAGTAATATCAGGAAACGTCAAGGCAGCAAGCAGGTCAGTGCTGCTGCTCATCAGCCACACACCGGTAGTGTCATGTGGTTTGTGGCCTCATGGTCTGCATTGCTAAGTTGGCCTAGGCCTGGCTGCCATGATGCCTTTTGCGCACGTTACTTTGTGACTTTGTTTTTCCAGCCTCTGCTTGTGCCCGGCTATATTAGAACTGTCTGCCTTTCTGCCTTTCACCTTTTCTCCTGTTCCCTGTGGGTTTCGTCTGCACAACATGTACAAGGTCGAAAAACAACGTCCCTTGTTCTTGCTGATCTGGCCAGTCCCTCGCACTTAGACGTAACACTACGTACAGCTGCACTGGAGAAATAAGTGTGCTTTTAATATTGTGATCTCGCTGTTTGTGGGACTTGGAGAAAAACCTTTCCAGGGAGAAGAGCTGTGCTTGTCTGATGATGTAAACCTTGCATCTAGATATTGAGGTATGAGGGTCCGCCTGACAATGCCCAGAGGTCTTCTATTTTTATAATAAACTAGTTAATAGCACGGGGAGGGTGGTAAGGTCATTTAGCCCTATATCCACTGCTTTATGAAATGCTTTCCCCGTTTGTATTCTATGGAATTGTAACTATGCATATTATTTTATCCTTATGCATTATGCTGATAGTACTGGCACGTGTACTGTATCTTAGAGCACGATAGTTGAAATAAACATTTTAAACTATACTGTGTCTCTTATTACGCACGTTGTGGACAGGTATGAGTGAGTTATGAAAGGGTGTTCTTGCTCCCGCGAGTCCTGAGAGAGAGAGACCGTGTTCTGGGTTGTCTAATCATTGGTAGCATCGCTGCTAATGAGACGCTAAAGCTAGTCGGATTAGGATTGTGGGTACTAAGGTGCATGGTTGGTTCACCACTATACTCCGAGGTCCTATTATCCTGTGCATAGCTCTGTGTATGTGCAGAATCCCAACAACATGGCGCCACCAACGTAGTGGGCTGCTTATCTGCGAGACGCTTGAGTAGTGCTTGTGCTTGTCCACAACACCCTTCGCATACGTTTCCGGAAACGTGTGTGAGGGTGATACCTCCTATATTGACGTTTTTATAGGTTCTTTCAAGCTTGAAGTTATTAAAAGGTGTTTAAGTAAACCCTATATTGTGCTGCCTCATATTAGGTTGTCGATCATTTCTGGTCTTAATGGCGGATATAAATATACCGGCACATAGCCGCGCTGCGCTCTGGGCTCATTTACTGGCTTATGGAGTGCCAGACGCGGGTGTCTCATTCATCTTTTTGGTGCAGGCTGACCCGGCTCACCACTTTGAGGTGTTTTACTCTTGGGTCACTTTTCCGGCGGTGGATGGAACGGACGATTTGTTCCATGAGTACACTCTCACTGCCCTACCCAATGCTTATCGGCCTTATCAGGCTCTCGAAGTACCACTTACGGCATGGCAACACCGCATTTGGTTTAATGGCGCCCTCCCACATCCGGTCACCCCGGTTCGTTTAGGCCCCTATCTATAGACGGGGCCACTTGGCCAGTTTTGGCCGGGTATACCCCACATCCGCGTTATTTGACGCTTGCGGTTGCTGAACTGCGTGAATTACATACATCTTTGATACGCGTTCACAGAGCTTTAGTACAGTATGTTACAGGCAACGTTCAGGGAGCCCCTCCTGGAGTTGCGGTGCATCCAGCTGGACTGGGCGGTGTAACCATAAGTCCCGTCATGGTTAATTCAGTGATGGGCAAGCGCCCACAAAATAAGGACGATTTGCCTTATTGGCTTGCAGAAAAATTTGACCAGCTGGAGGCAGTTTTTCCAAATACTTCTCCTGTGGAAAAACACTGAATTTTAACGATCAGTTTGCAAAAAGACTTAATTCCCGAGTTGGCAGAATGCAACAACTGGGGCAAGTTAGTCGCAGCAGTATATGCGAAGTGTTTCGGCACTCCTTCCATGACAGTTCTCCCCTCTGTAATTAAACGAGTACAGGATGAGCATGGCCCTGAAGCGGCTGTGGAATTGGGGATGAGACTGGTGGGAGTGTTCGATGTAGTAGCTGATTTAATCCTTGCGAACGTCAAGGGCGATGCAGTTAACTTTCAAGTAGCTAATGCTTTGGCTTTAGTCCCAGAACCGGACAGGCCACGCGAATTACCGAAAATTATTGCACAGGCTTATAAAACCATTGGCCGCAATAGTCTGGGAGTTAAGCCTTTTGCTAAAACGCAAACTCAATCACAGCCACAACAAAAAACTCAGTCTGAGAAAGATGAGAGGCCGTTCTTTACTAAAAAGAACTGGAGGTTGAAGAAACAGGGTAAGCAACAGAAGAAACCAGGGTCGCGTGGCGCATCCCCGGTTTCCGTATCTTCTGAACGCACTTATGATTTGCGCGACAGAGCGAGAATTAAATCTCCAGAGAGATTTCAAGTCCCTGATCCGCGTTCTCCTCGTTCTTCACAGGCACCATTGACCTACCAGACTGGTGGAGGAGAACGCCAGGATAGAGGCAGGGGTCGTGAGGCTCCACAGGGACGAGACCAACCTCGACCACAAGTCCGAGGGAAACCCGAAGAATTTCCACGTTCTTGCCCACAATTTCAGAAGAAGAAAGTTGCAGCTGTAACAGCGAGGTATGCCACAGACGGTGAGAACGAGACTCCTGAATTGGACGTGGGCAGTGACGCTCCTAGACAGCGCCACGGAAGTTACCATAGTGCGGGAGGCGCTACGTCCTCATGTGGAGGCGACAGCAACTGATACATTCATTACTGTCGAGACAGCTGACACCCGAGTGGCTCCCCCTGACAGACTATTTAATATTGTCCTTCAAATTGAAGGTGACATACAGCGAGTTATTAAAGGGATTTTTTGGGAGAATCTGACCTCTTCTTACGATATTATGTTGGCAGAGGCGGATTGGCCGCCCCCATTCGTACTTGCTGCGCGTAGAGGGGAGGAGGTAATCCTTCCGAGCTTTTCTCGTCATGTCCCCAAGGACAAAGCGGAGGCTCTCGCAGCTGAATGGGCTGGGGCCCTGGCTCCGGCGTTATACCATAATCACGTGGGCTGGGATGAAGACTCTCCCCCCCATGATATTCCCTTGCAGTCGCTGCCACAGCCACAACCCCAATATCCCATCCGGCAGGAAGCTGAAGGTCCCGTTTCTGACATTCTGACCCAGTTAGAATATTAAGGAGTAAATGAAACATGCGTATCACCAATGAATAATCCCCTTTTCGCGGTTTCTAAACCCGATGGATCGTACCGCCTAGTTTTGGATTACCGACATTTGAACTCTCATTGTCGGACCTTTGCGGTGCAAAATACACACAGTTCTGTGCTTGTAGACAGTATTGTTCGTAAAAAATATAAAACGACACTTGACCTATCCAATGGATTTTACACGCACAACTTGTCCCCGGAGTGCAGCCAATGGAGCGCTTTCACTTCCGGTGGTAAACATTTCAAATTCCGGCGTTTACCCATGGGCTACAAGAACAGCCCGGGTGTCTTCGCCGCTCGTGTTGTCTCTCTGTTGGACAGCATAGACCCAGATGCGTGTTCCTACGTCGACGATATCTATCTGACAGACGATGAATTATGGCCACATCTTTCCTGAGTGGACAGCATTATTCTTGAATTTGCGGTTTTAGGTTACAAATTTAATTTTGCCAAATCTCACATTGCTGAATTTACCGTTTTGTTTTTGGGCTATGAGCTCAACAATGAAGGTAAGGGCTTAGCTCCCCATTTCTTGGAGAAGTGCGCACTTTTGTGCCCTCCAACCACCCTGAAGAAGCTTCAGTCATTACTGGGTTTTCTAAACTTTGGGCGTACTTACATTCCCGAATATGCCCAGCGTATCAAGCCTCTATATGCCTTGATACGCCCAACTTTTCGAAGTCATGCTGGCTTCCTGAGCATTTCTCTATACTGCAGTCTTTGCAGTCAGATCTACTTGAATCTAAATTCTTGTTGACTCGTGATAACCACACAAACTTGGTGATTAGAATTGTTCCAGGGGCAGTGGGTTTCACGTACTTAACGTTTAACGAAGGTGACACAGTACCGATTGCATACAAGTCACATCTTTACACTTCAGCAGAAATGCGCTTTTCCTCTGTGGAGAAAGTTTTGACTGCAGTGCAAATGGCGATTCTAAAAGAACGCGCACTGGCACAGGGAAAATGCATTTTGGTGGTAACCCCATATCCTGCCCTTGAGGCAGTGATGAAAGCAAGTGTCCCGAACTCTAAGGCTTTGCACCCCCGTTGGATACAATGGGCTACATCTCTGAAGTCTCCGGATGTCACTTTTATCTTTGATTCCTCTCTCCAGACACAGGAGTTCTTACAGTATGAATTTGTTCATCCTCCTCCTCTGTCCTTGCTACCGCTTGAGGAGTACGAATGTATTATCTATACCGATGGTTCGGCACAACCGGCCACGGGTTCCAAGCATGCTTATTCAGCAGCATGTGCTATTGTTGCAGGTACCATGGTGAACGGTGAGTTCAAATCGACTGTAGTGCACACACAGGCACTAGGCGACAGTACTGCACAATTGGCAGAGCTGCGCACTTTGGTGCTCGCACTTGAGTTCGCTAATCCAGACGTGACAACCCTTATTGTATGCGATTCTTACTACTGTGTTCAATCTTTCAATGACAATCTATTCTTTTGGTCGCAAAACGACTATAGAGATGCAAAAGGCAGCACAATTAAGCATAAAATGCTTTGGGTTCGAGTGGCAGATCTTAAACAACGTTTGCCTCTCACACAGGTGATTCACACTCTTGGCCACCAGCGTGTGGGCGCACACGCTGTCGGTAACGGTTTGGCAGATGAAGCTGCCAAATCAGCAGTAGCCACGTGCACAGTAGCCGCAGTTACAAGATCCATGACTAAAATAGATAATGATATTTTGGCAGCTATTGCTGCAACAAAGGAAGGTGCTAATTACCCACGGGGTTTCCCTTCCAAATACTCTTATCAAGTAGGTCCCGATCAGGTTCCTCACGTAAACATTCCAGACGTTGGTGATCGGCTGATTCCCAACGCGGACCGCAGACTTTCCTTGATAACGGCCGCACACGAAGGCTTGGCTTCGGCCCATGCTGGCGTGTCTGCAACGGTTTCCATCTTGCAGCAGCGTTACTGGTGGCGTGGTTTATATAAACAGACCCGTACTTATGTGCTTTCTTGTGACGTTTGTCAGCAAATTAAGCCTTCAACGGTTACACAACCACCACAAACACCGCTCTGCATTTCTAACAGACCTTTTGGGTGTGTTTACCTGGATCACTGCGGTCCCTTCTCCTCTGACACTGCGTATAAATACATCTTAGTTGCAGTGGATTCGTGCACACGTTTCAATCAATCAATCAATCAATCACAGCATTTATAGAGCGCGCTACTCACCCGGGAGGGTCTCAAGGCGCTGGGGGAGGGGGTAAGTTACTGCTCGAACAGCCAGGTCTTGAGCTGCTTCCTGAAGGAGAGATGGTCCTGGGTTCGCCGAAGGTGAGTGGGGAGGGAGTTCCAGGTCTTGGCTGCCAGGTAGGAGAAGGATCTTCCTCCGGCGGTGGTTCTGCGGATGCGTGGTACGGTGGCGAGGCGTGGCTGGTTGATCGTAGCTGGCGTGTGGGCGTGTAGAAGGTCATGCGGTCGTTGAGGTACTTTGGGCCCAGGTCGTGGAGGGCCTTGTGTGCGTGGGTGAGGAGTCTGAACGTGATTCTCTTGCTGACGGGGAGCCAGTGCAGGTCTTTCAGGTGTCCGGTGATGTGGCTGTGTCGGGGGATGTCCAGGATGAGTCGTGCGGAGGCGTTCTGGATGCGCTGGAGTCTCTTTTGAAGTTTGGCTGTGGTTCCGGCGTAGAGGGTGTTCCCATAGTCCAGTCGGCTGGTGACGAGTGCCTGGGTGACGGTCTTCCTGGTTTCAGTGGGGATCCATCTGAAGATCTTGCGGAGCATGCGCAGGGTGTTGAAGCATGAAGATGAGACGGCGTTGACTTGTCTGGTCATCGACAGGGAGGAGTCCAGGATGAAGCCCAGGTTGCGTGCGTGGTCCGTTGGCTTGGGCGCGGTGCCCAGGGCCGGGGGCAACCAGGAGTCGTCCCAGGCGGAGGGTGATGAGCCCAGGATGAGGACTTCCGTCTTGTCTGAGTTCAGTTTAAGGCGGCTGTTCCTCATCCAGTCGGCGGCGTCTCTCATCCCGTCGTGTAGGTTGGCTCTGGCGGTGGTGGGGTCGTTGGTGAGGGAGAGGATCAGCTGGGTGTCGTCGGCGTAGGAGATGATGTTGAGGTTGTGTCGGCGTGCGATGGCTGCGAGGGGGCTCATGTAGACGTTGAAGAGGGTTGGGCTGAGTGAGGATCCTTGTGGAACGCCGCAGATGACTTCGGTGGCTTCGGATCTGAACGGGGGAGGCGGACTCTCTGGGTTCTTCCGGCGAGGAACGAGATGATCCATTCCAGTGCTTTCTCTCGGATTCCGATGTTGCTGAGGCGCTTCACTAGGGTGCGGTGGCAGACGGTGTCGAACGCCGCGGAGAGGTCCAAGAGGATGAGGGCAGCTGTTTCCCCGTTGTCGGTTAGGGTTCTGATGTCGTCGGTGGCTGCGATAAGGGCGGTCTCGGTGCTGTGGTTGGCCCGAAACCCGGACTGCGAGGGGTCGAGGATCCATTCGTCTCGAGGAAGGCGGCAAGCTGTCTGTTGACGGTCTTCTCGATGACTTTGGCCGGAAACGGAAGGAGCGAGATGGGACGGTAGTTCTTGAGGTCGGTGGGGTCCGCCGTTGGTTTCTTCAGGAGGGCGGTAAGCTCGGCGTGCTTCCAGCTCTCCGGGAAGGTGGCTGTGTGGAAGGAGGAGTTGATGATGTCCCGAAGATGGGGTGCGATGGTGGCGTCGGCTTTGTTGAAGACGTGGTGTGGGCAGGGGTCGGTTGGTGATCCGGAGTGGATGGAGTTCATCGTGCGGGTGGTGTCTTCGGTGCTGATCGGGGTCCAGTTGCAGAGGGTGGTGGTGGCGGGCGTTGGTTCGGCGGTAGGGTGCGTTGTTTGTGCGTCGAAGCTGTTGTGTATGTCGGTGATCTTGCGGTGGAAGAACGCGGAGAGTGAGTTGCAGAGGTCTTGCGAGGGGTGATGTCGTTGTTTCCGGCGCTGGGGTTGGAGAACTCTTTGACGATGCTGAAAAGTTCCTTGCTGTCATGGGCGTTGTTGTCCAGTCGTTCTTTGAGTGCCGACTTCTTGGTGGCACGGATCAGCTGGTGGTGTTTGCGGGTGGCGTGCTTGAGGGCGGTCCTGTTGTCTGTGGTCTGGTCGAGTCGCCAGGTTTTCTCGAGAGTGCGGCAGTTCTTCTTGGATTCCTTGAGTTCGTTGGTGAACCAAGGGGTTTTCTTGCTTCCGGGTCTGCTGGGAGGGTTTTTAGTGGTGCGAGGTCGTCGGCGCAGGCGGTCAGCCACTTGGCGAGGTTGCTGGCTGCTTCGTTTGGGTCCGTTGTGTTGGTGGGTGTGTTCTGGCTGAGGGAGGCGGTGAGCTGCTCGGCGGTGATCTTGCTCCAGCTCCGGCGGGGAGCCTGTTGCGGGTGGTGGTGGGTTGCAGTCTTTCTGAAGCTGAAGTGGACGCAGCTGTGGTCGGTCCAGTGGAGTCCGGTGGCGTGGCTGAAGGAGATGTGCTTGCTGGACGAGAAGACGGGGTCAAGCGTGTGGCCGGCGTAGTGGGTGGGCGTGTTCACCAGTTGCTTGAGTCCGAGGTTGGCGAGGTTGTCCAGCAGGGCGGTGGTGTTTCTGTCGTTGCTGTTCTCCAGGTGGAAGTTGAGGTCCCCTAGGAGGATGTAGTCGGCGGAGGGCATGGCGTGCGGGCTGATGAAGTCTGCGATGTCTTCGCTGAATAGTGTGCGTGGTCCCGGGGGTCTGTAGATGAGGGTGCCTCGGAGGGTGGTCTTGGGGTCAGTGTGTATCTGGAAGTGTAGGTGTTCGGCGGCGGAGAAGGTCTCGTCGGAGTTAGTCGAGATGCGGATGGTGTTCTTGTGTACGATGGCGATGCCTCCTCCCGTCTGGTTGACGCGGTCCCTCCGGGTGATCTTGTATCCGTCCGGGATGGCTATGGCGATGTCGGGCGCTGAGGAGGCGTTCATCCAGGTTTCGGTGAGGAAGGCGATGTCCGGTGCTGTTGCGTCGAGCAGGTCCCAGAGTTCCACGGCGTGCCTGTGGACGGAGCGGGTGTTCAGCAGGATGCATTTCAGGTGGTTGCTGCTGTTGCTCGACTTGGCGGAGGTGGTGCACGTCCGGGGGCAGGTGAATCGGCAGGTTTGGCAGGTGAAGGGTCCGTGGGTGCGTCTCGGTGAGGCTCGGTAGCAGGCAGGGTTCTGGCCGGCATTGAGTGCGGTGAGTGTGGCGGCGTCGTAGGTCCGTCGAGTAGTGTTGCATCGGTGGGAGCCAGGGGTTCTGGCGCTGGGCGCGGTCCATTCGCGGACGGGCGCAGACGGGCTTGCCTTAGGCGCGCCTTCGGCGTGCCAGCGGCGCGCCCGCTGCGCACGTCCGCTGCGCGGCCGCGCAGCGGCCGCCATTTATGGGGAGGTGGGAGGGAGGAGCAGCTGGGAGGCGGGAGGCAGGGGCAGCGAATGGGCAGTCAGGGGCGGGGCCGCAGGGGACGCAGCGGCGGGGAATGGCGAGAGGCAGCGGGGGCACAGAAGGAAAACAAGGGAGAGCAGACAAAATCACGGGCACAGCGTCAATGGGGCAGCGAGGGGCACAGAAAGGAAAACAAGGGGAGAGCAGACAAAATCACGGGCACAGCGTCAATGGGGCAGCGAGGGGCACAGAAAGGAAAACAAGGGGAGAGCAGACAAAATCACGGGCACAGCGTCAATGGGGCAGCGAGGGGCACAGAAAGGAAAACAAGGGGAGAGCAGACAAAATCACGGGCACAGCGTCAATGGGGCAGCGAGGGGCACAGAAAGGAAAACAAGGGGAGAGCAGACAAAATCACGGGCACAGCGTCAATGGGGCAGCGAGGGGCACAGAAAGGAAAACAAGGGGAGAGCAGACAAAATCACGGGCACAGCGTCAATGGGGCAGCGAGGGGCACAGAAAGGAAAACAAGGGGAGAGCAGACAAAGTCACGGGCACAACGACAATGGGGCGGCGAGGGGCACAGAAAGGAAAACAAGGGGAGAGCAGACAAAATCACGGGCACAGCGTCAATGGGGCAGCGAGGGGCACAGAAAGGAAAACAAGGGGAGAGCAGACAAAATCACGGGCACAACGACAGTGGGGCAGCGAGGGGCACAGAAGGAAAACAAGGGGAGAGCAGACAAAATCACGGGCACAACGACAGTGGGGCAGCGAGGGGCACAGAAGGAAAACAAGGGGAGAGCAGACAAAATCACGGGCACAGCGTCAATGGGGCAGCGAGGGGCACAGAAAGGAAAACAAGGGGAGAGCAGACAAAATCACGGGCACAACGACAATGGGGCGGCGAGGGGCACAGAGAGGAAAAGGGGAGACAAGCAGACAAAGCGGGCACCGGGGCCACAAGCGGAGGGCGATCTTACCTGCAGAAGCAGCGGGCAGACAACACAGGCGGAGCTGTGTGGTGGGGAGCGACCTACCTGGCAAGGTCAAGGGTCGCTCTCCTCACCGCGCAGCGGCCGCCATTTATGGGGAGGTGGGAGGGAGGAGCAGCTGGGAGGCGGGAGGCAGGGGCAGCGAATGGGCAGTCAGGGGGCGGGGCCGCAGGGGCGCAGCGGCGGGAATGGCGAGAGGCAGCGGGGGCACAGAAGGAAAACAAGGGGAGAGCAGACAAAATCACGGGCACAGCGTCAATGGGGCAGCGAGGGGCACAGAAAGGAAAACAAGGGGAGAGCAGACAAAATCACTGGCACAGCGTCAATGGGGCAGCGAGGGGCACAGAAAGGAAAACAAGGGGAGAGCAGACAAAATCACGGGCACAGCGTCAATGGGGCAGCGAGGGGCACAGAAAGGAAAACAAGGGGAGAGCAGACAAAATCACGGGCACAGCGTCAATGGGGCAGCGAGGGGCACAGAAAGGAAAACAAGGGGAGAGCAGACAAAATCACGGGCACAGCGTCAATGGGGCAGCGAGGGGCACAGAAAGGAAAACAAGGGGTTTGGCCACAACGGAGTGCTGACGCTCGAAACGTCATGAGGGATATGCGTGTCATTGTGGGAATTTTGGCTGTGGCACCTTCCATTCTGACCAAGGTCCGGTGTTCATCTCTAAGGCGTACAAGGACGCGATGGGGTCACTGGGGGTGCGGGTGAAATTTTCGTCTCCATATCGGCCTGAGGGCAATTTGATTGTTGAACGAATGAACCGTGACTTAAAGCAATCCTTGACAGCTAGAGTCTTAGGTACTGGCAGGGACTGGCTGGCCCACTTGTATAGCGTACAACGTGCACTTAATAATCTCCCTAGAAGACCTCTGGGTAGGCGGACCCCATACGAAATGCTCTTTGGCATCCAAATGTTTGTGCCCGACCTTGATGGTCTAGACATGGCGGCGCAATCCGCAATCTTTGACGTAGATAACCATTCTACTATGTTGCAGGACTTACAAGAAGCCCGTGACAAACTTGCAAATGAACATTTACCTTCAGCCACAGACGCTGCGCTGCAGATTCCGGTTGCCGGCTGGCTTCCGAAGGTTGGAGAACTGGTCCGAGAGAAGGTGGAGAACAAAAAAGAATTTGGCCCCTCTTATCGTGTACCGGTTCCAGTCCTTGGCTTGAAGGGTACTCGTACAGTCATCTTACCACCGCTTCCTGGTCGCAAGGACAACAGATACATCTCAGTGGACAATGTCAAGCTACAACATCTGGCCGATCCTGAATAGTGTAAAACCAGCGGTCTCCTGTCCAGCCATTTCTAGGACACATGTTTGTGGCCCTCCAGCCCACACGGTCACTGATGTTGCCATTGAGATGGTAGATTTGCCTGATCGCCTGCTCGACTACCCGGATTCCCCCTGCAACGAGGAGACCGAGTATACATACCCCGCCAACGAGTCAGTGGCTCCCTACCAACAACGCCACTGAGCCCAACCCGTTATTTCTTTGATTCGGCTTCCACCTCATCACTTATCCCGTCCAGCTTCAGTATTTTTATATCCTGGTTCAGAGACAATTTTTTGATCCCACCATGGACATACATCTGGTTGGTACTATTCCTGATTTTTCTGTTCATGTCCATTGGCTTTGTGACAGTTTTTTTCTTACTCATCAATGGTCACTATTTACCAGAACGCTCTGCAGTGAACTGTGTCGCTGGAACTTTGGCTCTGCATTCTTCTTCTCACATCATGAAGCGTGACCACACATTTGTGAACATTTCAGCTTTCCCAGTCACTGATGGCATCGTATGGGATGCAGTAAATTTCCAAATTCATGGACCAACCGAAATTATTAATGTACCAAATGTCCTCCGTGTTTCAATGGGTGATGTCGTTAAAAGTAATATTCATTCTGACGATTGGGATGTGCATGCCGTTGAATCGTTATTTACTGATTTGAAATATTATGCTGCTTTTAATGCTGAAGATCTGTATTTAAATTCTGCAAGTTATGCTGACTTATATTGTTACCAGCATTGGGGCAACCACTTTCTCCATAAACCAAGTACCCTTCGGGTTCTTTTAATTACACCCAATGGGAACATTGTCCGACCCTTTGCCAGGTAGCTCCCAAACTCTTAGAAATAAGTTTACTTATTTTACAGACTTTGATAGATCGAACCGTGGGTCCTATTATTTTAAATTAAACACTTCGTCCACTCAGAAAATCATGTTGACCCACACCAAATTGCTATATTCGGGTTCCTTTTTGAACGCCTTAGCTGTGGGTGGTTATGAGCACTGGCAGTACACCATTGACTTGAAATCTATTTGGGGCACCAAATCATGGCAGGTGCAAGGCACGGAAGCCTTGCACCGTGCTTGCCTAATCCCGGCCCAAATTTAATTTTTCAATCATACTATCTATCAAACGACCTGTTGGGGTTTGGCTACTTCCAAACAATTAAATGCACCATCCATTCCCGTATTGTCTTCCACTCCCAGCGTAAGCTTGCATTTTAATATTTCCCTTGACAATTTGCAGGCTTTGTTTCAAAACAATTCATTCAATGTCTCTACGTTTGTTCAGTCACCCTGGTTGGCTTGGCCCATAGCATCGAATGCCTGCCAGCTGCGTTTTCATGACTCAGCTCCTGGTTACAAACAGGATAGGCCAGATCCGAGGTTTTCTGACTCTCGTACTGTTACGACATATTCTGCTGGTAAATTGTGTAAACAGTGGTTGCAGCACTATTCATTGGATTCTGTGAAACAACATTTATCCCTCCTATCAGGCAACATTGATCTGTCCGATTTTGTTCTGGGGCCTCGTGGCCCTCGACCTAAGAGATTCATTTATGAAACTTACAATGAACTCTGGAAGCTTTCGCAAATTGAAGCTGCTTCCCGTCTTCCGGAAATCGATCAAGCAAATTTAGAAAAGGTGCTCGCTGTTGTTGACAATAGTATTAATACCCTGTCTTCCCGCATTTACACATTAGAGAATATTGTTTCCTCTGTTGTTGATATTGTACAAGATGATGTATCTGTGTTATATCATGGTCAAAATCAATTGCGTTCAGTGATGCAGTTTGCATGGACTTTGCAAACACTTAAAATGGGTAAAGTTCCTTGGCATTTTCTGAACACCTCTGCCTTATTCTTGCCATTTAATTTAACTGAGAAACAGCAATTCATGTCCATGAAAGATGCAACATACACTCTCTTACATATCGAAAAAATAGAGCCCTTACCATTCTCTGTGGCGCAATTGGATTCTGCAGTGTGGCTAGTTCACGGGGTTATCGCCTTGCCTTTTTCTTTATTTGAATTCAGTTCATGCATGAAACATTATCCTGTGGGCCGTTTTCAGCCCTTAGGCAGTGCCTTCCTGCATGAACTTTGGTCCCTGCCGTTCATGTATAAATGCCTTAGGGACGGAAAAGAAGTTTTTCTCACAGGAGAGTCATGCGATTCTACTGTGGGTCATTCCCTGATTTGTAAACACATTAAATTACACGGGGCTTGTAATGTTTCGGCTCCTAATCTTGCTTGTGTTTTAAAGGGCATTCCTGCTCCTGCTATATTCCCTACTTTCACTGTGCTTGCAAATGGTAGCCATCTCCTTCTGAATAATCAGGACTGCTGTGGAATGCTGGCTGGCATCCCCTATATTGTAACTGTTTCCCACCGGGTTGTGTGCTGTAAAAATGTGCTTTTTCCTCCCCCGCACGACATAATAGATAGTTCCATTTGGCCTTCCATTCCGACTTTGAAGGCGGATTTCAATAAATTGAGCAGAATAAAGGCGCTATTATTGAACCAGGAGGTTATGCTCACATCCGCACGGGAGACGTTCATCCTCCAGGTGGCTAGTACCCACAGTGAAATACAGGTCCTTTTGAACACAAACCTCCCACAACATTTCGGTGAGCTGATTGACCGTGTTTTCAATGCATCACGCACAGGTCTTGTGCACTTTTTTAAAGTTGTGGGCTCTGGCCTTGTTACCTCCTTTCAAACTATCTTTGGTGTAATACCGGCTTTTATTCATTCAATTTTTTCCAGCGTCTTTGGCGGCTTTCCATTGATCCTCGCTTTGGCGGCTGGTATATTGCTTTTGGTCTGTTTGCTCTGCAATGGCTGCTCTTCCTGGGGGCCTCCTCGACCGAGGTCGACTCCGGATGCTCCGTGACTGCATCCTCGCCGGCTTCGGCATCCTGCCATTGGCGACACTCAGTGTGTCCTATAGACTTTCTTTTCGCTTTGCGTATTTCACTTGCGTGCAATCTGTGATGTCTTGCATCCGATGTCCTTTCTCATGGTCCTTGGTTTATTGCCTCTCCAATACGTCTCTGTCTGACCCGGATTTTGTCCAGTTAGTGGGTCCCTTAGAGGCCCATGAATGGGACTGTTCCGGTGATGGCTTCATGGCGCGTGCGGCTGCACTTGGAATTTTGGCACAATGGGATGTCTGGGCGGCTGCTCAGACTCTCCTACGACAAAGTTATATTGAGTATCACGCAAGTTGTCCCGCAATGCTGATCACTGCTCCCTCCTGCGAGGAACATGAATGCAGTTTTGATTTGTTGAACGGGATGGCGTCTCTTTTTTCTGACGATTCCAACGATGTCCTGTTGGAAGGTGTGGCTTTTTTCTGCACTTACACTCTATTGGATTAGGGGGCCTCCGCTTTCAGCGTCCTGCCTCACTGGATTTTTTTTATTCTGCAATTTTTTTTTCTCTCCCATTCATTGTCCTTCATTGGGGACTATTCCAAAAAAGACGTTTCCGTTCTGCTCCATCTATTGAACTCTGTCTTCGTCCTATGTCTTCGCCACTGGACTGACCAGGGGAGGGTGTCATGTGGTTTGTGGACTCATGGTCTGCATTGCTAAGTTGGCCTAGGCCTGGCTACCATGATGCCTTTTTGCGCATGTTACTTTGTGACTTTGTTTTTCCAGCCTCTGCTTGTGCCCGGCTATATTAGAACTGTCTGCCTTTCTGCCTTTCACCTTTTCTCCTGTTCCCTGTGGGTTTCGTCTGCACAACATGTACAAGGTCGAAAAACAACGTCCCTTGTTCTTGCTGATCTGGCCAGTCCCTCGCACTTACTACAGCTGCACTGGAGAAATTTGTGTGCTTTTAATATTGTGATCTCGCTGTTTGTGGGACTTGGAGAAAAACCTTTCCAGGGAGATGAGCTGTGCTTGTCTGATGATGTAAACTTTGCATCTAGATATTGAGGTATGAGGGTCCGCCTGACAATGCCCAGAGGTCTTCTATTTTTATAATAAACTGGTTAATAGCACGGGGAGGGTGGTAAGGTCATTTAGCCCTATATCCACTGCTTTATGAAATGCTTTCCCCGTTTGTATTCTATGGAATTGTAACTATGCTTATTATTTTATCCTTATGCTTTATGCTGATAGTACTGGCACGTGTACTGTATCTTAGAGCACGATAGTTGAAATAAACATTTTAAACTATACTGTGTCTCTTATTACGCACGTTGTGGACAGGTATGAGTGAGTTATGAAAGGGTGTTCTTGCTCCCGCGAGTCCTGAGAGAGACCGTGTTCTGGGTTGTCTAATCATTGGTAGCATTGCTGCTAATGAGACGTTAAAGCTAGTCGGATTGGGATTGTGGGTACTAAGGTGCATGGTTGGTTCACCACTATACTCCGAGGTCCTATTATCCTGTGCATAGCTCTGTGTATGTGCAGAATCCCAACAACAGTAGGTATCCCTGAAAGTCCAACTCGTAAGGGTAGTGTATGCTGTTCAGAATCACCAATGAGCAAAGAGGAATGACGTATTACCCACTTCCGCTGGAACCACTTAAAACCACCACCACTGACAGACAATGGCATGATTCTCAAATGCTCCCCCACCTTCTTAGGACTGCATAAGGCGACGAAAACTTCATCTTGGACTGTGAATGAGTCTATTTATTAAACTTTTCTACACAGCCCACACGTATCGCCGGTGCTGAAATGCAGAGGGAATGGTGTGCCTCCATTGCGCAATATTAGAAAATGCGTAAAGCAGGCACATGGTTCGTGGGCCGGGGAGGCGAAGACGGACCACATAAGGGCCCGCGATAAACGCCTACCGAGGGCGGGGTCTGCAGGCGCAAGAGAGCAAAAGCCTGCGTCAGCGATTGGCTGGCATGCTTTCAATCGCCCAATGCAAGAGCAAGGGCAGGAAAAAGAGAGGTCATAAGCAAGGGCACAGGGTTCCTCTGCATGACTTGACCTCTCCACACAAGAAAGGGCGAAAGACAAACAAGCTCGTCGAAGGAGGAACCCCGCAGGTCAGGCGATTGGTCAGCAAGAATCAAAGAGTGGCTCTAACAGTGTCCTTGGAATGCCTCACGGCAGGGGCACTGGGACCAGGCGATTGGTTAACAAGGGTCAAAGAGTGGCTCAAACAGTGTCCTTGGGATGCCTCACGGCTGGGGCACTGGGAGCGGGTGATTGGTCATCAAGGGTCAGGTTTAAGCGGAAACAGCACTTGCAGCTCGGGCTGGACCTGATAGCCACCCACACAGATCGCGGTAGCAAGGGAAGCCTGGAAGCCGCAAACACTAGACACCTGCTAAGGGACCATCACGCATGGCTGGGACAAGTCTTGCTGTCAAATTATTAGTAAGGACAAAGACTTTGTAAATACTGTCCATTTGTGCTTTGTATTACAATAACCAAATAATGTGTTTTGATAAAACGTTTTACGCAAAAATTTAATAAACTGCGGCCTGTTTGCACCATAAGTTGTTCCTAATGTACTCAATAAAGTGGATGGTGCGCAGGTCACACGGGAGGGGCAAAGACCACTCGCACGTCTGGGAGGGGTTTGTGCAATGCATGCTTCAGTAAATGCACGCTTATTGCTTACATGAGCATTTGGTGTTGTGTTTGTGCAAATGCTTCATAAACTTTTACCCTCACCAGCCAATAGTAAGGGTAACAGCCAAATGCCACAAAAAGTGAAGCGATAATGGCATTTGTAGTATCTATTTTACGATGCCTCTAAAAAATATAAAAATAAATAAATCCTCGCAATATAATGAACATCATGTGTATTGTTTATATGCCACTATAACATTACTGCATAACGTATCACAGCAATGTAAGCAATACATTATGCATGCTGAAAATATAATCTGAACATATTTAATTTAACATTCTTTAAATGGTGTAATCCGCGTTTAAATTATGGCTCGCATATAAATAACTGGTTCTCTGCAGGATTATTGCCATCCAAACACATATTCGAAATTACTGTTTATGATATTCGCTCGGTTTTTCTAATTAAAAATGAATGAGATTCTGTTTTTTTATCCTGACATAAAAAAAGAAGTGTGGTGAATGCTGCAGGTGGAGTGGGTTTATAAGGAAGTCGTCCACCCACACTGCACTTTCAATCATGTTTCTTCCTTAGACACTGCTGTTGACTGGTTGCTTAGCAACTGCAGAAAGTAAAAGGACCCAGCATTTGAGAATATATTTCTTACCCAGCGAAATGTCTTGATATGAAAGCACAGTTGTTTGTAATGTCAGAATGATCCCTCCCACACGTGTTGTTTTATATCAAAATTAAAACAATTCTTGAACATGCTTATTTGACAGACCTTCAAGACTGAAGTCAGCTATTAGGGTCAAATAAAAGAATATAGTGTTAAACATTAAGGTCGAAAATGTATACCCACTCAAGTGGTGCTGAGATTGAATACCGCCATTTAATACGAAATAGAGCAATGGTAATGTCAATACTGGAAAACACAATGCCCCCTATTCAGAAAAGGTAAATTAGGACGTAAACATGTTTGCACCTGACCATACCTTTTTAACTCCTACCAGGACTTTATAAAGGGATTCAAGGAAGGCATAAACCTATATACATGTGAGGAGATGACCTCCATAATTCAGTTCTCTGCGCCCATAAATCCCTCTCAAGTGGAGGGAAAAGTAGGAGTTCCAAGGTGATGCTAGTCTTGGGAAAGTAGGAACTCCCACAAATGTGTATATTTGTGGACTTTCTCAAAACCTCTTATTTCCATTTTCACCCTGGATAGAGTTGGGATTTTACTTCAACTAAGTTCTGGCATAACTTCGTTTCCGGGGTGGAAAGGGGAATGGATCGCCCCCAGGTTTGGTTGGAGTGTAGGAGAAAGGGTTTTCTCCACAGAAAAAATATTTTCCCTGGGGAGATAAAGAACAATCTGCATTTACACAGGAGGTCCTATTTGGGGGAGAGGATGTAGCCTTACGGCTAGAGTGGTCAACTTTGAAGCTGGGGAACCGGGTTCAAGTCTCAGCAACGACGCTCAACATCCTGTGATTCTGGGCAAATCATTTAATCTCCCTGTGCCTAACAAAAATGGAGAACATGGCGGCGGCTAGCAGTCCGGTCGTGAGCTCCCGAGCTCCAAAGGCAACTATGGTTTTTTGAAACACGAGGCGCTCAAAGCAGAATATCGCCGCAACAGAGGATTACCTGCGGGGATCTGGATATGTCCCTCGGGTCCGCAGATATTACAAGCGACTTCCCAGCGGGGCGGATAGGATTGGAAGCGAGTGGCGATATCGACGGTGCGGGGGGGGAGCCGTTACAGGCTCCAGGTCACGGAGCAACGGTGAACTCAGTGTGGGTGCAGGCAGTGTCCGTACTGCGTGCGAACAGGAAAGCAGCTGCCCGGGTGTCCTTCCAGGGCAAAGCGCTGGTCAGCCCCAGTAACAGCGGCACCGGTAGCAGCGCAGGGAGCAACAGAACAGCAGCGGCAGCAGGTTCAGCTGGGGTGTTCGGAGGAGAGAGGACCTTGAGAAGAGGGCGGACAATCAGACCGGAGTGCAGAGGAAGAGGGCAAGGAAGCTGGGTAAGTGACCGGGCTAAGGGGGGCAACCACAGGCAAGACTTGAGCACTGTGCAAAGCAGTAGGGGGAGGAAGGCAGGTACGGCCAGAGGCTCTTTAGGGGAACTGTCCCAGGACCTCACCCTGAGTAGGGGAATAAGATACTGTCTCAGGAGCAGAAACCTGACTGCAAGTCTAGTGGTGAACACAGAACTAACCCAGAACCCTATTACTACTACAATGCAAAATAGTGAAAGAGTAAAAAAACTGGCTACACCCCCTCAAACTCTGGAGTCCACCCCAGCATCTACCCGGGCAAGAGTAGTAGGTCCAAAGGTGAAAATCACCCCCTCACTCCGCTCATATTTTAAAATTAAACAGGCACTCCCAAGCGAATCCATAACACATTCAGGAGAGCAGAGAAAGGAAGAAGGTACGCCAAAGATGATGGAGGTCAGCTCGGTGGCAGATATTCCGCTCAGCACCAACAGATTTCAGGGGCTAGAAACGGTCAAAGCCACGGGGGAAGAAACCCCCCCTCAGAGCTCCGCAGAGACAGGTGGGCAAGCTCACTCGAAGGGTAAAAAAAACGTGAAAGGAGCAAGGGGAACCAAGAGCCTAATAGAGACTTTGATCGCAGATATGAGGAGGAACTTTGCAACCTCAGAAAAGAATCAGCTTAGAATTCAGGGAGCCTGTGAAGTTTTGGAGACAAAAATCAACTCCATAATAGATCGCATTAACGTAGTGGAAGCCACCGTGGAGGAGCTGGGGAAGTGTGTGGAAATCAACAAAGAGGAAATCCGGGCTTTGAAAGCGGACGAGAAGGACCTCAGGGGAAAAATTGAGTCTTTGGTAAACCAGGCTACACGCAACAACCTGAGAATCCTAAATGTACTGGAGGGGCAAGAGGGCGAGGACATCAAAGGCTTTGTGATTACTCTTCTCAAAGAGTTCTTCCCATGGGTAGAAACGAAGGTATTGACAGAAGATATACAGAGGGTACATAGGGACCCATTTGGAAAAGGCAAACCAAGGAAGAACCCAAGGAAGATATTAATCAATTTCAGAACATATACCCTAAAGGAGAAAATTCTAGGTGAAGCAAAAAGAGCTGGATCCCACACAAAAAGCGACTGGACTTTTAGAATAAGATCGGACATTTCGAAAGCGACACAGGATAGGCAGTGGGAATTAGGACAGTATATGCAGGAGCTGAGATCTCTGGGGGAGTCAGTACAGATGCGTTTCCCCGCGTCCCTGGGAATAATGTGGGGAAATCAGATGCACAACCTGAGGGAGTCTAAAGAAGTAGAATCCCTAATAAATAAGATTAAGGCGCAACAAGTGTAAGGAATGCCGATGGAGCAAGTGGCTCAAACTGGTGAGACTGTCTCACCAAAGAGAAAGAGGGAGGGTTCTCCATTGGTGGGCAAGGACTAGGGGGGGGGGTAGGGAAAAGGGGGTGCAAGAGTAAGTTCACAAAGCGTGTGGGCGCATATGGGGAAAACAAAATTGGTCCAACTTGTGCAAAAACAGGAGATACAGTATAGATGTTACTATAGGACATGGGAGTTAACATAATAACATGGAATGTAAACGGTTTGAGGGTCTGAAGCAGAAGACAAAAAAATACTAGAATATCTAAAATGGATAAATTGTGATATAATTATTCTCCAAGAAACGCACCTCCTGAAAGCAGAATGGGAAGAAATATTGAAGAAGCAAGGTTGGGTGTACTCCTATATATGCACAGACCAGGATTGTTGTGTTAAGGGAGTGAGTATTCTGTTCAAGAGATCAGCAAATGTAACAATAGAGTCATCCAGCAGTGATTCGAAAGGGAGATGGGCCGTAGCAAAAGTACGCATGTATGGTAGAATGTTTGCATTAGCAGGTACTATGGCCCCAATATGGATGATCCAGCCGCAATGCAGGATTTGTATACACATCTTTTAGATATCTCTGCTCAAGTTATAATTGGAGGCGATTTTAACTTGGTAATAGATCTTAGAAAAGATAGATTACCAATGAGGAACAACTCTACTCTGCCCAGAATGAGGAGCTGGCTAAAGCTCTACTTAGAGGATCTAGGATTGGTAGATATCTGGCGAGAAAAGGGAGCAAAATCTCCAAAATTCACATTTAAGAATAAAAAACTAGGCCATTCGTCGAGAATCGATTACTTTTTAGTAGATAAGACATTATGTAACTACGCAAAAAGGGTGGAACATCTCCCGGCACACCTTTCTGACCACTCAGCGGTCCAGATGGAGGTATGCCTCCAGAAGTCACAGCATGAAAATAGGTGGACCTTGGACAGAACCCTGCTTCTTGACCCTAAAATAGTTAAAAGTCTGAGAACTGAAACCAATTCCTTTTTCTTAACAAACACAAATGAGACTTCATGGCAGGTTCGATGGGGTGCTTACAAGGCCGTAATGAGGGGAGAACTAACTAGTGCAGCTGCTTTTAGGCATAAGACTTCCAAGAACAAGATCAGTAATTTGGAAAAGGGAATTCAAGCCCTAGAAAGAAGGTCGGAAGAGGAGAGCATGGCACAAAGAAGGGATAAATTAAAACTGGAAATGAATGAGATGAAGGAAGAGCTTTCCAGTACACTAGAAGCTCTAATCAAGGAAAAGTGGGAGGCAAGTAAACTCGCGCACTACCAATATGGGGAGGGATGCGGTAAACTATTAGCATGGAAGACTAAGACAGAGCAAAGCCGCAACAAGATTTGATCTATTCAGGAGGAAAACCAAGCAGAACCCAGTTTAGATGAAACGGCGATTGGGAGGGCATTTAACAGTTTTTTCAGAACCTGTATACAGAGGATACACTGGCCACTGAACAACAAATAGTAGAATATCTCAAGATCTGGATAAAACAGACTGTATCAGGAAAACATAGAGGGGAACTAAACTCCAAAATTACAGAGGAAGAAGTAATGGGGGAGGTAAAAGAGTTAAAAACAGCAAAAGCAGCAGGCCCAGATGCATTGCCAAACGAGTTATACAGATCTCTGAAAGAAGAGCTCGTACCCCGACTAACTGAACTATTTAATTAATTATTCGTTAAAGGACAGGAACTACCAAGGTCGTGGGAAGAGCTGACAATTTGTATTTTATTAAATCCAGGGAAGGATCGAAAACGGTGTGAATCGTATAGGCCAATATCTATGTTAAATAGTGATTACAAGATTTATACTCAAATATTGGCAAAAAGATTGGGCAAAGTGG
The DNA here is from genome assembly GCA_963921515.1 of Calotriton arnoldi. Lineage (NCBI taxonomy): Eukaryota > Metazoa > Chordata > Amphibia > Caudata > Salamandridae > Calotriton > Calotriton arnoldi. Next base: position 532,367 of record CAWUFW010007042.1, on the reverse strand, counting down.
CTGGTAGTTTAATTCACGAGGATCAGAAAGGCTTTATAAGGGGCAGGCAATCCAAGAATTAACGCACAAATTGGTGGGAGCAATTGATGTGGCTACCCAGGAGAAAATCCCCTTGTCTGTAATCACTTTCGACGCCGCAAAGGCGTTTGACAGGGTCAGCTGGGCCTTTCTACATAAAGCAATTGAAATGTATAACTTGGGAAATACCTTGGCCGGGGCAGTAAAGTCTTTATATAAGAACCCATCTGCGCGCATATTAGTAAACGGAACTCTAACGGATAAGATAAACATTGGAAGGGGTACTAGGCAGGGATGTCCCCTTTCCCCATTGTTGTTCACTCTGTATATAGAGCCCTTAGCAAATGCCCTGAGATTTAATCAACAGATAACTGCCTTTAAGGATAAAGAATGGGTTAAAAAGGTCGCATTTTTCGCAGATGATTTAATGTTATTTACGGACGATCTAGTAGGCTCGCTTCCAAGTATAATAAATTCACTCGAGCAGTTTGAGAGACTATCAGGTTACCAGATAAACCAACTGAAGACTGAGATTATGGAGTGGAATACACAGAGCAACAACCCTATGGTGAAGAAACAGATACGGTACCTGGGCATACAGGTAGTGGGCGAGATAGGGAAAATAGCCCAAGTAAACTTTAATAGGGTTCTAGCTGAAACAAGAAAATTGCTTAATGCATGGAAAAGCCTCCCATTATGTCTCCTGGGCCGCTCAAACATAGTGAAGATGATGATACTCCCAAAATTCACTTATATTTTTAATTCTATTCCTCTAGAATTTAGGAGAGAGTGGTTTAATAAAATACAGGGGGACATCAGCAGTTTTATCTGGGCATCAAGAGGAGTCAGAATTGCTTGGAAGAAGATTAGGAGGAAGAAGGAACATGGTGGGATTGCCAGCCTGGATTTGTTTCTATACTACAGGGCTTTTCATTTTAAGAACTTTAGAGTGTTATTTAAAGAGCATCTGTTATATCCACCTTACTTGCAAGCTATGACAACTTCGGAAGGAAGTTATTTTCTATACAAATTTGGGCATCCAAATTTTTTTTTAAAAGTGAAATTAGAGATATTAGGGTCCGCCGCTAAACTTTGGTATTACACCAGACGACTATGGAAAATCCTGTACTACTGTGAGAATGCCCCAGTCTGGAACTCACCAAGAATACCAGAATGTCTAGTAGATGCATTATCAACTCCCTTGAGTGCTGGAGGGGTAGCAAGATGGGGGCAGCTAATAAGTGAGAATTCAATAGTCTGTTGGGACCAACTCTTGTTACTGACTAATGGGACACTTTCCAAATTTAAATTTTATCAACTGTTGAGCTGGACAAAGACTCTAGGCAAGGAAGACACAGGAAATAGAGACTTAAAGGCGAAAATACAAGGAGATGCAATGAAGAAAGAAGAAGCACAGTGGTACTGGTCGCTCATATCAGCAGGAGAGGAGGAATTTAGCCTACCCATAGAGATCTGGGGGAAAGACCTGCCGACGCTGGATGTTCAGAATCTATGGCAAATATCACTGTCTACGGTGCACAGTCAAAATATCGATTTTTAAATATCGACCAACATTAATATCGAGTTTTAAATATCGTAGGGACAGAATATCGATGTCAAGAATATCGGTGACCAGAATATCGACCTGAAGGTAATAAATATCGTTTTTGTTAATATCGAAGTTATTAATATCGATAGTAAAAATATCGATGTTAATAATATCGATGTTTATGTTAGTGTTATGCATTTTAGTATGTATTTTAGATGTATGTGTTCCACATGTTTTGTTATGTTTTGTATTATTTTTTTAAATATATGTATTAATTGTTCAGAAGATAGTAATTTTTTTAAAGTACATTTTGCGTTTTAGTACCGTAGCGGGTTGTGGGTTTATAGGGGAATAGGGTGGGAAGTAATTTAATTATAGTAAATTAATTCATAATTTTTAGAAATTCATAATTATTTTAAATTAATTTTTGCATTTTAGTTCTGTAGCGGGTTGTGGGTTTATAGGGGAATAGGGTGGGGAGTAATTTAATTGTAATTAAGAAATTATTAATTTTTATTTATTGTTATTGATATTTAACGTATTGTTAATTAATTATTAATTGCTAATTAATTTTTTTAATTGATTAATTGATAATTCTATTAAATGTATACATTTTTTATTGGAGCGGGTTGTGGGTTTGTAGGGAAATAGGGTGGGAAGTAAATTAATTATAATAAAGTAATTAATAATTGTTATTTTTTGGTATTGATAATTAATTTATTGTTTATTAATTATTAATTGGTAATTAATTTTTATTCATTAATTAATTGATAAATATATTAATTGTGTTAATTTAGTTAAGGAGCGGGTTGTGTGTTTATAGGGGAATAGGGTGGGAAGTAATTTAATTGTAATTAAGAAATTATTAATTTTTATTTATTGTTATTGATATTTAATTTATTGTTAATTAATTATTAATTGGTAATTAATTTGTATTAATTGATTAATTGATAATTCTATTAATTGTATACATTTTTTATTGGAGCGGGTTGTGGGTTTATAGGGGAATAGGGTGAGAAGTAAATTAATTATAATAAAGTAATTAATAATTGTAATTTTTGGGTATTGATAATTAATTTATTGCTTATTAATTATTAATTGGTAATTAATTTTTTTTCATTAAATAATTGATAAATATATTAATTGTGTTACTTTAGTTTATGAGTGGGTTGTGTGTTTATAGGGGAATAGGGTGCGAAATAATTTTTTATAATTAAGGGGCCCATTACGATACCCGGCGTAAAAAAATCCGCCAGGCATGGAAGCGGCAAAAATCCGCCCGCACACACCGTCTGAACACCGACCACGCCATTACGATTACACAAACCGAAAACCGCCATCGGCGGAAAAATCACACAAGATACCGCCCGCCATCGTCCGAGTCGGAGTCAAACCGCCCGCCACGGACGGAAACATGCACGACAACACAAAACCGCCCGCCCTCACGCCCGACACACCGCACGTGAGATTACGATCGCACCGCCATGAGCGCGGGAAAACTACAAATATACCGCCCGCCAGCGCAAACAACGCCGATGAGAATCGACACGGCAGAAGCCATGGCGCCCACGTCCCTGCACAGAAACCATCCGCTGACAAAAACAATCGCACACAACATGGCCAACAAGTCCACACAGCAAGGCACGCACAAATACACAAGCACAGTACACATCCCGAAAACACCCCCCTGGACAAACAAAAACTACAAAGGCCAGAACCCCAGACACAACACACCTGAAAACAACAGACCATGAGGACACACCCACATAGGTAAGTACAAAAGCAGCACTCCCACAGACCACAACCCCTTGCAACATTGCAAACTAGAGAGGAGAGGAGAGGACACAGTGACACAGCAAGGACAGCAGCACACCACAGAAACGCACACATCACAACCACCACCACCACCACCACCACCAAACACCGGCACCACAAACCCCCTGCACATTACACAACACACACCGCACCAGCACCACAAACACCATGGCACCACAAAGAATGCCCAAGTTCACGCCCATGGAGCTGACGGTCATGGTCGACGAGATCATCAAGGTGCACCCACAAATCTATGGGAACCTGGTCCAGCACACACCACTAGCCACCAGAAAGAGAATGTGGAACCGGATCGTAGACCAGGTCAATGCAGTCGGGACCTTGCCCAGGAACAGAGTCGAAATAAACAAACGGTGGAATGACGTCAAGAGCCTGGTCAAGAAGAAGGAGAGCAAGAACAGAGAGCTGGCTGCCGTCTCTGGCGGAGGGAATCCCGCGCTCTTCAAGACCTTCAAAGTGTGGGAGGAGAAGGTGCGAGTCATCATACATCCCGAGATCCTCGCCGGATTAGCAGGGGAGTGGAGGCTGGTAAGTACAAACTAATGTATACCAGCACACCGCTATGTACTCACATGCACTACCACCATGCCACAGCTCCCAGGGACAAACACCCCCATGTCCAGCACACAATACACAACACATCACACACACATGCAACAGACACCACCACACACAGCCCAAACCGAACAACTGTAAGATGCGTGGGGACATGTGTACACTCAGCCAGCCACGTAACCACCAACAGGTCCCCAAATATGCCAGAAGCGCCACAACGAGCACCCACCACACCCATGTGTCCGCCATAGCTGCACTAACCGACAAGTAACAGGTAAGTGGCAGGAACACAAAGTGCAGTGGGTGGGAGGGTGGACAGCCCAAGTACAAAACACCAAAACACACAAGATGATGGACGGAATGTTGCACAATGGCAAAACATTCACCCCCAGTCACAGATCTGGGTTTAATCCATCGTTATTTTGCTCACCACGCCACCCCAGTTCAGACATGGCCATATGCAAATCAGTCTTGACCCTGTGCCTCATGGGAACAGTCCAGCCCGAACTGCCAAGCCATGTCTTCCCTGGACCGGAATCAAGCATCCTAGGACCGGTTTCTGGCTATCAGCCGTCATCAGCCAGGATAGCTTGACTCCAGTGGCGTAGTGAGCACGGGACCCACGTCTGGGCATACCCTTCCCACATAGGGCGAACAGCAAAACACACAAGATGATGGACGGAATGTTGCACAATGGCAAAACATTCACCCCAGTCACAGATCTGGGTTTAATCCATCGTTATTTTGCTCACCACGCCACCCCAGTTCAGACGTGGCCATATGCAAATCAGTCTTGACCCTGTGCCTCATGGGAACAGTCCAGCCCGAACTGCCAAGCCATGTCTTCCCTGGACGGGAATCAAGCATCCTAGGACCGGTTTCTGGCTATCAGCCGTCATCAGCCAGGATAGCTTGACTCCAGTGGCGTAGTGAGCACGGGACCCACGTCTGGGCATACCCTTCCCACATAGGGCGAACAGCAAAACACACAAGATTGGCTCAAACGTTCCGTCCATCATCCCCTTTTGTATCGCTTTGTTCGCCCTAAGTTGGCGGGGGTATGCCCAGACGTGGGTCCCTTGCTCACTTTGCCACTGGATTCAAGCAAGCCTGGCTGATGACGGCTGGAATGCCAGAAACCGGTCCTAGGATGCTTGTTTCCGGTCCAGGGAAGACATGGCTTGGCAGTTCGTGCTGGACTGTTCCCATGAGGCACAGGGTCAGACTGATTTGCATATGGCCATGTCTGAACTGGGGTGGTGGAGTGAGCTAAAGAATGATGATGGATTAAACCCAGATCAGTTGACTGGGGGTGAGTGTTTGATTGGCTCAAACGTTCCGTCCATCATCCCCTTTTGTATCGCTTTGTTCGCCCTAAGTTGGCGGGGTATGCCCAGACGTGGGTCCCTTGCTCACTTTGCCACTGGATTCAAGCAAGCCTGGCTGATGACGGCTGGAATGCCAGAAACCGGTCCTAGGATGCTTGTTTCCGGTCCAGGGAAGACATGGCTTGGCAGTTCGTGCTGGACTGTTCCCATGAGGCACAGGGTCAGACTGATTTGCATATGGCCATGTCTGAACTGGGGTGGTGGAGTGAGCTAAAGAATGATGATGGATTAAACCCAGATCAGTTGACTGGGGGTGAGTGTTTGATTGGCTCAAACGTTCCGTCCATCATCCCCTTTTGTATCGCTTTGTTCGCCCTAAGTTGGCGGGGGTATGCCCAGACGTGGGTCCCTTGCTCACTTTGCCACTGGATTCAAGCAAGCCTGGCTGATGACGGCTGGAATGCCAGAAACCGGTCCTAGGATGCTTGTTTCCGGTCCAGGGAAGACATGGCTTGGCAGTTCGTGCTGGACTGTTCCCATGAGGCACAGGGTCAGACTGATTTGCATATGGCCATGTCTGAACTGGGGTGGTGGAGTGAGCTAAAGAATGATGATGGATTAAACCCAGATCAGTTGACTGGGGTGAGTGTTTGATTGGCTCAAACGTTCCGTCCATCATCCCCTTTTGTATCGCTTTGTTCGCCCTAAGTTGGCGGGGGTATGCCCAGACGTGGGTCCCTTGCTCACTTTGCCACTGGATTCAAGCAAGCCTGGCTGATGACGGCTGGAATGCCAGAAACCGGTCCTAGGATGCTTGTTTCCGGTCCAGGGAAGACATGGCTTGGCAGTTCGTGCTGGACTGTTCCCATGAGGCACAGGGTCAGACTGATTTGCATATGGCCATGTCTGAACTGGGGTGGTGGAGTGAGCTAAAGAATGATGATGGATTAAACCCAGATCAGTTGACTGGGGGTGAGTGTTTGATTGGCTCAAACGTTCCGTCCATCATCCCCTTTTGTATCGCCAAGTACAAAACACACCAGGCCCCTAGTCCCACAGCACAGCAAGGAGGAGCATCCCCCACACCCCACAGCCACGTGTCAGCCACCGCAGTGCACAACGACAGCCGAAAGGTAGACATCACGGTCCACAGCAATCGGTGTCAGTGGGTGTCCAGCCACCACCACGACCCACAACACCCCCCCACCCCCACAGACCTGCAACATGGAGCACCCCCGCTTAGAACCATGTGGCATCCAGTACAGTGCACGCACGAACAACCTGCAGGTGGGAAACTGGACAGGGCTGGATTACTGGAGGCATGAGGACCGTAACACGACCAACACATGGGACATGTCACATAGCAGACGAACACGCAGCACCGCCCACCGTCACGAACAAGTGAACAATGTGCACACGGACATGAACCACAGACTCACACCCCACATGACCCATCACAAACACAGCAACACCCAAGGAGCCACGTCTGCATGCACAAGCCACACTGAATATAGTACCACACGGCAGCCACTGTGCAACCCATCACACACAACCGAAACACCATTGAAGTCCTGTCCATGTAGCCCCTACTGCCTGTCAACCACACACCCCACAACTACGCCTATGTAAGACAAACAACACTAGACGCAACAGAGCGGAACAACATAAATGCACACGAACACCACTGAACCCATCAAACACACAGACACACCATGCACATACAACATACCATCCATCCCATCCGTCAGCCCCAGTCTCATGAAAGGCATGTCATCCGCACAGCTGCCACACATACAGCAGTCACGCTAAGATACATGCCCATGACCAACCATGTGCCAGAAGTCAATGAAGCGCACAACACACTGTGAGCAACAACACACAACATGGGCCACACCCCCCGAGCACTGCAGTGATGCACATGGCACAGGGCAGCACGCACACCAAGGAGATGGGACAACTGCAATACGTTGGCTGGCACACAACCATCACTCACTCATAACGATGCGTCCAATGCCATGTCCAGTAATCACAACAGACAGCAAATATGCAGGCCATGTCAAGCATGCACACACCTCAAACCATGCACTGTCATGCTGCCACAACACATGTCACGTTCGGCACCCATGGCTCACAGCATGTACCCCAAAAGCATATTCCATCCCAAATGCGAATCTGGGGCATGGCCCCCATGTTGCCATATGCGTTCCTAAGCGTCCCATCTGAACACCAAAAGCAAAGTACAAACCAGACCCAGGATGGGCCAGGAGCCCGCATACACCAGAGTCACAATAAGTAGGGGCACAGCAACACACCCATCGGCATGGCCAATCCGTCCCATGCCACATGTGCACAGCACACAGTCCCATTGTCAAGCACACACAACTACAAATGCTACAGCCACACACACGCCTCCGGGAAACCCATGTACGAGATTGCACGAACTGTTAATGTCAGACGACAAATACATACTTCGCCAGGTGCAACACAATAACAAATCTCATTCTCTCCACAGGTGACGAACTGCTGGATGCTGGGGATGGAGACAGCAGCCAGCACAGCCAGCCTACAAGCCCCCAACGAGGACACACGGATGTGGAGGATCTGTCCTCCTCTTCGGACACGGACCACCAAGCAGGCCCATCTGGTGTGGCAGGGCCCAGCCGCTCCCCAGGACCCCTCCTACCCACCAACCCATCATCCAGGGCTGCTGAACATTCCCAGCCCCCTGCTGCCACTGTCGTTGCGGCCACACCCACGGTCATTGCGGCCACACCCACGGTCATTGCGGCCACACCCACGGTCATTGCGGCCACTACCATTGCCGCAACCGCCACCATCGCCGCACCGACCACCACCGCCGCCACCACCACCACGTCTTCGCTGGCACCAGCCCCAGTGCAGGTGGTGGCCCGGCCGACTGGATCCACCCTGGGAGCCACAGCGAGGACCGTGGTGAGCAATGTGGCTAGTGGGCAGGCCGGTGGCAGCAGTACTGGTAGGAGGAGCAGGGTCAGGAAACGCAAGTCTCCCCTGGGAGCCATGCCCTGCCTCAAATGGCCAGAGTCCTTGGGGCCTATGAAGAGGCCCAAGAACAATGGGTCAGGTCTGCTTCAGACACGCGGGAGGTGCTGGGGGTGCTGAGGTCCATGGACGCCCGTATGGGCCAACTCGTGGACCTCATGGGCCAGCTGGTGGTGGCGGTGAGGTCACAGCCAGGGACAGCAGCTCCCCCTCCGCCACCACCTGCCGGGGCGCAGGGTCGAGCAGCAGTGTCCAGTTCCCCTGCGTCCACAGCCAGTGAGCACACCTCAACCACCAGCATGTCGCAAGCAGGCACCCCCTCGCAAACGTGGAAGGGGCCGTCCGAAGTGGAAACAGATCTCCCGGGAGGACTTCGCACGCTCCAGACGCAAGTGAGGCAGCCAGCCAGCCTTCCTTGACCACCCACTGCATTGACTTGGACTACGATCCCACTCCACACAGCCATCTGGATGGCATGTGTGTGTTGGATTATGGACATAGAACCAGTGGGTACACCCTGAGCATCACGCAGCCATGACCGACAGCTCATTGTCACTGCACGCACCACTTATGTCATCACCTTACACACAATCACATGTCACAGTTTGAAATAAATGCACCTCTTACACAAACTGCTGTTTGTGCCCTGTGTTTTATTTGTACGGAATACAACGGCCACCTTGGGCGGAAAGGCACCTGATGCGTGGCATGGCAATGGAACCGGAGGGCCTGTAGGGACCTAGGGGTGGGAGACAGAACAGGAGCACATTCAATGAGTGTGTCACACACCCATCACACAGTACATGTCAACAACTACAAGCAATGTACACACATCGCACAGAGCAATAGGGCACAATGCCACAGCCACCAACAGTGGCATACTACCCTGGCCATGGAGCGTTGACACACAGCACGCAGTGAACAAACGGCCACCCTGACACAGCACACACACACCTGCACAGACACAGCCACATCAGCCGTCGTACATGGACACTCACCGTCAAGTGAAGTAGTGGGCGATGAGCTGCTGCCGCACATTACCAGCTTCCTCCTCTCCGCTGTCCTCCTCACTCGAGCTGTCCTGGTCTGCGGGCTGGGGCCCTGGTTGATCTCCGTCATCCACGATGAGGGGATCTGCTTCCGAATGGCCAGATTGTGCAGCATGCAGCACGCCACCACTATCTGGCACACCTTCTGTGGGGAGTACGCCAGCGCACCCCCGGTGCGGTCCAGGCACCTGAACCTGGACTTGAGGAGGCCAAAGGTACGCTCGACCACACGTCTGGTCCTCCCATGTGCCTCATTGTAGCGATCGTCTGCTGGGGTGCGAGGATTCCTCAATGGACTGAGCAGCCATGCCCCATTCGGGTACGCAGAGTCACCTGGGTGTGAGGGACACAGAGAACCGTTGCTATTCCAACTGGACAGGGGACAGCATCGCACAACCAGCACGCTACACCACTCCACATACTCACCGACAATACAGCCACGATCCTGTTGCAGATTGGACATCAGTCGTGGCAAGATGCTGTTGCGCATTATGTGTGCGTCATGGGCCGAGCCTGGGAACTTTGCACACACGTGGGTGATCACCATGTCCGCAAGGCACACCACTTGCACATTCAGGGAGTGCGTGTGCTTCCTGTTGCGGTACAGGTGCTCAGTGGCCTGTGGTGGAACAAGGCCAACATGTGTGCAGTCAATGGCTCCAACGACGTGTGGGATTCTGCCAAGGGCATAGAATGCACCCTTCACTGCCGCCAATTCACGAGCCCTGGGGAAGCGGATGTACCTGTTTCGGTACAGCATCATGGCTGCCAGTACATCCCTCAGCACCTTGCTGAACATGGGCTGGGACATCCCTCCTCCACTGCCCACTGTGTGCTGGAATGACCCAGTGGCGAAGAAATGCATGGCGGCCATCACCTTAGCCGTGGGGGTGACAGCTGTCGGATACACCCTGCGGGGACGGAGATGGGGTTCCAACATGGCACACAGTCGATGCAGGGTTGGCCTGTCCAGCCGAAACTTCCTAATGACCTCTGTATCGTCCATGTCCGCCAGCAATTGGTATGGGCGGTCAATGTTCGGTCTCCGCCTAGGGAAAATGGCAGTGGACACATGTCAAAGCAGCACAACACATAGCAATTTCGCATACACATCACTGACATGACTGAGCAAGCACATGAGCCACAGCCCAGCTGTCAAGCTGGGACGGCACGGCCACAATACACTTACACAGGTCTCCCAACAATGGCAATGGCTAGTGATACAAACCACTGCCATGTGCATGCACATGGGGATCTAGGCCCCAATGACTTGCGGGGCGTGCTGATGGGGACTGACTGCATATTCGTCAAGCGGCAACGCCACGGCAACATGAATGTCTGCTGAGCATGGAACTGCTTCCGAGGCTGGATGAGTATGGCACACGACGACGACGATGTGGGCACAGGCTGAGCGGCCAAAACAAGTGGGACCTGTGGCACGAGGGGATATGAGACAGTAGTAGGTGTCAGCACTGCACCCTATGTACAGCACTGTACGGATCACACCTCCCGAAACATTGACAGGTGTCCACATTGACAGCCCCATGCCAAGACGGCTGTGTGCTTGCAGTCACACGTCACAGGTGAGAGGTTACATTGCACGTGCCAGGTGGCAGACGTACATAGTGGGAGCTGGCATGTGTGTGCATGTGTCTCCTGTTCAGGATCCACCAGATGGGCGCTGACTCTGTACTGAGCATTGGACACAGCATGTTCCGTGGAAGGCTTGTGTGTGTGGGATGGTGGCACTGGATGTGCCTCCGTTGGGTGGGGGGCCATGCACAGGGCGGGTACGTCGATGATTGCGCATTGTTGGTCACGGTGGGTGCACCCACTCAGATGTGTTGCCCTGTGTTCAATTCCTATGTCCGCATGATGATGGACTGTAGATGTGGGCAGACTACACATTGGTCGATGTGCTGTCTATATGCATGTGCCTTCACACCAGGCACAGCTGCCCCTGCACATGTGACCCCTGCTGGACTCGCTGCTGGGTCTGTGGAGCTGATGCACCTTCTGTGCGTGGGGCGGACAGCTCTCCTCACTTCCCTCATTGCGCATGTCATGACTTTGCCGCAGGTGACATGGATCATGGAGGGCCCACATGTACGCGTGGGTAGGCTACACATGATTGTTCACTGGTCGCCACCCCCAGTCAGTGTTTCGAATGGGAAGGTTGTCGTGCTGGTGGTATATTCGATGTGGCGGATGGGCGGGCCTAGGTGCGGGCTTACATTCCGGACATGGGGGGTAGTTGGATTGGCGACTAGTTGCAGTACACACGGGACACGTCTCTTCCTTTCCACATCTGGGTCATCCCTTGTACTCACTGACAGTGATACAGTCATCTTCGCCCCAGCCCTCATGTCCTCCCCTCGCTCCCCCAATATGCATGTGCACCTGCGAGGCTAGCGCTTGCACAGGCAGCCCCAAGCTCGCACCAGAGAGGGCAAGGAGTGTATGTGTGGGTCCAGTTGCACGAGTGGGCTGTCTCAGGGTATGATGTGTTGCGGGACGCCGTCCACCTGCGTGGTGCCCCAAATGGAGACCCGGCCTGCATGGACTATGCATCACAGTCTTCGCCTTCCGGATCCGCCACCTGCGACACCCAGTGGCTGTGGCTGCCCTTGCGGCCATGCCGCGTCCGTCTGTGACTGATGGCCCACACATTCACTCTTTGGCCTCTCTGGGGAGGGCTCGGGGGTGGTGGCGCACGCGCTTGCACTTAGTCGCAATGGCATGTGGCGTGGTTGGTATAATGGGCAATGGATGGGATGGTGCGAGCCACCTCCCGTGACGTCAGTGCTGCTCGTGCTGTGGTGCGTCCCCCTACACTTCCATTTGACTTGTGCCATGCTAGACGTTGAGGTTCTATTGCCTGCGTGATATGACCAGGAGGAGCGCGAGGAGACCTCTCACACACCATGCTCCACTGCCATCCCGTGCCCTGTATCGCCTGTGCGGATTGACTATGTTGGGGTTACACCTGGTCGACTGGGGCTGTGTGTGCCTTGTCAAGGGGCATGGCGGGCGCACAACAGGATCCAGCTTGTCCACAGAGGGTGGGCTGAGGTGCGCCTGGTACCGCTTTGTACGTGTGCCCGGCTGCTGTGCACACACGTGTTCACTCCCCCCGACAGGTGTCCTCTCACAATGCCCAGGGAAGCGGTGGTGTACTGTTCATGACCCCTCCCGACACGGCGTGCTCCAACTTGGCATGTGCGCATCTACCCGTCACACCCACCCACCTGAGCACTGCGTCCATACGACTTCACACGACACATGTGTGTCTTCCACAGTTGTGCTACTCATTTGCGTTGACATCCAATACCAGTGGACTACATGGTCATGTCACGACTGCCGTGTACTTCACATACTCTCATCCTCTCTCATTCGTACTTGTGAAATGAGTCAGCGGAGACAGTTTTGGTTTCAAACATTATATTGAGTCTTCTGTCCTCTGTGATGCAGTATAGTGGACACTACTGGCAGCGGAATACATGTTGAGGATATACTGAGCATGATTGCAAATGGGATAGGGTGTGGGGTTACATGTGATTGGCTGTTGCATGTGGGATGTGGGCTTCAGAGTTACATCTGCTTGGCCAAGGCTGTGCTAATGTACATTTACGTATAGCTGCGGAGCTGCGGACTTTGACACAGACGGTATACATGTAGCCTACCAGACCGCTTGGCATCATGGGCACAGTCCATCTCAGTTCCATGTGACAGGTTTGCTGCGGTTGTTCCTCATGCACGCGTGCATGTGAGATGACATCAGGGCATGTGCTTGCGTGCATGCAGCGGCGTGCCACTTGTTGTTGCAATGTGGTGGTTACTGGACATGTCACAGTCACTGGGGTCGTGTTGTTGTTGTATGCACTTGTCGTCCATGCAAAGGTCCTGGTATGGGATTCCCGGGCGGGGGTGGGAGGGGTGCAGCACCCACAGACTCCAGGCGACCTATTCATGTCCACTGAGCGGTGTGTGTGTCCATGGGCGCTGGATCCATGTCGTGTCCTGGTTGTTCGTGCAGTTCCGTCCATGTGGGTGCGATACACAGACCCCATGCCACTGCCTCCCACGATGCATGCGGTGTTCCTGGATGTGATGGGGAACAGTGTGCATGTCCCGGTCATATCCGATGTCATGGCGATGTCGTTGATGGTGTGGTAACAGTTGCCGGTCGTTTGGTATGGCTGTTGTGGTGGTGACTGGCCAGTCCGTGCGGAAGCTAAGCATGGGTGCGGGGTTGGACATCATAGGTCAATCGGGGAACCTGCGTTGTGGTCCGACGAATTTACAGGTTGTCAGGTATGCGATGCCGTCCAGCAGGGCTTCCATGTCATTGGTGGTGTACATGTTTGCCAGCCAATGTAGCGGATGGTGGCTGTCAAGGTGTTGTTCGTAAGTTGTCCCTTGGAGGACCATGATGGGGCATGCTGGGTGACATTCGATGTAGCTGTTCTCGATGATCCGTCGTGTGGAGGCACAGTGGTCCCATTTCAGTGCGGGTGCGATGTTGGCCACATACGCCATGCCCCCATAGGCAGAGCAGGCCCTGTCGTGTGCGTCCAGAGGGAGGAGTAGTGGTAGCAGGTCCGCCTTTAGACATGCCGGGTTGGAGAGGCATATCTCCACGGGATGCTGGTAGGGACACCTCCGACAGTAGAAGACGGGCATGACGCAGCTGAACAATGTGATGCGGTAAGTCAGTCGGTAACTTACGTTCAGCAGGGACAGGAGATCGCATCCCAATATATGTATCAGGTTGGTTTTGTACAGCTTGAGCTGTCCGGCGTAGTTGGGTAGGTGTGTTGCGGTTGCCATTTCGCAGTGGTGCGGTGTGGTGGCGTGCTCCGGCTGTGTGTGCAGTCTGCAATGTGCACGCTCCGAGGTTGCTGTGAGCTCTGTGTAGTCGTAGGGAGACAGGACTTGTGTTCTGTTGGCTTGTTTGGAGGACACGGGCCCTCATCCCACATGCTTCTCAGACAGTTCAAGGTCAGTGATGTGTGACTCCTTCCAATTAACTTGCATGTGGCCGACATGGGGGAGTGTTTTCTTCTTTCTTCCCCGTCCGTTGTGTGCTTCTGTGATATGCGCTATCTGCCCTGTGGTCGGTCTCCTCGGCATGCCTGTGTTGGTCTTTTCTTGGACAATGGCTGTATTCACCGGCTTCTTTCGTAGGGCTGTGGTTTCGGAGTTGGAATGGAAGGTCATTCAGTGCTGTCTGCTCTCCCTTGTGTGGGCGGCAGGCTGCCTTTCCGCTCTGCGTTGGGCCTTGTGTGTGAATGTTATTCTTGGGCCACCTGTTGTCGGTCCCCGGGCTCTTTGGTGTTCCGTTTTATATGTCTTGTTCATATGTGCAGGGTGGTATGGGTGTTTCAGTGTGGTACTGGCGTTCCTCTTCCCGAAGGAGCCCTGCTTCTCCTAGTTGGTGTTGCCGCCGCTGTGTGCTTCGCCATGTTTGTTACACTGGGGTGTGTCCTGCTGTTGCGTGACTTCACTGACATGTGTGCGTCGGTTGTGTGGCGTTGGGTGTTGTCCGTGAATTGGGCGTTGGGGACATGTCTGTGGCAGGCCTGTCACGTGTCATGTGCGTTCGGGGTGGGGCTGATGTGTGTGCTGCTTGGTTGTGTCCCTGTGTCTGTGTGCGACGCATGCATGGCGCTGCGGTTGGCCTCTGCGTTGTGCGCATGTGTGGCGGCGTCATCGCCGCTTTGGGGCCGTGACGGGGTCGTTGGTTCCTAGTCCCAGGTGGTGTGTACACATGTGTTACGCGATGTTACGATTTGGCCTGTGTGTCATATGTGGATGCAATGGTGGATGTGTAGTGTACACGCGCTGGGGGGGTTGTCCGCTTTTTCCGCCCTTGCACTGTGTGCGCTGTTTGCGTGCACTTGTTGTGTGTGTGCCTACCTGCGTCTCCGCGGTACGTTGCGTCCTTGGTGGTGCATCAGCAAGAGCATGGGGAGGGCCTGCAGTGCTGGATTCATGCTCGGGGAGCCGCTTCTTCGTTGTCCGTGCTCGGCGTCCGTGTTACCGCTTCGGTTTGTCGTACGGTATCTCTTGGCCGTGGGAGCCGTTTGTTTGCGGCATCGTAATTTATACGCCGGGCGGGACGTGTTTTCGTCGGACGGTGTGTGTCAGTTGGGCTGCGCCGCTACGTGTACGGGCGCACTTTGATGGCGGACGGTGTTGCTGGCTTGCCGGCGGTGTTTGGCCTACTTTTCGGATCGTAGTTGGGCGGGCGTGTGGACTGCTGCGTGCCGGCGGTAACTGGTGGTTTTTGCATCCGCCAGCACGGCGGTTGTGCTTCCGCTCGCCATCGTAATGACCCCCTAAGTAATTATTTATTAATATTTATTGGCATTGATAATTAATTTATTGTTAATTAAATTTTAATTGGTAATTAATTTTTATTATTTATTATTTATAGGTATTGATCATTATTTTATTGTTAATTAATTATTCATTGTTAATTAATTTTTATTAATTGATTAATTGATAATTCTATTAATTGTATACATTTTTATTGATTGATAATTATATTAATTGTGTTAAATTTTATGTGGAGTGGGTTTTGTGTTTATTGGGAATAGGGTGGGAAGTAATTTAATGTTATTAAAGTAATTATTAATTTTCATTTATTGGTATTTATAATTAATTTATTGTTAATTATATTTATAAATAAATCATTATTTTATTAAAACAATTATTTAATTGATAAGTATGTTATTTTTAACCCCTACTTTCCCTACTGTTGCACTCTCTGGAGTGGGAATAGTAATTTTTACCCCTACGCTATCCAACACTTTCCCTACTGTTGCACTCTCTGGAGTTGGAATAGTAATTTTTACCTCTACTCTATCCAACACTTTCTCTACTGTTGCACTTTCTGGAGTTAGAATAGCAATTATAACCCCTACGCTATCCAACACTTTCCCTACTGTTGCACTCACTAGATTGGGAATAGTAATTTTTACCCCTACGCTATCCAACACTTTCCCTACTGTTGCACTTACTGACGTGTGAATAGTAATTTTAACCCTTTCGCTATCCAACACTTTTCCTACTGTTGCACTCTCTGGAGTGGGAATACTAATTTTTACCCCTACGCTATCCAACACTTTCCCTACTGTTGCACTCACTGGAGTGGGAATAGTAATTTTTACCCTTACGCTATCCAACACTTTCTCTACTGTTGCACTCTCTGGAGTGGGAATAGTAATTTTTACCCCTACGCTATCCAACACTTTCCCTACTGTTGCACTCAATGGAGTGGGAATAGCAATTTTTACCCCTACACTATCCAACACTTTACCTACTGTTGCACTCTCTGGAGTTGGAATAGTAATTTTTACCCCTACGCTATACAATACTTACCCTACTGTTGCACTCTTTGGAGTGGGAATAGTAATTTTTACCCCTACGCTATCCAACACTTTCCCTACTGATGCACTTTTTGGAGTGGGAATGGTAATTTTCTGTATTGTTTTACTTAATGTGGTGTATAATTTATTTTACAAAAATTAAAAATATTGTAATTTTTTAATTTGTTAAATATATTTTTTAATTTCTAATAATATTATTCTTGTATGTGTATGTCTGTATTTATAATTTATAAAATATTTTTAACAATTTATACGTTATTAAAATAATTATTTATCAATATTATTAAGTAAGTATATATATTATATTTTATATGTATGTTTTATTTATTTTAACATTATATGTATTAGTTTTTATTTTTAAACATTTCTAAATAATTTTAACTATGTTTCTTTTAATTATATGTATTATTTACTTTATTTTACATTATTTTTTTAACATTTAAAAAACGATATTTTTACAATGATATTTTTGACATTGATATTTTTTTCCGATATTTTTGTACTTACCATGATGTAGATAGGATGTCGATATTCTTGACTTCGATATTTGTGTCACAATATTTTTGTACCTCGTTATTATTTAGGTCGATATTTTGTCAGTGATTCACTGTCTACATGCTGGCATATAATCAAGTCTGCACCTTTCAGAAAGAATCATTTGTTCACATTACATAGGGTGTATTGGACGCCAAAGAAATTGTCCAAGTTAAGGAGAGGAGAGGCGAAAAAGTGTCCTAAATGTGGGGTGGAGAGAGCGGACGATGTCCACATGTTTCAGCGGTGCCCCTAACTACAGGACATCTGGAAAGATGTGGGTAAGATCCTCTCAGAAGTTCTACACCAGGAAATAGAGGTAAGCCTGGAACTAGTCATGTTTGGGGTAAGAAGTGGTAATGACAGCAGGGAAAGGCACAGGTTAAGTAAAAAACAGAATAATTTACTCTTACTCTAGATATTATTGGCTAGACGGGAAATTTGCATTAAATGGATTCACCATAATCCGCCAACTCTAGTGGAATGGCTGGGATCAGTCCGCAGGACAAATAGACTTAGGGGCCGATTCCGATTCAGGCCGGAAAACATACCGACCGACTCGGTACGGGAATATAGTCCGACCGACACGTACCGGCGCTGCCCAACCCGCGTAGTATGATGAAATGCATTTGAATCACGACCGACTCGTACGGAACACAAGCCGAACGACCGAACAGCACGGAAACCAGCTATCCGGCCGGGAAACCACGCGAATCGAACCGACCGACACACACCAGGAATGAACCCGACCGAAACGTACCCGCAAACTCCGACCCGCGCAGTACGATGCAATGCGTGGAAAACCAGACCGAGTCGCACGGAGCCCAAGCCGTACGACCGACACGCATACAAAACCCAGCCGAAACAAACCAATACTCCGCGACCGACGCGTACGCCGCACATGAAACCTAGCAGAAACACAGCGCGAATGACTCGGAGAAGCTCGCACGAGACAACTGCAGCGTCCTACTCGGTCAGAAGAACGTCTCCTACATGCACAAAAAATACAAAGGAAAAAATACAAAAAAAAAGGCCAAACAAGCAATTACAAAGCCAATAAATACTGGGGGGAAACATGGAACAAAGACACACCCACAACTCCACCCATATAAAGGCCACAAATCCCTACCATGATCCTTTGCAAATTCAACTGACCTGCCAGCACAGAACACCATCAGACAGCAACCACAGACACATTCACAGCTCATCCATCACACAAGCCACACACCATTAGCACCTCAACAAATAGCACCCTCACATACACCCAGCAAAACCTACACTCACACACCCTCACTTGCACACACACACACATCAATCACCACCACCACCCATCACCATGCCCCCAAAGAAGAATCCAAAGTTCCTAGACAGTGAATTGGAAGTCCTGGTAGATGAGATCCTCAGGGTAGAGCCACAGTTGTTTGGTACATTGGTCCAACAGACCCCCATGTCGCAGAAAACCAAGATGTGGGAGAGGATCGTCGACAGGGTGAACACACAATCACCGTGTTTGCGCACAAAGGAAGACATCCAGAACAGGTGGTATGATGTGCGCAGGAGGGTCAAGGACCTACTAAAGAAGGATTACATCTTGAGTCAGCGCACCGGCAGTGGCCCTCCTGCAAAACCAGTATACCTCAGGTCCTGGGAGGAGAAGGTGCGGGCCATCCTACCACCAGTGAGCGTATATGGACTATCAAACATCCCAGAGCCTGGTGAGTACACAACAAATATACACAATATTGTGTGACAATACACACACATCACTGCCAAGGGGATAGTCAAACCATGCACCCTTAGCAAATCCACAGCAACCAAAAGATAATCACCCCAAGATTTGTCTGTCAGTCAGATAAACACAATACATGCCATCACATAGTGATATGTAACTGTGTCATGACATGTACAAACCTAACTACAAATACAGCAAGGCAGTGGCACAAATATAACCAACAAACACAGTTAGATATTTTGCCACCACTAGAACACCACCTCACAGGGAAGCTCACTGAAAGGTAGGAATTCTGTGTATGTTGGTGAAGTCAGTGTAGCCAATAGCATGATGGGAGTTGTAGTCACAGATATTGGTCACCCTCACAATTGGCCCATCAACACCACCCTGAACCATGCTCACATCACAGGGAGTGGAAAAGAAATGACAATATGGCTGACACTGGATACTGCTGTGGGGAGCACAAGGCCCTGCTGGGAACTGGGCAACAACAAACAGCAGGACACCACTGTCAGCCATCTTGCCATTGCTGTCACACTCACACACAGTGAAGTCCACTCAAAAGGAAGGAAGTATGGGCATGCTGGGAAGGGGGGTGTAGGCAATAGCATGATGGGAGTGGTAGTCACAGATATTGGTCACCCTCACAATTGGCCCATCAACACCACTCTGAACCATGCTCACATCATAGGGAGTGGAAAAGGACTGACAAGATGGCTGACACTGGGTACTGCTGTGGGGAGCACAAGGCCCTGCTGGGAACTGTGCAACAACCAACAGCAGGACACCACTGACTGACATCCTGAAAGCCAACTTGCACTCCCTACAATGGAAGCACGTTCCGTGGTGAGATATCTGGCTGGGTGGGAAGGAGGACTGACAGCTCTGACCATAGTTACAAGCAGCTTTTCCCACACACCCCCTTAACACAAACTCCACATAACCCACCTGGGAGAATGCAATGCCTCACACTCCAATTAAATATCCCACAAAGAACCACCACCCTGGGTTATGCTGTGTGAAGCACAGGGACACTCTTGGGACTTGTAGCCAAACAAACGCCAGGACAACACTGTCAGCCATCCTGTCAGCACAGGCACACTACCCCACAGGGAAGCAGAGTCAAAAGGAAGGAAGTATGGGCATGCTGGGAAGGGGGTATAGGCAATAGCATGATGGGAGTGGTAGTCACAGCTCAACATCCCCCACCCGCATGGCCCAGCAAGCTCACACTGAAGCATGCACACACCTCACAGGGAGTGAAAAGCCACTTCAAAGATGTCTGACACTGGCCACAGCTGTGGGGAGCACAAGGCCCTGCTGGGAACTGGGCACCAACAAACAACAGGACCACACTGTCAGCCATCTTGCCATTGCTGTCACACTCACACACAGTGAAGTCCACTCAAAAGGAAGGAAGTATGGGCATGCTGGGAAGGGGGTGTAGGCAATAGCATGATGGGAGTGGTAGTCACAGCTCAACATCCCCCACCCACATGGCCCAGCAAGCTCACACTGAAGCATGCACACACCTCACAGGGAGTGAAAAGCCACTTCAAAGATGTCTGACACTGGCCACAGCTGTGGGGAGCACAAGGCCCTGCTGGGAACTGGGCACCAACAAACAACAGGACCACACTGTCAGCCATCTTGCCATTGCTGTCACACTCACACACAGTGAAGTCCACTCAAAAGGAAGGAAGTATGGGCATGCTGGGAAGGGGGTGTAGGCAATAGCATGATGGGAGTGGTAGTCACAGCTCAACATCCCCCACCCACATGGCCCAGCAAGCTCACACTGAAGCATGCACACACCTCACAGGGAGTGAAAAGCCACTTCAAAGATGTCTGACACTGGCCACAACTGTGGGGAGCAGAAGGCACTGCTGGGAACTGGGCACCAACAAACAACAGGACCACACTGTCAGCCATCTTGCCATTGCTGTCACACTCACACACAGTGAAGTCCACTCAAAAGGAAGGAAGTATGGGCATGCTGGGAAGGGGGGTGTAGGCAATAGCATGATGGGAGTGGTAGTCACAGCTCAACATCCCCCACCCACATGGCCCAGCAAGCTCACACTGAAGCATGCACACAGTTCACAGGGAGTGAAAAGCCACTTCAAAAATGTCTGACACTGGCCACAGCTGTGGGGAGCACAAGGCCCTGCTGGGAACTGGGCACCAACAAACAACAGGACCACACTGTCAGCCATCTTGCCATTGCTGTCACACTCACACACAGTGAAGTCCACTCAAAAGGAAGGAAGTATGGGCATGCTGGGAAGGGGGTGTAGGCAACAGCATGATGGGAGTGGTAGTCACAGCTCAACATCCCCCACCCACATGGCCCAGCAAGCTCACACTGAAGCATGCACACACCTCACAGGGAGTGAAAAGCCACTTCAAAGATGTCTGACACTGGCCACAGCTGTGGGGAGCACAAGGCCCTGCTGGGAACTGTGCAACAACCAACAGCAGGACACCACTGACTGACATCCTGAAAGCCAACTTGCACTCCCTGCAATGGAAGCACGTTTCATGGTGGGATGTCTGGCCTGGGGGGGAGGAGGAGTGCCAGCTCCGAATACAGCTACCAGCGAGGCCCTTACACACACACCACTTCCATTAACTCCAAACAACACACCTGGGACCGTGCCCTACAAGAGAGTGAGTGAAAAGCCACTTCCAAGATGTCTGACAATGGTGCTCTGTTGTGGGGAGCACAAGGCCCTGCTGGGAACTGTGCACCACCCAACAGCAGGACACCACTGACTGACATCCTGAGAGTCAACCTGCACCCACTGCAAGTGTGGCATGCTTCATGGTGGGACAACTGGGCTGGGGGGAGAAGGAGGTCCGGATGTCAACCAAATACCACCAATGCTGGTCATGCACACACCTCAACATCCACATAGAAATGCATCTGGTTGGCAGGACAATGAGCCACACCAATATCAACCTCTGACTGTGACAACTTAGGACAATGCAATGTACAGGCCCGCATCCAGAGGTACAGTCACAACTGTCATATGTTTGAACCAGTGATGCCTGCAGAAACATAACATACATTGTGTGTCTCTTCCAAAAACAGGTGATGATGGGGACACAGCAGCAGATGAGGAGGAGTCCCTGTCCCAGGCTCCGGGGGACCCTGAGCTCTCTGGTGTGGAACAGCCTCTGCCCTCATTGGATGGCGAAGACCAACCTGGCACCTCCGGTGGGAGTCATCATGCAGCACCAGCAGGACCACCATCTGCACCCCCTGCACCCATTCCTCTAACATCTGCCAACACACAGACCACCCCCGCCGACACAGACAGACCAAGGACACTCAATGACAACAGCACAGGGACCACAGCCCACCGTGAAGCAACGGACAACAACCCCAGTACCAACCCCCAAGGGGGCCGAGGGTCACCTGTGCGTGCCACGGCAGCTCCCGCACGTGTGTCCAGGGGTGGTGGTAGGGGTGGTAGGCAGAGGTCACTGTTTGCAGAGGGATCTGGACTGCATGATGACCCACAACTGGCACGCATTGCTGAGGCGTACCAGAATAGCACCGGAGAGGTCAGCCAAGTAGTGGGGATCCTCAAGGACATTCAACAGCAGCAGGCTGCCCATCATGCCCGCTTGGACTCCCACATGTCCCGTGTGGAGACACACATGTCCCGTGTGGAGACACACATGTCTGGCATGGAGTCCAAGTGGGACACATTGGAAGAACTGACAGCGGTGCAGAGGGACATATTGACATGCCTCCGCCAGATTAGCACCAACATGTCCACTCCTCCCTGTGTGCCCACAACATCTGGTGCCACAACAACTGCAACTGCCACAGGGAGGGAGGATGACTCTGGTGGAGAGTCCTCTGCACCGCAGCGGCCTGCACATGAGGGTCCCCCCAGAAAGAAGAGGGGTCGTCCGAGGTAGGAAAACTGAGAGGCCGATGGCCATGTACATCCTCCAGGAACCCAACACCTGTTCTGGAAATTCTCCTCTGTGTGCAAACTGTTCACCCTGTCGAATGCAACACAACTCTCCCACATGACATGGGGAGTTTAAGTTGGACTAATGTATCAGATGACTGTGGACTTTACTCAGGACATGTCTGCTACCAACACTTCCAACTCATCTGGGAACTTTGGATTACAATACCAATGTACAGCACCCACCATCCTGTGCACTATCCTCACACATGTATGTAATAAACTCACTAATACACCATACTTGCCTCTATTGTGATTCCAACGTTGTTTTTGTCATGGAGATTATGATCTGCTAAATGACACTGTGCATGCTAACTGCCACAGCAAGTTCAACACCGTCATGTGAGTCATGGCGATGTGACACATATGAGGGAGACACACCACTAGGGCTACACGACACATAGACACCAGGGCCATCGGACTCTTCGCCTACACTGATGTTGCCAGGAAATACAGTGGAATGCACAGACACCACACCTATTCAGAGTTTGTGTTAACTAGCCCACAGGTCCAGTAAGCAAATGTCAGTCAGATGTGTGACCACAGACAACGCACATCCCAAAGTGAAGCACAGGTTTATTACACATTTGCAACATGTTGTTTCCACTACAAATGCAAGGTAATCCCAAGTGGCAGTGGCCACACAGTCAAAAAGTGTAGAAGAAATAAAGTCCAGGGGTGTGTGGCACATCACCTGTAGGGAAACGACTGCTGCCACCCTGAAAGCTGAATCATGGTGTCGGGGGATCCAAGTTGACCAAACAACTCTTTAAGCACCCGGTGAAGGACAGACATGACACACAGTCAAAACCACTGAAGAACAGGACAGAACTTCAATACTCATGCCCAATACATGTCACAAGATACCTACACAAAACCAAGTTAGCATGTCAACACTGTTGGGGAGTACAGACTACCTGTAAGGACACATCGCTGCACGCATCCAGTCAAGTAGCACATGGCCACACTCAAACAACAACAGAGCACCACCCACACATATCATGCAAACTCACATCATTGACATGACAACTCTCTGGATACTCACATTCAGCTGAAGAAGTTGGTGATGAGCTGTGTGCGGACATCACCCTCATCATCATCATCATCACTGGCATCATGGCCCAGGCCAGGATCCTCCACAGGTGGCGGATGTTGGTCATCGTCATCCAGGATGAGAGGCAACTCCTTCCGCACTGCCAGGTTGTGTAGCATGCAGCAGACGATGACAATCTTGCACACCTTTGCTGGGGCATATGGGAGGGCCCCTCCTGTCTTGCCCAGGCAGCGGAAGCGGCTCTTCAGGAGACCAAATGTCCGCTCGATCACTCTCCTGGTCCGACCATGTGCCTCATTGTAGCGCATCTGGGCTGGTGTCACAGGGTTCCTAAAGGGTATCAGCAACCACGGCATGTTGGGGTATCCGGAGTCACCTACAGACAGACAATTGCACATTAGCTGAGTTGGAAAAGAGGGCCGAATACAACATAGCAGAACACACACAATGGTACAAAGTCAGTACACACCGACAAGCCAGGCACGCTGGTTCTGCATCTGTGACATCATCCTCGGGATGCGACTACTCCTCATCACGTAGGCATCGTGTGCCGAACCGGGAAACGGGCACACACATGTGTGATGCTCATATCTGCAAGACATACCACCAGAGCATTGATCGAATGATAATGTTTCCTGTTCCTGTATGCCTGCTCATGTGCCTGTGGTGGTACCAAAGCCACATGTGTCCCATCAATGGAGCCAATGACATGTGGCATCCTCCCCAGGGCATAGAAGTCACTCTTGACGTCAGTGAGTTGTTGACGTTTAGGGAAATAGATGTACTGGTTCAGGTTTCTCAACATTGCCTCCAAAACATTGCGTAGCACACGGCTGAACATAGTCTGTGACATCCCACCAGCAGACACCACAGTGTGTTGAAAGGTACCGTGGCAAAGAAGTGTAGGGCTGCCATCACCTTCACCTTTGGGGTCAGCGCTGTAGGGTATGGCCGGCCAGGTTGCAAATGTGGGGCCAACTGCACCGCCAATTCCTCAATCTGCGCCCTGTTGAAGCGGTACCATCGGATGCAGTCACGTTCCACCATCGTTGCAAGGTCAGGGAATGGTCTATGGACAGCTGGTGCCCTGCAGTGCATAGGTGAAGAAAGAAAGATTGTCAGTCACCCCACATATGTGCCATTGACCATACTCAATATCACATGATACATCATTACGAGACACAAGTACCTGATGTGTGTGCCGTTCTGTATGGACATATATGGCACCTACATGGCCAACATCTAACATCACAGTTCAACATGTGTTGACAACAAGTTCCAGGTTGTGCTATGGGAAATCATTAGGCTGTGTCACAGTACCCATTTACTGCTGTCACGTTCCAAACACACACCACAGTGACATGTCAGGACAGATGTGCCACAGGCATCACAGCTCATTGACAGGTAGATTCCCAGGGACCCTGTATTGCCAAATGGACACTGTCATGACATGGCGTATCATGTACACGTCAGAAAAACAACCATGGCTCCCACAGGTAGTGGCCCCTGTTGCCTCTGCAGGACAGACATGGACGTCTGTGACACACACACGCACAACATCAAAGTCCATGCACAAACAACGTGGATGTGGAGACTGTCTCCCATTGTGCACATGGAATCAGAGACATCGGAAACACAACATGCACACAGACTGTGGAGGGCCATCACTATTGTGGCAATGGGAGACGCTGTGACGTACATACCTTCCCACATGGGACTCAGGGGGTATGTGACATGACATACACATACACAACCTGGAAATGTGACCATGCCACATGCTCTGAAATGAACAGTTGCACATCACAGTGGTCATGTGCACAACACACAAAGGATTCTGTCCCCATGAACACGTGCACAGCCGGGGAGTGGCTGCCCCCAAGTGACACCCAAAAAAACCACATGTTGACCCCCATACACAGAAAAGGTAATGCAGCCTTACATGACTTAGGATACAGTGTGGACAGGCTGTGGTGTTGTAGGTGTGCCCCTGAGTCCCTGGCAAGTATATGTGGCTGGCATACTTTCACCAGTGACAAGCATGGTGACATATGCGAGTGACTTGTACAGGGACGCGTTGTACAGCAATGGACCGATCGGTGCGCACCCATCGGCCATTGCATATGATGTGAGCGGGTACGCGTTGTACTGCAATGGTCCGATCGGTGCGCACGCATCGGACATTGCATTTGATGTGAACGGGTACGCGTTGTTTTCTGAAATACGCGTTGTACAGCAATGGTCCGATCGGTGCGCACGCATCGGACATTGCATTTGATGTGAACGGGTACGCGTTGTTTTTTTAAATACACGTTGTACTGCAATGGTCCGATCGGTGCGCACGCATCGGACATTGCATTTGATGTGAACGGGTACGCGTTGTTTTTTGAAATACGCGTTGTACAGCAATGGTCCGATCGGTGCGCACGCAACGGACATTGCATTTGATGTGAACGGTAACGCGTTGTTTTTTTAAATACGCGTTGTACTGCAATGGTCCGATCGGTGCGCACGCATCGGACATTGCATTTGATGTGAACGGGTACGCGTTGTTTTCTGAAATACGCGTTGTACAGCAATGGTCCGATCGGTGCGCACGCATTGGCCATTGCATATGATGTGAGCGGGTACGCGTTGTACAGCAATGGACCGATCGGTGCGCACGCATTGGACATTGCATTTGATGTGAACGGGTACGTGTTGTTTTTTGAAATACGCGTTGTACAGCAATGGTCCGATCGGTGCGCACGCATCGGACATTGCATTTGATGTGAACGGGTACGCGTTGTTTTTTTAAATACGCGTTGTACTGCAATGGTCCGATCGGTGCGCACGCATCGGACATTGCATTTGATGTGAACGGGTACACGTTGTTTTTTGAAATACGCGTTGTACAGCAATGGTCCGATCGGTGCGCACGCATCGGACATTGCATTTGATGTGAACGGATACGCGTTGTTTTTTGAAATACGCGTTGTACTGTAATGGTCCGATCGGTGCGCACGAATCGGACATTGCATTTGATGTGAACGGGTATGCGTTGTTTTATGAAATACGCGTTGTACAGCAATGGTCCGATCGGTGCGCACGCATTGGCCATTGCATATGATGTGAGCGGGTACGCGTTGTAGAGCAATGGACCGATCGGTGCGCACGCATTGGACATTGCATTTGATGTGAACGGGTATGCGTTGTTTTTTGAAATACGCGTTGTACAGCAATGGTCCGATCGGTGCGCACGCATCGGACATTGCATTTGATGTGAACGGGTACGCGTTGTTTTTTTAAATACGCGTTGTACTGCAATGGTCCGATCGGTGCGCACGCATCGGACATTGCATTTGATGTGAACGGGTACGCGATGTTTTTGAAATACGCGTTGTACTGCAATGGTCCGATCGGTGCGCACGCATCGGACATTGCATTTGATGTGAACGGGTACGCGTTGTTTTTTGAAATACGCGTTGTACAGCAACGGTCCGATCGGTGCGCACGCATCGGACATTGCATTTGATGTGAACGGGTACGCGTTGTTTTTTGAAATACGCGTTGTACAGCAATGGTCCGATCGGTGCGCACGCATTGGCTAGGGCCTGGCATTGCAACGGACGCGTTTTCGAAGCTTGAGCGAGTCTGATGCAGTGAATTCAGTTGGCCAGCCACAACAATGTTGCAAATTCATGGGTGTCATGAACTTTAACTTTTGAAGGATGCTGTGGGCGTGTATAAGTGGTGCAATTCCATGGATTGGCCAGATTCAGAAGATGCAAACGACTTGGACCTATCACTTTGGACACATGGGACAGTATCTGCCTCTGTAGCACACATATAATGCTGACTGTTCCCCTGAGAGCTCACTTGCCTGCACTACATGCT
This sequence comes from Calotriton arnoldi, assembly GCA_963921515.1. Taxonomy (NCBI): domain Eukaryota; kingdom Metazoa; phylum Chordata; class Amphibia; order Caudata; family Salamandridae; genus Calotriton; species Calotriton arnoldi. The sequence continues at coordinate 504,438 of CAWUFW010007042.1, read as the reverse complement.
CCAGGACGACATCTGCCACCAACACTGCTGCTGTCTCTGCATCCTCTGGCTACTGCAATGGCACGTACTGTGGAGAGAGCCCCAGCCTTCAGCGCTGAGGAGAACCAGGCCCTGCTGGACAGCCTCCTTCCACAGTACAGCAAGCTGTATGGGAAACCAGGGGAGCAGGTGAGTGTGCTGTCCACTGCCTTACTAAATGTGCATGTTGTCTGACTAGCAAGACTTACAGTGTGCACACCACTGGCTAGCATGCTCACTGAGTAGTTCTCACCCCCAAAGTGTGTAGTTACATGCACTGAACAGGTATAGTGCAGTAACAGTGCATTCCAACAAGGTTTTACTTCCCACGCAATGATACCATTTAGTAACTGCTGGTAAACTGTTCATAGCCATAGTTGCACTAGTACATCATATGCCCCTGTGACTGAGACATGTATATCCAACTGTGTGATGCACGGATATGTTGCATGTGTAGTAATGGCCTTTTTCACTTTGTCATCCTCACAGGTTGATGCCCACCAGAAGCAGGAGATCTGGCTGACCATCGTCCGGGCAGTACGATCCGTGGGGGACTACAAGCGCTGGATCCGCAACTGCCAGAAGAGGTGGCAGGACCTTCGGGGCTGGACCCGGAGGATCGCAAGGGTCCAGCTGAAGCTGTCGCCTCCTCGCAGGAGGGACGGACACCGGACCCTGACCCCCCACATGCTCCGGATCCTGGCGGTGGTCTTCCCTGACCTGGATGGGCAGCTGAAGGCCAGACAGCAGCAAGGAGGGGGTGAGTCCATGACTGCACTGTGAACTTTGTCTGACATGCTATGTGCCCTCCTCTGGCCTGGTTAATCCTCCACAGTACATCAGTCTTGTGGTCCAGGACCCATGTCCCTCAATTGTGACATGCCCACTCCTCATCTGATACCCAGGTGTGGCCCTTACAGTATGGAAATTATGTCACTTGGGTACTGTGTCCTTGCATTTTGCTTAGCTCAGGGTGGGGGACAGCATTTGTTACCGTACCTTTGTGGTGGGCTTCATGGGTGGGTCAATTGCTTACACAATGCCTGAGTTCTGACATGTAATCTGCGTGTAACTTTGATATGTGTTCCAATTGCTGATCTGACTCACCACATGTGCCTGGGGTATTTGGCACACCCCCATGCTGCGGGTGGGAACAATGTTTGGGCCTCAGGAGTATGTATATCAAGTGTGTCACACATGCTTAGCCACATGCCTACTGTCCAGGGCTCATCCCTCTTTCACGTGGAGCAGGACAGTCATGCCTACTCCAGGGCATACAATACACTCTTTACTCCCACTCCTGTGTATCAGCTGACACGTTGTGCTCAGTGAAATGTTCCCTCAGGTGTATGCCTCTGTGTCATTGTGCTGTGGCTTCGTTTTCAGGACTACTGGGGTGTTTATCGGTTAGGGCTCAGCATGCCATCTGAGATGTGACCATGAGAGACGATACTTGGGTGACATATAGGTGTTTGATCACTTGACTGTGCAGACTCGTGCATGCGACTGAGAAGTTCAGGCAGCTGTTTTTCATTCACAGCAGACTGTGAGGTGCTCAGGTTCAGAGAGTTGTGTTTCATGTCTCCCATATGTCCAATTGGTATGACGTGGACAAATAAGAGTTCAGATGATGTGGTGTGGGGGGGATGGACATGTGCACTTGTCAGCTACAGAACTTGCATTCCCCATGACCTAGGATTGTGACATAGTGCAGACTGTTGTTGGCTGGCTGCCCTGCCCATGTGTATGACTTTGCAGGCATGCATGTGCCATGGCATTAAACTTCCTAAGAGTGATCCTGCAGGGGAGTGACATGTGCAACATGCACCCCATTGTGGCATTGACTATGAGGACATGGGTGCATCATGGTGTGTGGTGCTGGTATGCATCACGTGCATTTCAAATTAGACTCTGGCCATCCCTTTATCCGGACACCTGTACTGACTCAGTGGCAAGAGATGTGATGTGTGCATGTTCACATACTTCACCGTGTTCCCTGCAATGTCCAACAACTGGGTAGGTGGTGCATGTGTCCACACTGGGGTATTACCATCCGGCAGGCACCAGACAGATGGGTGCAAGCTGTTTGAGGGTAAATGGGTGGTCACACCCTTCTGCTTACTGGCTCATGAGAGCACGACCCGCACTCTGCTCGTTCACTTGAAGAGAAGGAACAACTGTGTGAAATACAGTGGCACTTTGTTAAACAATTCAGTAACACCGAGAACTGTTCATTTAATGCTGCTCGTCAACACATGAGCAGGATGAAAATGAAAGCATCAACAATATTACTAATCAAATTTTAAGTGAAGCACAAAGATCTATGTAACTATCTATCAGTGAGCTACAGCCTATGGGGCAAGTCTTAAAAGAGGGATCATGATTAGGCAAGAGCCTAGAAGGCAAATCTTAAATAAGAGAGCAAGAACCATCCAAGGCTACACAGTTTAAGCTAGGATAAATGCAATGAATTGGGTGTGGATGAGCTAAATTAGAGAGGCTGACAAAGCCAAAAGGCTAGCAATCATAAAAGAGATTTACCACCTTGAGAGTAGAAGTTCTAGGCCCAAGATCAGGAGAACGGCCGACCGGGAACCCTCCCCATGCAATGCACTGGTATGAAGAGTTCAGGGCGTGGACATGGGTGCAAACCTTTTATATGGCTTAATGCAGAACTCCTACCCACAGTTGACGTGGGCCCTGACGTGGGTCCTTGACCACACGCTTACAGTAACTGTGGGAAGTTTTTTGAAGAACAGAGAAGTGGTATCATGGTGAAAACAGGGGCTTTTAGCAGGTGGTCGGTGCTCTTGACCGCAAACATAAGAAAAAGATAACTTTTACCGTAAGATGCTCAGAAATTGAGATTTTATATATTATTTCTCTGTCACGTAGCCGCCTTTTCAGTTTCAGTGGAGCAAGCGTGGAAAGTTTCATTAGTTAAAATTTTGCAAACATTGCTTGTGAAAGAGCAGGATGTACCAGCAGTGTGTCATATACGTGTGGGCTAACCTTATTCTTGTGACTGTGGATATTTACAAGGGGGGGGCTGGTGCCGCGGTGGATGGCACAGGTCCCTGCTGTCAGGTCAGAAAGGCCTACAAGATTTCTTGTATTAAAAAATGATAGCAAGAGGCAGTGGCCTCTTGGGCCTACATGTGTGTGTGCATCTAAGGAGGTGGGTTTGGGCCTAAGTGTATGTATCTAAGGGGGTGGTGGACCACTGTGACAGGTACTAAAAGGCTAAAAGAAAAATGGACAGGTTAGGTCATCTATCAGGGCCTGACTGGTGGGGCCTATATGGGAGTGCCATGTTTCATGGGCAGAGCAGAAAGGTACATAGGTCTGTGTTATATGGTAGAACAGAACCCTACTAGAAAGGCCAGGAGGGGTGTGAGTGCCATGGTTGACCATCAGACTGACAATTGGCTTCTCCTAATCTGTGTGAGCACTTTTTGGCAATGTTCAACTAAGGATGCCAGGGCTTGCTCTGTAATGTGCTTTACTTACTGTGGTGTGTGCGGTCAGTGCAGGTGACTGATGTTTGTCTGTTTCCCTAATTGTTTGCAGATACATCCACGGCCACAGGAGGGGACAGCTCCACGGACCAGGAAGAGCTGCAGAGCCAGACTGGGTCAGCAGCCGATGAGTGGTCGGAGGGACCCAGTGGCACGGAGGGCGAGGGGAGCCACACCGAGGAGTCCTCAGCACCATCCACCTCAGCTGAGGACCACAGCAGCTCGGAGGATGACTCCCTTGTGGAGGCGGGTGTCAGCAGCCACCACACCCCAGCTAGTATGGCTGGCCCCGCCACCACCACCACCACCACCGCCCTCCCATCGGCTCCCATTCCAGAGGTCCGTGGAGGCTCCCGTGTTCGGGAGCGTGTCTCCTTCGTGCCAGGCACCGCACCCCCTGTCCCTGTGTCCCCTGCTGCCCTGAGTGAGGAGTCTGTGTACTTACTTTGCCAGCTCCATGTAGGGCAGACAGCAATGCTGAGTGTCCTCCATGCGATACCAAAGGGGACGATGGACGGAGCGTTTGAGCTAATCAAACACTCACCCCCAGTCAACTGATCTGGGTTTAATCCATCATCATTCTTTAGCTCACTCCACCACCCCAGTTCAGACATGGCCATATGCAAATCAGTCTGACCCTGTGCCTCATGGGAACAGTCCAGCCCGAACTGCCAAGCCATGTCTTCCCTGGACCAGAAACAAGCATCCTGGGACCGGTTTCTGGCATTTCAGCCGTCATCAGCCAGGCTAGCTTGAATCCAGTGGCAAAGTGAGCAAGGGACCCACGTCTGGGCATACCCTGCCAACTTAGGGCGAACAAAGCGATACCAAAGTGTCCTCCATGCACACACCACTCTGTTGACACAGCTGGTGTCGTTCATGGAGGGCATCTCATCTGGCATGTCTGCCCTACAGAGGAGCAATAAGTCCATGGACTCCTCCCTGATGGCAGCAGTGTCCCTCCTCCAACAGTCCGTCACCCCTCCTACCTCTGCCCCATCCACACTTCCTGGCACCCTACCTGTCCCAAGCACATGCACACCTGCACAATCACCCAAACACACAGACACAAGCAGCACAGAAACACCCAAAACAAAGGCAAAATGTGCACACAAGCATCCTCAGGGGACTGATACCACACCCACAGGGGATGGGGAACAGACACACACACAGGCTTCCACAGTCACTCCGCAGTCCTCAAAATCCTCTCCCTCCAAGACCCCTTCCCTTGCCTCACCTGCAACCCCACCTAAACAGCAGCTCTTCCTCTGTGACCTCGGCCTCTTCCCCTCCGATCCAGCTGATCCAGCATACAGGGGGAAGAGGAAGTCCACCCACACAGAGGGGAGTGCCCCTCACCCCCGGACACCCTCCCCCAGGCACAGACAAACTAATGCCCCCACACGCAAGTCCCCCCGGTCCCGGAAGAGCAAGACCCCGCCACCGCCCTGCAGCTCAACCACACAGTCTCCTTCCTCCATCCCTCAGGCCCCCACAACACTAGTTCCCCCATCACACCCTGCCCCAGGTTCCCCCACCCACAGATACACCATCCCCAAAATGATCTGGCCTTCTCCCCCTACCACTTGCTCTTCCAGCCTCACACCCCCGCTGCACATGTTTGTGCCACTGGTGTGGAGACCGTGTCCTCCCCCTCTGTCCTGCCCACCTTACCTGAACCCCATTCTACTCCCCTGGAGATAGGCACTGCAGTGGAGTCCACTACCACCCCGTCTGACTTGGGCACTGCAGTGGGGAACCTGTCCACTCCATCTGGCCAGACCACTGCAGTCGTGCCGGCACCCACACCATCTGACTCATGCCCCCAGTTGTGCCAGCACACACCATGTCAGACACCTCCACTGCAGTTGTCAGTGACTCTCCAGCACCAGCCACCCCTTCCCTGCCTCCTTCTGGTGAGCCCTGATCCTGTCCCTGCGGTGCCTGGCCTGCCCCCCGTATGCCCCTCCGAGGGGAATGTCCCTGGTCCGTATCAGTGCAGGCAAGCAAAGGGTGACATCTGCGGCTGTCACCCTGTTCGGACTTAACTGTTAGACTGGCCATTGGCCTTTGTCTTTTTTCTGGACTTTTCTATTTCACACACATATGCTGAATAAAGCTCCTTTCTGTTCTCTGGTGGTTTTGCTTCAGATGTACATGATGTTGATGATGCTAACCATGCCCTTGCTGCAGTGATGGTGATTTTTGAGATCATGAAATTGAAGTGTTACTGTGCAGGACCCCATGTGGTCCAGGGGGAATGTGTCCTATCCTGGTGTGTAGCCATGTCATCCTTTGCAGCAATATGAGGGTGTCATGTTTTCAATATTTGCCAATGGGATTTCCTACATTTATTTGCAATATCACATCTGTGGCTTACACCCCTGCACATCAGTTGTGCTTGCCATTGTTCAATTTGTCTATTTCCCTGACCGTGTGAGCATCTCCACTGGACATGCAAGTTTGGGCATCAATGGGGAAGGACTCATCTGTGTTATCAGTGCAACTTGCTATACATGTGTGTTGGATCTGTGCAGATGATTTCGGTGACACTCCCATGACCAGGCTGATGTGACGAGAGCCTTCATTTTGTGCTAATTGTTGACTGAGTGACCAAGTGTACTGCTGACATGATAGAGCCCTGCAGAGACAACATATGGCACAGCTTTCCTTACACAGGAGTGGAGTCCCCTCATGGCAGTGTGAAATTCCGTGACATTGCCTGAGCCCAAGGTGTGTGTTGTGTGAGCATGTCTGTGTGTGTTCACTTCCATTTTGCAACGCAGACTGGGATCCCTAGTGATGTTCCTGTTTGTGATGCTTGCTGAGTTGACCTATGTTCCCCACAAATCTTCGCACTGGGTTCTCTGGGATGTGGGTGCATGGCACATTACTGGTCATCAGGGTGTCATCCATAGGTGTGTTTGCTGTCAGGGCTGAGTTTGTGGGCAAACGCAGATGAGACACAGTCAGGATTCCCCTTGGCACTTGTTGGTTACACAAGTCATGTAATTTACAGTTTGTGTTAGCTTTCAGTGATTGTGACACGTTGTGTGTGTGACTGCTGCCACTCCTCAGGGTCAGAGCTGCAATGTTGGAAGTTGTCTATGTGTGTTCTTTGTGGGTGACCTTGTCTTCTTCATTGGTGTGTGACTGTGTCCGGGATCACATTGATTGTGGTGGATTTCACGTCATGCCCATGTACGGCGTATTGTGCAGTGTGTCAGACATTCACGAGTCTTGTTGACTGGCCATGTGTGATGGGTTTCTGCACCTTAGTTCCCCCCACCACCCCTGGGATTGTCATGGGTGCATGTGCAATGTCACCAGTCCATGTGAGCTTCACTGCTGCACATTGGTGGAGATCAAGGTGTGTGGTGTTGAGTGTGTGCAAATGAGAGTTGTTGCACGGCTAGACCCCTACCTCCATGTTGGCCTTGGCTGACAGGCCGTGCTGATTGATTTGTGCTTGTGTAGGTGTGATGGTAATTTGTTGCTCAGGACACATGACTGTGGTTCACAGTGTGAACGACATCTAGCTTTGTCATCACAGTGGGATTATCATGCAGGCCAGGGTCACAACAATGTTGGGTCCCTGGGGGTAGTGCTGTGGTGGGTCTGTCTCTTGCTGTGTTATTTGCTGTTCCTACAAGCTTGTGTGACATGTGTAATTTGGGCTCCCTCTCATCTAACAATGCCTGATTGTCCACATAGGGGAATCCGATCCATGAGTTACTTTTGTGTGGCACTGTATACACATCTGTGTAATTGTGATTCAGGCCTCCTCATGTGTTGTGTGGTTGCCTGGGGACACTGGCACACCCCCCCCCATCACCTGTTGTGTTTGATATGCAGTGTGAGGCTGCCTGTTTGTGTTTGTGCATCTGCACCACTGCATTGGCATATCTTTAGTGTGCCATTGGCTGTATGTTGTTTGGTGGCTTTCCCCTGCTGTCCCTGGGACTCCTAGATCATCAGTCAGCACAATGATCATGGTTTGTATGTTCCATTGCTGCCATGGTATGGTATTTGTTCACCTCACATCTACAGTCTCCACAGGATATCTACATTTGTGTGTCCATTGGTGCAGATATGTGGGGCTGCATTATGATGGTCACTTCTGTCATTGTGTTATTGACGAATGTTGACAATGTCAGCCCCCATGGGTGATGTTTGTCTGCACATGGCCAAAGGTATATCTTATTTGCACTGCACTGTTTGCCTCACCCAATGTATGTTGCTATGGGACACAAGCACTACTATGCCACAGATGTGTTTGTTGTTCCGTGACCAGGAATCATCCATGCTGTTTGGCATTTGCAGCTTTTCCCATGACAACACTTACATTTTGGTCACTGTGATGATGGGGTGTTATACCCCATTGCCACAATGTTCAAAATGTGCTTCAGCTATGGACCCCACACTTACCTTTTGGTCACTGTGGTGATGGGGGTTAAGACCCCATTGCCACAATGTTCAAACTGTGCTTCAGCTATGGACCCCACACTTACCTTTTGGTCACTGTGATGATGGGGTGTTATACCCCATTACCACAATGTTCAAAATGTGCTTCAGCTATGGACCCCACACTTACCTTTTGGTCACTGTGGTGATGGGGGTTTAGACTCCATTGCCACAATGTTCAAACTGTGCTTCAGCTATGGACCCCACACTTACCTTTTGGTCACTGTGATGATGGGGTGTTATACCCCATTGCCACAGTGGTCATGGTCGGCTTGCATTGTGGAGGCCACACACATTTATGTGTGACACATGTGATAGGGGGTCACATTGTATGCTCAATGTCATGTTCAGTGTTGTAGGCATTTGACACAGACTACACACGCTTGTCATGGTGTTGGTGGGATGTATTTTCAGACATTGCTTATGTTGGAGTATGCTGGTTGTGTCATGCATTACCCGTCCTATGTGTAGGGGTGGTGTGGGTGGTAGGCATCCATCCCCCTATGAGTGGGGATGGTAGTAGTGACAGGCATCCAGGCCCCCTGAGTAGGGGTGGTGGTAGTGGTAGGCATCCATCCCCCTATGAGTGGGGATGGTAGTAGTGACAGGCATCCAGGCCCCCTGAGTAGGGGTGGTGGTAGTGGTACGCATCCATCCCCCTATGAGTAGGGATGGTAGTAGTGACAGGCATCCAGGCCCCCTGAGTAGGGGTGGTGGTAGTGGTAGGCATCCATCCCCCATGGGTGGGGATGGTAGTAGTGACAGGCATCCAGGCCCCCCTGAGTAGGGGTGGTGGTAGTGGTAGGCATCCAGGCCCCCTGAGTAGGGGTGGTGGTAGTGGTAGGCATCCATCCCCCTATGAGTGGGGATGGTAGTAGTGACAGGCATCCAGGCCCCCCTGAGTAGGGGTGGTGGTAGTGGTAGGCATCCAGGACCCTATGAGTGGGGATGGTAGTAGTGACAGGCATCCAGGCTCCCCTGAGTAGGGGTGGTGGTAGTGGTAGGCATACAGGCCCCCCTGAGTAGGGGTGGTGGTAGTGGTAGGCATCCATCCCCCATGAGTGGGGATGGTAGTAGTGACAGGCATCCAGGCCCCCTGAGTAGGGGTGGTGGTAGTGGTAGGCATCCATCCCCCTATGAGTGGGGATGGTAGTAGTGACAGGCATCCAGGCCCACATGAGTAGGGGTGGTGGTAGTGGTAGGCATACAGGCCCCCTGAGTAGGGGTGGTGGTAGTGGTAGGCATCCATCCCCTATGAGTGGGGATGGTAGTAGTGACAGGCATCCAGGCCCCCTGAGTAGGGGTGGTGGTAGTGGTAGGCATCCAGCACCCTATGGGTGGGGATGGTAGTAGTGACAGGCATCCAGGCCCCCCTGAGTAGGGGTGGTGGTAGTGGTAGGCATCCAGCACCCTATGGGTGTATGGCATTGGTGGTAGCTATCCCGCCCCTATGGTTCTGCTGTTGCTAGTGTACGTCATTTCTGCATCCCTATGTGTGTGTGACATATTTCGGGTACGTGTTGTTTGTTTGTGTTGTGGGTTTTTGACTTACCGTCTGCGCCGTACGCGTCCGTACCGGTCCCGGTAATAGATGTAGAGTATTGGTAGGACTTGCGTGATGGGATTCATGGTTTGTTCGCTCTCGCTCGGGTTTCTCGTGGCTTCGACTCGCACTCGCCGCTGGCTTGTCTCGCCTCGTCGCCGTGGATCGCCTTGTGGCGCGAATCGGAGCTTATGTACAGCTCTCCCGGATGCTCTGACGTGCCGGACGTAGTGACGGGTTCGGCGCGTACGGAATGCGCATCGTACTAATCCGGCCGGAAGGTGAAGTGTATTTGCTTCCGTGCGACTCGATTCGGCGTTTACGGATACGGCTCGGGCGGGGAACAGGAGCTGAATTGGGTAAGTACGGCTCGCTCGGAATCTGGGCTGTTATGCGCATCGTACTTGCTCGTTGGGACGACTGTTCGAATCGGTCGGGAAACACGCATTCGGCTGGGTTTTTTTCCGGACGAATAGTGTTAGGTGCCCTTCCGGCCCGAATCGGAATCGACCCCTAGATCGGGCGGGAGTACGAACCAAGAGGCAAGAGTTTTGGGATGTATAGGAACAGCATGGGGAAAATTGGAATAGCGGAACAGTAGTGCTTAGGTAAATTGGAAAGTCCAATGATTAAGCAAAACAGCAATAAAATCAAGTGGGAACTGCTGGCGCATGTATTACTCCTAATTGGTAGAGTGAGAAAAGGTGCGGAAGGGGGACCGAGAGGCCGGCAGGATACCTCACATACACAAAAAAAAAATAACCGTAGGTGTATGTCCGGGGACAGGGCCAGGGCAGCACAGATCGGGATCTGCGGTTCCCCAACTGCAAAAAATCCTGACATCTTATCTCAACCTGTTTATTGCACAATGAGGACTAAAAACAAACAAAAAACAATGAATGTGTCCATCTGTAACAAAGCTGGTGCTCGTGTAAAGCGCTCTGATACCCGATTTCTCGGGTCTAGTTCGCGCTATATAAAACTATAAAAAAAAAAAATCCTAACATGCAGAGTTCCTTTCTATGGAGGATTCTGCATAGCAGGAACATGGGGGCATATTATCAAGGGCTTTATCGCCGATATAGCGGCACTTTTTGCCGCTAAATCGGCGATATTTTTAACGCCCTATTAGCAAGCTGTCGCTAACAGGCGTTAGCGACAGCTTTCAGGCGTTAGAGGCCGGGAATTACATCGCTTGCATGTCAGCGATATTTATCGCTAATGACATGCAAGGTAGGCGTTCTCACTAAAAGCGACTGTAAACAGTCGCTAACACCACTAACCCCTATTATCAAGGCAGGCGAAGCGATAAAATAAATCGCGCTAAGCGCGTTTATCGCTATATTTTATCACCTGCTACTGACTGTGACTTACCTGTTTGTAGTATAGGTGGTGGATTCTAATGCTGAATCCACCTTAGCGTTAATGCGAGAATATCGCTGGTTTTCCAGCGATATTCTCGCATTATGCCGCTATCGCTGGAATAATCATCGCCATAGCGCTAATTGTTGCTAATACAGCGTTAGCATGGCGATATATTCCAGCGATAGCTGGCGATAGAATATTTCGCGCTAAGCGGGCTCTGCGATATTTATCGCATTTTGTTGCTAATATGGCCCATGATCTCTATGGGAATGTCACATAAATTTCCCAGGACTTTTTACGGAACCTGTGCCTGACACAGCTTTCCAAGAGGATTCCTGTAAATGTTTGTGAATTCCAGAAAGTAGTAAATCTACACTCGTGCATAAGCCATCTCCCCTGGCGAGGTCGGCATTTTTATGTTTTTACTGAGTCTTACCTCCGGGGTTTTCCTAGCGGTGACGGGCAGTTAAAAACGGCTATATGTACGCACATCTAAATTGGTTGGGTGGACATATAGCCAACTCTCCGACTGCCCTTACTCAGAGAAAAGTTTGGCTGTGGCATAGACAGAGTAGACTCTGTGCCGCCAAACTATGATCTGACTGCTTTTAAATTTGCTGGGCGGACCATTATGTTGGCAGAAGGGTACTTTCACAAGCCACATTTGGAATAAAAAGCTAGTTTAAATGTGAGCGGTGATTATCTTGCCACTCCCAGGTATGTAATATGAAATCTGCATCTGTACCTAGCTATGACTGATGGAATGGTGACTTTCCATGCCAGCAGCACACTGTGGGGCAGTTTTACAAGAAATTTGTGCCAGGTTTGCATCATAAAAGGCACACAAACCAGCGCAAATTATTGTTTTGGGAGCTACCTTCCAGTGCCAATCCAGATTTATGTTGGAAAGTTGCCCTAAAATAAAGCAAAGTAGCATTTTCTGCTACTTTGAGCTTCTATGCGCCAAAGAGCCATTTCATGGATGATGCATGAGCATTTCTATGCACCCACTAATGGATTCTGATGCAAAACCCTATATACTAAAAAAATATAGACAGAGCTTTACACCTCCTCGAGGCAAATTTTCCTTTCCCGAACCTTTTCCAGATTACTTATGCACTGCCCTGTACATCACAATTCAAAGTGGGAAATGTGTTAAACTTTGCTTAAGCACAGCTGTAAGAAATTGAGTTGTTGATTGACAGGGGAAGAAGCCCGCTCAGGCAACAACCACAATCATGACAGTGTGAACCACAAAACTCACTAAATTAATCTGTGCTTCCGCCTCTGATAGCTTAGCCCAAAGCACTCAGATTTAACTCAGAGGCAAGTGTAAAACAAGCACACAAAAACAATAATAAATGGAAAAACACACCACAAGTAAAATCCAAAACCAATTTAGAAAAATAGAGTCAATTTTAACTAAAAAAATTATACCAGAATGACAAACATCCAGTCATCAGGACCGGAGATATGCTTTTCAAATTTTTAAGTAGGTAAAACACGTAAATGCATAAGTCACCACTCACAGTCATCTGGTCGTACTAGACCAGTGGAAAGTCACAAGTATAGACCAACCACAATGGAGTGCGGGCCGGATACAGGAACCAGGGGGCTGATTAGGATGGCGGTCAGAAAACCTCCCCGACCGCCATGGTAGCGGGAAAAGACCGCCTGCATGGACCGCGACATAACCGCCGGTCGAATTACGATAGCCCGCGGTCGAAATCTGACCGCGACGGTATGATCGCGGGCTTTAACATTGCGGCGGTTGCTGCTGCACGCAGCACCGCCGCGATGTCCAAAGGAGCATGTCCTGCATTGCCCTGCACTGCGTGCCAGGCACTGCACAGTGCCTGCCACCTGGTACAGGGAAATGTACGGGGGACCATGGGTACCCCCCCAGTGCACCCACACCCCCCCCAACACATTGGGGGCCTGCAGTGGGCTCCCGGAAGACAATCTCCGCCTGCCTTTCCATGGCGGTTTGACCGCTGAGGAAAGGCTGGCTACCGCCGGCATCATAATCGTGCCGGCGGAGCCTGCTCGGCACCGCCACCATTGTCCCGGTCCTGCTCCGTCCACCAGGCAGGAGTGCGGATGGCAACCGGCAGAAAAGCGGCGGCCGGAATTTCCCACCGCCGCGGTCACCACCGCCATCCTAATCTGACCAGCGGTTTTCTGGCTTGCGACCGCGGGCGGATGTCCACCGCCGGACCAGAGGGCACCCCCGCCGGCCCGGCGGTGGACATCCGCCCGCCATCCTAATCAGCCCCCAGGTTAGGTTTACTGGAAAAGTCACCTTCTCAAAGTCCGGCATGCACAGTTCTGTTCGCTGTAGAGTTGGCCTCGAGGAGGAGGGACTGCACTGCGGAAGATCATCGCTGTAGCATGAAGACCATGCTGGGCGGAATGGGCTGTCACCGTTGTAGCGTGAAGAGCCAGACGGAAATCGGGGACAGTGGTTGCTGGATCCTTGTGCTGTCCATCACCGCAGGCTGCCGTTGCTGTAGCACAAAGTAAAAATCTTGTGTTGCCGATCATTGTTGGAGGTCACAGAAGCACAAAGAGTTGGGCTCACCGGAACTTTGTGTGGATGATTGTTACAAGTGGCAGAGCCCGTTTTTGTTTGCAAAGAGCCCAAAACATCAGTATTTAAGAGCTCAACTGATGCCCGCAGAGGGTATTTGACCTGGGAGGGCACCTCTTGGGGATCAGGAACTCATCCCTGCAGATGCCAGCAGGGCTCAAGGATGTCCACTGGCAGGTTCAGACAGGGCCAGTGCAGCAGGTTAGCTGGACAGTTTCAGTGAGGCCTCTGAAGCTTCTTGTGTCCCTGTAGCTCAGACTGGAGGTCAGACAACTGACCCTTGGAGTTGAGGTTAGCCTGGGATGTGAAGGGAGCATGTCCAATCTTACTTCTCGGAGAGCAAGGCAGTCCTCAAGCAACAGAGCAGTCCTCTGGTAGCAGCAGGGCATTCCCCTGGGAGGGGGGCAAGGCAGTCCTTCTTGTGTAATATTCTGGAACACTCTTCCGTTCCCTTGCAAGGCCCCAAGAAGTCAAGTTCCTTTGTGTGGGCTGGAGGCAAGTCCTTTGAAGGTTTAGTGGGACAGGGCACATGTCCATCTCCAGCCATTCTGCCCACAACTAGTCCCCTTTGCGTCACTGTCTGGGAGAAATCTCAAACCAAATCTGCAGATTCATATATTCAGTCATGTGACACAGGACACGGGCAGAAGACACAAATGTTTAGGGCAAGAAAATGCCAACTTTCTGAAAGCGGTACTTTCTGAATTTTCAATTGAAATCCAAGTTTACCAGTAAAGAGGATGTTAAATTACAATTCATTTGAGTGTAAACAGTATATTTTTACTTTGTCCCAAACGCAAGTTATCACATATTAAATGTAATAAGGTACCCAGTGTTCGTCAATGGGAGAGCTAGACCTTGCAAAAGTGAAAAATGACTTTAGGAGCTTTTCACTACCAGGATATATAATACTTAAACCAACATGTCCTACTTTTTACATACAATGCACCCTGGCCTATGAGTCTTTAGGGCCCACCTTAGGGGTGCCTTTCATGTCTTCAAAAGGAAGGTGTAGGCCTAGCAAAAGGTGTATTTTGCCAGGTTGATATGGAAGTTTAAAACTGCATTATATGCTGCAGTGCCAGGTCTGAGACATGTTTTCAAAGGTTACTTTAGTGGGTGGCATAATGAGTGCTGCTGGGCACTAGTGGCATTTAATTTCAAGGCACTGGTTAAATGTGCGATCATTTACTACAGACTTACAAGTAAATTATATGTGCCACTTAGGTGTATGCAAATTGTAGCATGTTTGGCACTTTAGCTCTGGTTAGCAGGGGTAAAGTGTGCAGAATCCTAAACCCAAAAGGTATTTCAGCAAAATAGGAGGGGTCAAGGCAAAATGTTTGGGGCACTGCCACCCAAGGGTGTCAGGACTAACAAACAGATATTGACATGCAGGGCAATGGTCAACAGTGTGATGGGGCCAGTCTTTTTGACATTGATAGAGAACTACTCAAACTGTGCCACAAATTAAATAGTGTATGTATAAAAAGGAGTGACAAGTTAGAGTGGATGGATAAGAGCTGTGTGATACCATTAAGGCATACAAGGATGTGTATGCACCAAAGTATAGTAACAAAATGTGTGAAAACCATTACATTAGAGGTGAGGATATTGTAAAGGTCCGAAATGCCAAGTATGTGCAAATAGGGTGGTCTGTGTACTAAAATTCCATGATAATTGTGAATCCTGGCATGTAAAACTGGAGGATGGAATCAGAGAAATGAAGGTAGGGTGGTTAATATATGTGCGTAGAGGCAACAGCAAATCGCAAAAGGAGGTGTAGACAACACAGAGAAATAAAAATGGAAGAATCAATGAATTAGGAATATTTCGAAAAATGTCAGGAATATGAAACGTTTTAAGATGAATATACAATTGTATTTCTATTATTTCTATATAGTTACTTTTTGCAAGTGGGTGAGATGAATTACAATCTGTCTGTGTATGTCCTCACAGGGACCCAGATGTAATACACTTTGTAACAACAATGCAGCACAGCAAAAATGTTGCTGCACTGCATTGAGTAAAAAAGTGAGAGACAAGATGTGCACCCTTTCTACTAAGATATGAGGCAGTTCTGCTCTCTCGTAGCACTGGTGTAACTCTGGCCACCTCGCAACCATGCAGTCAGTCTTGCACCACTACACAACTACAGTAGCGGCCCGTGGTGGTGGTGTGCCGGGCGGTGACGTGGGGCGGGGGAGGGGCAGGGTGGGGGGGTAGTAAACTACGGAATACGGCAGCACAGAGGTAAGTAGACAAAAAAGAAATAAAACGAATTTCGCTGAGCGCGCTGCATCGCATTTGGCAATGCAGCGCGTGCAACGAAATTCGTTTTTTTTTTTGTCTACTTACCTCTGTGCCGCCGTATTCCGTAGTTTACTACCCCCCACCCTGCCCCTCCCCCGCCCCACGTCACCGCCCGGCAGCACTCCCACCACGGGCCGCTACTGCACAACTATGCCTGCATTGTGAAACTGCACAAAAACTACTCCTAGAGGCTTATTCCTCTTTGTATGTGTGCTGCAGAATGCAGCGCATACGCAAAGAGGAAGTAGCAAGGAGAAATAAAGGTATTTCTGCTTACTAGCCAGCCTTGGATAGGTGCACCATTTTGGCGCAAACCCATGTTTACTGACTTTTAAATAGTTGGATGTATGCCATGCTCCACCCATGCAATGCTTCCTTGACGCCAGGTAAAGCAAGGCAGAGGTACTTTTGGGATAAAATCCCAAGCAAAGCCACACAAATCTTGATTTGTGTGGCTTGGTAAATTCCAACATGGATTTTGCACCGAGGCTGCGTCAAAAGAGCGGCAAAACCCTGATGCAAAATCTTAGTAAATCTGGACCTCGATTTTATTGAAAAACATCTATAAAGTTCTAATCGATGTGAAGCCTACACAAGCAGTTGGAATATGATGGTATTACCTGCGTATGGCTTCCTGCCAGTGGGGAGTTTGTTCTTTTAAAGAGAATTACAATCACCCCCTATGGAGTTGGAAATATTTTTACTTGAAAGGAATTGTCTTTTTTTCGCCTATTTTTGCTGACAAGTATTTTATCTTTGTTGGTGTGCTTGGTTTTTTCCAAAGCCGGTTAGGTTGTGAAATAAACCTTTCTATATGTAATATCTCAAAGTTTCAACATAAATTCAAATCATAAAATAAATGTTTTCTTACATGTTGTGTGCTATATTATGCATGGTGCACAGCACTGCAAACATCTGCCCAAGTATGAAAAGAGTCATGTACATCATTGCATACTTGTGCCTTAAGAAATTTCGCACCACGTGACTAGACAATTCAATAAATAATTTTTGGGTGGAATAAAGTAAAGAAGGAGGTAAGTGAAATTGTTTGTGAAATGGAAACAGACAAAATGCGACAGTGATCGTGGAAACTAGCAACTGTACAGGCGTTCGCAAGACGAGATCAGAAAATCAGATTCTTCAACTTCTTGGCAATGGGTTTCATTTGACTCATGAACTACGGCAATAAAATGGCAGTAAAAAATGTTTATAGTTTTTCACCTCCGGTCACGAGAATAGCCATTTTTGTTTCTAAAGCAAATAAGATTTGCTGCAGTAAGATACACATAATATTTCAAAGTGACTTGCTGAAATGTATGGCGTATCCCAATTCTCACTTCAGAACTCTATAATTGTGATAAGTCCTTGACTTTTGAATTAGTCCACAGAATCACATTTCAGGCCTATAATTTGCTTGTGCTGTGGTTACTACTAATTAATGTGATTTCTTTTATTCCATTCTTTACAATTACCACTGTTTTGTTTCACCATTTCCAACTGAGCCCGTATTTACCAACATTTACCTAATAGGTAACAAGCATAGACAATAAGACTCGCCTTTGGGACCTTATAAGTGTTTAGCCATGCAGCACATACATACATGACGTGGCCACTCGCAGATTACCACAAACATTCCGTAGGCCCACACTGAGCAGTGTAGAATTGGAGAGAAAAGACAACAAGAGTGACTTGTACCCTGCGCATTACAAGAGCATTTGCTGCAAAGTGATGCCCCGAAACCGGTCCCAGGATGCTCGTTTCCTGTCCAGGGAGGACCTGGCTGGGCAGTTCGGGCTGGACTCTTCCCATAAGGTACAGGCCTAAGACTTATTTGCTTATGGCTGGGTCTAAACTGGGGTGGCATGGTGAGCAAAAGAACGATGGATTTAACCCAGATCTCTTGACTGGGGGTGAATGTTTGATTTGCTCTGCATTCCATCCATCATCTGTGTGTCTTTTGCTTTCTCGCCCTAAGTGTACTGGGTATGACCAGACGTGGGTTCCGGGCTCACCATGCCACTGGATTCAAGCTAGCCTAGCTGATGTGGGGTGATGCCCTGAAACCGGTCCCAGGGTGCTTGTTTCCTGTCCAGGGAGGACCTGACTTGGCAGTTGAGGCTGGACTTTTCACATGAGGCACAGGGTCAAGACTGATTGGCATATGGCTGGGTCTAAACTGGGGTGGCATGCTGAGCAAAAGAACGATGACTTTAACCCCGATCTCTTGACTGGGGGTGAATGTTTGATTTGCTCTGCATTCCGTCCATCATCTGTGTGTCTTTTGCTTTCTCGCCCTAAGTGTGCCGGGTATGCCCGGACGTGGGTTCCGGGCTCACCGTGCCACTGGATTCAAGCTAGCCTGGCTGATGGGGGGTGATGCCCCGAAACCGGTCCCAGGATGCTTGTTTCCTGTCCAGGGAGGACCTGGCTTGGCAGTTCGGGCTGGACTGTTCCCATGAGGCACAGGGTCAAGACTGATTTGCATATGGTTGGGTCTAAACTGGGGTAGAATGGTGAGCAAAAGACCGATGGATATAACCCAGATCTCTTGACTGGGGGTGAATGTTTGATTTGCTCTGCATTCCGTCCATCATCTGTGTGTCTTTTGCTTTCTCGCCCTAAGTGCGCCGGGTATGCCCAGACATGGGTTCCAGGCTCACTGTGGCACTGGATTCAAGCTAGCCTGGCTGATGCCGGGTGATGCCCCGAAACCTGGTCCAGGATGCTTGTTTCCTGTCCAGGGAGGAACTGGCTTGGCAGTTCGGGCTGGACTGTTCCCATAAGGCACAGGGTCAAGACTGATCTGCATATGGCTGGCTCTAAACTGGGGTGGCATGGTGAGCAAGAGAACAATGGATTTAACCCAGGTCTCTTGACTGGGGGTGAATGTTTGATTTGCTCTGCATTCCGTCCATCATCTGTGTGTGTTTTGCTTTCTCGCCCTAAGTGCGCTGGGTATGCTCAGACGTGGGTTCCGGGCTCACCGTGCCACTCAATTCAAGCTAGCCTGGCTGATGAGTGGTGATGCCCCGAAGACGGTCCCAGGATGCTTGTTTCCTGTCCAGGGAGGACTTGGCTTGGCAGCTTGGGCTGGACTGTTCCCATGAGACACAGGGTCAAGACTGATTTGCATATGGCTGGGTCTAAACTGGTTTGGCATGGTGAGCAAAAGAATGATGGATTTAACCCAGGTCTCCTGACTGGGGGTGAATGTTTGATTTGCTCTGCATTCCGTCCATCATCTGTGTGTGTTTTGCTTTCTCGCCCTAAGTGCGCCGGGTATGCTCAGACTTGGGTTCCGGGCTCACCATGCCACTCGATTCAAACTAACCTGGCTGATGAGGGGTGATGCCCCGAAGTCGGTCCCAGGATGCTTGTTTCCTGTCCAGGGAGGACCTGGCTTGGCAGTTTGGGCTTGACTGTTCCCATGAGGCACAGGGTCAAGACTAATTTGCATGTGGCTGGGACTAAACTGGGGTGGCATGGTGAGCAAAAGAACGATGGATTTAACCCAGATCTCTTGACTGGGGGTGAATGTTTGATTTGCGCTGCATTCCGTCCATCATCTGTGTGTCTTTTGCTTTACCAACATGACAAAGGACATAAAGAATACCTACCCGAAACACAGAGAGAAACACACAATAAAAATAGTGCACACAAACAAACGTAAATGCACACAAGTGAAAGGAGACAAGTAATACAGGCAACAACATGTGCAAAGGAGGGACATATGAGCTAAAATAACCACATACAAGCAGGCCTTTACAAAGGGGGTTTAAAATGACCAATTATAAGTGATGGGCATGCTGTAAGCCCACAGAGTGAGTACTCTTGTAGAAACAGTGCATGTGCTGCGTAGGTGAGACCTACAAAGCACCATTGCATTAACATTTTATGTGCAACAAAAATCTATGAGATTTACTTTTGTATCAGACAACACATTGAAATTCATTTTTTTATGGTGTCAAAGTTTTTTTTTTTTTAAGGAGTTTTACATTGTCCTTGCATTGTGGTTAGTCCACCGAGACACAGCCATGCTATTTTTAGTTAACTTAAGTAGTGCTTAAAGATACAGAGCTTTACACCATATGCTAGAGGCAATACATTTAAGAGCTGAATACTAAAAGAGAAATGGCACTGCACAAAGAAAGGAAAAGTGAAATTATAGAAGTGTAAGTCTTTGTTGAGTGAAATGACAAAGAAAATGCAGTTGTAGAGAAGGCTGAAAATAATAAAAGTAGAATCGTGAGTACATGTGGTGCGACTTTTTAATGATATAATATTGAAACTTAAATTGTACTCAACAAACGTTTCTTATCGCAAATTGGCAGACAACAGTGTGAATAAGCTCCTAGCTCCAAGCACTGAACCAAATTCGATAGCAAATCTGTACATAAAGGTGGCAGTGCCTCCACTTCTAGGTGCATGTAAGGGATGCATTTTGGGTTGAATATACTCAAAAGTGATAGCTCGTTGCAGGTACACTTTTACCTCTTCACCAATGGATGTGGATGGCTGAATAGGTTTGTGGTACACCCGCCACCATTCTTAGTTCTTAAGCCAAAGTTGAAATTAGACATTTAGGCTCTCACTTACACTTTTACCGCTTCACTAATGGATGTGGATGGCTGAATAGGTTTGTGGTACACCCGCCACCATTCTTAGTTCTTAAGCCAAAGTTGAAATTAGACATTTAGGCCCTCACTTATAGTTTGGCAAAGAGGGTATTCCACCACAAATGTGGTGGAGTACCACACCCACTAAACTGGCACTCTTCCCACTCTAATTAGAGTTGGGTGGACCATCATATTTCTGCTGGCAGTCTCGCTTGCTCCACCAGCAAAAACCTTTCACAATGGCATGGTTGGGTTGTGGCCATGGTGTAAGTACCTCAGTCCTTCCTCCCTGTCTAGGGTGGACATACTGATGTATTTTATTTTCTGTTTAGGACTACTAAGGAAATCCTGGAAGTGCCAGACAGAAAAACAAACAAATGACCCACACACCCTGAAAAAACAATTCCAAGGGTATCAGGGGCATTATTTTTTTGCTTTAAAAAACAAGTTTGTACTTGGGGAGTTTGCTTTTGTATCAAAAATAATTTGCTTAGCGGTTGCCTGAAACATGGCAGCTTCTCAGCAAACCTTCAGTGCCTTCACAGGAGCGACTGTGGCTCTTCTGGAGTCTTAAAGATATCAACCAGGCAGGTGTGGACCTCTAAATACAGCGGGCAGCAGTTATTACCTCTGCCCCCTTTCCCGGAAGAGGACTGGGCATCCTCCAACTCTAAATGAGGGCCGTAACTATGATATGGTCTAAAAATTGTGTAAAGTAAAGAGCACAATAACTCCAAAATGTTCTCTTCTGTATATGGTGTAGGGTCTTCCCCAGCCAGGGTACCCACCAATGACACACGGAGATTAGCTTTACATGTCTTTATTTGTCTGCATGTAACTGCAAACTCAACATTCTAAAACAGCCTTCAATGCATTCCCCTCTAACACTTACATCACAGTTCTACAGAGTCTCTCAGTAGCAAAAAGGGTTTCATTAATTCTAACTTGCAAGTTACTACGGGGCATATTTACAAGACCCTATCATCACCACAACATCACTTTTCACAATGTTGTGGTGGCGATAGGGGCTTCGCCTTATTTACAAGGAAGTGTTAAGTCACTTAGCGTGGCTTAATGCTGCCTTGTAAATAAGGCACCCTTTCACGCTATTCTTACCATGAAAGGGGAGAGCAATGGGTGTTGTGGTGGGCGTTCCACCACAACACCAACTGATTTTGACACTGCCCAATATTTACAAGGGTGGCGTAAATATGGGGCAGCGCCAAAATTAAGACCAGGGAAAACCTGGTCTTACCCGGATGCAACAAGGAGAAATGTTTAATTTCTCCACGTATTTGCTGTTTCCATGTGCGCTGCATTGTGGAGCACACATGGGAGCAGCAAAACGCCATTTATTGTTTATGTGCAAGAAGGGGTCTCTTCTTGCACATAAACAATCATTAAAAAAATGACATTTTGCAACTTTTATGTGTGTTGCATTAAGCAGCACACATAGAAGTTACAAAACACCATTTAAAGATTGTTTATGTGCAGGAAGGGACACCTTCCTGCACATAAACAATCTTCCCCTGCAACGCAGACACCCTTGCACTATGGTGCAGCCCTGCATTTCAGAAGTGTTGGAGCACGGCGTTGAGACAAGGAGGCTAACGTCGTGCTCCGCCACTTTTATTGTAAATATTCCCCTACATTTCCCCCTATGCTAAACAAAAGAATTACAATTTTTACAAAATATATAGATAGACATATACAATTAAACATTTTTAATCAATCTTTTTGGTGCTTTGATTGTTCAACCTGATCTTTTTCTCAGAAACTGGGAGCTGTCATCACCAATGCCCAGTGTAGAGGTAACAGCAGTCACTAATGGTTCAGACCCAGTCTCTCCTTTAACAATTAGGTCTGATGAACGATTAGTTAAAGGCCTAAAGTGAGAAGAGTCTTTGGTAATAGACTTCCCAGGGTGCTGGGCAATCACCATGTGTCCCTTGGTAGACACCACTTAAAAAAGGCTCTGCATCGAATGGAGCATTAAATTTTCTTCTCCGCATCTGTCGTGCGAACACGCAATCTACTTTCCCAAAGATAATATTCTTCCCACGTTGTCTTTGGACAGGATATGTTTTAATCTTTTCTTTGTTCAAGTCTTCTCATCTCTTCTTCTCTGATTGGTCCATTGAAGCAACTTGGTGTTCATTGCTCTCCTAAACATCAGTGTTGCAGGACTTTCACCTGTGGTTCGAGTGGGGTATCAAACAATGAGCTCTCAAGGTAGAATTCAACACAGTTTTACAATCGAGCTTCGCAAGATTAGCGCGCTGCACTACTTTCTTTAGTGTACTCATAAACTGCTCAAC
Source organism: Calotriton arnoldi (assembly GCA_963921515.1). Lineage (NCBI taxonomy): Eukaryota > Metazoa > Chordata > Amphibia > Caudata > Salamandridae > Calotriton > Calotriton arnoldi. The sequence continues at coordinate 481,693 of CAWUFW010007042.1, read as the reverse complement.
AAGTCTGTTGGCTTGTGGCCACATAGCTGTGCTCAAGAAATCTTTAAACTCTCTACCATTGAAAAGTGGGCCATTGTCAGACTTCACCAAAACTGGAACACCTCATGTTGCAAAGACGCCATCTGTTCTTTCAATGACTCATTCTTGTGTAGTAGATGAAAGATCTCCAATTAAGGGATATCGTGAATACTCATCCATAATCACCAGCAGGTGGTGTCCATTGTCGAGTGGACCAAAATAGTCAACGGCTATACTCTCCCATGCATGCTTTGGGAGTTCTGACATGCTCAAGGTGTAGTGAGTTGTTTTTGTAGAAAGGCAGTTGCATAGATGGCAGACCTTTAATTAGTTTTCAACCCTGTCATCAATATAAGGAAACCAGACAAGGTCTCAAAAAGCTTGTTTTGTAGCAACGATTCCACGATGTCTTTCATTGGCCACTTCAATTCTTTTCTGACTCAGACTCTCCGGAATACGAATTCTCAACCCTAGTTAGATAACCCCTTCCTGAGATATAGACAGCTCATCCTTGAAATGCTTGTATTTTTAATATTCACCGTCACTGGTGAGCGATTGCTGGAGTTGGCTCCACGAATGATTTGTAATTATATTCTTCAGCCTTAACATGTCACCATCATTGCTCGTGGCAGTGATAATCTGGGCTAGTGAAAAAGCAGCTGATGTACGTGATTTTACAATGAAATTGATACAGGCTCTCAGCCGTCTTGGAGGGAGTACCATGACCTTGTATAGGTACTCCAGAAAAGTAGTCATCAGGGTTCTGATCTTTCCCAGGATGATGCAAAATGGTGTAATTATACTCATTTAACCGTAGTCCCCATCGTTCAATGCAAGGAGACATTTTGGCCTTTGGATTGCCCAATATTGTCAGTAAAGCTTAATGATCTGTTACTAGCATAAAAGGCTTTCCGTACAGGAAGACGTGGAAATATTCACAAGCCCATACCACAGATAAGCTTTCTTTTTCAGATTGAGTAAGCACGATCAGTTTGAGACAAATTTCTGCTTGCATATGCCACTATATGCCTTTGAGCATTCTAGTGCGCGCTGTGCTGTGCAAGGATATCGCCTAACCCGACAGGGCTAACGTCAACTACTGTCTCTGTATGAAGCTTAGGATTGTAGTGCACCATTTCTGTAGCATTCTCAATGGCTTGTTTAATTCTTTTAAAGCTTTTCTCACATTTGTGTGACCAATGAATTGAAACATTATTTTTTGTCAAGTTTCACAACGGAGCACTTACAGTGCCAAAGTCTTGTAGGTATCTGGAACAGTAACTGGCCGTGCCAAGAAATGAACGCACCATAGAGACATCTTGTGGGTATCAGCATTTAGCAGCCCTTGTACTTTAACAGGATCTGGTGTCATACCCCCATCAAAAAAGATATGGCCAAAGAGATTTAGCTTTGTCTTATGGAACTCACACTCTTCTGCATTCATAGTCAAACCTGCTTCAGCAAGCAAACAACATACTTGTGTAAGAGCTTTATCATGTTCTTTTTGTGTAGCTCCAAAAAGCACTATGTCATCGCTGTAATTAAACTCATTCATGATAGGCTGTATGATACGTCGAATGAAATCTTGAAACATTTCAGGAGCGGATGATACACAAAAACATAAATAATCTTTTGTATCCAAACAGACCAACATGTGTAGAAAAAGGTTGTAATATATCTGCAATTTTCTGTAAGTTCTAATTGATGATAACCTTTATATAAATCAAAGCGAGAGAAGACCATTCAACCATTCAATTGCGTTATCATGTCAGCAATGTGTGGACCTGGATGTCATTCTTGTTCAATTGCCTTGTTTGCCTGACGCATGTCAACGCATATGCGTACAGCTCCTTCACTGTCCTTATTAGGCACTACCACTATGGGAGAAACCCATGGCATTGGACCAGTTGAACGCTCATTAATGTCATATGTAACGCTTCAAGTTATCCTCCTCAAGCTCATCCTCTCAAACTCCTCAGACCCGATTAACAGTAAATCTACCTTCTGCAGGGCCATGACAAGCATCACAGGCTGGATGCATAGTAGATGCCTCAAGCTCAACACAGACAAAACAGAAATACTCATCTTTGGGAGCAGCAACTCCCTGTGGGACAACTCCTGATGGCCAACGGAGCTTGGCACCACACTCCGAGCCACAGAGCATGCTAGAAACGTCAGAATGATACTCAACAGCAAGCTCTCAATGAGGAAGCAGATAAATGCAGTCTCATCCTCTTGTTTTATGACCCTGTGCTAACTCAGAAAAATCTTCAGATGACTCGCCTTCAAAATCAGACGGACCGTCACCCAAGCCCTCATCACCAGCCGCCTGGTCTACGGCAACTCCCTCTACATAGGAATCACCGCTTAACTACTAAACAGACTGCAGACCATCCAAAACACAGCAGCCAGGCTCATCCTCAACATCCTGAGACAGACCCACATGTCCCCCCACCTCAAAGCCCTAGACCGGCTCCCCGTAAGCAAATGATGGCAGTTCAAACTGCTCACCCAAGCCTACAAAGCCCTTCACAACAAGGATCCAGCCTACCTCAACAACAGGGTGAACTTCCACCAACCTACCTGCATACTTCCTCCTCATCCCTCTTCCTGGCCCACACTCCCGTATCCACAGAAGCAGAAGTGGTGGCTGCACCTTCTCACACGTGGCGGCCAAGTCCTGGAACTGCCTCCACCTCTGTACTTCCCCCACTCTGCAGGAGTTCAGGAAGGACCTAAAGACCTGGCTCTTCAACTAACTCATCTCAGCAGCATCCCCTCCCCCCCAACAACGCCTGGGTATGCTCCGGGGTGATAAGCAGCACTCTATAAATCCTATTTGATTTGATTTGAGTTTTCTTCAACAGCTTCTTGCAAATGAAAAACAATTAACCTATGTCCCTGAGCAAAAGAACAGACATCCTTATTAATATGCAACTTTACTTTCATAGTCTTAAGTTTTTCCAAACCATGAAATAATGAAGGGAACTGAGTTACTATTTTGTGGTGAGCATTCATGTTGTAATTCATAGAAATCAGTTCCATATCAGTGGCTGTAGTGAAACTAGGTACACAGGCACTTGAAGCTGTGTCTTGAAGCACATGGATGGGTGTTTGTACTTTCGTTTTCTTGTGTTTCATTGTTGCTAAATATGAACCTTGACCTTTTAAGGGCGTTGATGCAGCCCAAGTATATACTTTGGTTTTCGATGGCGTAAGTTGCGGCAGTGGAGATATTTCATTGTATTTCTCCTCAGGTATAATGTTATCGATGCACCCTTGTCGATAATAAAAGCTATCGAACAACCATTTAAGTGTAATCTTAGGACAATGTTTGAATGACTTTAGTGCTTTTGCATGTCAATCTTTCTTTGACTGACATTTTTCTTCACAAGCAGCTAAATCTACATGCGCATGCTTTTCTGAGGTAAGCATCGACATGGCACAATATTTTTCATCACTTTTACTTGATACTGATACACCAGAACTGTTTGACGATGATTTGGGTGGCGATCGACTTCGTTGGGTGTCGATTTGTCTCAGCTGATGTCGCCGCTTGGCAATATGGATGTACGTCAAACGTTGCTTCTGGAATGTCCTAGTGTCCATTTTGTCTTTGCGCCGTGACGCATTTACTTTTTCTTTGCTTTGCAAACCATTACAAAATAATTCTCCTTCCCACAGCCTTTACATATCTGTCCAAAAGCGGGACATTTATCTTCATGTGAAAATGAGAATCCACATCTAAAGCACAGCTTTTTTATATTTAGACATCACTTTGTGTCTTTCAGTCTTTTATTTTGTCTTACTTGTCACACTAATGATGGATGTGTTCTGGGCACCTCCGGCCTCCATGTCAGCAGCTTGTCTATCACCATGCTCTTCAGCTGATGCAGCCATTAACACTTGCTCCAGACTAAGAGTTTCTCTCATCATTCGTCATCTGAATGAATCTGACAACCATCTGTCAATAACTCTCAGACGCATACCTTGTTCATCATTAAATTAATTGAACTTACAATGTCTGATGAGTGTGTCGAGTCTTCCCACAAATTCATTAATGGTTTCACCAACTTTCTAGCGTTCTTGGTGGAAGATGTATAATTTGTAATCAACAACTTCCATTGGAATAAACATGAGATTCAACTCTCCTTTAATTTGACGATATGTGACGTCTTCGTCAGTTCGTGGCATTTTCTTTATGATTTCTTTTACACCATCACCAGCAAGATTTTTGAGATTATTGATAATCGTTTTGTTATCAGTCTCTTTAAGTAAATCAATGAAATCTTCAAATTGCCAATATTTTTCTTATTGGCGGTATTGAACGGTGGTGCTGGATTGAGGAAAGCGGGAGTGCTATAACCATTACTGGGAGTGGTTGATATTGAGGGTGGCTCTCTCTCTGGCTCCCTCGGTGGTTCATCTTGAATCTGTTTGTGTGAGTCATTTCTAAGGCAGTAAGATGTGCTAGCCTCTGGATCACCCTTGATGACTTATGAAATGGCGGCCTCAGTCTTTGCCTCCATTGTCTCAACCATCCACAGCTCCGAAGATATCTTCCGTCGCTTCGGATTGTCACCAGCTTAGTAAGCACAACCCCTGCGCTACCTGGGTTGTGGCACCTGGCACTGAGGTCGCACAGGGTCATTTTACTGGTAAGCAAATAACAGTTTTATTTTTTGATGTCTCTTTAAGTGCACTTTGCCTCCTTGTTATGTTGCAACTTGTGATTATTAATAGCTGCTCTTTGAAAACCTGGTTGTAACTGACTTTAGCGTTAATGCTCCGGATTACGTATGATTGTATATTGCATAGCTGCACGGTACCTTGATGTATGGTCTGACCAGCAGGTTCTCAGTTCCCGATATGTAGATTTCTTTGCAATGCTTTAATTTCTTTCAGCTTCTTTACAGCGACTGGAGTTGCACTTTGGCTGCACATGCATTAAGTGTTGATTCTGTACTTTGACTACAGTACAAGTGGAATGCATGAGCAGTTTGCTTGGACCACGGGAAACTCTCTGAGAGAGCACTGTCGATCTTCGGGTTACTTATCCCCTAACTCGTCGCCAGTTGTAGCGTATGCCCCAGCCAGGGTACCTGCAAATGACTATGCCATACACGGAGCTTAGTTTTACAGGTCTTTATTTGTCATGCGTATAACTGCGAACTCAACATTCTAAACCAGCCTTCAATGCATTTCCCTCTAACACTTACGTCACAGTTCTACGGAGTCCCTCTGGGGCCAAAAGGGTTTCATCATTTCTAAAACACTACATATGGTATTAATAATGACATCTAAGATGTTTTCATTACTGCATGTCAGTATACTATTTAATATACTTCAGCCATATGGATTCATTTTTTTCTCCAGGAGGGGGTTTGCAAGCTACTGAGTGCCTTCACTTCCTAATACAAATAGCTGAAAATGAGAAATGATAGTTTCCCTGCTTTCTGCTCTCTTGAAACTTGAAGGCGCAGGCAGAATGGAGGATAATTGGCGAGGGCACGTATGCCGTAGCCAATGCATGTGGGTGTAAATCGTAAAATATATCATCATCAAAACCTTTATTAAAGGCTGATTCCCTTACAGTATCAAATCAACTACAATTTATTCAGCAATAAAAAGCCACAGAGGCAAAAGCTGCAGCTAAACAGATAATGGATGTTCACTGCATTTAGCTCTTGATGAATTATGATTTGTAACCAAATAGTTGAGCAGCTCTTTGGCAGTGTATAAAGTTTAATACAATCAGAGGTCCATGGAGTGTGGTGATATTTTATTGTTATATTTACTACTCTTCATACATAATTAAAACATAATATAAATATTGCCTAAATCTATACCGTCAAAACTATAAAATAATTTCTCATGTGTCTCAGCGCGTAGTGTTTCATCAGCATTTAAACCAAACGTAGGGAGGAAGGTCCAAGGCCTCTGTGTAGCTGCACCGTGTCTGACATCTTCTCTTTTGCTGTGAGATTCCTTTGCATTTTTACTTTCTGGCAGCTTTTGTGCGGTCCTTAATCCCTGTGGACCAATCAACCGCAAGAGCCATTTCTCTTCATGGACATGTTTCAGTGGGCCTTGAAAGGGAAAACCATTCTCTGGTCTCTGCAAGCTTTAATCTTGGGGGTGAAGTTTACCCTTCTCTCCTGTCCATAGGCCCTGAATGGTGATTGCATTAGAAGGGTTTGGGATGCAGTAATTGCACTCAGAGGAGATGCCTAATGATGTCCCATCAAATTATGTTCAGTTGCCTAGTAACGAAGCAGGCCCTTTTTGTTTAATTTCTTTTGGTATGTTTGGAGATTCATAGGGTCGGATGCATTCTTTTCATGGCTCTGCTTTACCCTCAAAAGCTGAAAGTAGGACACCATTCGGATCTGAACCTTTCTTAATTTGCATGTGTCCTGGGTATGCCGGCCACCTTGTCATGGTCTTCCAAGAGTAAAAAAGCTTCCAAGACTCAACTTTGGCTAGTTTGAATATCTTCGTTTCCGTTGATGTGTCTTTGTGGGCAGCTCAGACCTCGCGCTTGAGGGGCCCTCGGATGACTGACCCCTTCACCTCATAGTGTGGTTTGTAACCTGATTCCACTTTCTCTAGAGCTCCAGTGTGGGTACATTTAAATAAAATTAGAAATGCTCAGCAAGTTTCTTAAATCATCCCAAAAAGGGTTAGTTTTTTTTTGTTTTAGCTCCAATCAATTCTATAGATAAATTTGAAAACATTATAGCCACCATGTGTTTCTAAGTTCTGTTGCGTGCTGCCTCCTTTCTCGCCCCTTTGTATTCACCAAGGAGTTGAAACTTTTCACTGTAATTGGTTTTCTTGCATAAGTCACCCTTGTAGTAATGTGTCTTGAGAGCATGCTTTTGGAGTCTACAGCCTGTCTTCCCAATCCAACAACACTTGCCCTGTCTCTTTTTAAAAGTATCAAACCACTCTTTGTGCAAAACTAAACCAGGAGCCCTTTGCTCTCCGAGTAGGTGTACTTCAAATAGTTGTAACACAAGTGCTAAAGCATTGGGGGGCCTCTTCCTCTGCAATGGTTTCAGATTCCGAATATAATACCCTGAGGAACAAAGCACCTGAACCATCCTGCCTACTTAAGAGATAAAAGCCTTTATCTTCTTTAACTCGAGGCTTACTACTACACTAGACTCCTTAAAATGGCCACAACTGCACCTACTTTATATTTTCCAGACATTTATTTACATAAGCCATCATTCAAGTGACAATAAAAAAATCCCTTTCAGATAATAGAGTTTCGAAATCCCAATGCAATTATGAAGAGTCACTGCTAGTTCAATTTGTGTTATAAAAATAGATTTTCTACAAACTGCCATCATTAAGACATACAAATTTGAGTTTATTAAGGAACGATAAGATTACAAACATTAACCTTGGCTCTGACGGAGTCTGGCTCTGACGGACTCTGTGAACCGACTGCACACCACCTACGCTGGAACTATTTCAACTCTGATTCAAAGTGGATTCTCATCCTACCTGACGAGCGACTGCTACCGGAGTTCTTTCCCGCACCCTCGCTGCCTGGGACCCCCTTCGCCGTTCGAGGCATCGTTAGGCTGCAGAGCCAGCTTGTCGAACCGTGGGTGACTGCGAGACATTGTTGTGGGAAGGACGACACCCCTGTCGCGACCGTCGCCTGCCTCCTGAGATCCAATGTCCGTGGGCGACCCCAGGAGTTGGACTCCATTTGCAGGGCTTCCCCCACTGCCCCATACGGCCCGACGGCGGTTCTCAGGTCTGCGGCCAAGAAGCTAAGACGTTGGGGTCCAGGCTGGAGCCCGACTGCGGTGCCGAGATGGTTTGGGGCCGACTCGACTGCCCGCCTGGTGCCGACCGGTGAGCAGAAGGAATTGGCTCTCTCTCCGGTTCCGGCGCCTGCTTGCAGCTGAGGACCACGACCGCCTGCTCGTCTCCCTAGAGGTCGCGCTTGTGCTGCGGCGGTCCCTGGCATTCCGCTGCTGCCTGGGTGCTGATTGTTGCCTCCTCCATTGTTTTAGCAGCGATCCTGCCCGGCGCCCGCTTGCCATGGCGCCGAGCCTCTGATGCTGCCGCCCCCAGTCCTCCTCACACAGGAGGCAGAGTCAGACGAGGATTCCGCCTACGCACGCTTCAAAACGCACGCCAGGTACGTTCTATCGTCGCCGAGACATTTTTAACTCTTTAGAGGGCCCCGGGCCAAAACTCCCAAGCTATTAAAATGGCGGCGCCCTGAAGTTCATTTCAGGTCATTTCTCACCGCTACTGCTCCTGAATCCACACCGCTAATGAGGCAGCTCTGCAAACGCCCCTAAAATGAAGTGCATTACTGCCCTCTGAGTGTGTGCTGGTTTACTAAGTCCCTGTACAACTTGCCTGTATACTTTATGCCGATCAATGCCTGACTCCAAAATGGCGACGGTCCAAGACATCCTCGACTCGCCTCACAGTGCCTGACCTTAAGATGGCGCTGCCTCAAAACTTTATTGGCTGAAAACTTTATTGTTTACATCTCTTCTTTGTAACATCACAGTTACATTGCTGTGCCTGAAGACTCACCTAATTTTCAAATTGCAGGCACAACTTCATATGGTGTCAACTACACCAGTGTCATTCCTGACTCTTGTTTGCTCACCTTAAGACCTCCTTTAATATCAGGTTCCTGGAAGACTTCTACACTTCTTGCCCAGTTGAAACATCGAAGCGTGCCCAAGATGCCGTCCCGCCCTGCTGACTAATGAGAAACACTCCTGTGAGTCATGCCTCAGTCACCATAGCTCCATCTCGCCTGTGTACCGGGAGACTCATCCCCTCCGCTGTCTTTTTACCCTTTTACCCATATTAGTGCCCTTCCCTAACCAACATGTCACGTCCTGACCTGGCGTGGTCGGGGGAAAACTCCTATACTCTTGTCTACCCCCCCAACCTCTCCAAAACCGCTGCTAAATCATTCAAGCACGCCACCCTAAAAAGCCACCCTGAGACGCTGATATCCGACCTGCGCTTCAACGCGGACAGTGACATTTGCATAAATGACCTTATTTTCTATTCCAGAAGAACCGCCGCCTGGCGCAAAACCCTGGCGCACCTTCTTAACGTTCGCTCAACCAGAAACATTCCATATGGCACCAAACTCACTATTGCTCCCTCCTCTACCCTGCGAGCGGACCTCACCATCACCCTCTACAAAAATGGCATTGTTCCGATCCAAGCCTCAACCAATAACCTTAATAAATTTGCAGACCTTTTCACCCTCCTCAGAAACCATGTGCACGACACGGATAGGGTAACTAACACCCGCACCAATGACCCACCGTCCTGCCAGCCTATGGTGCCTAGCCACCCGCATACCCCCCCAATGGCTTCCATCGCAGTTCGTCCTATCCCCTCAGCATGCTCTACGGACCCCGGCTACGGACTCTCCCCCACACCCTTGATCCCCTCCCACCTAGTGCCCCCACCAACTGGGAGACTAATACGCTCCCAAAGACCCCGGACTCAGTTCGAACTAGCCCTCCAATGGCTCCCAACACTGATCACCCTAACCACTATAGCTCGTCCCCCGGCACCTCCAACAGAGTCGCCCCCAAACCCCTGATCTCCTCCCCGCCAGCCATCCACCAAATCCACGAGCTTGGTACGCCTCCAAAGACCCTAGAGTCGGCTCAAGCCAACCTCTCTCCCCTTCCACCTTTACATGCCACCTGTACTGCTCCTGAACCTTTGCCCCCCTGCCCTCTAGCACCCCCAGCTTATATTGATCTCGAAATTCTGCACTCCAGAGCGGCTAAACTAACCCAGAGCATCCATAGCTCCATTCTGGAACTTATGAACCTCCTTCACCTTGCCGAACTCTCCCTTGCTAACCTCAAACCACCTCAATCCTACCCCCCACAGATCGCCGAGCCTCCCAAGCACCCTCTTCCGCTACCTTTGAGACATCTTCGCCCGCGCAAACACCCTTGCCACCTTTCAGAGGAGGAATCCCGAGCTCTTGCACTCTCTTTCAACTCTACCACTGCCACCTCTAATCCACTAGACCTCACGGGAAACGAAATCCTAGCCATCCTCCAAGACCACAACTCTGTCCAAGCCATCCCTCGCCCACTAGATAGGAGCCCTGAACACCCCATCAGCACGGTCACCATCAACCCCAACAGGCCAGCTACCCTCCATAACAGAAGTGTGGTTAAAAGCAACCTTGCGTCTGTATTCCTGTCCGTCCAGACCCCTGTCACTCCCCCAGACACCCCCCTATCTGGTCTCTTAATCAATTGCCGTTTGGCAGTTAAGCACGCCGCGGACATTGCTGACCTCATCCTGAACAAAAATGTAGACCTAGCTATACTAACAGAATCTTGGCTCAATGAATACTCTTCCCCTTGCCTGGACTTATTAGTCCCTCCCAACTACAGCATTGCTAGACTGGACAGACATTCTAGCAGGAAAGGAGGAGGCATCGCCTGCATCTACCGATCCTCCCTCCTTGTCACGGAACTCTTGGCGGACACCACTGACTCCTGCGAATACCTTGCACTCTCAATTTGCAGCAACTCATTACATCTTTGCAACTTGCACATCTTTTACCACCCCCCAGGTTCGAACGACTCTTTCACCGATCACCTCTTGGAAATCATCACAACTAAGATTTCCTCCAATGCCAAAGAGATTTTCCTTGGTGATTTCAACCTGCACTGGAATGACCCCAAAGATCCCTACGTCAACGCCATCAAAGACCTCCTAACTGATCAAGCACTGACTCAAGCCTGCTCTCTGCCAACTCACTCAAAAGGGGCCACCCTTGACTGGATCATTTTTAAGGAATCCTCAGTCAAGCTTATCTCCATAGACCCATGTGACTGGTCTGACCACCACACCATCTCCTTCGTGGTACCTGGGACCCACAAGACAAAGACACCGCAACCGGTGATTCCCAAACACTGGATCACAGACACTAAGAACCTTGACCTTATGAAACTGGAGGCTCGCTGCAAATCTGACCTCCCCCCCCCTCGCACATAACTACGGTCAGTGACCTAAATGAACATTACTCGGCGTCTATATCAAACATTCTGGACGACCTTGCCCCTCTAAAACTAAAAAGAACACAAATCAAAGACAGAAACTCCTGGTTCACTGGTTCCCTCAACTTGGAGAGGAGATCCCTACGGCAATCTGAATGAATCTGGAGACAGCACCCCTCTGCTACGCATCTAAAACTTCTCCGCCATGCGAGAAACTAATACAACAAGCATATCCTCAACTCAAAAAAAGAATACTTCAGAGCGGAATTGGGGAATGCCAAGAATAGACCCCGCAAGCTCTTTGAACTGGTCAAACACCAATCAAATAAACTGGCTAAAACACCGAAAGAATCTCCCAAGTCTCTAATATCGTCGGAGGAATTCTCCTCTTTCTTCGCTGATAAAATCACGGCATTAGGAATTGAACTCAGTACCACCACTTACTCTCAACCCCTTCCGGACCTGCCCCCCTTTTTCGCACTACCCCCACTGGCCTCACCTAAAAACCAAGCACGCTGGACCGACTTCGAATACTATGACGAAGACTCCATCTCTAAAATCCTCTCTACCTTAAACCCAAATAACCACTTTAATGACCCGCTACCATCCAACTGCCTCGCTGCTGCCTCCCAATCCATTGTTCCTTGCTGGACTGCAATAATCAACGCCTCTCTCCAGCAGGGATCGATTCCGGACCCCTTGAAAGCCGGCCAAGTCCTTCCTATTTTAAAAACCATCGCTGGATCCAGCCTCCCCGACAATTTCAGACCTATCTCCAATATCCCTCTGTTAGCCAAAGTATTAGAGAAGTGTGTACAACAGCAACTAAGTCAACACATCAACAACTTCCACCTACTTGATGACTTCCAATCTGGATTCAGACCGGGGCACAGCACTGAAACTACTATGCTCCACATCGTGGACGACGCCCTCCAAGCCCTAGACCAAGGCAAAACCTGCCTTCTAATCCTCTTAGATCTATCCTCCGCCTTCGATACCGTGAACCATGCAAAACTACTCGAACGCCTCAAACTCAGGATGGGTTTGGATGGCGTTGTCCTAGAATGGTTCAGGTCCTTCCTCCACAACCGATCTCAGAGATTCCTCATTAACGGCAACCTATCAGCTCCCACCACGGTCACGGTTGGAGTCCCCAAGGTTCAACCCTGTCCCCCACCCTCTTTAATCTTTACTTAGAGCCACTCACCGAAGTTCTTCGTACCGCCAACATCTCCTACCATATGTACGCGGACGACACCCAAATATACATCAATATTTCATCGCTCGAGGAGGTCCTCTCCCTGAACGAGACTGTGAAACTGACTGTCCAATGGCTAGCCGCTAACCAACTCAAACTCAACGCAAAGAAAACTGAGGGGCATATTAGCAAGACCCACGTTAAAATTATCGCCGTTTTAGCGCCAGGAAACTGCCGCTAAAACGTCGATAATGGGCTTGCTAATATGGGTTATGGAATTCCAATAGAAGCCCAGGTTAGATGTCCTGCACATCTAACCTGGGCTTCTATTGGAATTCTATAACGCATATTAGCAAGCCCATTATCGACGTTTTAGCGGCAGTTTCCTGGCGCTAAAACGGCGATAATTTTAACGTGGGTCTTGCTAATATGCCCCTGAATTTCTCCTAATCTCCCCTTCCAAAGCCAACCCGGAGATTCAGCTGTGGATCAAGGCCATCACAGCCTTAAACTGCCCGCCGACCATTGTGGACTCTGCCAAATCTCTGGGCATAATCCTCGACTGTAACCTGAACATGCGAGACCACATTAACTCGATGGCTAAATCAGCCAGATTCCACCTGAGCTACCTGTGGAAGCTGAAACCTTTCATCGATGCTCCTGACTTAAAAATGGCAGTCCAAGCACTAGTCATCTCTAGACTGGAATATGGATGTTCCACCCTCACGGGATTACCCAAGATCTCCTTGGCACCTCAAAAGCCTGCCTCAACGCGGCCGCCAGACTACTCACCGGCATCAGGAAATTCGACCACATCTCTCCACATATGAAAGCGCTGAACTGGCTCCCTCTAGAGGCCAGAATACAGCTGAAACTGGCATGCATTACACACAAGGCTCTATACGCAAACTCCCCTGCTTATCTGGCACAGAAACTAGTAGTATCTGGAGGAAGCAGAAACTCCCGGTCCGCTAGAAACCTCTTGCTCCAACCTGCCCGTTTTCAGAAAAAAAGAACCTACAATAGGGCTTTCTCCGGGGCAGCACCAAGAATTTGGAACTCTTTCCCACCCGCCATCAGAAGAATCCCTTCTCTAGCACGTTTCAAGAAGGAGGCCAAAACTTTCCTCATGGGTAAATTCCTCGTCTAAGACCTGCCCTCAACCACCAAAATGTGCCCGACGAATCTAAGGCTATCGCTTCTTCCTCAGATCACCAATTCACCTCGCAGAGAAAATGTGGGGCTTCTGTTTTTACTGACTCTAACTATAACTGTAACCATAAACTTGTATCCCCTTTTTCCCCCATGTTCCCAGCACCCCTGCCCCTCGCCAACCGTTTTTGTATATTTTTGTATATCTCTGCACTTTAGACTTTTTGTTTGTTCACCTCTGTATACCGTGTAAAGCGCTCTGATACCCTCACGGGTCAAGTTCGCGCTCTATAAAACACTAAAAATAAATAAATAAAAATAAAAAATAAACCTTAGGCCACATCCTGGGTGTATGGTCTAGGCTCTGCCCAAGAATATGCTTCATGAGACTGGAGAACAAGTTACAGCTGCCTCCAGTGTGCATGTAAAAGTTACATTTTAGAGGGTCGACGTTGTCTGCCTCATGTAACTTATTTTGTACACTTTCCTTTTCACGTTTCATAAGTTGTGCTACATATGTATTAGGTGATAAGCCAAAAATGTACAGTCACTCATAAGATTAGGAAATTTGCCTTACAAAGGAAAACACACAAAGACTGAGCACATAATATATGTTACTCAAACCTCAGCTCTAGTTAGAAACGAGTATGAAAACAAGCAGAAAATCTTGGGGTACTGAAAATGGCAGCATGATTCCCTATAGTAGCTACGACAGATCTTTGGATAATGCAACTGAAATAAAGTGGACTCACATATGGAACACCCAAGTGGATATTTAAGTCTGTAGAAAATGCAGTTATTAATAAGAAGGGTATCTGTAACAAGAATGTCTCTATGTTGGCAAAATCTGGAAGGGGCTGTTAACAAATGATAGCTTTATTGTATAATAATTACAAATGAAATAACATTTTAATCATGGCAGCGGTGGGAAAACAGATGAATGAAGAAGAGACAGTCCGTGAGAACATATAGCAGCCTGCATAGAGGGATGGCTATAGGATAAAACCTTTTCATGGGTAAAAATGGAAGCAAGGGTACACATTTATAAAGAAATCTGTCTTTTATACCACTCAATTCTTTAATGCAGGCACATTGATCTAACAAACTACATCATCATTGACTCAACTGATTGAGCATCTCCATAAATCAAACCTGGAGTCTTGGTGGAAGCCTCTGGACCACCTGAAAAATCACCTAAAGTCTACGAAAAATGCGGTGATGGCGTGCTATTGTGCACTATACAAATGTTAAAAACTATAAACACAGTTAGTAAACACGCCCTGGTTAGGTCTCAACACATGTCTCAGAGAAACAATGAAACTCTGCTCAACCCTGCTAGCTATGCACAAACAGCAGGCAATTCCCCAGAGAAATGCAGGTTAACTGCAAGCTTTACCAACACTTTTATTAGGTAACAATTTTCAAAATAGCAACATCATAACCCATTTGAACAGAGAGTATTTAGGGCCAGCTTCTCCTTTACAGTCATCGGCACACCTAGAAGCATACACCTGCAGCGCTTTATAAATACCTCATCAAACCCAGTGCTTTCAATACATGAAGACATTTAAGCTTACTGATTAGCTTATGGCATGTTCAAAGCAAATTGAAAGATGGATAGGAGGGTCAGCTCATCTATATTGGGAATCTCCCAACAATTGTATGTAATCGCAATAGTTGCTTGATGATGTGGGATTTCAGATTGTCCTTCAGCATGTTGTAGAAGGTAAGTTCTTAGGTGGGGCCTCATATATCCATGGCCTGGATTGGATGGGCATCAATTCCCAGTAGGCATTAAACTGTTTGTTGTAGGATGCCATATCCTTTAGCGAGTCTCTAATTTTGGGAGGTGGGCCATAGCCACAGTGCACTGGCACTCTACAGCCAAAGCTGTATATTTCTTTACAATATGTGCGGTGAAATTCACGTAATCCAGTAGAGCTATAAGTGGAGTACATGGGACTATGAATCACATCATTTCAGCGGGAGCTTGTAGTATCTCAGTCTAGAAGCTGGCCACTGGGGAGTAGTTGCATCTAGGGTGCATTGTCTCTGAGGCCCATTCTATGCAGTGACTTAGGGTTGCAGTATATCCTGTATAGGAACTTTGCACAAATCCGTCCGAGTTTGTAGTTAGGGGAGAGTGCCTAAGTCAGAGAGCAACTGAACTTCCACTTTTCATCAGTAAAATGCATATTTAAGTCAAGTAGCCTTTTTGCCTTATCCTGAGGAACACTTACTTGTTCTTCTCTCTGCATAACTTTCTCTGGCATTGTATATGACAGATTCATCCCTACAGCTGATTTCTAGAATGTTTGAGCTGGCCCAGGGATGCTTGAGGAGATTTGAGGGTGTACGTCAGGGCCTGTCCCCTTTATCATACATTTTAGCCCTAGCCAGCAAGACAGGGCCATGGTCAGATATTGTTTTAGTTTTGTGGTCAATGTAATTAGTCCAGGAAGCACTTTTCACATCTAATGACCAGCCAGCAGACAATCCTGGACCAGGATCCAGTCTGCCAGGGTGTCTGATGCACCAAAAATCAAGAATGTCATAATCATGATTGCTTGCAGCTGTGAGGTTGCCATGGGGCGAGGGTGATGTGTTGTACATAACCTAACTAATTGTGGATTTATAACTATGTTCAAGCCCCCCCCCAGATAGTTGTTAATTGGTTGAATTGCATAATGTAAATCCCAATCATGTGGAAAAATACAGGTTATTAATGAATGTTTGGCACATAGATGCATACCATAACAATATTGTTCTCCATTAAGGTGCTGTTAGAACTGGGGGTCTCTAGTTGGCAATGGTTTGCACCTTTGTCCAAATAGGGACCCTTGCTTCTAGTCAGGATGAGGGGGATACACTCCTAAAATAACCCCTGCTCACCCCCTGGTAGCTTGGCACGAGCAGACAGGCTTATCTCAGAGGCAGTGTGTAAAGCATTTGTGAACACATACAGTAATACAGTGAAAACACTACAGATGGACACCACACAGGTTGTATGTAAAAATAAGTAATCTTTATATAGACTTAACACAAGACCCAATAGCAAAAATCCACAATACTGTCATCTAAAATAGACTTAAAATGATAGAGACAGTTATCTTCAAAAATAGGATAGTCAATCAAAATAAAGCTTGTAGCAACAAATAACTCCACTTGGAGTTATCACGACGTCGTGACCGGTGGAAATCCCAAAGTACGGCGCCGACCACGAGGTGCGCGGCGTCGGGCCCGGAGTCGAGCAGAGCCACAAAGAACAGTACCTGGAATTCGATGAAAACAAAGACGGTGCACGGAGTCGGGAGGTGATGCTTCGTTGGCGCCGGCGGCGCCGGTTCCTTACGACCCCAGGGGAGGTGATGTCTCGGTTCCTTACTGCAGCGCAGGGGAGGTGAGGCGTCGGTTCCTTACTGTGTCGGGGAGGTGACGCCACGGATGGCGGCGAGGCGTCGGTTCCTTACGATGGTGCGGTGTCAATGGTTTCGGGGGTCACCCACGTCGAGGATCGGCTCCGCGATGATGAAGCCCTGGCGTCGGTGAAGTCGGGGCTGCGGTGCGAGTCGGGACGGTGCGTCGTGAGCGTCACAAGCGGTGTCCTCGGCTCCGGTGCAGGCAGCGGCCTCGGTGACGGCTTCGGAGTCGATGTCGCACGGCGTCAGCAGGCGTCGGGCCTACGGTGCAAGTCGGGGCGGTGCGTCGTGCTCTTCACGAGCGGTGCCCACGGCTTCGGTGCAGGTTACTGCATCGCTCGCCGGTGTTGCAATTTCCTTCTGTTAGCAGCTAAAACAGCAGTTCTAGATGCAGGCAAACAGAAGGGGTGAAGTCTTTGTGTCCCTGTGACTTCAGGCAGGAGGCAAGCTCAGTTCAAGCCCTTGGAGATTCTCTTCTTCAAGATGATAAGCACAGCAAAGTCTTTTCTCCTGTCCTTGGCAGAAAGCAACCACTGCAGGCCAACCCCAATCAGCAAAACAGCACAACCTTCAGCTTCTCCGGTTCTTCTCCTTGGCAACAGGTTTCTTGATTTCCCAGAAGTGATCTAATTTCATGGGGTCTGGGCCCCAGTACTTATACACAGAAATCCTTTGTTCTCTGAAGGCAGAGAGGCCTTTGCCTAGTCCAAACCAATTCTGGTCAGTCTTGGAGCACTTTGTGTACATGACTCCTTCTTTCCTTTGAGAGTGAGGGGCAGAGCCATCAGACGCCCGGCAGGAGGTGGAGCCAGCATTGTGGAAGGCAGGCACAGCCCTATTCAGACCCAGGTGCAACACCTCCCACCCATCCTCCTTCAGGCAGACCTATTCAGCCTAGTGCTGACTCACCCTGCCTCCTGGAATCCCCCAGCCCCTGTCACTCACAAACCCAGACATACAATACACAACCTGAGCAGAGGCAGCTGGATGGTTAGGCAAGAAAATACCTACTTTCTAAAAGTGGTATTTTCAAACACAGAATGTTTAAACAAACTTCACTAAAAGATGTATTTTATCATTCTGAGTTCAGGCATACTAAATTCGTTTTTCTACCATGTTCCCTGGGTCAGTTAGGATTATAAGGTGTAATAATCAAACTGCCCATTCTGGCCTATGGGAAACAGGTAGACTTGCAATAGTTAAAAACGAAAATGGCTGTAATTCACTATTAGGACATGCCACACAGACCAGGGCATGTCCTACCTTATACTTACAATGTACCCTGCCCTTGGGCCTACCTTAGTCTGATGTGAAGGGTGTCTGATATGAAGATAAGGGAAGGTTTAGGGACTGGCAAGTGGGTGCACTTGCCAAGTCGACATGGCAGTCACAGACTGCACACAGGCTCTGCAATGGCAGGCCTGAGACATACTTTATAAGCTGCTTCTGTGGGTGGCACAACCAGTGCTGCAAGCCCACCAGCAGCATTTGATTTACAAGCCCTGGGCACCCATGGTGCACTGTACTAGGGTCTGACAAGTAAATCAAATAACCCAATCATGGAGTTACTAATCAACACATCAATTTACAGTAGGGAGCACTTGCACTGTGGCACTGAACAGCAGTGGCACAGTGCCCAAAAGCATCTAAAACCAGCAAAACATAAGAGGCAACAGCAAAAAAATGGAAGGGAGACCCACGCCAATGGTGCCAAGTCTAACACGTGCCCTGAAGGATGATATACCTTCCTACCACATCCTGTATGCGCGTGTTAGGTTTTGGGGGGGACACCCTATTGAACCACAATTGCAACTCCACACATGTACTAAAAGTATGATGCCTCAATAGCAGTGCCTATCCATCTGGCTCTGAGCTTTGACACATTGTTGCCAGTAAGGTTTGGTTCTGGTTGCATGCGAATGTTGACACCAGTGTGTGCCGGGCCATACGTGGTTTGTTCATGCCATGTAGGTTCAACTTAACATTTTAATACAGTGCATGGTAAGTCAACAGGAAGGAATATTGAAGTGAAGCCCCGGGGAGAAGCTGGGCGATAGTATGGGCGATGATGTCGTCTAGATGCTTGAAGGCAAATAAATAGCTGTGCAATGATCAACTGTATATTGATGTCTTGGTTGCTACTACCCTCTCAAAATGTTCACCCCTCACTCCAATAAATGGAGAACATCACAGAAGATAAGAAAGTACAGCCCCCTCCCTAACAAACTTTCCCTAAACTTCCCCCACAAAGGTCTGGGATCACTTCATTATTAAATAGAAATCTAACAGCATTTGATAAACAAGTAGCCAACATGCTGAAAAAAACATTAAAGAACAAAACTATTAGCCATGGCATTTTAGTAGGTGGCCAGTTTGCAGAGCCAGGTCCTGCTAAGCAAAGGAGCAGGTGGCTAAGTGTATCAGGAGCTCAGCAAGCAAGTAAGAAGTCATTTATGTGAATTGTTGCCAGCTTCTTCTTGGTGCATAGCTCAGTGCCTCATTCGGTGAGGTGAAAGTCCAGTACAGTGGCCTCCTGGAAGTGGTCATTTGGGTTGAACATTTTCGAAGAGCAAGGAATTTGCTAATCCATACATTGCCAAGGATGACTAACAGGTGCTGTAATCCAGGGTTACAATGCCTTTACGTAACTATGCCTTACATCAGGGAAGTGTTAATGCCTACTTTAGTATTACATAACAGACAGCACAGTATGTGATCAATTGAAGAACCTAGGATCTTTTGGAGTGCTCCCATCATTAGGGGTTGGTGTGTTAGCAAGGTTCTTTTGGTAGAATTTAGTTGCTTGTTTAGGGTTGGTAAACACATTTTGCCTACCCATAATTGAGATTTGAAGCCTGGCAGGGTAGAGTAAGGCATACTGCCTGCCTTTTGTAGATTTTGTATCATCAGGAGGAATTCCTGTCTCACAGCTTTGATGGCAGCCGTAAAAGCTTGGTATATAGAGATACTATTTTATGTAAGATAGTGTCTTGGTCTTTGAAATTCATCAGTCTGGCTATTATCAGGCAGGCTGGTGAGCCTAGTGGAGGCCTCAGTCACTGATCTATGCACATGTTCCATCTAAAACATCGGGGAGAAGGTAGAATAGTTGAGTAGGCTTTTAAGCATTTCTTACATGGATTTCATGATTTTGTTTATTGCCTTTGACTTCAGGACACCCAGAATGCGTGTTGTTGTGTTGGAAGAAGGCCTCTAAGTCTTCATTTTTGGCCTGAATAGGTTCCAGTAGTTTCCCAATTCGTGGAAGTTTTTAGTTTCACACTTTAACGTCATCCTCAATGTCCAAAACATTATGCTCAACGTGATCAATGCAGCCTTCATGTTGAGCAAGATGGTCATTCAGCCGATCTAACCTGTCAGGTCAGGTTGCTGATCTTCAAGACACTTGTTGCCAAGCTGTGTTTCATATCAATAAATAGCATCCACAGATCGTGTTCCTTGGTCGAGTCTTGCTTAGACTATGAGCAGGCACCTTCCAAAGGAGTTCTGTGACTAGAGGACTATTGGAGCCTCTATTCTCAAAGAGCAGCTTGGGTTGCTTGGGGTCTGTTTACCCATGGAACATCATGATGATTCTCTGTCCCTGATGGTGTCAAATCAAATGGCCAGGCGCAGTTCAGTGCAGAAGTTTGTGCCAAGATTATGTGTCATTGGTTGTTTTTATCTTTTAGCCCAAAGTTGAGGTTCATGCACAGGAGTGCTGCTCACTGTCTAAGGTGAGGTCCTTCTTGTCAGCAACCAGCCTGTAGTGTTTTTTTACTGCAGCTAAATTCAATCTGCAGGCAGGCAGAACAGATGGGAGTAGGATATGTTGCAGTATTGTGCCTTTAGGCCAGTGTGGGTCCAATCTCTCCCCACTGGTAGGCCAAGAAAGGATAGGAGGGCACTAGCATACCCACTGTAGCCACACACCACAGTTTTATCCACTCCTAGATTAGCATGCAGTACCCCCATCAGTTCTGCCCACGAGTGCCATATTCTCGTGCAGGAGGACAGCGTCAGGCTTCTTCACCCCTTGATCATGCGATGCTAGCACCAGGTATCTCTGAGTTGTGGCCTACCGCATCTGTCCCCCGGCGCAGCCTAATCCTCTCCCCAGGATCATGATTCACCTTGTAGAAGTAGAAGCAGGCAATGGGCCCAGTTCACAGTGTACCGAGGGTCAGTGGGCTGTTGTTGTCCCTCACAGTGTCTACTGTTGTAAACTAAATCAACAGTTCTGCTCCAGGAGATTCCCCCAGCTGCTTGTCTGCTCTCCATCATCAGACTTTCTAGGCTAGGGAAATCAGCTGCACAGACTGGGCCTGTACATCTGGAGCACCCTAAATCCATTCGTGAAGAGTGCAGAGCTGTGGCAGACTTCAGTCATAATCTCAATTATTCACATGCCAATCAAGGTGGGTGCTCTACTATGTGGATATTTAGAGGATTATCACCACAGCATGTGGACCCTCACTAGGGTGCTGCCATCTTGCAGCCCTTCCTTCTGGCAACCCCCCCATGCCCCTCCCCCACAGCTGTAACAACAATTTTAAAATCAAGAAAACAGCACAATAAAATTCCTAAAGGAATTTTCAGACATCGAGAAAAGTGTAATATGCACAGAGACACCAAAACAATCAAAATCAGGTAAGGGGACCTGGAGTTATCAATGTTTCAAATTTTAATACAATAAGTGCCTAGAAATATTAAAACGTTATTGTAAAATCTCAAAATCGGATTTCAGGCCAAGTGCAATGGAGCAGATGTCAAATACACCAAGCTCATCATCACATTCAAAGTTTTAGCTTGGCACTTAGTCACATTTTTGGAGGCCAAAGTCATCTAGTGGAGTAAGGTCCAAGGCTGAAACTGGCATGAAGTAGTAGTTGTCAAGCTCCAGCATTGGTTTTACCTGCAAAAAGACAGAGGGGTATATTCACAAGAACGTGCGCTAAACATCTCCAAAAAATGTTAACGCAACTTTACACATCGCAGTCTATCGTGGGAAAATAACCCTGTGTTAACGTGGCATTCACAACACGGCGGTACCATACGATAGTTTGCCGAAAACGCGGCCAATGTCCGCGATACAACCACCGCAACGGAGATAAAAACACACACCCCAACACAAAAAACCGTGCGTTGAGCCCATTCGCGATGAGGAAAGCCGCGATAAGCAGCGCCAGGCCCGCGACACACACACAGCAGTCGGGAATAAGCACAACAAAACCAGGAAAAAGGAAGACAAACCAAACAGAAAACAACAGCGAAGCACAATGGAGGCAGTCGGAGCAAGTACACAACCCCACAAGCCCCATTGGCAACAAAACATTGTACATGGCAGTCCATCGTGGACAAGGTGAATGCAGCCGGAGAGCGGAGGTGAATGCAGCCGGAGAGCGGAGGAGGACAAAGGAAGAAAACCAGAACAGCTGGAATGATGCAAAACGCAAAAACAAGCAGAAACACGCCAACAACCAGAAGGCAGCAATGCACACCGGAGGTGGGAGTCCAGCGCCACACCAGGAGCTGGATGACATGGAGGAAATGGTGTCCACCACATCAGTCTGGAGATGGTGGCAGGAGTCGGGGACCGGAAACTGCTCAAAATCAACAGACACAACAGCAACAGGGAGAGGGAGAGGAACGACCAGGGACGGGGGGAGAGGGGCACAATGGCACGCATGCACAATTAAGCACAGCACAACTGCAGACAAACCATGCCCAAGAGTAACAACACCAACCAAGAGCACAAGTCACACAAGTCGGCAATATCACACCACTGAACAAGCACAAAAGTGAAAACCACACTGCCTGAAAGGGAGAAGGGTGAGCCAAATCAGAGCTGAAGGGCCATCTCACACACAATGCAGCACACACACATAGGAAGCAGAGCACCCCAACATCGAACACAAAGTGGTACAAGCACCAACATTTGCACAACAGAACACAGGACACAAGTGCACCCGCTTGTGGCCGGTAAATAGCCATACGCATCTAGCAAAGCACGAAACAGGGACATGATAATGCACACGTACCAACCCACAGCCCTGATGGGGTAGCAATGCATGTATGGCAGGGACCCAGATAGGTCGTGACACACACATTTGCATGCATATCAACACTCATCACAGTTGGAAACTTCATCAACAATTGCGTGTCAGTACGGCCAAGAGAAGTGCCACAACATGCAGACCAATGCAGCAGCATGTCTGAATGAGGAACATTGCAAAGCGCCCATGTCCACCCCGGGGGAGTCCAACACCCACACAAGTCAGTGCCAACGCGCGTTGGTTGTCCGCGCATGTATCCGGAGTCCAGGCCAATGCAGCCATGTCCACTGTCATCTTGGGACATGTGACCAGATCCCCAACATGCAACCAGGCGTCGGGACACGTGCAATGGGTCACATTCAGTTGTGGCTGCAGGTACGTTGTCACTCGTCCATTAACGCGAGTGCAGCAGCGTAGGCCAACACTTCCAATAAGAGCCCGTTGTCGACGAGATCTAACATGTCGGCGATGTAACCCATCAGCTGTCCCAGACAGATGTGCTGACTCCAACCCCTGGCCCCAATTGGCTCCAAAGCCCAATAGGGGAGCGGCTCAATGTGGTCACTTCACACGACGAGTCGTGCAATCTCCCAGGTCCAGTTGCCAGCATGCATGCCAATCATCCAGGCATGCCATAAACGGGCATCACGGTGACACTCCTGGTCGCGGGCCAACAGGGGGCGCACACACATGTCGAAATCCAGTTCAGCTACCGTTACGTTGGAGAGGCAGACATCCATGGTCCACTCGAATATGCACGAGCGACAATGCAACACAGGCTGAACGCAGGTGGCGTTGGCAAGGCAGAAGCTTAGCCGGTAACTGATCCGCAACACTGCCAATGGCAGTGCCCCCAGTACATGCAGCAGACGTGCATGGTACCGGTCCACATGACTGGGGTTGTGCATGTGTCCGGGATGGTCTGCCATTGCGTCAGTGGCTCTGCTTGAAGCGGCACTGTGCTGACCCACGCCAGTCCTGTGGATGAAATGCCACAGCCCGGATCAATGAGCAGTGTCTGTGTGCAACCGGTGCAGGCCTGGGATGGGGTGGGAGTACGTGTGAAGGCCATTTCACGCACGCTAACTACGACCAAGGACTTCTGTGTGTGGGATGTGTACACGTTGGTCTCACGTCGGGAAGTGCGTATTGTGGGAGTCGTCAGCAAATGCTATCGTATCTGTCAGGGGGTGCTGGGCACATGCAAGTCCCAGCTCGGAGCTGCAGATGTTCTTCCGCCTGATAGTCCAGACAGAGGACCTTTCATCCCTACAGTCAGTTTACCATCTGCTTACATACAGGAGATGTGCAGAGGCCTGTCGTGGGTGGGGCGGGATATCTGCGAGCCAGGGAATCATGGATGAAATGCCGAGCACGTGGCACATGAGCGGCCTCACTGTGTGTTACGTTGCCTCACAGCTGCTCCTCCCTCCCACGAGCCCCCACACTTGTGTGCACTGCGCGGTTGCATCACGTGCACTCCTACGGCACACCATTGTCATGCCTGTCTGCGCATGTCCAGCCGCATGCCAACAACACCGTGATGCTGGCCGTTGAGGGTGTGCGGCCACGTGAGTGTAGGCAAATGGTCTGGACAGGGCAGACACAGGTGTACAGTCCATGGCTGGCTGTGATCGCGCTGCGATTGAGGCTAGGCATCTGACTCATGCAGCCGCAGGGCTGATACACACAACACTTGGCATGTATGAGCCAAGACCCCGAGCAGACTTGCGCTCCTACATCTCCCCATACGTGCGGCCCGCCCTCCGGGTGCATGCTACATTGCAACATCAACAACTGTGGCCCTAGTGGCGACAACACTCCAACACAGAGACACGCTTACCGCACTTCCTGCTCAAGGCCAGACCAGAGCCACGCCCTGAGCCCCCTGCCAAATCAGTAACCCCAGCGCTGACCTGACGTAGCCGGCCCAGCACACGCCGCTTGTGCATGCAGGGGGGGCGGACGAAGCTACATGTCCAAGGTCTTCGCCACTGCTGAGGTGACATAGTATCGTCCGCTGAACACAGCACACTGCGATGTTGCAGGGCTCGGGCCCATCATGCTGACATAATGACTACACGGACACACTTGCTCAGATGGTGTGAATGGCTATGGGCACGTGCGCCCGGCCACTTTTATTAGCAGGCTCACATGTCGAGTGACACCTGTGTTGGATGTGTGTGGGGTGTGTGTACACCAGCTGGCATGGAGTGCTTGGTGCAGTCAAAAAACTACAACAGTGTACATTGTAAAAGACACAACCATTCAACCATAAAGGCCCCATGAGTTGAGCTGCACAGAGTTAGTGGCCCCGGATGCACAGCATCCGGCACGGTCCTACAGCCACGGGACGCTGACTTGCGGTGCGCTGGGGCAGGGTCACGAGAGCAGAGCAGGTTCTCGTAGATGTCAAAGGGGGGTGTCGCGGAGTGTCTCGGTGGACAGTGGAAGGTGTACCCCCAGGGCATGATGCAGAGGGCAGAACCACACTGAAACAGACACTATGGTGGAGATGAATGGAACAGACACATGTCGAACACCAAGTCCGTCCCAGCCAGATGATGATGCAGACAACCCCCAGGCCAAGGACTCAGACGCCACCAAAGTTCAACCAGAGAGTGCCCATGACTCATTGCGCACAGAGTTAGTGGCACCAGTGCTGATAGGGGATGCCGCCTGCGATAAGGCGTGGCCAACGGTGTGAACTCCTCCATAAATTACCCAAGACACAGTTCCACATGTGGGACCTACTGGACCGCAGTATAGGCCTGAGGCAGCGGTCAGCAGGGGCCCTCATCCAAGTGTCGCCGGCTTACGTTGGATGGTCCCACCGGCCTGCGTAGTTCAGGTTCAGTGGCACCACGGGACGCGGACTTGCGGTGAACAGGGTTAGTGGCACTAGGTCAGTTGTTGCTAGTGTTCGGTCACCTCCGTGACGAGGATCCGGCTTTCATCCGGACTGAACCGCATCTTCCTCTTACTCCTCTCCATGCGTTCACTGGTATGGACTCTGCCATTCATGAATCACGACTAAGTGCTGGATGTGGGACCTACTGGACCGCAGTGTAGGCCGGGGGCAGTGGTCAGCACGGGCCCACAGACACGTGTCGTGTGCTTGCGATGCAGGGTTTGGGACACTGATCGAAGGGAGTACAGTGATATAAACGCTTCAATTAACATTTGGTCACTGCCATTCTGAACTCAAGACACAGTTCCACATGTGTGACCTACTGGACCGCAGTGTAGGCCTGAGCCCTCATCCAAGTGTCGCCGGCTTGCGTTGAACAGGGTTAGTGGCACCACGTGTCGCAGGTTTGCGTTGAACAGGGTTAGTGGCACCACGTGTCGCAGGCTTGCGATGCAGACTTTGGCTTCACTGATCGGAGGGAGTATAGTGATGTGGACGCTGCCACAGACTTGGGGTCACTGCCATTCAAAACTCACGACTCAGTACAACATGTGCCAACAACTGGGCCGAAGAGTACGCCGGTGGAGTATGTCAATGAGAAAGGAGTACTGTGGGCCAGCGTCGTGGAGGCCAGCGATGGTCTGCAGAGGCTGCAAAGGTCGCGGGACTGGGGCTTGGAGCTTGCAACGGCATGTGGTGGGCCCTCTTTGACACACGCCGATGTCAGCAGGTGAGAGGAGCCTCCTTGGTGCGCTGGGGCAGGCATGACAGGTCTGGGGACCAGCGGTCCGGGGTGCAGCAGGCGCACAGGGACGCAGGCCCCGCCGTGCATGGCGCCGGCCTCGTGGCAGGCTGAGAGGCGCCGTCCTGGCAGACACGTTGGCCATTCTGAATGAGAACCACGCCCAGTGTGACGGGCTTTTCATTCACACCCCTACGCAGGCCTGGCGTACGCAGGGCCAACCCACTCCGCCCGCGCATGCAGGGGGGGACGTAACGTGCGATATTTCCACGTTCTGCCCCACAGCCTGTGGTGACATGGTAGCGTCCACTGGCCACTACACTCCATGCACCAGCAGTTAATGTCCACATGGCCATTTCCGTGGTATGCACACTGAAGTCAGTCCGGCACATCCACGCCACACCTGGCATTGGGTAGGTTCTCATTCATTAGTCACTTGCCACTCTCGCACATGCCTGCTCCATGCCTCTCCTCACATTCTGCTATTGTGTGGCTGTGGTGCCATGCCGTGGCTGGGTTGTGTGCATGGCAAGCCCAGGTTCCCAATGGAGTCGTGTTGTTGTGTCTGGTCGGTTGGCATGTTGTGTGGCATGTTGCATGTAGTTTTGCTGCGTGCCCATTGCCAGTGTCGTGAGTTGCATGACTGTGGAGTGGAGGTGTGTGGTGTGTTCATTTGGTACTTACCAACGAGCAATGCATTTCCATGGGTGCCATCCTGGGAGCGCTGGTTGATGATGGACTGTCGGGAGATGTATGACTCATGAACACTGCCTGGGGAGTTGGCCACAACATTGTTGAGGAGTCCCCGGGGGTCCACTATTGCCTGCACATTGATGGAATGCGTGTGCTTTCTGTTGCGGTAGTTGTGTGCAGTGTCGGCAGGGGGCACGAGGGGTACATGTGTGCAGTCGATTGCCCCCAACACGTGAGGGAATCCAGCTATGGCGTAGAAGCCTTTCTTGGTCTCCAGCTGCTCCTGCGCAGTGTGGGTGAAGTGGAGGTGCTGGGGTACCAGGCTGATGATGGCATCCAGGACAGGTGTGATGGACTTGGATAGGGCTGGCTGTGAGACTCCTACGACTCTGGCAGTTGTGGGTTGGTAGGTACCAGAGGCCAACATGTGCAGCACAGCCGGCAGCTTTGTCTGCGGAGGGATGTTGGTTGTCCGCTGTGTTGGTACCGTTTGCCGGTGAGCGCTGTGGGTCAGGATGCGGGGGATGGTTGTCCTTTTGGGCATTTAGTGGGCAATGTCCTCCTCTGGTGTTACGTCTGTGCGGCTGGTGTGTTTACGGTGGGTCCGCTGTCTTTGTGTACGCTGCCTCTGTGGTGGTCCGGGGGGGGAGGGGGCGGGGCGGGTCCTGGGGGTGGTGGCG
The DNA here is from genome assembly GCA_963921515.1 of Calotriton arnoldi. Lineage (NCBI taxonomy): Eukaryota > Metazoa > Chordata > Amphibia > Caudata > Salamandridae > Calotriton > Calotriton arnoldi. The sequence continues at coordinate 453,785 of CAWUFW010007042.1, read as the reverse complement.
GGCCTGGGGGTGGTGGCGGTGGGTGTTGTGGCCCTCATGGGTCTCCGAGCTGCATGATCATTGGCTCCATGGCATCTGTGGGTCTTCAGATGTGGCTCTTGGCTGGGCTCCCTTTCATGCTGCAGGTAGTCGTCCTGCTTAACACCAGCAAAAGTATAGAGAGAAACAAGGGTACTCCAATACGTGAACCTGGGGTGGTGAAGTGTTTTTTGGAAAACAATGGTTCTGTTGTGGCCAAAAGGTCCATACAGAAAGTGACCCTGCGGGGGGCACTAGGTTTGAGATTAGGAAATAAAGTCCTCTAGGGAGCGATGAACAATGTACAAAGGGACATGTAGGTCAGTTTATGACAGATATTTATTTCCAGGACATTAACAGGTGAGCAAACTGAATTCAAGTAGTGTTGCTGTGTGATAGTCAACAAGGAAAACGCGCCTGCGGATCGCTGCAGTAAACTTCACATGAGTGCGTGATAATTATGGGAAGGCTGAGTAAATCTGTGTCTTGAGGAACAGCTGTATTATCTTCTACACTCGAAGCTGGTTAATTATTTTTAGGACGAAACCAGGGTCATTCAATGAACCAAGGAGCGGAGAGCGGAGCGTGTCCTGCTGCTAAGGCTGCCTGCGCTGAGTGCGAGGGTGTCCTGAAGATGATCTCGAATAATTGAGATCGAAACGCTGTCGACCCCCTACAACATGAACTCCTCATACTGTGTAAAAAAAATTTGAGGAGTCTCTATTATTGTTGTCAATGCGATGTCTTTATTTTAATATCACCATCACTTTTCACGTCACGCTTATTTTTCACTTATTGTGTGAGCACCTGAATACTATTGTTTTGGAAATAAATATCTGTCATAAACTGACCTACATGTCCCTTTGTACATTGTTCATCGCTTCCTAGAGGACTTTATTTCCTAATCTCAAACCTATTGTCCCCCGCAGGGTCACTTTCTATATGGACCTTTTGGCCACAACAGAACCATTGTTTTCCAAAAAACATAACACCAGCAAAAGGCAGGTGTTAATTCCCTGCTGCTACCGCGGCTTATCGCCTGTTTTTGGTTCGCATAGCAGATCTGGCAGTTCGTTGTGAAAGTGGTGTAGTGGTGTTTTCGTGAGTTTTTGCACGGGAACGCCTACTCTGCATCTCATTAGGGTTAGTTGGTGGTGTCACTCGTGGAGATAAATTTTGAGGCAGTTATCTCTGGAATACTGGCGATGCCTGCAGTTTGCACCCGCTTGTGAATGGGGCGTTAAATCTATCTCCACTTTTGATGCGTTAAGGTGGCGATAACTCGGTGATAAGTCCTTGTGGACAAAGCAAAATTTCAGAGCTGCAGAGATTGTTTCCCTGCAAGGTTGGGTTTACTGTATTGGCCTCCCTGTTCAAAGGTTGTTGTACTCAGAATCCTCCTGCAGGGCAAGGATTAAAGCTGTAGCTTGACAGAGATCCATATGGCTCATTGCCTTTACAGAAGGCCCACTAAATCTGTTTTCAGCACGGCAAAAAGCTCTGAGCAGAACAAACATGGTTTTCTTGCCCTTCTGGGGTGCACCTTCCATTTGCAAGCCTCAGCAACTTGTTCCAGTCCTCTGGAGGTGGTAAACATGACAATGAGGCTAAAGTAGCCATTGGTTGGCAGGTCTAAGTTTCATCAGGGCGCCAGAGGAATGTACTCTACTGCCCTGGCAGAGCACAGTCCACAGTCCACCATATTTAAAGATTTCTGCCTGCCTGGCAGAAATCTTTTTGTCTTCAGAAAAGCTGCTGCAACGGCAGCTTTTATGAAAGCATTAAAACTTTCCTGTGCAGGCGCCATGCTCAGTTCACTGGCACAGCAACATTTTTTTTTTTTTTCTAAAATAAACTCCCAGTTCAGCAGCTTCTGTTTCAAATATAAAAATAAATGCTCTCTGATATGCTGGGCATTTTGCCCCAGCATGTGAGACTTATTTAATTATTTTCTTTCTTGGGACCACCAGGCCTTCCGTGACAGTCCCAAACGGAAACAGATTATATTGGGATATCCACCATAAATATGGCAGATAATCTGAGGTACTTTGACTGATGGCCCAATGCCAGTTGGGCCATTTGTCTAAGGTCCATTGGTAGAAACAGGATGGTTTGCTTAGCTCTGAATCGAGCAGGTAAACCAGGAGTTTGGTGGACAATGTGCTTCACCGCATTTCTAGAAGACTACCTTGTCCATCAAACCCTAAGTCCTTTCTCCAACTGCTGGGAAAGTGATCTGTCATGCGGGTCTCTGGTCCTCAAGGTATGTTTCTAGGTATTAATTCTCCTGCAGGGTCCAGTCCACAGTGACCAGCTGGGCGTTGTTGGCGTCAGGAGTCATTCTGCTTTACGTGTCTTTGGGGCAGGCACAAAAAAAAGAGATCAACCACTTGAACCTCGGGGAGAAGTCCCTGTATGCCAGCAGGATTCAGGAGCTTTTGAGTCCTTTTCTTGCAGCAGGGTCTTCTTTCTTCTGATGTCTTTCCAGTTCCAGGAGTGTTCAGATGGTCACAGCACCCTATGGAGCCGCCCCCCAGTGCCTTGATACCCTCATGGGTGAGTAGTAGCGATTTACCAACGCCTGATTGATTGATTGATTGATTGATTGATTGATTGAGGAGGTGGTGACAAGGTGGCAGTCTTATCCTGTGCATTTGGCAGTGATTGGAAAAATGTCACCACCCAGTTCTACCTACTTTCTTGTCCTGTGCCCCCACCTTTTAAAGCAGTTCCTTTTTTTTTTTACTGCAACAACTTATGGAAGCCTGAAATACAAAATGGCTAGTTCCTGCTTTCACCAGAAGGGATTCGGGCTCCCCCTAACCACTCCCTTATTTAGAAGAGATATCCTTCCTCTCTCAGAGCTAGGCACTGTTTTTGTCACTACTGGTAGTGGAGCCAAAAAGTCTAGGAGAGTCCTTTGCGTAAATAGAGTGAGCACATCCTGTCAGCCTCATTCAGAAACTCCAAGTCAAAAGAGAGAATGTGAAAGCTTTCCTTTGTTCTGCCAACTGTTCTTGTTACCCTTCCAGATGGCTAATACCTGTTAAGTGACCAGTTGTTGACAACACTCCTACTGTTCTAGTCACAGACGTTATTACATTGTCCTGTAGAGAGCAGAGTCGTAGAAAAACAATAGAAAACAGCTTTTGGCTATTTGGTCACTGTGAGGCACTTTATTTCTTAAAATAGTAAAATAGGTTTTCCTACATGAAAAAACATTTTTCCTTTACAACTATTGCTGCAGCCCCCTTAAACTGTAGACTAATCAGAGCACACTGGTGCCTGAGGAATCCACATATTGTGTTCTATATGAGGGTAGTGTAAATACACGCTGCAGTCCACCTCTAACATTTAACTTCATGTCTTTGGTGCATTTTGTGCACCATCTACCATGGCCTTAAATAAAGCAATTGAGCGAAATCAATTTTGACGGCATCCTTCTAGGGCCAGGGCACACACCCTATGACACTTATAGAAGAGTAAAACACACAAGATGATGGATGGAATGTTGCACATTGGCAAACATTCACCCCCAGTCACAGATCTGGGTTTAATCCATCGTTATTTTGCTTCACCACGCCACCCCAGTTCAGACATAGCCATATGCAAATCAGTCTTGACCCTGTGCCTCATGGGAACAGTCCAGACAGAACTGCCAAGCCTTGTCTTCCCTGGACCGGAATCAAGCATCCTAGGACCGGTTTCGGGCTTTCAGCCCTCATCAGTCAGGATAGCTTGACTCCAGTGGCGCAGTGAGCACGGGACCCACGTCTGGGCATACCCTTCCCACTTAGGGCGAAATGCAAAACACACAAGATGATGGACGGAATGTTGCACATTGGCAAACATTCACCCCCAGTCACAGATCTGGGTTTAATCCATCGTTATTTTGCTTCACCACGCCACCCCAGTTCAGACATAGCCATATGCAAATCAGTCTTGACCCTGTGCCTCATGGGAACAGTCCAGACCGAACTGCCAAGCCTTGTCTTCCCTAGACCGGAATCAAGCATCCTAGGACCGTCCATCATCTTGTGTGTTTTGCATTTCGCCCTAAGTGGGAAGGGTATGCCCAGACGTGGGTCCCGTGCTCACTACGCCACTGGAGTCAAGCTATCCTGGCTGATGAAGGCTGATAGCCTGAAACCGGTCCTAGGATGCTTGATTCCGGTCCAGGGAAGACATGGCTTGGCAGTTCGGTCTGGACTGTTCCCATGAGGCACAGGGTCAAGACTGATTTGCATATGGCTATGTCTGAACTGGGGTGGCGTGGTGAAGCAAAATAACGATGGATTAAACCCAGATCTGTGACTGGGGGTGAATGTTTGCCAATGTGCAGCATTCCGTCCATCATCTTGTGTGTTTGCATTTCGCCCTAAGTGGGAAGGGTATGCCCAGACGTGGGTCCCGTGCTCACTACGCCACTGGAGTCAAGCTATCCTGGCTGATGAAGGCTGATAGCCTGAAACCGGTCCTAGGATGCTTGATTCCGGTCCAGGGAAGACATGGCTTGGCAGTTCGGTCTGGACTGTTCCCATGAGGCACAGGGTCAAGACTGATTTGCATATGGCTATGTCTGAACTGAACTGGGGTGGCGTGGTGAAGCAAAATAACGATGGATTAAACCCAGATCTGTGACTGGGGGTGAATGTTTGCCAATGTGCAGCATTCCGTCCATCATCTTGTGTGTTTTGCATTTCGCCCTAAGTGGGAAGGGTATGCCCAGACGTGGGTCCCGTGCTCACTACGCCACGGGAGTCAAGCTATCCTGGCTGATGAAGGCTGATAGCCTGAAACCGGTCCTAGGATGCTTGATTCCGGTCCAGGGAAGACATGGCTTGGCAGTTCGGTCTGGACTGTTCCCATGAGGCACAGGGTCAAGACTGATTTGCATATGGCTATGTCTGAACTGGGGTGGCGTGGTGAAGCAAAATAACGATGGATTAAACCCAGATCAGTGACTGGGGGTGAATGTTTGCCAATGTGCAGCATTCCGTCCATCATCTTGTGTGTTTTGCATTTCGCCCTAAGTGGGAAGGGTATGCCCAGACGTGGGTTCCGTGCTCACTACGCCACTGGAGTCAAGCTATCCTGGCTGATGAAGGCTGATAGCCTGAAACCGGTCCTAGGATGCTTGATTCCGGTCCAGGGAAGACATGGCTTGGCAGTTCGGTCTGGACTGTTCCCATGAGGCACAGGGTCAAGACTGATTTGCATATGGCTATGTCTGAACTGGGGTGGCGTGGTGAAGCAAAATAACGATGGATTAAACCCAGATCTGTGACTGGGGGTGAATGTTTGCCAATGTGCAGCATTCCGTCCATCATCTTGTGTGTTTTACTTATAGAAGAGTCACAATGCACAGTTATAATACCACTAAAAATAAGATTTTGAAAAGGTGAGAAATCCAGGATGACCTTGCAGAATAGCTCGATTTTGTGAAGGAATGAAATGACAATGAGTCAAAATTATAAGTGGCTAGTGTACAGGGGTGCCTAATGATTTCGGTTACAGAGAATATTCTGATATGGTTGTGGGAAGGCATTAAACACAGTTGATTCCAGTGAAATTGGCCAGACATGGCAAATATGGTAAGCATGAAAAGGTTTGAGGTATTGTAAATAATCATAAATATTGAATGCCCTGTTGCACTATACACCAATTTCAGACTATTTTTTATCTGTAATATACCTAAAAAGAAGAAATCTTTATCTTAAAATATCTCCACAAATTGTTCTCCACCCAGGCCTTTACCCTGTGCACCATAAATTGAATACCATGATTTCAGAGAGTAAGTATTTATTATTTAGTTGTAGAGTTTTGTTTTATCAATGTGGGTGGATAGGCACTCTAGCACTGGAAATGGATGGCGTCCTGGAAGCATTCTCTCCACCCTACAATTCCACCAAGAAATGCCAGGAAGGTCGCTGAGAAACAGTATTATCCTGAAGGAGGAGGACAGAAAACGTAAACCCCCTAGTGTGTGTTATGTGGGTATTAGAGTAAATGGACATGAAAAATGAGGAGATCCCAGAAGCCACTGAATAAGCTAACACCCTGCTTTGCTAGATCTGCTCTAGGCTAATTTCCTAGAGAAGAAGGGGCCTATCACACAAGCTACATTTTGTAGTATGTTTAGTAGTACCACAATAGTACTAGTAATGTACTACAAAGTCCAATTGACAAACCTACGAGCGGAAGTTTCTGCCTCTGCCTCTCCAATCTTTCCCCGACTGCAGAGATCTCTACACACATATGCAAACGCATATGTTTTTGTAGTAAATGTGGGAAGGATAGGGTGTAATGACTTCAAAATGGCAAATACTTACTGCTAAAGGGATGGGGTTTTGCTTTTTGATGAGTAAGAAGGGGTTTAGGAAGCAGTTTGGTGGGGACATGCACCTGCCCAACAAAGTGTAAGCCCCTTCCAATTCAAAAACTGCAAATCTATAGCTATTTCAGTCAAAAAGGACCCAAACAGCTGTTAATGTATCTGCTCACAGCTGGAGTAAGTCCTGCACCACACATGGCCAGCCCCTGGTACTGCACCACCCCGCAATAGAAAATAATGTCAATATTGACCTAAAATAGACCCCCATAGTAAACCATGTTAAAATAAACTAATTAATTAAAAATTATATTTGCATGTATTTTATTGTTTAAATAGCTTTTTTTCTATACAAAAGTAAACAATATTGTATAACCTCTTTTACATTTAAAGAAAAATTACCATTAATATTTATTAAAATAATTTATTAACTTCATTAGCTATATACATTTCTTTTATTACTTTTTTATACATAATTGAAAAATAATTGTAATACTTTAGGTGAGAATTATTTTTATTTAAGCTTCAGAAACATAATTCTATTTTAATTTAATATAGTAAAAATAACTTAATTTAGAATCAAGTTATTGCAGTAACATTTTTACATTGTTTTACATTTAAAATAAATATTTACAAATAATTACCATAAATATTTAACTTATTTTTTTTCTTCTAACTGTTTTAAAACCTTTATAAACTTTTAAACTTTTCAGTATACTATACCATAAGCAATTCTCCGCCCCGACTGTGGAGTTGTTGCCAAGTGTGTGGAACATCAATTTCGTTTGCAATAATTGCCACTAGTATTAACCCTACGGTTGTTTTTACTGACTCCACGCCCTGTTTCAGGTGTTGAAAACACGCAAGTCTACGCTTTTGAATAACTTCACACTTGTAAATGGTGAGTAGCCAAAAGTGCTAGAGTTACTGAAAATTGTAAAAGTTAATTTTGTAAATAAAGCTAAACGTGTTTATTTACCTTTATGGATAGGACCTGAAGTGTCTCCCCTGCTCTACCACCATAGTACCAGACATGTGCATTGCAATGACTATGTTTCTCAAAGCCCACACTCTTGAAACCAATGCTTGTCAGGTGAATTTAGAGCACATTTATTTACATGTTAGTTCTAGAATAACCAGTAATGAATATTAAAATGCGGCAGGATTCCTAATCATCAGGTTCGGACTGGGACAGAAAATAGACCTAGACACCAAGATAGTTAAAAAAGTGGCCCGTGTTTGCAAATTGGGGCAGTTTTGAACTTGAAAATACACGCTGTATAAGTATTTTGTGAGGTATGGAAGGCTGCATGCATTTGTGCTTGCTGCAAGCAATGTTTGTAGTAATATTAGAGAATCAACAATACAAACAGGCACAACAGACCATAAAACAGTCTCACAATCAGTCAAACAAGCATTTGTAATACAATAGGTCTCGCACTTACGAGAGTTTGAGCTATTGGCATCGTAAATGGCAATGCCTTTTATTTTTATTTATGTGTTGTTTTTAAAACAGATAAATAAAAGGCATTGTCATTGACAATGCCAATAGCTTAAAATCTCGCAAATGCAAGACCTTTTGCATTGGAAATGCTTATTTTTCCTCTGTCTACGGCTGAGTTGGAGAGAGCTTGGAATTCAGCACTTTGATGTGGGGCCGAGTTCACCTCTCTCTAGTGTAAAGTCGTTTCTGTCTTTCGGGTGAAAACCTGGGACTGGGGGCATGACTTCCAGCTGAATCATATTACAGCCCTCAAAGTAGGGGAGAGGAAACTGGGATGCTAAAACATGGTGAGTTCAAGTGTAGTGACAAGTAGGCGGAGAGCCGGAGGATAATTTATTCCCAGAAGTGACGCTTTCAGTTTGCTTCCGTGAACAGGAGATGCGGTGTCCATGGGATGACCTCTGGCCTGGTTTATAGGCCAGAGTAAAACGCATTCACTTTTGGGGTACGCTGATGTTCACCTAGTTTATTTTATGTATACATTTCCCTGCCAAACATTGGTTGTGTCCCTTATGTACCCCGACTAAGTCACAGGTTTCTAATAGTGTCCAGTCCTTGTCTCCCAAGGTTGGTCTACCAATATAGAAGCTTATGAGGCCATGGATGCGCATACAGCAAACGTCATTCTTCTAGTGACAACCCCGACTGTTAACACCGTGAGAGCGCAAACGGTTGCCCACACAGTAAACAAACACCACCGTCTCCATTATGTGCGGCCTCCGGTCATACCTTGAAAAGAGAAGCGCTAAGAAAGCGTTAGGAGAGAGCGTGTCCTGCCTGCAGCAGCAGGCAGGACAAAGCTATTTGAGAAAATAGTGCTTGGAGACTGTAATTAAAGCCTACTGAGCAACAACACACGTAACAGGGGGTGTCACCATCGGAGGTTACAAAATTAGACAAGGTGGTACTAAGGAGGGACTACTAAGCCTTTTGACCAATGAACAGCCACAGTTTACAGTGGACAATGACACAAGCCAATGAAAAATGTTGGTGGAGACTGGGCAGAGCTTCAAGTCCCTACCTCAAAACAGCATGCCTCGCAGAGCAGCGCATGCGCTGCCCAGGCCAACCTAAAAACTATCACTTTTAAGATGTACTTCTCAGTGTAGTGCTATAATGTGACATAGTAATGGAAAAGCTTCCACATGTTAAAGAAATTCACTTTTTTGAAATTTGAAGAGACCTTATCATATTTCTATGATGCTTGTTGTAAGATTTACGTGGCAAACATTTTCAGATCTTGTCTCGCGCCGGGCTCTAAGAGCCAAGCCAGCCCCTTGGCTCGACTCTCAATGTTAATTTGTTGGCACGTCCACCTGTGTTTATAAAGAGCTTAAACTGCCTTTTCCCAACAGCTTTATAGAATGAATGTATTGCTCCACAGTCACTTTTCTTTCTCAAACAGTTTTCTCTATGCAATTTTTGTACCGTGATGCCGAGATGTGAATGGGCTGACTAGCACAGAATCTACACTGGAAGCATACCTTTCCAGTACAGAATCCTATGCCTAGACAAATTCTTAAACATTCCACACATTGTGTGTGTGATGCACACTGCGGCACACCTTCATTGTGTGGAATGTTTGGAGAAATGAAAGCCTTTCACTTTGCTAGTGCTTGCTTCAAGGAGGGTTTATTTTTTGACCCAACGCCCGGTCTGTTATCTTACTAGATTAGACTTTGTGTGTGAAAAACTATGGGGGCTTGCGCTAATCTACCCAAATTACACCCTGGTAACTCCCCCTTGACGTAAAGTGGTGCAAAGCGGTGCAAAATGCTATTTGCGTTGAGAAAATGGGACCTTTGTAGTGCAAAATATAACATCCCCTTGCGAACGTTTGCATTGTTCAGCATCACTCTGTGTGACTTCGCACTGGCACTAAGCCTTGGTAACTATGGCCCCAGGTTTCTGTTGAGCAAGTCGGGCTGTCAAATTAGAAAAAGAAGGTGTTTTAATGAGCCATGTTATTATAGCAGGACTATTGACAGTCCCTCTAACTTTACCACAATGCCCCTTGAAAGGCAGGGCCCTGGGCAATTGACCACACCTTAAAATGTTGCTGCAATTGTTTAAATTGCAATTTTTCAGCAGGGTGCTTGTGACTTAAAATGTGGTAACTTCACCTCGACTTCAATTTTCCAATATTTATTTTAAATATTATTCCTAGTTCGGGTAAGAAAAGTAAGGCGGAACCGCAGCTGTGTTAAAATCATCTAAGACCCTAAGCAAGCAGGGACTCCTCATGTTTAACAAGCATTGGCCATGCCAATTGGTCTCGCCATATTGTTGTTTTATTTAAAAATAATAGTAATAATACAGTATGTTTGTAATATTTTATGTAATAAATGACCGATATCGCTTTTGTATTGTATTTTTTTTTCACTGCAATTGTTTTTTAGTCCTTTGTAAAGTATTGAAACATTTTTGTGTTATACTTTTTTTTCCAACAGCAAATTTGTGCTAAATAGTTAATGTTTAAAAATATGCAAACATAGTTAATTAAACAAATGCTTTTAATATTTGTAAACATTGTAAGAGGCAGGAATGTTGTATTTTAACAAGGAGCATTGCAGTTAGGTAGTAATGTAAAAAGCTAAGGTAATAAAATTATGTAAACATACTTGAATAAACAAATGCGTTATTAATATTTGTAAACAGTTTTTAGGTCACAAAACATGTATTGTTAGAAGGAGCAATGCATTTTGCTAGTAATGTTTTACATTTAAACGTAATATATTATGTGGCATACAATAGTTTGTACAGGCAATATTTGCTAAATAGCTAAGGATAAAAATCTGTAAACATACTTGAATAAACAAATGCTGTTGTGGTATTTTGAAACAATTTTTGGTTTGAAAACTTGTATTCCGTGTTCTTAACTCAGTGCGAGTCCGTAACCTGGGACCCTTCAGGACCGAGATGGCTTGAGGGCTACAAATTACAAACTGCACTGGTCAGATTGAAAGCAGATAATCAGGCAACGTACTTGGACTTATTTTAATATAGCGCTTCATATCTTACTTTTAAGAGCTATAAATAACTACCGCGAAAGGATGAAAGCCGGAGTCAACCTTACCAGGATTCAAACTAATGACCTATCGATCATGACAAAGCTCAGCGGCGAGCGTTAAACTGCCACTTGAAGTACGATAGGTCTGCCTCCGATAAAGTGCCTGGGGTCTACATGTAGCAGCGCACCCCGTCCTCGCACAAGTGGAGTACAGTGCACACATTCCTGGACAGAGGCGACGGCTTTGAAGCGGACCCAAGGGAGCTTGTATCATGCCTCTTCATAAGCTCGCCCGAGGACGGGACACGCAGCAGACACAATTTAATGAGCCCCTCTCACGCTGGCAGGACAGGCGCACTGGTGGAGCTACACACAGACCCGACACGGGGGATACATTCTTCGATAGTCAACACTAAGATTTAGTGTCAAGAACGTTAACCAGCACTTAGCCTATTGGAGAGGGAAGAAACGAGAGATAAATATCTTAATGTTAAAATACGTGGAAACCATTGTTTAGAAAAAGTGACCGCTTGCTCGTTAAAACAGCCCGTGATGAGCTGCAAGTGTGTCTCCAGAAAAGAATCCGGGGAAAAACATGAATAAGGCAGATACAAAGGGGATCCTGCACCCCATAGCCATAATATCTCTGTGGAGCTTGGAGAACCGTGGGCATGGATGCAAGGGGACAGAGCGCACAGGACAGCGTGGGCACATCCCATCCATCGATGCATCCATCCACTTACCGATGCATCCACCCACCGATCCATCCACTCACTTACCGACCCATCCACCCTTCCACCCACTTACCGATGCATCCACCCACCGATCCATCCACTCACTTACCGACCCATCCACCCTTCCACCCACTTACCGATGCATCCACCCACTTGCACATCCATCCATCCATTCACCGATCCATCCACCCTTCCACCCACTTACAGATGTATCCACCCACTTGCACATCCATCCATCCATCCACTTACTGATCCATCCACCCTTCCACCCACTTACCGATACATCCACTCACTTAACGATGCATCCACCCACTTGCACATCCATCCATCCACTTACCGATCCTTCCACCCACTTACAGATACATCCACCCACTTGCACATCCATCCACTTACCCACCCAACCATCCACTTAGCCATCCATCCACCCACCCATCCATCCATCCACCTACCCATTCATCCATCCACTTACCTTCACTTCCTAGTTTTTATAGTTTCAGCCCTGTTACTAGGCTACAGACGCTCATTTAGCTTCCCTGATGCTATTATTGATCCTTGTTATTATAGTAAAAGTGCCGAAGAGAGGACTGTAGATGGTATGTAATAAAAAGGAGCCAAGAAGTGCAAGGAGGAGAGCAGTAGCGCTCAGAAGCCGAGCTCTGCATATAGTGGCAGTAATACTGCAGACAGCAAGTGATAGGTACACGTGTAGCAATTATATAATGCACAATGTACACATAAGCAGCTATAGAAACACGCCCTAGGCCTCTGTAAGCATAAAAAGGTAACTGAACTTAGGAGACTTTGGAAAGCCATCCAAGCTGTGCAGTGTGCAGCAAATAGTAGCGCACTGGGCGCTATACAAATGGCAACAGAAAAACAACATGACACTAGTGCATAAATTAAGTACGTTATTTTTACACCGAGTTGGGCGCAGCTGTAGATTGAAACAGTGAGCATGAATCTGTTATAGAACCCAGAGCAGATCTAAGCACCAGAATACATGTGTCCATTACGTACCGTAGGTGCCCACTACGACCTTTCGCACAGATAAACTGAGGCTGTCTCCTAGGACACTATATGGGGGGAGTTGTTGTTGTACATGTACTTGCTAAATGAATTAGTTCCGGTATTATGTGTGACTGAGCGCTTCCCAAGGAGCCGTCCCGTATCAATAGCGGGGCAGCAATAGGGGAGCAGCCCAAAGGCATAAAGCGCCTGGCGTGGTAGTGTGGAAGTTAGAGGAAGCATTGGCATTAGGGAGCTGGCCTGGCTGCTGGTGTGCCCGTGTGCTGTCTCTGCCCCGCGGCTTCTTAGAGCAGCCAGGTTTGCCACTGCTTATGCCCCCTGTCACTCTCCACGCTTACTTGCTGTTTAGCTCACCACTAAAAAGTAAAAAACAAACAACTTGATAACGTGTCTCCAAAAACTACCAAACCTGCTTTGCCATTGGACACAAAACAAAGCCTAAAAAAAAAAGTCCAACAACGCAAAATTAGAGAAAGTACGCGCGCCGCTATTAATATAAAGCTGGGTGTGCAGTGCAGTTATGTGCTCGAGGTAGCCTAAAAACAAAGTAAACTGGAAAATGCGCGCGCTCAGATTGCATTAATTAATTAAAAAAAGTACATCATATAGCCCTTCGCTAAAAAAATAAAAAAAAACATTTCCAACATGCGCGCTTTTGAAAACACATGATAACATGCCTCCCAAAAAACAAAAAATGCATTGCCATTGGAGACGAAAGAAAGCCTAGCGCTTTTCAAAACACATAATAACGTGTCTACCAAAAACACGAGAAATGCTTTGCCATCGGAGACGAAAGAAAGCCTAAAAAAAGTCCAACAACCTACCCATCGGAGACGAAAGAAAGCCTAGCGCTTTTGAAAACATATGATACGGAAAATGCTTTGCCATCGGAGACAAAAGTAAGCCTAAAAAAGTTCAACAACGCTAACACATGATAACGTGTCTACCAAAAACACGAGAAATGCTTTGCCATCGAAGACGAAAGAAAGCCTAAAAGAAAGTCCAGCAACACTACCGTATCTCTTCAGACCACGAAGTAATATGAGTAAAGGGGCCAATAGCTGTAGGCGTAAACATTCTCCAAAAGGAGGAACTTTAAGACTGCTTGCACCAACCACAACTCGGACGGAACTCGGGCGGTTTAAGTGACACACCAACTAATGAATCAAAAGTCAGAGGAAAAAAGAGGCGGTTACCAACATCACATAGTGTAGACAGCATCTCTCGTCGAGACAGCGCATGCGCTGCCTAGGCGAAACCTAAAAAGCACCCTTCACACAACCTAAAAGGACTTCAGGACTCGCCAGCTTTTTTCCAAGAAAAGCTGCCTTTCAGATGTGGTGATACAGGGTGTTCAAATGTTCATAGCGGAAGAAACACAGCTCAGGGCTCAAATGTAAAAGAGATTAACTTAGGGTATGGCATCGAGTCTCGCGCATAACATACACCGATGCGCATTGGTGGTAAGCAAATGTTCGGAACATATGGAAAGCAGAAAAGACTGCATCTCAGACAAACTCTGCAGCTGGAGGTTAGAGTCCTCGCCATAACGCAGACCTGCGTCTGAGCTCGTGCTGGGTACATAATGAACTTACAAGCATTCCACAAGCGTGCAAAACATCGCCCACCTACTGTGAACTCAGACTTTCATCATGTAAAGGTTGGCAAAAACAGACCACTGAATTGGGTGATGAGGTTATCTGGCATTTAAAGTGCTGTGAAAGTAAGCTTGCGCAAAATGCAAAACAAATTACCCGTAATTATGCAAAAATGCTGATCGGCGACCAAGTGGCCATTTTTAATATATATTGCGAAAAAAACAATAGCGCAATTCGGGAGTGACGCAAACAGACGCTTGCGTTCGCTTTGTTGCCGTGCTCCTGAGTCCTGCCACTGGATGATTAGCCAAACTGAATCTTGTAGACAACATGGCGTAATCTTGGGCATTATGCGTAATAATCATAATGCGAATACTGGAACCTATGCAAGATTATGCCTGTGTAAAAGACTTTATTCTGGGTTTTTATGAAAAGTAGAGATCAGAGGAAGAGCTTTCTACTGTAAACTACAACTCCTACCGTAGCATCGTGAAGCGGTTCTAGATGTCACGATCTAAAACCCACCAGCGAAAAAGAAACATTTAAACGTGACTGGACATTCGCAGTGCGAGGAGCTCCGTACTTAAAAATCGTCAACAAAAAAAAATACCTTTCCTCTCTCAATGGACCATGACGTGAGTTATCTTTTAGCTTCCAAGAAAACATTTCTGGAACCAAGCTTTAAAGAATGGCTCTGTGTAAAAATATTTGCAATGCATAAGGTCTCGCATTTAAATGCGAGACCTAAGTCATTGCAAACAAGCGGCCGCCATTGTCCCGGCTCAATAAAGAAGTAAGTACACGTACCGTGTAACAATGAAGTAAAGGGGCCAGAAGCCATGGGAGGATACAAATGACGACATGGCCACACTAAGGAGGGACTAACAAGCCTATTAAGGAATCAAACAACAGCATTTACGAAGGACAAAGACACAAGCCAATGAAAAATATGGGCAGGGGTTCTCCTCTGTACTCTACCTACAACAGATTGCCAGAGCAGCGCTAGTGCGCTGACTCAAGCTCCACCTAAAAAACGACCTACAAACTGACCTGTTAGGCCAGCCCATCAGACACTGCTTGATTGCACTATAGGCCAGTCCGACCCTGCTTTTCATCAATGACTTGCACGCAAAGTTAATCAACGTTCTTACCTTCGAAACGAATGCTAAATCCTTGAGCTGTCCTTGTCTCGTCCGACGTTAATTCGATTCGAAGTATAGCTCCCTCACTTATCACTCCTTCGAATGGCACGTTTTCTGTTTTCAAAGTGTCGTAAAGTAAAATGGACGTGTTGGACCTTCCACTGAAGACAACAACTCTTTTCAAAGTTTGTAGAGAAAAGAAATAATACAGGAATTAATGCACAATTTCTTCAATTTATTGCTTACGGTTTTAAAAAAAGTAGTAGGTTATTGTTATTCTATTCATGCAATTAGGTATAAGTACTAGACTTCACATGGCAGTCTTGTTCTACAAAGACAATGCTCTTTATAAAGAGGTGTTATTCCTAAAACATGCACTAGATCAAAGCTAGACCAAGCGATCTACTCAATCCCAGTCTTAAAGGAGCTTCACAAGCAGGTTGCTTTAGAAAACGTATGAATTTATGCAGTGCAAATCATACAAATGCAGAAAACGTCCCACGATCCTACTAGAACAGCCTTAATTAACCTTTAACTTTGGCTAAATCGGCTGGAATATCTGGCAATTGTGAATGCCTGGTTCATGAAGCCATCTCTTTGACATACTTTTAAGAGTACAAATGGCAGGATTTGCAGCTGTTGATAATCATTTTACTCACCTGGAAATTTACTCAATAAAAGAACAATGTTATGAAGGAGTAAATCCCAATGATGACCCCTACCTGTTGTAATATCAACAGGCTGGAGTCATCATTGTGTAAGATACATAGGGCATCAGCAATGATTTGCAGGGTAGACTTTTCAGCTCTTCAGCCTGCCCAGAAACCAGACTGAAAGTTCTCAAGGAGAAGAGATTGTTGTCTTTTACAAATTACTTTACTTGTTTTTTTTTACAGTTTCCGGTATTTTAACTAAGAAAGTGGGCCTGAATAATAAGACAGAAGTTATGAAGTCCTCAGTGTCAGTGACTGTGTTTTAAAGGGATGTGATTTTACTACTGATATACAAGTAGGAAACATTCCTTGAGAAAGAGAGATATTATTTAGGTTGGTCCTGTAATGCACCAGGGTAAAACACATCTCTTTGGCTACATTTAATTGCAGTGGGTTTGAATCATGGTTGGGAGGTTCAATTTTGGAGATAATGCAGAGACATTGGGTCTACGTAGCTAGACCAGTTGTTTGAAATGTTCAGCCTGTGAAAGATTTTGCAATTTAATACATTTATTGCACATTCAATTTGGGTATGGTGTATAATGATTTTGATTAAAACATATGTGCCCCCATCACATAAAGTGAGCATTTCATGTGCTAATTTAAGACATGGTCTTCGAAACAGTTTTAGGCTGACTGGTGTCTGAAACTGTAAAAGGGGCGGAGCAGTGCTATTTTACCACCTTGGATAGTGGTAAATGGATGTTTCTAACTGTAACATTAAGGGCATGTTGTGCTTGAGACTGGAACTGTAGTAGTATTTGTTGACATATCTAAACTAAACAACAAAATATAACCAAATGAGATACACTGTTAGAAATGGGGGTCTCTAGTTGGCAGTGGCTTGCACCCTGTCCAAGTAGGGACCCTTCCTTCTAGTAAGGGTAAGGGAGTTACACCCCCAAGATAACCCTGCTCACTCCTTTGGTAGCTTGGCACGAGCAGTAAGGCCTATCTCAGAGGCAATGTGTAAATCATTTGTACTGAAACACATAGTAAGACAGTGAAAACACTACAAATGGACACAACACCAGTTTAGAAAAATAAACACTGTTGATCTTCTTTCTGCTGCAAAGCCACCTCGAGAAATGGAATTGGCACCACTTGGCAGGTCAGTACTCCCAGCAGAGGAGTCCAGGGGCTGCAGGTGACGTCTGTGAAGGCCCTGTGACTTATTAACAGGAGGCAAGCACACACAAGCCCTTGGAGAATCTTCTCAAGCAGGATACAAAGCAAAGTCCAATCCTTTTCCTCTCCAAGACAGAAGCAGCAACCTCAGGCCAACCCAGCAAAGCAACATAGCAAAGGGGCTGTACTCCTCCTGACAGCTCTCCAGTTCGTCCTCATGGCAGGGTGTCCTCTTGATCCAGAAGTGTTCCAAAAATGTGGGATTACAGGTCCAATACTTATACCCCATTTGGCCTTTGAAGTAGGCATACTACAAAGGATAATCTTTGTAGTGCACAGATCCTGCTTTGCCCTGTCCTGGCTCCAGACACACTACAAGGGGGATGGAGACAGCATTGTGAGAACACAGACACAGCCCTGTTCACTCAGTTAGTCCGTCTAACCCTGCTCCTCTCAGAACCTACAGAGATCAGCTGTGGGTGCCCCAGGGCTCAATATCGTCTCCTACGCTGACGACACCCAGCTGATCCTCTCCATCACCAACAAACCCACAACCGCCAGAACCAACTTCCACAGCGGAATGAAGGCCGTCGCCACATGGATCAAAGACAGCTACCTCAAGCTCAACTTGGACAAGTCCGAAGTACTCATCCTGGGACCCTCGCCTTAAGCCTGGGATGACTCTTGGTGGCCAGCCGCTCTGGGACCCCTCCCACCCCGACAGACCACGCTTGCAACCTCAGCATCATACTGGACTCATCGCTCACAATGAACCTCCAAATCAACGCAGTTTCCTCGCCAGCTTCCACACACTCTGTCTACTTCGAAAAACATTCAGATGGATCCCCACAGAATCCAGAAAGATGGGTACCCACACACTTATCACCAGCAGACCAATTACGGCAACAAACTCTACGCCAGCATCACACAGAAACAGCTCAAGAAACTACAGAACGTCCAAAATGCTGCAGACAGACTGGTCCTCGACATCCCCTGCCACAGCCACATCATGCAACACCTCCAAAAACCTCACTGGCTCCCAGTCAACAAGAGAATCACCTTCAAGCTCCTCACACATGCCTACAAAGCTCTCCACAATGAAGAACTAGCATACCTGAACTACCGCCTCGCCATCCATGTACCCGCCAGACAACTCCGTTCTGCCCAACTCTCCCTAGCTTCAATCCCTAGGATTTACAAGACCAGATCCTCACCACCAAGACCTGGAACACCCTGCCCCTCCACCTCAGGCAATCCGCGTCGCTGACAGAATTCAAGAAGGACCTCAAGACCTGGCTGTTCAAATGATCCTACACCCAGAGGGACCAGCCCCCTCACCCCTCCCCCCAGGGCCTTGAGAACCTCACGGGTGAGTAGCTGAGCTTTACAAGCCCTTGATTGATTGATTGATTGATTGATTGATTGAATTAAAGGGAAGGTTTGGGCCTGGAAAATGGGTGCACTTGCCAGGTCAACATGGCAGTTTAAAACTTCACTTGCAGAAACTGCAGTGACAAGACTGAGGAATGTTTGCAGGACTATTCATGTGGGTGGCACAATCAGTGCTGCAGGCCCACTAGTAGCATTTGATTTACAGGCCCTGGGCATACACAGTGCACTTTACTAGGGACTTACCAGTAAATCCAATATGCAAATCATGGCTAACCAAACATAACCGCAATTTACACAGGGAGCACTTGCACTTTAGCACTGAACAGCAGTGGTAAAGTGCCCAAAGTTCTAAAACCAGCAAAACAAAGTCCAGCATACAATCAAAAATACAGGAGGTAGAGGCAAAAAGACAGGGGAAACCTCGCCAAAGAAGCCAAGTCTAACATACACAAAATATCAATTAAAACATTACAGGTGAAAATACAACACACCTAAGATAGAATGCAACACAACCACAGTGAAACAGAACAACACCAGCACAAAAATCAGCAGCATAGAAGAAACAGAACATATCACCACCACAACAAAAAATATTACACAACAAATATGCACAAACATTCTTGTCACACATTACTTCCTTTAGAAACTTATTTTCATACTGCAGGAGTGAAAGGAGTTTGCACCAAGCACTGCCTTAACTAACCACTATGGGCATGAAATAGCACAAGTCAATTCTTGTGATCTAGTCTATGTTTTTGTAAGGTCTTTGGACTACAAGAGGATGTTCTAGGCTAGCCTTGGAATGGTTAAGTTTACAATAGCATTCACACAATCTAAGTTGTTCCTTATCAACTTTAGGTTCCTTAGTATGCCAAGATGTAGACTTCTTACTCAATTCCTTTTTCATTAAGTGGAGCTATACATCAATCAAGGACATTGCATAATTGAATAGGTTGTTGGTAACATTCACAACCTCATCTTAAAGGAGCCAGGGGGGGATTTGTTGCAATAACGGAAGTGAGATCAGCTGTACTAAAGTTCTTAAATCACAAAACCACCTTTCTGGGCTTTTGGTTTGTCCTACAATTGTGATTCCAGTAAAGATCACTGAGAAGGGGATTTGGTAATGGTGTGACCAATTCACTTTGATAGGGTTCTCAGCTAAAATGAGATGTGAGTGGATGTTACACAGTGTTGAGTCCGATCATCTTCATGCAGAAAGGCAGTGAAGAAGGAAGACGTACTCTCATGAGGGTTTCCCCAATGGAGGTTGAAGTTTCCAAGAAAGATGTGGCTACCACCTTCGAATGGGTTTCATTAAAGTGAAACACATGAAAGATGCCCTCTATGTGCCCACATCCACCCGATCGGCAGACGCCTTTGAATGCTCTTTTAATTAAAGTACAAAACATTAAAAGATTGGCACTCTAGCACGTAAACACACAAGTGCCTGTATGAACCTGCATTGGTGATCATTTTAGATTTATTTTTAAATATAATGAATACACACATCTGATGAGAACCGACTGGCCTCATAGCAGTGTTCTGAGATGAGACGGGTCCTCATCAATGAAAGAAAAGCATTAGATAATAGCCAATGTTCTTGCCTAAGAAAGTGCATATTGCCACAGTAGTCACTTGCTCTGAAAGAAGCTACCTTTTGTCTGAACGGGTTCCTTGCCAAAGAGCAGAATGCTATCACTAATGGCTAAGTTAGCCAATGGCTGACGTAGGCTGACCCATTGCCCATGCTGTGTTCTGCAATATGTAAATGAAAAAATCGAGTTATACAACACCTGAGGAATGGAGAAAGACGACTGTCTGAAGGTCCCTATAATTAAGTGTTATATACATATAAAACATTTATTTTACTAAAATCTAAAGGTCTTGGCTCATGCCTGACATAGCAAGCATTGGCAAAGCCAATATGTCTGACGTTGGCTGTCAGTCTTCTGGTTTTGTAAATGCTTCTTTTGTTTTGTCATGGTTTTTGCAAAGCTTTATTGTTGGGGAAGCTACAGTCCCCTCCTCACTCTAAAAAAGAACACAGAGACAAAAAGCTGAATACTTCTTTGGTCTTAAAAAGCACAGACTGCCACAGTATTCCAATCAACTGTACGGAACTAGTGGGGCTAGTCACAAAGGTAAACTGACATATGAGTAAATCTACATGTGGAATTCTATTCTTATACTTTTGAGTAACATAACCAGTTTTGTCTATTCACAATTTAAGTCCAAATGAATTCAATAGTGTAGACTTACATGTCCCCACCACATGAAACGTGGGGTGGAGTCCATAAAAATGTCACATACAACCATAAAGTTACTACTAGTATTCGATGTTCTGCACACTTGATAGAGACTTCCGCAAATGGAGCAAAGATCTCCCTATAGGAAAGTATAGGGAAATGATTTATAGTTTTTAAAGAAAAAAATGTATATATATATTCTTATGTAAAATGTCAATGATAACGAATGTTGTATATTTGTTTTACAAGTACTACAAATTAAAATAAATGCTACAGCTCTATCCACTTAATTTTGAAATACATATTAACATTAATTTAACTATATTAAATATATTAAATGTATTATCAGATTTATTTTAAAAATTCAACCTAGAGCATTTTTTTAAATTTCTTTACCATGTATTAAAAGTTGCTTAAAGTTATGTGTAGCATTATTTTCAATTAGTTTAGGTAATTCTTTTAAATTAAAGTTACATCTATTTTAGTATTCATATATAATATTTCACATTAAATTACATTTATACAATTTTTTAAAACATTTCAATTAATTTATTTTAACATTATCTCATGTGGGCTTCTAATTTAAGTCCCTACCTTCATTATTTTTTATGTGTTGCAGTACCAGTAGTTGGTCATGTGTGGTGCTGGATTTACTCCAGCTCTGAGCTGGAGTAAGTTTACTACTGTTTTGGGACCTTTTTCTCTTTAGTAATTTTAGAGGTGCAGTTGACTAATAGCAATCACCTTATTTGCTTGTGGGTGAGTCGGTCCATGTCCTTCCTTTAGCCCCTACCTAGCCCTCCCGTAACCCCTATTTGCTCCTCCCAAACTCCTTCCCTTTAGTCATATGTAGTTTCCATTTTCCAGCCCTCCCCGTCTCTTCCACATTTTCCATTAAAACATATACCTCTGTGTGCGAATATCTACACAGTCGGGCGGAGATGTCTGCATATAAGGGAAAGGAGAGGCAGAGGCAGAGGCACAGACCTTGACTCATAGGTTAGTGAATTGCACTTTGTAGTAATTACTAATACTATTGTAGTACTACTAAACGCACTACAAAATGCAGTTGGTGAATAGGCTCTTTGTATATGTCTGCTGTGCTCCTTGCAACAAGGCAGAATGCTATCAATGACAAGCCCCTATAAGTAACTATATTATACACATAATTTTAGTAAAGTCAAAAGGTGTTGGATAACGCAAAATCTAAAAATTAGTACAACTTTGGAAAAATTAGGGTGACGAAAGAGGAACCTGATCAACTTTTGGCACTGACTAGTTTTTGAAAAAAAGTGTATAAATGCAGTGTGTACCTTTTTAAAGAAACACAGGTTTGTTATGAAAACCTATGTAGTCTTTAAAAACTGTGGACAACCCTTGCTCAGAGTATGTGGACCTAGAACTGATTAGAAAAGCAGTCGATGAAGAGGATGGCTTCCATGAATTCAGTGAATACCAAACCACTCGAAGTTTATGGTTTGAGGAATTCTTGCGTAAAGGGCCTCTAGCATTATTCTAGAAATCCATTAGTGCATTTTGCTATTGTTCTCTTCACTGAAAGTGCTTTAGTCGCCATAGCAACTACTTAAATAACATATGAACTTGGATGCAGTTTTATTCTCTAACAGCCTTGCAACGTATTTTATTAAATACCTAAACTTCGCTTAGGTTTAAACAAATAAACTGCACTTGAACCGTGTATAACATTTTCCAGCTGAAGAATTACCGAAGATGAATAGAATCACGTGCAAATAATGAATTATGCCAGATACAGTCTGTGCATCTGTAATGCTAATTAACGACCTTCTTTCTATAAGGCCGGCATAGGCTTGGAATATTTAGAATGCTGGTTACCACCTACTGTTGTTTTCTTGCATTCTAGGTTTACCGACCCGGACCAAACATAGACAGTGGACCAGTTCATTGGTTTGTATTTGTTGAAATTTGAAAGATGTGTGCTAATATCCTTATTGCTCATGATAGAGCGCCATGTTCTCGTGAAATTTGTAGGGGTGCATTATAATCACCTTTAGTCCGCACCCGCATATATTCAGTTACGTATTAAAGAATAGCCAGTAAAATGTAGTTATAAACCGCATTTATTAGCGTGAATAAGAAGAGTAATTGTGCTGTTATAATCATGTAAATGTAATGCTTAACTAAAACGTGTTTAAAATGATGCATGGATGATTTAGTTCGCGTGCAGGTGAAATGCAGTAGTTAACGTGTATGATATTAAGTTGCACGTGTAGTTTATTTTTGCATATGAAATATATGAGCCTATGCTTAAAGAAGTAATTAAGAATTGTGTGTTTAAAATGTGTAAAGGCCTGACTGCATATACGTCAAGGGAAGGCCTGTTCGTTCTTCTGTTAGCTTATTTTGTAGGCAGAGAAGGTGTTCTCTTGGAAAGGCTCTATGGGCACAGTTGGTAGATTCGTACAGAGGGAAAGTCTGTTGAAATGTATCTTCTGTTGCAGGTGCAAGGACACATGCCTCGTTAACAAAAGACTGGCTCTTTGTTTTAGGAGTTAGGGTGGTGGGAGGCATTGAGATGGGAGTATACTGGAATGTAGGGATGATACTTTCAGCGGAGAAGGTGCCTGGGACTCAAGGTCATTGTAACCGTCCTGGATGAAGTAAGAGTTTCGATGGAAAAGTACGAGAAGGAAGACCTGGCCGAAGAGGCGTGACAAGGGCGTGTTCAATTGTATGTGGATTTTGTATTAGGGACAGTGCCCCGGGAGAGAGAGAGGAGGTAGAGGAGACCTGAGAGAAGGGAAAAGAGAGAGATCTATTAGGAAGGAGCATCTCAGAACGAGCTCGAATGCTAAGTGAGTGCACTTCTTAGGAAGTCTTCACAGCTGACACCTTTTCTTTTACTCTTGCCTGGGGAAATTCGTTAAGTAGGTATGTCACCTTAGTGGTAGAGTAGGGACAGTTTAATGTTTTAAGCTTATTTAGGTAAATGAAGAATAATATAGAGATTGGAGCAGTTATTGTTTGTTTAATACTTCTGGAGCTAACGATTCTTCTTATTTTGACTCAGATGAGACTCCTGCGTAGGATGATGTTTGTATTAGTGCCCATCTATTTCTTTAACCTCGTGTTGAGGTGCTTGCATGTGCAGTTATTCTTGGCTATAATAAACCCACAAAATTGAATTCGGAGTCAGTGGTTTTTAAGGTAAACTGAATCCTAAATTGTTGCATAACTGGATTGGATTTTCTTCCCTTCACACTATTCAGCAGGTAAAAAGATTCTGGCGACTAGAGGATTCTTAGTGATGGTAAGATAAGATAAGAATCCCGCTTTATCACTCGCTTGCTGCCCGTTGTTATCTGATGCCTCGTTGTGCACCCTCACCTTCGCTTTACGTCATAATGACAGCAGGGCTGAAAATTGGCTCATGTAGCACACGCTGAGGAGGCCGTTGTCCACTGCTAGCATCCTGAGAAGTGGGCCATAATGCTTAAATAATACATGTAAATGGAGACGTATCAACATGCGAGCAGTGTAAAGATAATCATTTTGGGGCATATTATCAAGAACGGCGATAATGGGCTTGATAATATGCCGTGGAGAATTCAAATAGAAGACCATGTTCACACCAGAACATGGACTTCTATTGGAAGTCTCAAGGGCATATTATAAAACACATTATCGCCGCTTTAGCGGCAGTTTTCTGCCGCTAAAGCGGCGATAATTTTTAACGCCGTTCTTGATAATATGCCCCTTTGAGATTTAACTCGATTTGGTGGACAAGATAATGACTATTCAGAAATTAATAATACCCATGAAGATTCATGCTAATTTCAGATTCAGGGTCACAATGGGCTTCAAATTCGCGAGCAGAATTATTGACTATCTAATCAGGCAATGGTGCTTTTTTTAATGAAGTAGGCAAAGTTGTCTTTTTTCACACGAAATGTGCGTAATATTTCTGGAAACTACACGTATTACATGAAATACACTTGACCTGTCGTCAGGGTGAAAACTGTGTGCAAGGTACGTCCTCTTGTACAAAAGTCACACAAACTACCTGATCAATGCAGCCATTTTCCATACAATTTCTAAAGTTACACCGTGCAGGTGCTAGCACTTTGCATGCAGGCACTGCGCATACCAGTTTGACAGAATCTGAAAGATATTTTCACCTCGAACCTGCATGTATCTGTGTGTGAACAAATATATATATTTTTGCCTGCGCCTAATTATTACCCAACTCAAATCCAGAATGCTTCTATGCTACTGATATCTTCCTGCATGTGCTCCTTGAATATCCCTCTTTGCAGCCGCGGTCCGTGCAGGTAATAGCTGTGGGGCCAGGTAAGGGGGGATTTCGAGGGACGATGCAGAGGGAAAATTAATTATTTATTTAATTTTCCCTCTGCATCGTCCCTCTAAATCCCCCCTTACCTGGCCCCATGCCCCACCGCTGTTACCTGCACGACCGCGACTGCCTCTTTGTCTCACTCAGTTCAAGCTCCATTCCTTACTTGTAGCTTCTCTTCCAATGCACTGACACATTTTCTCCCAAGATTATCCTTCACGTCTTTCCCAGAACTAGGTCTCTCTAGCTCTTTGCTTCCTCTCAAAAAGCCCTCCTTGTACCGCCTCTAAACACAATCTTTCCTTGCTACACTTCAGTGCTTATTTTGTGTAAAAAAAAATAAGTGCCAAGAGGGCACTGCAGCTTGCATCATCCGTTGCCCCTGCAAGCACTGCCAATGACAGTACCAACAGAGCTACTAACCAACAAACTCCTACAAGTGTGACAATTCAGACTATTCCAGGCCAATAACACCATAAGAATACCTTGGGCAGCAGGTAGTAGTCATTTTTAATGTACTTTGAATTAATAAGCAACTGTTGTTGTGCTCATATCTAAATTACATAAACAGCGCCACTATGTGGCAGACTGTCATAAGTGCTGGTGTTGGCAATTAAGTGCTGGTGCTGAGCACCGGAACCCACCCCCTCAAATTAAGCACTGCTACACTTCCTCCTGGGTCTGCTATCCACATAGCACTTATTCCTTGGTCCACTCATCATTTCCTCCCAAATCCTCCTAGTGCTTAATTTGTAAATGAATGCCCAAAAGCTCTGCTCAGAAGCCCGCGGCCAGTGCAATTACATGTTGGCACGCCAAATACCAAAGCTGTGTAGTCTTACATTCACCTTAGGCCTCTATAATCCACCATTGGACACTGCCTGCATCTTTACCTCACTCTTGCAGGTTTCTGCTTTCCCCCTTTGTGATGGGTTTTGCGTCTTTCTCTTCCTCCGTTTTACTGCTTTGTGTGTTGTACCCTCTCTTGCTATGGGTAAATGACTGATGTGAAAATCAGTCCTGGTCCCCAAAAATAAAAGCCGGCAACCACTGGCTCAAATTAAGCACTGCTTCTTCCTCTCTCCTTCTAGGATGGCGCACCAAATTTATTTGCTTTGCAAAACAAACTCCAAAATTGGGAGCTAGTTGTTTTTGTAAAACAAAATACTAATGATCGTGCACCCTGCAAGTTTTCTGGAGGAAACCGTGCAGTCAATCAGTGCACATTCAGGTTTTCACCCCTTTTGGACATGACATCCAGGTGAAAATCATTCACAACAACTATACCATATGACGGTGGGGCCCATAACACCGCATATCATACACTCACCCAGTTATTCCCTGGATCACATCCACTTTCACTAAAGAGAAGAACGAATTGCTGGAGGAAACGGAATACCTTATTAAAGTTAACAGAATATTACCTTAAACAACCATGTTTATTCAGTTTTAATCCTGTCGGTTTTAAAACATCAAGGTATTCCGCTTTTTGGTCGATGGACCAACTAGTAGAATAAGTTGATGGCGATTAAGACCAGCTCAATCATTTAAAACCCTAATAAATGTCACACTCATTAAATGAACTAAAGAACCACAGACTCAGAATTAATTAGAAATAGATTTTATCTAAATTCAGTTTGCATGAGTGAGATTCTAAGTTTATTAATCATTTTAATACACTTCAATAGCATATAAGAAATACATTTTATAAAGAATTATAATGCATACCTATTTGTTGCAGTTTGGAAAAGATTCACCAAAAGCAGATCACAGCATGGAACTCCCAAGACTGACTGACTGTCCCGCTAAATGCCTCCTCGACGGACCTCCCTTACAGGTTTCCCGCATCGGTCTCGTTCCTTTTCCCAGTCAAGTTTTAGAGTTCAAAAGACTAATTTTATAAAGAAAAACAGCCTATAGAAAATAGCAGCCGCTCCATCCGCATCAACGCTCAGTGCTCCAAAGAAAAATATGCAGAAATGGCGACACGAAAAAGGAATATCAACAGCGACTCTTTCTTAAGGGTAGGTCCTCTTATACCCTATTACTAGCTTGCTAAACAAAAAGTTGCAACCTTTGGGGGCGAGAATCACGCTAATTGGTCCATTGGAGGGGTGGCAAGAATCACCTCATTGCCCTCCTTGTTCAAACCGGTTCTAAAATTGTTTCGAGGATTTTACTCTCTCACGACCTTTGGGTAAAAGCAGTCCCAATTGACAGCCCGCAATGTTACTTTTTGATGGTCACAATTTGGTCAGTCCATTGTTAATTCATTTGGGTTCATCTTCCATTCTTACGGATACGTGCTGAGTCTTTCTTGGCATTCTCCTCATGTTAGGTCAGCCTGACCTTGACACTTCTCACTCTGGGCTTGAGCTGCACCCACATGGTTTAGCTCTATGGCTTCCTTCCGCATAGAGGCCATCTTTGTTTCTGCGCATTACCTCATCTGCCTCGGCAGCCATTTTCGCAGCATGGCCTAGCAGGCCCGAACGAACTATCATAAGAACAAACACAATCATAATTAAAATAAAGAAAATAAGCCTTTCTGTTTCCCACCCATCATTCTAAGTACCCAAGTTAGGTGTTACCTAGCAGAAGCGACATTTAAAGCCATTTTTACTTACCATCCGCATTCTTTGCCACAATACAATTTTACCTCATAGCACAAATCATGCGATTTTGCTCTAATTAGTATGCAAACCGCTATATTAATATTATTTTACTTTACAATTTGTAAATAAGTTAGTTTTGCACATAAACAGCAGTTACCATTTGTGTAAATGTTTATAAAAAGTGCAGATTGTTGGTTAATTTATCAAACAATTAATATCGTTAAATTATTATCCTTATTATGGGGGTTACAAATTTATTTTATTTACCTTGCTCCATCAATTCCCCCTTTGGTGATTTTTAATATCACCACAAAAACCCATGTTACACAATTTTTCAGATAAAATGTTTCTTGTCCACTTGCTTTTGTTAGTTCACACATCAGTGTCCTTCTCATCTTGTCTTTTTGTTCTTTTATACATGTTTTCTTTTAGTTCTTCTAGTTCTATTTCTCCCATTTCTCGTTCTCTTTCTTTATTTATCTTATTTTCTCTTTTTATCTTATTTTGTCTTTTTTCTCCTTTTAATACATACATAAACTAATTTCACTATTAACACCACAAATATTATTACTGTTGCTGATATTAAAACTTGCCCTATAATAGAACCACCTATTTCAGTGAACCATTTCTGTATTGAGGAAAAACTCTTACCAAGTTTCTCCCAGGCACCTTCAACCTCCAGTGGAGCAATCTCTTTGTGCAAATCAGTAATATTCTTTATATACTTCTGTATATTTTCACTTTTATCTGGAATGTAAGTGCAACAATGTTGGACTTTCAGCATTCCACAGACTCCACCCTCTTTTGCCAAAAGAATGTCAAGGGCAAGTCGATTTTGCATCACCATAGCTCTCATGGCAACCATCTCGGTATTTACCATCAAGAACCCTCCAGCAGTATTCGTTGATAAACGATCTACTACTGTGGACAGTTTCCGAATCTTAAATGCATTCAAAGATATACCCACTGCTGGTATCAATGCTCCAAAAATGTCACCAACTATTTCTGAAAAACTTTCCCTTTTCCTACGTGTTCACCCATTTCGTGTATTCCTTTTTCTCCTCTCTCCACATGAAAAATCTTTGTAAAGACCAGGCCTAAATAACATCACCCATACCAATGGTCCGGCAACCTGTAATAAGCTCTATTTCCGCAAATATAATAGATCCCTGGAAATATCGGATCTTTTCCTCCTTTAAATCCCCAACCTCCTAAAATGTTGTAAGTGTCTCGGCATTCACTGGAACCCACAAAATAGTTATCATACATAGTCTTATTTCTACTAATACACAACTTTCCCTGTTGGGGCCAATCCAAAGTCATAGCTGCATTTGTCTCTCTCTCTCTCTTCAAACGCCCAAAGGGGTGTTTTTGTCTCTTCTTCTATTACTTTTCTTTGAAACCTAACTCTTCTGTTTTCTACCATCTCTAAAAATACCTTTTCTTCTTTCTTTAATTCACAGGTAAGATTGTGCCTAACTACATACTCTATGTTAAATCTTTATTTTCTAGGAAAAATTCACCAAACATTCTTGCTTCTTTCACCTTGTTCAATTCAGGGATTATAGGAACTTTCGCAAAAACCTTATTTATGTCAGTATAATAATATTCTAATCTACCTGTTTTATAAAATAAACTAGCTAGAACACTAAATGTTATCCCATACGTCAAAGGAAGGTGATGATAGGTCACACCTTCTGTGACAGACGCAGGTAATTGCATACAAACATAACAATCCCTTACATCCATTGTTTCTACATACTCATATAACAATTTTGTGAAGACATTCTTAGAAAAATCAGTTATGGACCTATCCTTATGCAACGCGGTACTATCTATTAATGTTGCTGTGTTCTGTGTGTTAGCTTCTTTGTCCTTTTTCGTGTTATTCCCTAATATGGATGTTTCCTCTACAGCTAACCTAATTGGAATTATGATTGCTAAAATAAGCCATATAAACATTAATAAACCTGTACAAAAGAAACACATTCTACACCATCTACGTAAAAACTCACATCTAGATTTTCTATTCTCTGTGTCTACCATTCTGTTCTATTACCTAGCTATATATATATATGTACAGAAAATGTGTCACTACACCTCAGAATGACGTATCAGCCACTCTACCCTTTTACTTTGTCTCGTTTGGTACTTTCTTCAGTTCTTTTCAGAACTCTTCCTTGTCTCATTCAGGTTTTGATGTCCAGTCCGGGTTTCTCTTTACCTTTTCAGACTTGTTGCACTTCACTCTCACCCATTGGTTTGCAGCTTTCTTCTGGGCTTTCGTGAGTGTTATCTTCTTCTTTAATGTCAGTCAATGCGATGTATAGCCACTCAGGTGACTTATA
The DNA here is from genome assembly GCA_963921515.1 of Calotriton arnoldi. Classification (NCBI taxonomy): domain Eukaryota; kingdom Metazoa; phylum Chordata; class Amphibia; order Caudata; family Salamandridae; genus Calotriton; species Calotriton arnoldi. The sequence goes on along the minus strand of CAWUFW010007042.1, from coordinate 423,644 downwards.
TTTCAAATTAGGTTTCTTCACTCTTTTTGTTTTCTGCAATTGTTTTCCACTTTGTTTTCCTTGTTCTTTTTGACTTGTTATCTCATTTACTTGTTCTGCATTATTTCTATTTAAGTTTATTATCTTGTATCTCAGTCTTTTGACTTCGTGGTGCCAATTGTCTCCTTTTCTTGGCCTTTTTGGTTCACTTTCCTTTTCCTCTCGTTCAGTTCTCCAAGTCCTCTTTCTTGGTCCTAGTCTCTGCTTTCTCTCTTCTTCACTTTCTTCTGATTCTGTTTCAGATCTTATTTCACTTCCTCTTATTTTGAACTTTATGATTTCGCTTTCATTGTCTAAATCTGAACCTTCTTGTGTCTTTTCTGTTGGGACACTTGTTTCTATCCCTCCTCGAGTTTCTTCCGAATTCTTGTTAATCTCTCTGTCTGTTTCTAAATTTCCCTGTTGTTCTTCTATTTGTTGGTCTGTCCCTATTGCTCCTCGGGGTTCTTCCGATTCTTCTTGTATCTCTCTATCTGAATCTAACCCTCCCTCAACTAATTCGACAATCTTTGAAGGAAATCTACCATAACTTGTGCTTGGCTGATCATTGTCACTGTCTGACTGGTCTGTTTCAGATGCCGAACTGGTAACTGATATTTCCAGATGTCGACTTACAGGTCGATCTTCAAGTTCTGGAACTTTTGTTACTTCAGGTTCTTCTTCTGTTGTCAAACTTGTACCTGGGTCTTCCAGATGTCGACTTACAGGTCGAGCTTCAGGATCTGGAACCCTGCTTGTTTCGACTTGTGCATCGGATGCTGAACTGGTATCAGATATCTCCAGATGTCGACTTACAGGTCAAGCTTCAGAATCTGGAACTCTGATAGTGTGGCTGGCATGCACCCAGTTTTTCACTCCAGCACATTTGACACCAGGATCACTTGACGTGGCTTATTCCAGCGAGGAACCAAACAGTTTCTTCTTCTGTGGACTTTTATGCAGACCCAGTCTCCTGGACTCAAATCTTGAGCTGGTTTTCATCCAGTCCAACATGATGAAACACAGAATGTACCACATCAGCCGATCTTTTGCAATAATCCAATACGAGATCATCAGTTATAGTCAGCAGTTTGTTGACAGGTACATGTGCTTGTCTCATTGCTCGTCCCATGATTATTTCATGAGGACTTAGACCTGTTTTTCTGTCAGGTATGCTTCTGATAGTCATCAGTACCAATGGTAGGGCATCAGGCCATTTGAGTCCTGTGGCTTGACACATTTTCCCTAACCTATTCTTTATTGTTCCATTCACTTGTTCTACTACTCCAGAAGCCTCTGGTCTGTAAGCACAGTGCAATTTCTGTTGAATGTCAAGAGCTTCACATATCAGTTGAATTAGTTCATTTTGAAAATGTGTTCCTCTATCTGTTTCAATCGTTGCTGGAAAACCATATCTTGGAATGAATTCTCTCAGCAGGAGCTTAGCTACAGTAACTCCATCATTCCTTCTTGTCGGATAGGCTTCCACCCAACGAGAAAACAAACAAACGACCACAAGAACATACTTCAGTCTATTGCTTGGGGGCATTTCAATAAAGTCTAGTTGCATTCTAGTAAAAGGACCTCCTTCCCGCCCTATTGTTCCTAGACTCACTACTGTTTTTCTTCCAGGAATTTATCTGTTGGCAGGTAAGACATCTTTGACAAAGACTCTCAGCTATAGCTCTGAATTTTGGATTATACCAGGTTTGTCTGAAAAGTCGGATCATGGCATCCCTTCCAATATGAGCTTGTCCTTGGTACATCCGTGCCATGTTATAAATCATGCTATCAGGCATAACTGGTCTTTCATCTCTATAGACCCAAACGTCATCTTCCTCCCTTTTTCTGCATCCTGCTTTTATCCAACCATCTTTCTCCTCATCGTTTGCTTCTTCCTGTAATTGTCTTACTTCATCCCATGTTTCAACAATGTTAGTAAACAGCAAGGGACATGAAACATTCTCTCTTTCTCTCCTTCTGTTTAGTGATACCATATTTCTGGCACAATATTGGGCTATTTCGTCGGCATACCTATTACCCACGGTAATGTAATCCGCCTCATTTTTGTGTGCAGCACACTTCACCACTGCGATCTGTTTAGGCAGCTGTATCGCCTCAAGCAATTTCTTCACAAACTCACCATTTCTAATTGGAGTTCCTGCAGACGTCAAGAAACCTCTCTGAGACCAGATCTGTCCGAAATCGTGGACCACTCCGAAGCCATACTGGCTATCCGTGATCCCTGTAATTCGAACATTCTTTCCCAGTTTGCACGCCTGAATCAAAGCAATCAGCTCAGCCACTTGGGCTGAACGTATCCCTCTCAGACAAGATGCTTCCATTATTGCAGCTACTGTACACACAGCATACGCCGCACTCAAAACTCCTTCAATCGTCCTCAGACACGAACCATCCACAAACATCACATAATCTGATTCTTTTAAGGGCTCATCTTTTATATCCGGCCTAGGTTTCGTACAGAATTCAAGCACGTCCAGGCATTTATGATCGACTTCATCTTTGTCTCCTACACTCTCTTCATCTGGCAATGATGTTGAAGGATTCACACTTGTGCATCTGTCAATGGTTACATTGTCTGCACTCAAAATCACCTTTTCATACCTAGTCAGCCGACTATGTGTCATGTATTGGGTTTTGGTTCTTGTCAAAAGAATTTCAACAGAATGTGGAACATATACTCTCAATGGATATCCCATCACAATGCCTTCACTCTGTTCCAGACTTACACAAGTAGCAGCTACTGCTTTCAGACAGCCAGGCAACGCTTTTGCTACCGGGTCTAAAACAGCTGAAAAATATGCAATAGGTCTTTTCATCTTTCCATGTTCTTGCACTAAAACTGAAAGTGCACATCCATCTCTCTCACTACAATACAGCTCAAATTCTTTTTCATAATCAGGCATTCCCAGTGCCGGTGCTTCACACAACCTTGTTTTTAGTTCTTTGAAGGCTTTCATTTCTTCCTTATTTAATTCAAACGGATCTTTGACATCCTTTTTTGTTAATCGCTGTAAAGGTTTTGCAATCAATGAAAATCCACTAATCCACTGTCGACAATACCCAACCATTCCAAGGAACATTCTCACCTCTCTCTGTGTCATTGGAGCTCTCATTCCTCGGATAATCTTTATTCTCTCTGTCGTTACCTTCCGCATCCCTTTCTCAATCTTGTGACCTAGGTATTGAACTTCCTGCTGACAAAATTGTAATTTAGACGGAGACACTTTGTGTCCTCCTTCGGCTAAGTGGTTCAAGAAAGCAATTGTGTCGGTAACACATGCTTCTTTGGTCTTTGATGCCACTAACAGGTCATCAATGTACTGAACCATCACAGATTTTTCAGGCATTCTTAAATCTTCTAAGGATTTCTTTAGGATCTGATTAAAGATTGAGGGGCTTTCCGTATACCCTTGAGGAATTCGGCACCATGCCAAAATACGCTCTCTGAACCGGAACGCAAATAATGGCTGGCTATCTGGATGTAATGGAATAGAGAAAAATGCATGGCACAAGTCAATAACTGTGTACCATTCTGCATCATGTGGAATCTGATACAGTATTACAGTGGGGTTTGGCACAATTGGACAACATGGAATAACGATTTTATTTATTTTTCGTAAATCTTGCACTATCCTATATGTCCCATTTGGCTTTTTCAGTCCCATTATAGGTGAATTACATGGACTGCTCATTATTTCTTTCAAAATTCCCTGTTCAATCATTTTATTAACTACGGGTGTTATTCCTTCAATAATTTCTGGCGTCAATTTATACTGTGGAGTATTTGGGTAATTTGTTCCTTCTCTTACAGTAATTTTTACAGGGTCTACTCCTCTCATTAACCCAATGTCTTCGCCTGTAAAATCCCATACATCAGATCCGACTGTTTCTTTTAACTCAATTGGGATTTTCTCCACATCGAACACAGGAAACATGTCATTTACTACTGGCTCTAGTTCTGCCATTGTCATTTTATATAGTACATCTTCATCTGGTGTCTGTAATGCAATACCATCCGGGGTACAATAAATGGTGCAATTCATTTTACAAAGCAGATCGCGTCCTAGCAAGTTTACAGGACTGCAATCACACACCACAAATCGGTGCATTTCTCTGAATGGTCCAACTTTCACCTCTACTGGTTTGGTAAGAGGCGCTTTAATCTGCTGGTTTGAAACACCTACGACTTGGATATATTCACCTGAGAGAGGAAGGTTTGGAATTTCCATTGATCTAACAGTAGAACGGGTAGCTCCAGTGTCCACAAGGAATGTAACATTTACACCATTCACTTCTCCATCCACAAATGGACCTGGCTGATCTACCTCTAGAGTTGCGCCAAGCACACACTCTTCCTCCTCTCCTAGGCACCGTCATAAACTTTCATCCGATTCATTTCCATCCTGCCGTAACCAATACTGCGATATTGCAGCTGCACGCGGCAATTTTGTTACCTGCTCTCCTCCGTAGAATCCTGTCTCTGCACTGTATCTCTGGGGGTTTACACTCTTGGGAAGAGGTGGTTGTGGCACCTGACTCTGTTGAGTAACTACCTGCGGTTGTTGCAGCTGTTGGTAACTCACCTCACTCTGCACCTGTGGATTTAATGATTGATTTTCCGTATTAGCTTTTGGAGGAAATTTACACTCGTTTCTCCAATGCCCTAATTTTCCGCAGTTATGACAAGGCCATTTCTTTTTAGCTTCTTCTATACTCATTTGGCCTTTTCCCTTACCTATATTTGGTTTAGATTTGACCTGTCCTGCATCACCAGTTTGATTACTCATTTGAGCTTCTTGTTTTTCTGCAACTTTTACTTGTGCCCACATCGCTTTTTCTTTTAGTTTACACTGTCTACACTCAATGTCATCACTACAATATTTGGCATACCTTAATACCTCATCTACAGTGCTATTCTGCCAACACAACATATGCTGCTTAATCATTTCACTTATCTCGGGTTTCAATCCATATACAAATCTATATACAAAATGACTCATGTCCTTTTCACTTAAAGTCTCATAACCGCTGTACTGTTTGAAAACCAAAAGTAGCCTTTCATAGTAGGCATGTACAGATTCCTTACTCTCCTGTGTAGTTCTGTCAATCTTTACCCAATCAGTTTCTTTGGGTGGAATTTTGTTTTTCAAAAATGTAATGACTTGATCATATTTTCTCATTACTTCTGGACCTGGCGCTCCAGTTTTTGCATCTCTAGGATATTCTACTGTTGGCCAATCAATGGTAATCTTACATTCTGTCCATAAATCTGCTGGTACTACAATGTTAAACAATCCATCCAAGTCTACCCACAACACATTTGAAACTTTGACAAACGTTTCCACTTGTCTATACCATTCTACAGGTTTTTCTCTCAATTTCGGAAAGTCATTTGTAAATGACAATATATCTTGTCTGGACCATGGAACATGTACATAGCTACCTCCTGGAGTTTCTCTCATTGGATACTCTCGTACGAATGATTCCCTGTCTTTCACCGTAAAAGCCAAAGACGCTTTGTCGGTTGTTCCCTCTTTTCTTTTGGTCCACCTGCTCCTCCATCTGTCCACATCTCCCCATTTTCTCAACAAAATGATCAGTTCTTTTATCTGGGTTAATCGTCCTGATGTGTTCAGATTTTCTATATCTTTCTCACAAAAATCTACCCTATATGGTTTCTGCAAACTCCTAACTTTTACAAATTCTACTCCTAGTTCATTCGCTGTCTCTTCCAATCTTTCATGTAAATTTCTAGCTCTCCAAGTAATACTCTTGCATAAAAACATGATCTCTTCATCCTGATATGATTTAAATTTTTCTGTACCAATAGTCCCTAAAATCAACTCTTCCATGTCTATTTTTAGTCTGATTACATCCAATGGTTGCGGTTCTGTATCTTTCTTTTGCAAATTTCTCATCCATTCATTTAATTCTTCTGGAGTCGGACCTACAGGTGTACTATTTATTTCTCTCTGGCGTTTCAGATGCTGACTCAGTTCCCATAGGAATCCTTTTTATCTCACTCTCATTTACTGTCAAGTTAGTAGGCGGACTCGGTCTATATGAGCTGACCAAATCTCTTGTCTCTCTAGTTTCTGTAATTATCCCTTCTCTCATTCTTTCCATATTCAAGTTCATTGGGATGGTTAAGGAATGCTCATCTATTCTTTGGTTTTCAAAAACTGGTATTACGGGTCCTATTGTCACTGGCACAGTCACAGTTTCCATGTTCATTGTTAACTCTCTTATTTTCTCAGTCAATTCTCTTGTGGTTTTTGCTAACTCAGCTGCATTACCACTGTCAGACTTCTCACTGTGTGGAGTTTCTAACTGTTCATTTGACCTATTTATATCATATCTTCGTTCGGGGCTTTTATTCCTCCCAGTTTCCATTGGCGGTGCATTGGGTGTCACCACCGCAGAATTCTGTTGATATGGAGGTGGTTTTCTGTTTAAAATATCTTCCAGCAATTCATCCTCTGTTTCGTTACCTCCATACCCGTACCTCTCTGTAGCTGTATGTTTCTTTTTCTCTGTACACTTCCTTCCTGCAACCTCTTCAACTGTTATGGCTGGAAACAAACCATCTGTCATATTAGCATATCTCCAACGTCTCATCCTGTCTTCATGATTCACTCCCCATACTCTTCCATGAACTAAACTATAATTCTTTGCACCTCGGTGTCTTTCTCTTTCGTACATCTCATCTTCCCATTCACCTAATGCTTCAAACTGTGTCGGTCTAGGTCTTGGCTCAAGTTTAATCATTTTCTCTCTCAAATTCCGAAGTACAGCTGTGCCAAATGAACCATTTTCTGGAAAAGCCAATACTCAATCATTCTGAGTATATTTTGTCCAATTCTCTAACCAAATGCAAGTATGATAACCATATTTCAGCATCATATGAGAAGCTGGCGTTTTCGGCGGAGAAATTACTTGTCCTTCTCTAGTCACTACTTTCTTGTCTTTCTTGAAAAAGTTTTTAATTTTCGCCATCCATGACGGTTTCTCTCTACAATACTCGTAATAAGCCATATTTCACGATTCTTCCTTTCTGACAAAACTCACAACTCTGTTCTGTTTACTGTGTGCTACTCGGACCTATCCCAGCGCGTCTCACACTAACGCACCAATCCGAAGACTGTACGTCACTCTCTATGGACCTATCCCAGCACATCTCACACGAACGCACCAATCAGGACGTTCTTCGTGTTTCCCAGCACTGGCCAATCCCAGCGCGGTCTTTTGTCAACGTCAGTTCTACTCCTGACCCCTCCTTTACAAAATTTATCGGCAGTTTTTTTTTTTTTCTTGACTGAATCTTATTAGTTACAACGTAAAACACATTTCCATTGCCTGTTTTCGCTAAACAAAAGAGATAGCTTACTCTATCTTGCAAGAATACTGATTCGTTCGATAAGTGTAGCACTTCCCTCTACCTTACCCTTCTTTCAAGCAAGGGGTAAATCCGTTTCTCTGGGGATAAAACACATGTGGAGACTACACTGCTCCTGAGAATTAAGGCCAGAGTTTCACAAGAAAACCGGTTGCTATTTCACTCATACACGTTTTATACATGAAATGTCCCTATCAATACACAACCTGTGTTATCACCAATTTGAAAATCAGACAATGCACTATTCCATGTGACTTCTCTTGCCACACGTGCCACTTCCCACTTTCCGGAAGCTTCAAAATTTCCGACTTACATATAACATGATACAATTTGACATGAAGTGTTAGACATGAAATAATCAATAATCAATAACCAATAATCACCAAACTAATCTATAGTAACCATAACTCTGCTACCAAGAAATCTGATCCAGCGCGGCTAATATAAATTCTTCTCTATTGGACATGACATCCAGTTGAAAATCATTCACAACTATACCATATGACGGTGGGGCCCATAACACCGCATATCATACACTCACCCAGTTATTCCCTGGATCACATCCACTTTCACTAAAGAGAAGAACGAATTGCTGGAGGAAACGGAATACCTTATTAAAGTTAACAGAATATTACCTTAAACAACCATGTTTATTCAGTTTTAATCCTGTCGGTTCTAAAACATCAAGGTATTCCGCTTTTTGGTCGATGGACCAACTAGTAGAATAAGTTGATGGCGATTAAGACCAGCTCAATCATTTAAAACCCTAATAAATGTCACACTCATTAAATGAACTAAAGAACCACAGACTCAGAATTAATTAGAAATAGATTTTATCTAAATTCAGTTTGCATGAGTGAGATTCTTAGTTTATTAATCACTTTAATACACTTCAATAGCATATAAGAAATACATTTTATAAAGAATTATAATGCATACCCATTTGTTGCAGTTTAGAAAAGATTCACCAAAAGCAGATCACAGCATGGAACTCCCAAAACTGACTGACTGTCCCGCTAAAGGCCTCCTCGACGGACCTCCCTTACAGGTTTCCCGCATCAGTCTCGTTCCTTTTCCCAGTCAAGTTTTAGAGTTCAAAAGACTAATTTTATAAAGAAAAACAGCCTATAGAAAATAGCAGCCGCTCCATCCGCATCAACGCTCAGTGCTCCAAAGAAAAATATGCAGAAATGGCGACGCGAAAAAGGAATATCAGCAGCGACTCTTTCTTAAGGGTAGGTCCTCTTATACCCTATTACTAGCTTACTAAACAAAAAGTTGCAACCTTTGGGGGCGAGAATCACGCTAATTGGTCCATTGGAGGGGTGGCAAGAATCACCTCATTGCCCTCCTTGTTCAAACCGGTTCTAAAATTGTTTTGAGGATTTTACTCTCTCACGACCTTTGGGTAAAAGCAGTCCCAATTGACAGCCCGCAATGTTACTTTTTGATGGTCACAATTTGGTCAGTCCATTGTTAATTCATTTGGGTTCATCTTCCATTCTCACGGATACGTGCTGAGTCTTACTTGGCATTCTCCTCATGTTAGGTCAGCCTGACCTTGACACTTCTCACTCTGGGCTTGAGCTGCACCCACGTGGTTTAGCTCTATGGCTTCCTTCCGCATAGAGGCCATCTTTGTTTCTGCGCATGACCTCATCTGCCTCGGCAGTCATTTTCGCAGCATGGCCTAGCAGGCCCGAACGAACTATCATAAGAACAAACACAATCATAATTAAAATAAAGAAAATAAGCCTTTCTGTTTCCCACCCATCATTCTAAGTACCCAAGTTAGGTGTTACCTAGCAGAAGCGACATTTAAAGCCATTTTTACTTACTATCCGCATTCTTTGCCACAATACAATTTTACTACATAGCACTAATCATGCGATTTTGCTCTAATTAGTACGCAAACCGCTATATTAATATTATTTTACTTTACAATTTGTAAATAAGTTAGTTTTGCACACAAGCAGTTACCATTTGTGTAAATGTTTATAAAAAGTGCAGATTGTTGGTTAATTTATCAAACAATTAATATCTTTAAATTATTATCCTTATTATGGGGGGTTACAAATTTATTTTATTTATCTTGCTCCATCAGTGCTATTACCTTTCCTTCCAAGGTCAGCAACTTAAAATGGTGCAGGGATCACACACCTAATAGTGCACTGGGTGGTATTGTTATGTACCAAGTGTGAAATTTCCTCCTGGGAAATCCTTAATTGTGTCTATGTTGGTTTTGCACACTCTCCAATAAATAACTTGTGCTTTCTGACAAAACGTGGACAAGGAGAAGCAACAAAAATCTCAGCTCATACCTTATAATATGCTGACAAGAACTAATAGGTGGACGTCTTATCCTACTATCTAAGCTCTATTGGCCCTGAACTGTGTTATCTTCTTCAATACTATTAGAATCAATTTAAAATAAATGATGGCTGCTGGTAGGTAGATGGAATAAGAGAAGAGGAAGCCAGGATCGGACTCGGACAGAAAATAGGCAAGGGCACCAAAATAAAAGTGGCGCCCATTAGCGAATTAGAAAGCCAAAAAAGTGGCCCACGTTTGAAAATTGGACCAGTTTTGGACTTGCAAAGACAAATTGTGTATGGTTTGCAAGGTATGGAAGACCGCATGGATCTGAGATTGCTGCAGGCAATGTGATTTAAAATCAGGGAAATCAAAAGTAAAAAACGGCCCAGCAGACCATAAAACAGGCCCACAAACTGTCAAACACCAGCCGACACCATGACCTGTCAGACCAGCCCATTGGGCGCTGCCTGATTGTCCTATAGGCCAGTCCGACTCTGGAGGAAGCCTAGGTACTATGAAGCCCCTTGTCATGGGGGTTACCTTCGCACAGTCCTGGCTTTTTAAAAAAAAGCGGCAAAATGAAACTGTTGACTATGAGGTCAGGACTGGCTCATGTTATCACACATTACCTGGATCCACCTAGAAGTAATGAGATCATCTAATTTAATATATTTGCAGTCACCACTACATTTTAAGTTGTTGTGGAAAGAAAATGAACAATAAAACAGTTGACAAAATCATATAAAATAGGACATATTGCACCTACTGGCAAATAAAAAACACAACATAAAGCAAACTATATGAATAATAAACAGCAGACAGATACACAAAGTAAACATCCAGATATTCCCATAAAAGTACAATGCCACAAGAGCCTATTCAGACAGCAGATAGACAACATTTCAACCTTTTTTTGAAAGAGAGCAAGTGAGTTGTTTTAACGCTGTGGGAAATTATTTCAAATATTGACTCCAAAAAGGAATTGATCTTCCACTGAACATTCATGTGCCAAATAGAAATACCATAAAAGCATTTCTTTGGCTGGTACTGTGCCATAAAAAGAAAGGGGTGCCTTAAATACTCTGGCCCAGATTTACTAACATTTGGCACAACACAATGCAACACAGCAAGACAACTTGCTGCGCTGCATAAAATGAAGAGAGCCTAAAAGCACCATATTTACTAACATATGGCTCATTCTTCATATATATATATCTTTGTACTGGCACACAGAGTGATGCCTAGCACCTATGCAGACTCTTGCATCATGAGCATCATGGTGCAAGGGTGCCTGCATTACAGGCAGGATTGTTTTGTGCAGGAAGGGACAACTGTCAGGCCAGGTTCTTCCTGAACTGTAGCACAAGCAACCCAAGAAATGTTTCACCCTGATTTGGGCTCATCAGTTGGGTGTACCTTGGTTCCAGTGGCACAGTTAGTCCAAGACTTACATCTGGGTATACCTGCCACACTTAGGGCACCACACTGAAGTATACAAAAAAATGATGGATGGAAAGATTGAATTAATCTCAGTCACCGATGGTGATTACTGTGAGGATTCTTCCACCTGCTGTCAGGGCCTTCTGGAGCAGCAGGTGTAGTGGCTGATGGTGCGTCTGGCAGCTAGGAGTAGTGCAGGCCTCAGTACTGCACCAGGGCCACAAAGAAGTAGTGGCTGATGGTGCAGCTGTGAGCAGTACAGGCATCAGTACTGCACCAGGGCCACAAAGAAGGAGCAGAGGTGAGCCGGGTCCATGAGCAAAGTGATGGCGTGGCAGCAGATGGCTCTGGCTGCCTAACACAAATCAGATCCCTGGGCTGCAGAAGCTCACAATGATCAACTAGAAATTGGGCTGCACATGGGGAAGGGGAGTGTGATGACCCATGGGAAGATGGACTGCACATGGGTCAAGGACACAGTTGAGGGTCAATGTGTGGTCTTGGCGGGGCCCTGATGACACCAGTCCTGGCCTGGGATCCCCTGCAGGAGCAGCAGTATTACCTTGTGCATGGGGACCTCGGTCACCAATTCCACCCCCCATTCACATAAATTCTAGCCAGGGACAGTGGTGGAGGCTTGACCAGTGTAGTGGTGGGAAGGACAAAGCATGGTGAAAGTGCATACAACCAGCACCCATCAGATGTCATTATCCGCCGAGGACCCAGGCAGAGCTGTGATCTCCACAGAGGAGATAATCTCACCAGTGACATCCTACAAGCCATCCAAGCAGCCGTGGCCAGTCCATTGAGGCTGAGGGGTCACACCCCCAAGCTTGTGCCCCTCATGAACAGTGTCTGTCAGGCTGAACAAAGGTTCGCCTGACAGACACTGTTCATTTTCAGGTCAGGCAGCTAGGATCCAAATATGCGCTAAATGCGCAGGTTCCTGGCTGCCTGAGCTGAACTTTGCTGGGCTGAGGAAGTCACAGCTCCTGTGGGAATGATCTCCTCAGCTCTGCAAAGGTCCCTGAGGCCTTCCCCTCAGTGACAAGGGGTAGCGTCACTGATTGCCTTGCACCTGGGCGCTTCAGTTTTAAGCCCTGAAGCACTCAGGGTCGAGTGTCAATCAGTGACACTTCATCATAGAGTGGGGTGGGGTCAGCAGTCTCACTGACCCCATCCCACTCTCTGATGACGTTGGGACTGCTGCCTTCCCTCGTTAACGTTAACGAGGGAAGGCAGCAGTCCCAAGCCTCCTGGGACCTCAGAAGGCAGATCTGCATGTAAGTGTGTGTGTTTCTTTTAAATTAATGTTTGGTGCATGTATGCATGTAGGTATGAATGTTTGGTAATGAGTGTTGTGAACGGATGTGTTTATGTGTGTGTGGGCGCATGTGAATGCATGGCTGTGAGTGTGTATGTGTATGTGTGCATGTGCGTGTGCATGTGTATGCCGTCCGCCCCCTCTCTCCTAAACTTACCAGCCACCACTGCATCCAAGGCACTTATCAAGCACAGGACTAAAAAATACGAGGTGTAGGGATGGTGGCAACACTCCTCTGACAGGATCTTCACAGTTTGTTGAGTCGAACTAAAGAGGCTGAGACCTGCATCCCTATGGTGGTAGACGACGTGCACTCCTTCTCCAACAAAATTATGAAGATCCAGGATAGACTGCTTTGCTTGCTGGATGAACAGAAGATGTGGAAGGTAGGTTTCAGAGGAATGATCTATGACTAATGGGCATGTCGGTGTGGAGGACCCGAGCAGTTCATAATATTCTGGTTCAGATCATAGATACACGGAAAAGACCTGTTTGCTTGTTTTTGTACTGGAAAAACGCACAGAGCTCTTCCTCCCAAACCTCCTGGCATACCTCTGCATTCAATGATCGTCAGGATCCTAAATTAGGTATACAGGAACACATTCCTCAGGATGGCTTGGCAAAACACTAGAGATTCATTGTGAGTCAGCCAGAATCCTCATCTTCCTGGATTACACAACAATAGTACAACAGCGAAAGTCCTTCAACAAAAACTCAGGTTCATGCAGATCTAGTATATGTTGTTGAGCCCCCCGAAGCTGAAGTGACTTTATCAGGAAAGGTCCCTTTTTTTTTAAAGCCCTGACACTGCCTGGGAATGGGAAGACAAAAAAAAGAAACTGAACAGAACCACCGCAGATCTGATGATCTTCAATCACGAGGGTCAGCCTCTGCAGAATTATTGTAGATGGAATGGAAGAAATAAATGATGGCTAGGCATCAAGAAATGCAAGATAGATAAGGAATAGGAATCCTTGGTCACAGATTCCAGTAAAGAGGACAAACCCCGTCTTCCTAAATCATAAACTGCTATTTTCACCTGGTTCTTCTTTGGTCTGTGATTGTTGGTTGCACGGGGCAGAGGCCTCCCACCAGTGGGGCACTTAAGACATGGTTAAATTGAATTTTTGCAAACGAATACCGAATATTGGATGGCTTTGGTGAGGGTATGATATGGATAAGATGGAGGAGGGCCAGTATATGGAATGTAATGTTCCCCTGAGTTTTAGTTAGCACCTGTTGTTTGCATTATGTGGGTAAAATACACTTCATGTTTAGAAATGTAAGGTGAAATGGGTTGACTAGGCGATATAGTTTTGTACTGGCACAGCATAGTACACACGAACCATAGAAGGTAAACTTTAGAGAACACCAATTTTTCCACCATGACCACATATAGAGGGCATTAAGAGTATAAATTAATCTTCTGGAATGTCAATGGTCTAAATGGCAAGTTTAAGCGAGAGGGGGTTCTCCAATATGTTAAAAAACTCTCCCAGAAAGTGATGCTCCTGCAAGAAACCCATTTAATGGGCATCAAATGTGATGTGATTTGGGCAGGCATGGATACTCCAGGGTTTGCCACTTTGGTACCCCCGTGGCTCTTAAAGGGTGGCCACATTGCTACACAAATATCTTTCCCATGGTAGTAACAGATTTACACATTGATGCCATATGCCGATTTGTAAAGATTTTGGGTACCCTGTAAGGGAAATTCTGGATGATAATTAATGTATATGTGACCCCAGTGCTCATTCAGATTACCCTGGAGGATTTGACACATCTGCTCTTGGGTACCCCAAATGAAAGACCAACGTGGGCGGGGACTTTAATACCCTCTGGATCCAAGAGTGGATTCTAGAGACTCCGCCACACATCGTAGACCCATGGCACTCATGGACTGGGCTACTTCCTTGGAAGTTAGTGATGTGTGGCAGTTGAGACAATCAGACACCTTAGAATTAATTATTTAGTCCTATTCACGCCGCCCCTACTAAAGGCTGGAGTACTTCTTCGTTCCAGCAGTCAAACTAGCAGGGGTCTCTGGGGTCTAAGTTTTGCCCCGTTGACTTTCAGATCATTCACCTATAGAAATAACATTGAGGTGCCCCCGGGGAGGGTTCAATGTTCAGTGGCAACTGAGTGAGGGTGTCTACTGGACGAGAAATTTGCTGATATCATGGGGGAAGAAACAGACACTTATCTAGAGTCAAGCCTGGACTCGGTGCCCTAAAAAATTACTCTATGGAAAGTGCTTTAAACTGTCCTATAAGGTAGTATTATTTCACACATGATGGGAAGGGAAAGAGATAGAGACAGAGAAAACACTTCCCCTAAAAGCCAAATTACTCTGTTGGAGAGTCTGTATCTGCAATCTCTGGATGAGGAAACCAGATGCCAACTTGAGGCAGTTAAGTTAGCCCTGGGGCAGGGGCTGATTGATGTGGCAAAGGCCACATGAACTGCCTTCCAACACAAAATGTATGAGTTCTTAGACAAAACAGGAAAACTGATATACTGGTGAGCCAATAAAGAAGTTCTCACCAGATTTATACTCAAAATTCATGATCTTTCTAGGGGACTAGTTTGTGATTCAATGGGAATAGAGAACGCATTTGGTAATTAATATGAGAGGCTATAATCTTCCCATCAACCAAGGATGTTGGTAAACCAAAATCCAATAGTGAATGATTTGATCAGGCCTAAACTATCAGGTCCGGACAGAAATGTGTTAGATCTCCCGATAAATGAAGAAGAGCTGATGGGGGCTATTGAGACAAGGGAAACTGGGAAGGAGTTGGACCCTGATGGGTTTCTTCTTGAATTTGTAAAATGAAATGCCTCTCAACTTGTCCTACATCTATTAACTATGTTTGACAAAGCCCTACAGATGACAAGTTTCTTAAGTATTTTTGTGGGGCCATAAGTGCAGTAATTCGTAAGCCTGATAAGGCACTTTTTACCTGTGCATCATACAGGCCATTTTCATGGATCAATATTGAGGTCAAAATATAAGTTAATCTCCTTGCAAACAGATTGGTCAAAGTGGTGGGTTCTTTGATTAACCTAGACCAAAATGGGTTTATGCAAAAAAGGGAACCCGGCATTGTCTAGAATGCTCGTAGGTGGTATTTGTGCACATCAATAAGAGCAGAGAACTGATGCGTTAGTCCTGGTGGATTTTGATAAGGTCTTTGACTCTTTTGAGTGGCCTTTTCTCCACTATGTTCTGGAGAGAATCAACTCTGGCCCTTATATTTGCACCTGTGTCACAATTTTGTACAGCTTCTTCAGGGCCAGAGTTTGGCTAAACGTAATGCTCTCCAGGCCTTTCCCCATAGAGCGTGGCATGGGGCAGGGTTGCACCCTGCCTCTATCTTTTTTGCTTAAGTTATTGAGCCACTGGCAGAGTGGATATGACAAGATGCGCAGGTTTAGGACATTAAATGCGAGGTCCAACTGTAAGACTGCATCTCTTAGTATGCAGATGACGTGCTACTTTATATTCAGAAACACACAAAAGGTGATGGGAGGCTGCTTACAATAAGTCTAACCACTGGCAATAGCTTGGGGTAGCACTCAAACTCATCATTCTTTGGTCACCATGTGACCTCAGTTTGGACCCATCGATATGCAAATCATTCTTGACCCTTTTCCTCATGGGAACAGTTCAGCCTGAACTGCCAAGCCAGGTCCTTCCTGAACTGGAACACAAGCAACTCTGGACTGGTTTCACCCCGTTATGGACTCATCAGCCAGGTAGAGCTTGGTTCCAGTGGCACAGTGATCATGGTACCTACATCTCGGCATACCCTTGCCACTTAGGTCATTATGGGATGTTGGACTGAAAGACTGCGTCTCATAGTATGTAGATGACGTGCTACTTTCTATTCAGAGGCTACAACTGATGCAGATATTAAGGGTTGATAAGGAGGCCTCTCAAAGTAAACTGGGGCAAGTCAACTACAGTCCCACTTGAGGGGGGGGGGCTGGAAGTGGTTCTCCCAGGCCCACTAGTGATAAAATGCGCATTTTCAGATATCTAGGTATGCCGTTTTTGTAAGATCAGTAGGAAAACTGGAATCTTCTGATAACCCATCTGATTAAAAAAGCTCTCATGATAGCCCCAAATAAACTGTCACTGAACATGAATTTAATTTACAGGCCCAGGCACACACTGTGCACTTTACTAGGGACTTACCAGTAAATCAAATATGCCAATCATGGATAACCAATCATTGTCATCATTTATACAGAGAGCATATGCACTTTAGCATTGATCAGCAGTGGTAAAGTGCCCAGAATCCTATAACCAACAAAAAACAGGGTCAGAAAAATAGCAGGCAAAAGGCGAAATGTTTGGGGATAAACTTGTCAAAAGTCCTGACAAATTAATTTATAAGTCCTGCACAGGTTATAACCAATTTATTTAAGATCCCATCTGTATCTGGTGACTTGTGTGCAGGTACCAGGCTAAGTTAGATAGGATATGGGTAAAGGGCGTGCTGTTCTGCTAAATTACTTGATCACAGATTTAAACACTGGAATAGAAATTAACATGCAGGGACTCCAGAGGCAGGGTAGGATTCACTTCAGGCTTCTTTGCTAAACTGCTCCTGCTCAGAGGCACCCAGGACTCCACTGTGAGCTCCTATATTTATATTTTCTTCATTTATATCAGACGTGTTTTTGGCACTCTGAGGAGCACAGAGCCACAAACCATTGAAAGACTACTGTTGCAGATTAAGGCTATATCAATTTGGTCCTGAAGAATTGCCAGAGACCCATTATGCTAAAACGGTAAGAAACATGTCAACCTCTAGATAGAACCACAGGTAGATCACTTATCTCATTTTGGTTCATCTAAGATTTGTAATTTTGCCACGAACAACAGCTAAGAATAAAGTCTGCCTAACACAGTTGCCTGTAGCCAATTTTAATCTCTCTTTTTCCAACCTACTCCTCCCCTCACTAAACCAGAAATAAGGGCATTATCCCAAGCTATGGCAAACACCAGGCAGGGTTAAAAAAAATCACAGAAAAAGATCCTATGTGGTCGCTGGGTATTGCAGCACCCACAAAGTGAGGGGCAGAGCACGATGATGAAGCATGTCACCTGGGCTGGGGAGAGATTATGCATCCTCAAAAAGATAACCTTAATTAGTGATGAATTCACTTCCACTCTTGATCAGTAGCAGCCAGTATCTGGTGGGGCGGGGGGAATCGAGGATGGACAACAATTCTTTTTTTTAAATAATAATAAATAACTTACCTGAATCTACACTCCGATCTGGCTCCGGCATTCCGATCTGGCTCCGTGCACTGCATGCACAGGCTCCCAGAATCGCCAGCGGCCAATCCTGACGCTCCATGAAAGCAGCGTCAGGATTGGTCTGAGCGCTGTATATATGCGCTCCCAGGTAGACTGGCAGTTTGTGCCTGCTCTCTCTAACCCAGCAATGCAGTTAATGAACAATTTTTTATTATCGTTTTATTTTTCCTTTTTTTGGCTGATGGCAGTGGGGGTGACGCTCTTGATATTTGAGATCGAGTGATTTAGCTGAACGGTACAACCACTGAACGTATATGTAAGCCTGGAGAGGAAGTGTACTGGACCGCATTACAAAATTCTGCTCCTTCCCCCCTATTGTGAAATGATGACGTAGATTTTAGTCATACTTGCTCAGCCTGCACGCAAGTTATGTACATGTGTGTGCATTCATGTGTAACCAGCTAAGGGCCTCTTACCTCAACTGCACAGCAGTGGGCTTTATTTTAAAAGATGGGCAGTGGCAGTTATCACTCCATTCCATTTTAACTGAAGATTACAGTTAGTGAGACCTAAATAATGAAATTAGATTAGCGTCCTCGATTAGCATCACCCATTAGATTGACTTCCTCTTGATAGGAATTGTATGCCTAATATTTATGACACTCATTTCGTGTTACTTGTTTCTACCTCTAAAGACAGTGGGCCCGATTCACAGAACTAACTTACGTCAAAAACGTAAAGTTAGTACCTTTTGGTATTCACAGAATACACTTACTCATTTTGGTATTCACAGAATACACTTACTCATTTAGTATTCACAGAATACACTTACTCATACTAACTTTATGTCCGCATTCGGGCCGGAGATTCCGGCCGTTTGTGGAGATTCCGGCCCGGAGGTGGAGATTCCGGCCGTTTGTGGAGATTCCGGCCGTTTGTGGAGATTCCGCCACCGGCCGGAATCTCCACAACCGGCCGGAATCTCCACAAATGGCCGGAATCTCCACAAACGGCCGGAATCTCTGGCCGGAATCTCCACAAACGGCCGGAATCTCCACCTCCGGGCCGGAATCTCCACAAACGGCCGGAATCTCCACCACCGGGCCGGAATCTCCGGCCCGAGTGCGGACATAAAGTTAGTATGAGTAAGTGTATTCTGTGAATACCAAAATGAGTAAGTGTATTCTGTGAATACCAAAATGAGTAAGTGTATTCTGTGAATACCAAAAGGTACTAACTTTACGTTTTTGACGTAAGTTAGTTCTGTGAATCAGGCCCAGTGTTTTCTTAATGAGTTAAAGACAAAATTTGACTTGAATGCCGCTACAAGGTGTTGATTCACTTTATTGGACACGCTAACATCAATGGCCCTCCAAATCAACACTCTCATCAATAGAAATTTAAAATTACATATTATTTCTAAATATTTTTTCTAAATCATTGGACAGTCCATTATAAATGAAGAAACACTAATTTCATTCTAAATCTGCGATTTCTCACAGATAAGCAAGCAAGCCGAATCTAAATTTCAGGCTGACTACTTTTTGAGGAGAAGGCGTCAAGATACACACACCCTGAAACCCTGTCTTCCTCTAACAGGGGAAGTCAACCCCACTCCATCACTGACTCAAATACATGCTTGCTTTCATCTTAGTTGTAGTGTGTGTTTCAAAACTATAGAGAGAGGGTTAAATTTGAAATGTGCGTTCACCTAATAGGCACTGTGTTGTACTGCAATATGGAAAAACATGACTACTTAATTAGAAAATATTTGTTTTCTGGAGTGCTTCCTTTTGAGAGTAATTGCCTATTACACAGACACATAATCATATTCCCTATTGCTGAAAGTGCTCACATCTTTAAATACTAATTTAAATATCATCTCTATTCAATTAGCATCTATATCATCGTCATGGCAACGAGCGTCGCCTTATTGATCTAATTTGCTTCTTGTGCTCTTTAAAAGTAGTTGTTTACTTGTTATTTAAAGTACGGAAAGGGCTACTTAATCCATCGAAGAGATGTGCGTTGCGAGAAAAAAAAAACACGCCTTCCAGGATATATTGTACACAATTACGCAACAGTGAACATTTTAAATCCACTTCAATATCTACAAAATGCAAAAACGAATGAAAAATACATTATTGAGACTCGAGGACTGGATGCTTACCTGTCTTTTTCAGCCAGCAAAAGTTTCTCAAAGTGCAGGTGCAGTTTCTGTTGCTCGGGGGCTTCGATAGTCCACACACAATGAAGGTCGTTACTGTAGTTTCCTGGATAATTGGGGGACAAAACTCTTCCGATTGTGGCATTGTGAACTGTCCCTCCACATGGTGCTGAGGATAAGCAACGCGAGGGATATTATGGAGCAAATTACAAACTGTTTGTAAAATTATGTCATTTAAGAGATATAAACACAGTACAATAAAGCACTTTAGCTGACCTTTAGAGGAAATGCCCCCCCCCTCATCTGCTATATATATGATAAAGTACCTCCATGCCGTACATGAAAGGGATATTGAAAGTCACTGAAGAGCTATATGACCATGTAGAAGAACAAGGTCGAAGGCTGAGTTCCTTCATAAGGTCCGAGGACTCCGAGGAGACTTACAATATCCTTTTATTGTACAACAGAGGGTATTCTGTTTCACACTATCACCCTTCCCACAAACTGCTTAAATCCTTGGTGGCTGCTCTTTCATATGAAAGATATAGTATGGTTGCAGACATGATGAATAAGAGCACAATAGAAAGTGTGAAACTAAAACCAGCAAAAAGCACTTAG
This sequence comes from Calotriton arnoldi, assembly GCA_963921515.1. NCBI lineage: Eukaryota > Metazoa > Chordata > Amphibia > Caudata > Salamandridae > Calotriton > Calotriton arnoldi. The sequence continues at coordinate 403,069 of CAWUFW010007042.1, read as the reverse complement.
CAACTTGATGAAAAAAGACATTAAAATCAGTTTTCCTTAAATCATATTGAAAGATGCTGTAACTCACAATGTGCAGAGACATGCAGAGAGATTCTATCTTTCCTGTTGTAGCCTAACGTTTACATAAAATAAACATGTTATCATAAGTTTCTCCTTTCGCCTGATCACTGGACATAGTAGAACAACTGATCAGAAGAAGGGAAGGTCAGGGTGCATTTTCTTTGTTGAAACTGCAGCAGTAATGAAACTCTGTGGCCTGCCTTTCCCCTTGCCTACTTGCAGAAGGCATTTTGATGTCACAACTCAACTGAAATAACCTATTACAGTTGAGCAGCTACATCATTTTCATCACCTATAAGGGAATCTATGTGGCATCAAAAAATAAAATACGTTGTTTGATACTATAATGGAAACTTCATTCGTGTTATCTTATTTTTAAATTTTTTGTAAGCATGACAGCAACAAAAGTAAGTTTGCATTTCCTTGCTTGTGGGAGTTAGGAAAAAGGGAATCGTTTACTGAAGAGCATTGGTTCTGCGGTCCGCCTGCATGGGGTACTTCCTGTCCTTCTATGATTTAAGCTCCTGTATTGAAGGTTGAAGGCAGTTCACAAAATGGAGGCAAGCCCAAGATGTTAAAAAGCTACAAATAATACAAGAGGACAGTGCCTTTGATTGGTAGGCAGAAGTAAAGACTTTGCTAGCAAAGAACATCACACCTTATTTTTGGACAAGGTTATCCCCTTCAAGAAGAAATTATAAAAGCAGAGATTGATCACAGATACCCCCCTCTGAATGCACTCTCTTTTCCTTGTTATGTTGTTAAGGAGTATATACATAGTGTTGTTTGTGTTAACTGACGTAATACATTGTTACATAGTCATCTTAATATGGGCTTATAAAAGTTGTAGGCTCCTACATTTGCAGAAGATTGCCAACTTTAGAGTGATTCACAAAGAATCAGTAGACTGCTCCTGGAAATCAATGGCAGGCATACAATTTCAGGAATGCTTCTACTATGTAAATGTGCTTGTACACATATATGTTTTGTATTTTTTCTCACACTTTCCCTAAACCACTATAAAAAAAACTCAGGTTCTGACGACGTTTCTGGCAGACCTGATCCCTGGAGGTTTACCAAGGGAGCAGACTGGGACTGACCAATCCAGACAACAGGATAATGGTCTCCTGGATATCGGTGATATGACTTGCCGGTGAGTGAAGGATGCTCCCTGAGCACAGAGAGTGCGGTCACTAAGAAGGGGGTCATCTGATTCCCGGGCCCCTGGAGGGTGCTAGCCTGGTGTACTTCAGCCTGAGCCCTTCCCGAGCCAAACCAGATTCAGTGGAGTAGCTTTACGGTACTTGAATGAGACACGATAAGTAACGGAGGACCCTCGTGTGGAAGTCCGTCTTACTGCAGATGTTTAGAGTGCTGGACGGGCGAGGAGTGCTCCGAGTCAGGTGTGGGACTGTCCGAAGACCCAGAACCACACACAAGAGCCCACGCTGCCATGGTGAAGGTCAAGGGCAACTGAGTGCATGCCAATAAGATCCTGAATTATGCACAGCTCTTCCCCCAGGGATCGGACTGGCAGGAGGTGAACTCTGAGAAACAGGGGGAGGGGGCCACGAACTCTGCACAACTGGATTCTTCACTGGCAGATATCATGGTGGCGATCCAATTTGCCAGAGATGACATGGTGAACAGAATAGACGGCGTAGCCATTGATGTTAACTTGCTAAAATGTGACCTACGTAAGGTATCTGATAGGGTCACCATGAATAAGCAAAACGTGGAAGTCCTCCAAACGGAGGTTCGATCTCTGAGATGCACAGTCATAGACTTACAAAAAAAAGTGATCAAACTCGATGACCGAGCAGAAGACCTGGAGGGACGGTCAAGAAGAAACAACCTGAGATTTGTGGGATTACCGGAGCGCGCAGAGGGCCCCTCGACTGAATTGTTCTTGGAGGACTGGATTACTAAGGTCCTTGCCCCTAAGAGGTTGTCCAAACCTTTCAACATTAAAAGGGCCCACAGGGCGCTGCTCCCCCCTCCCCGTCCTGGGGCCCCACCACGAGCCATCATAGGCCGTTTTTTCAATTACCGGGATAGGGACGTGATCCTGCAGGCCACTCCCATAAGAGAAGCATTGTTATTTGAGGGTCATTCGATCGCAATTTACCCTGACTACAAGCAACAAGTACAAGACCAAAGGAGGACATTCTTGGCTGTCAAGAGAAGACTACAAGACGTCGGGATAAAGTACAGCCTCCTTTTCCTGGCCAAATTGCGGATTGAACACAAAGGCAAAACTGTATTTTTCTTCTATGCACCGGAGGTATCTGAATGGTTGAACACCATGGGAGGACCAGACAACCACCGAGACGCAATCTCCGGGAACATCCAGGTCGACGGAATCTTCAGACCGCCTTGGGGGGCAGTTGCTGGCGACTCGAGCCGAGTCCGGGTGTGCCCTGATGGAACTTTACAACTGGGGGACCCATTGTCTGACTCGGATGCTGCCACACAGGACTTACTGCTGGACTCTAACGCTTCTAAAAATACTACCTGCAGAAAGAGATGCTGTATGACCAGCTACTAGAACAATCAGATAAGTTCTTTGTGAGGTTTGGTCAGGGGATGTGTTATTTGTGAGGAACTATATAATGTCATTTATTCCCTGTGACTGGTGGGGAGATCCCGCCCCTGCAGATGTTGAGATCTGTACGGGGAGCTGGAGGCCTCGACCTCGCACCCCATCGGTTCTGCCACTGGCAATGCAACCCCTACTGGGGACATGGCTACTGCATAACAAGTGACTAAAACATAGATAACTCAACAATATAGATAATTATGCAGTGGATAGTTATTATTCTGGGGAAACATGGGAGGGGGGAATGGGGCGGGGAACACGGATCCTAGATCTCCACACTGGGGGGGCTGGACTCACATCACTGCCCATGGGGAGGGGGGAGACAGGGTTTAATGCAGTTGTTTGGGTATTGAAACGGTTCGGGTGGGGTTCGAAGATTCTGTGCATGAAGGTCAGTCTAGCATTACGACATTTACCAGTGAGGAAGGGAGAGCAATGGGAACAGTGGGAGCACCTTGAAGGATGGTCGGTATAGTTTCCCCCATGATGAAATTGCTTACCTGGAATGTACGAGGTATAGCAATGTTTGAAAAAAGGAGATGGGTGTTTGCCTACCTAAAAAGATATAGAATATCTATCGCATGTCTACAGGAAACTCATGTCTGGGGAGATACGATACCTCGCATAAGATGCAGATGGAAAGGGTGGATATACGCCACCTCAGACCCCGAGGGATGCTATGTGAATCTGCAAGGCAGGCTAGATGGACAAGAGGTATGCCTCATCAATGTATATGCTCCTAATTCCGACTGCCCGGAATTCTTTCCCGCCGTGGTAGCCGCAACGACACCATACCTGGGGGCGGGGGTGATCATGATGGGGATGTTAATTGTGTCTTGGAAGGGACATTGGACCGTGAGCCCTCCAGACAGAATACCAAACAAAGGTAGACAGAGGACCTCATGGATACCCTATTAGGGATGGGCTTATGGGATATGTGGAGGGCAAGGTACCAGGATAGGAGATCTTTCTCTTGTCACACGCCGGCGACTAACACATTTAGCCGGCTAGACCAATGCTTTTTATCAATGGATCTGGCCCCTGACGTAGAAGGAATAGCCTATTTACCCAGGTGTCTCTCGGGTCACTCCCCGGTGTTGCTTACCATTGGTACCAGGCGTCCCCGACCAGCGATATCTACATGGAGGTTGCAGGTCGAGGCGCTTGCGGATCCACCCTTTGCCAAGACAATCAAAGAAGAGCTCTCCAGATTCTTTCAGGAGAATTGGGGGTCGACGTCCACGAGGTCGACGGAATGGGAGGCCATTAAAGTGATGATTAGAGGGGACTGTACAAAGACATTGTATGGAGTGCGCCGACAGCTTGAATGGGATATAAAGGTACAGGAGGGGAAACTAGGGGACATAGAGGTGAGCTTCCCCACAAACCCCCATTGCATAGATGAGTAGTGCGCAGCCCGCAGGGAACTATTGGAGTCCTTGCACCGCTTGGAAAAATGTAATCATACAGCGTACTGGCAGCGCTTGCACATTGAGGGAGATAGATCAGGCGCTTTATTCGCCAAATTGATAAATTGATAAAGAATGAGAAGCCAATATTACCTATAATTAGGGCTCCCAGTTTTATGGTATTTATTTTTATAACATTTCCGTCTGTATTTATCCATATTTATTTTTTGGTAATTTTATCTGTATTTATCCACATTTATGTTTGTTGCAAGCAAAAGAAAATGCTGCAGCTAGTATTTTTCCACATTTATTTAAATAGACAATTCACACCTGCACTCAGTTGTTATAGGTTTAGATATCGTTATATATACACCAATTTAAGTAAACACAATACAATTGGTAATTTAAAAAAGAAAAGGCACTCGTGTAATTTTGAAGTTTCACTTGCATGATCATGCATGTCCAGACTAGGCATGAGTGCAGTCAAGTTTTGTTCACACCCACTTGGGTTGTTGGTGGCATTGTTCTGGATACTTCATTCACTGAAATGATTATGGCTTTGGCATTTTGGGCACAGCCATCCCACAGCTGTTGCTGAAATTGGAGCCTATGGTAAGTGCACTTTACATATTGGAAGCAAATGTCTTCCCTGTCGTCTTGGAAAAGATGTGTGAATTAGTGGTTTTGATTTGATGTTGTTTGCGCAGCTGTCTGCACAGTCCTATTGTTACCCCTTCTTGAAATACACGCTCTAGAAAGTGCTTCCATCGGAATTCACGCGGAACCTTAAAAGTGCATTACCACTAAACAGCATGCTAAATCATTAGCGTCTGTCACATTAAGTTGCTTAACTCCTAAGTACGTTATATGCAGAAAGCCATCCTCTGTTTTTTTCCCTGTATTATCAAAGCCAGAAGGACTAGATTTAATGTGCTAAATATCGTTTGTATATGCAATGCATTCAAACATGTCAATGCTTGTTTTTGGTTGCTTCTGCCACACTTAAGTTCACAACTCCTCTGGTACTAAGATGGTGCTACAGACATCGGCCCCCAACCCCCACCCCTGTGCCCCCATCAACCTCTTTCCCCGCCTATAAAACAAAAAAACAAAGGTTGCTGAGACTGCAGCCGATGCCCTGAGGTGTTTTCACACCTCTTTTTATTTTGAAGCCCGTCTTTGTGAAAGGGCGGCTGCTGCCTGTAGTCGAGTTTTAGTGAGCCTCTTAAGGGAGAGCTCTCAGTACGGAGCAGCTAGGCATTGGTGGGCTGAATTCCCTTGAATATTGTTACCTGCCTTGTGGTCTGTTTCCACTTTTTCATTGTGGTTATTTGCATTGTAGCTTTCAGTACACCCTCTGCCCATCGTGAGCCAGTTCGAGATTCGCTAAGGTTGGCCCAAAATAAAGTTTCTCCCCTGCTTGCTCCAGTACTGGAGCACATTCTGCTATCTCGGTTTTGTACCAACTTACTGTGCAGGGGGGAAATGAGCAGCTAATGCACTTCCTTCTGCTCGGGTGTGGAAAGACACAGTGCTCCAGGCTGCACATGTTCATCCCTCTCCAGAGCTTCAGTTTGATGGCAGCGATTTCAGATTTCACCTGGCCATTTCTTTTGGCAGTATTTTTCCGTTTCTATTTATAAATACAGAAAAAGGAAATCAAATTTTCCGTCTGTATTTATGTGTAAAAATCCGTTTAAACGGAAAACCGGGAGCCTTACCTATAATACAAATGCAGACGGCTGATAGGACTGCGGTACATAACCAAACGGTGAACCTTGGCATTTTGACGGATCACCTGGCTAAGGTGTATACAAAACAATTCTCCCTGCCCCTGGAGTTGATTGGGGAATTTCTGACCTCTCTGGGTCTACCCCGGTTAGAGAAAGAGGCGAGTGCATTGTTAAATGCTCCGATCACTAAAGAGGAACTAATGGAGACCATACTGGGTTTAAAACCAGCTAAAAGCCCAGGCAGCGACAGCTTCCCGTCTGAGTTATATAGGAGGTTCGCGCCCTTATTAGTGGACCACCTATTAGAGGTGTATAATGAGGCCTTACAAGTGCAGGCCTTTCTGGCCTCTATGAGGGAGGCCCTAGTGATCATGATCCCCAAATCAAATAGGGATCCACAGCTACCGAGTTCGTATAGACAGATCTCGCTTTTAAATCTGGACATGAAAATCTTGAGTGGTATATTAGCGGCTCGGCTCTTACCACATATGCCTTACTTGATACACCCTGATCAATTGGGATTCATCCCCAAATGTAGCTCAGCCCATAACCTATAACGGCTGGCCTACATATGGCATTCCCCGTCCCTGGAAAGGGAGAACCATGCTTTGGCGCTGCTTGACATAGAACAAGTTTTCAATTAGGTGAATTGGTCCTATATTTGGGCGGTCCTGCATGCAATGGGTGTGGGAACGGGATTCCTTAGGTGGTTACAACTGTTGTACACATCTCCTCAAGCCCGGGTGCGAATTTGTGGTATGATTTCAAGGACCTTTACGCGGAGGCGTGGCACTAGACAGGGGTGTCCACTGTTGCTGCTTTTATTTGTGGCATCGATGGAACCTTTGGCGACAACTTTGAGGAAGCGGATGGATGGGTCGGGGATTATGTTGGGCGACACTTATCATGTGGTTTCTATGTATGCAGACGATACCTTGGTCTATATTCGGCAACCAACGCAAGCAATTCCTACATTATTAGATATAGTGCAGAGATTCAGTGAAGTATCAGGACTAAAAACAAATCCCAATAAATCAAAGCTACTTCTGATTTAACGGCTGGCCCAGAGGCCTCAGGATTTGTTACCAGTGGTAGGACTCCAATGGGTGGAGGTTGAACCCAAATATCTAGGAATTAGACTCCCGCGTACATCCAAGAGACACCATGAGCTCAATATAGGGAAGGTTGTGGAAGGTATACGTGGTTCGGTGCGCTTTTGGCAAGAGCTACTGCTGTCCCTTATGGGCAGAATTGCTATTATAAAAATGATCATTTTGCCCCGGTGCTTATACGTGGTACAACACTCGTTCTATATAATTCCTAATCACTTTTTCAAAACACTAAATAGTCTGATAATAGAACTGTTATGGGGCTCTAATTGTAAAAGGGTAAGTCTATCGGCTTTACAGAGAACATGGCAAAGTGGTGTGCTGGAGTTGCCCTGTCTAGAATTTTACTATATGCTCTCAAAGCTACAGAATGCAATTCATTGGCTAGATGAAAATGATAACTGGGAGAAGAGGCTCCTGGCGGGAACCTTCACGGGAGGCTCCCTACCAGAACTCCTGATGATGGGGGCAAGAGTTTCCCCCACTTGTCCTTACATAATTCAACGTGTAGCGAAGGTCTGGGAAAATACTGTTAAAAAAGTGATAGGCCGAGCACCTTATGCCCCAGATATGTCGCTATGGGTGATACAACCCTACTCCAATATTGCGGACTCTATGTCAGTCCAAAAGTGGGAAGAAGGTGGTTGCCTGACAATGGGAGACCTCTTTGCAAATAAACAATTTATTAGCCGAGAAAATGCAGAGTCCACTTTCCCAAATTAGGGAAAGGGCAGTTTTTACAATATAGGAAGATCTCCTGGGTGACCCGAGAATTATAGGCCTCCTTTCCAGAGGAGCCACCTGCAACGAATGTGCTCCAAGTAATACTTTACATGCCCCAGGGACGTTGCTTCATTTCCCACTTATATTGAGCAATCCGTGATGATATGACGGTTCAGACACTCCCCATCTAAACACGGTGGGACGAAGCTACAGCAATCCCCTGACAGCGCAGGAATGGATCAAAATACATGAAGGGGTTAAAGGAATGTACTTGAATGAATGGTTTGAATTGGTTCAATACAACTTCGTGCACCAAACCTACCTCACCCCCAAAACACTAAGTAGAATATATCCGAACCATACAAGTCGCGGTCCCCGTTGTAAGACACCAGAAGTGGACTTCTTACATATGGTCTGGTCTTGTCCGGTCATAACAACCTACTGGACTGAAATTTTAGCCAAATTGAAAGAAGCTACAGGGTGGGAGGTACTTACAGAGATATACGCACAGCACTGTTAGGCCTACTACCTACCCCCAAGAATAAAAGACTTAGGGGTCGATTCCGATCTCGGCCGGTAGGGCACCTAACAGTATTCGTCCGGAAAAAATACCAGCCGAATGCGTGTTTCCCGACCGATTCGTACACTCGTCCGGACGAACAAGTACGATGCGTATAACAACTCAGTTTCCGAGCGAGCCATACTCACCCAATCCAGCTCCTGTTCCCCGCCCGAGCCGGATCCGTGAACGCCGAATTGAGCCGCACGGAAGCAAATACACAGCACCTTCCGGCCGGACTAGTACGATGCGCAATCCGTACGCGCCGAACCCGTCGCTACGTCCGGCACAATTGAGCATCCGGGCGAGCCGTACATAAGCTCCGTTTCGCGCCACAAGACGATCCACGGCTACGAGACGAACAAGCCTGCTACGAGTACGACTCGAAGACACGAGAAACCCGAACGAGACGATCCAAGCATGAATCCCATTGCGCAGGTCCTACCTATACTCTACATCTATTACCGGCACGGACGCGTACGGCGCAGATGGTAAGTCAAACACCAACAATACAAACAAACGACACGTACCCGAAATATGTCACACACACATAGGGATGCACAAATAACGTACACTAGCAACAGCAGAACCATAGGGTGGGATGGCCAACACCAATGCCATACACACCCATAGGGGATGGATGCCTACCACCAACACGACCCTACCACCACCCCTACTCAGGGGGCCTGGATGCCTGCCACTACTACCATCCCCACCCTTAGGGGTATGGATGCCTACCACTACCACCATCACTACTCAGGGGGCATGGATGCCTACCACTACCACCACCCCTACTCAGGGGGCCTGGATGCCTGCCACTACTACCATCCCCACCCTTAGGGGTATGGATGCCTACCACTACCACCATCACTACTCAGGGGGCCTGGATGCCTGCCACTACTACCATCCCCACCCTTAGGGGTATGGATGCCTACCACTACCACCACCCCTACTCAGGGGGCCTGGATGCCTGCCACTACTACCATCCCCACCCTTAGGGGTATGGATGCCTACCACTACCACCATCACTACTCAGGGGGCTGGATGCCTACCACTACTATCATCCACACTCATGGGGGGATAGATGCCCACCACTACCACCACCCCTACTTAGGGAGGCCTGGATGCCTGTCACTACTACCATCCCCACTCATAGGTGGCTGGATGCCTACCACTACTACCATCCCCACTCATGGGGGGATGGATGCCTACCACTACCACCACCCCTACTCAAGGGGCCTGGATGCCTGTCACTACTACCATCCCCACTCATAGGGGGATGGATGCCTACCACTACTACCATCCCCACTCATGGGGGGATGGATGCCTACCACTACCACCACCCCTACTCAGGGGGCCTGGATGCCTGTCACTACTACCATCCCCACTCATAGGGGGATGGATGCCTACCACTACTACCATCCCCACTCATGGGGGATGGATGCCTACCACTACCACCACCCCTACTCAGGGGGCCTGGATGCCTATCACTACCACCACCCCTACTCAGGGGGCCTGGATGCCTACCACTACTACCATCCACACTCATGGGGGATGGATGCCCACCACTACCACCACCCCTACTCAGGGGGCCTGGATGCCTGTCACTACTACCATCCCCACTCATAGGGGGCTGGATACCTACCACTACTACCATCCCCACTCATGGGGGATGGATGCCTACCACTACCACCACCCCTACTCAGGGGGCCTGGATGCCTACCACTACCACCACCCCTACTCAGGGGGCCTGGATGCCTGCCACTACTACCATCCCCACCCTTAGGGGTATGGATGCCTACCACTACCACCATCCCTACTCAGGGGGGCTGGATGCCTACCACTACTACCATCCACACTCATGGGGGATGGATGCCCACCACTACCACCACCCCTACTCAGGGGGCCTGGATGCCTGTCACTACTACCATCCCCACTCATAGGGGGATGGATGCCTACCACTAGTACCATCCCCACTCATGGGGGGATGGTTGCCTACCACTACCACCACCCCTACTCAGGGGGGCCTGGATGCCTACCACTACCACCACCCCTACTCAGGGGGGCCTGGATGCCTGCCACTATTACCATCCCCACCCTTAGGGGTATGGATGCCTACCACTACCACCATCACTACTCAGGGGGGGCTGGATGCCTACCACTACTACCATCCACACTCATGGGGGGATGGATGCCCACCACTACCACCACCCCTACTCAGGGGGGCCTGGATGCCTGTCACTACTACCATCCCCACTCATAGGGGGATGGATGCCTACCACTACTACCATCCCCACTCATGGGGGGATGGATGCCTACCACTACCACCACCCCTACTCAGGGGGCCTGGATGCCTACCACTACCACCACCCCTACTCAGGGGGCCTGGATGCCTGCCACTACTACCATCCCCACCCTTAGGGTATGGATGCCTACCACTACCACCATCACTACTCAGGGGGGCTGGATGCCTACCACTACTACCATCCACACTCATGGGGGGATGGATGCCCACCACTACCACCACCCCTACACAAGGGGGCCTGGATGCCTGTCACTACTACCATCCCCACTCATAGGGAATGGATGCCTACCACTACTACCATCCCCACCCATGGGGGGATGGATGCCCACCACTACCACCACCCCTACTCAGGGGGGCCTGGATGCCTACCACTACCACCACCCCTACTCAGGGGGGCCTGGATGCCTACCACTACCACCAACCCTACTCAGGGGGGCCTGGATGCCTGCCACTACTACCATCCCCACCCTTAGGGGTATGGATGCCTACCACTACCACCATCACTACTCAGGGGGGGCTGGATGCCTGTCACTACTACCAACCCCACCCTTAGGGGGCTGGATGCCTGTCACTACTACCATCCCCACTCATGGGGGGATGGATGCCTACCACTACCACCACCCCCACTCAGGGGGGGCTAGATGCCTGCCACCACCACCACCCCTACTCAGGGGGGCCTGGATGCCTGTCACTACTACCATCCCCACTCATGGGGGGATGGATGCCTACCACTAACACTACTCCTACTCATAGGACGGGTAATGCATGACACAACTAGCATACTCCCACATAAGGAATGACAGAAGATTACATCCCCCCCAACACCATGACAAGTGTGTGTAGTCTGTGTCAAATGCCTACAACACTGAACATGACATTGAACATACAATGTGACCCCCTAGCACATGTGTCACACAGAAATGTGTGTGGCCTCCACAATGCAAGCCGTCCATGGCCATGTGGCAATGGGCTCGAACACCCCATCACCACAGTGACCAAAAGGTAAGTGTGCTATCCATAGCTGATGCACATTTTGAACAGTGTTGCAATGTGGCCTAAAGCCCCATCACCACAGTGACCAAAAGGGAAGTGTGCTATCCATAGCTGATGCACATTTTGAACAGTGTGGCAATGGGGCCTAAAGCCCCATCACCACAGTGACCAAAAGGGAAGTGTGCTATCCATCGCTGATGCACATTTTGAACAGTGTGGCAATGGGGCCTAAAGCCCCATCACCACAGTGACCAAAAGGGAAGTGTGGAATCCATAGCTGATGCACATTTTGAACAGTGTGGCAATGGGGCCTAAAGCCCCATCACCACAGTGACCAAAAGGGAAGTGTGCTGTCCATAGCTGATGCACATTTTGAACAGTGTGGCAATGGGGCCTAAAGCCCCATCACCACAGTGACCAAAAGGGAAGTGTGGTGTCCATAGCTGATGCACATTTTGAACAGTGTGGCAATGGGGCCTAAAGCCCCATCACCACAGTGACCAAAAGGGAAGTGTAGTCATGGTAAAAGCTGCCAAAGCCAAACTGCATGGATGAATCCTGGTCACACAACAACAAACACATCAGTGGCATAGTAGTGCTTGTGTCCCATAGCAACATAGATTGGTCGAGGGAAACAGTGCAGTGTCACTGAAACATCGTTTTGGCCATGTGCATACAAACATCACCCATGGGGGTCCACATTGTCAACATTCACAAATAACACAATGACAGAAGTGACCATCATAATGCTGACCCACATATCTGCACCAATGGACACACAACTGTAGATATCCTGTGGAGACTGTAGATGTCAGGTGAACAAATACCATACCATGGCAGCAATGGGACATACACACCATGATTATTGTGCTGACTGATGACCTAGGAGTCACAGGGACAGCAGGGGAAAGCCACCAAACAACATACAGCCAATGGCACACTCAAGATATGCCAATGCAGTGGTGCAAAGGCACAAACACAAACAGGCAGACTCACACTGCATATCAAACACAACAGGGGATGGGGGGGTGTGCCAGTGTCCCCAGGCAACCACACAACACATGAGGAGGCCTGAATTCCAACCACACAGATGTGCATACAGTGCCATACAAAAGTTACTCATGGATCGGATACCCCTATGTGGGCAATCAGGCATTGTTAGATGAGAGGGAGCACAAATTACACATGTCACACAAGCTTGTAGGAACAGCAACTAACACAGCAAGAGACAGACCCACCACAGCACTACCCCCAGGGACCCCACATTGTGCTGACACTAGCCTGCATGATAATCCCACTGTGATGACAAAGTTATATGTCGTTCACACTGTGAACCACAGCCATGTGTCCTGAGCAACTAACTACCATCACACCTACACAAACTCCAATCAATCAGCACGGCCTGCCAGCCAAGGCCAATATGGAGGCAGGGGTCTAGCCGTGCAACAACACACTTTTGCACACACTCAACACCACACACCCTGATCTCCACCAATGTGCAGCAGTGAAGCTCACATGGACTGGTGACATTGGACATGCACCCATGACTATACCAGGGGTGGTGGTGGGAACTAAGGTGCAGAAACCCATCACACATGGCCAGTCAACAAGACTCGTCAATGTCTGACACACAGCACAGTATGCCGTACATGGGAATGTTGTGAAATCCACCACAATCAATGGGATCCTGGCCATAGTCACACACCAACGAAGAAGCCAAGGTGACACACGAAGAACACACGTACACAACTTCCAACATTGCAGCTCTGACCCTGAGGAGTGGTAGCAGTCACACACACAACGTGTCACAATCACTGAAAGCTACCACAAACTGTAAATCACATGACTCGTGTAAACAACAAGTGCCAAGGGGAATCCTGAATGTGTCCCATCTGCGTTTGCCCACATCCCCAGCCCTGACAACAAAGACAACCTGGTATGACAACCTCATGAACATGCACCCACATCACGGAGAAACCAGGTCCAAGATGCTGGATGAACACAGAACAACTCAGCAAGCATCACAAACAGGAACATCCCTAGGGACACAGCCTGTGTAGGAAAAGGGAAGGGAACACACACAGACATGCTTACACAACACAGGCCCACGCAATGTCACAGGATTATACACTGCCATGAGGGCACTCCACTCCTGTGGAAGGTCCGCTGTGCCAAACCTTGTCTGTGCACAACCCAAACATGTCAGCAGAACACTCCGTCAGTGAGTCAACAACCACAACACACAGAAGGCTCTGTTCACATCAGCCTGGGTATGGGAGTGTCATGTCAGTCATCTGCACACACACAAAACACGTGTCAAGCAAGTTGCACTGTATACACAGATGAGTCCTTCGACATTGATGTGCAAAACTGCATGTCCAGTGGAGCTGGGCACACAGTCAGGGAAATCGGAACATTGAACAGTGGTAAGCCCACCAGATGTGCATCAGTGTAAGACAAAGATGTTCATTTACAAATGCAAAATGGACATCCCTGTGTCAAATGCTGAACATTACACCCTCAGACTGTAGCAAAGGATGCCATAGATCCAGACTACAACAGGACACATATCCCATGGACCACATGGAGTCCATCACTGCAACACTTCATTTTCCTGATGTGAACACTATTACAACTGCAAATGCAGGATGCTACTCATCCACATCATGTACATCAAAAGAAAACCCACAAGTAAACAAAAAGAGGCTTTATTCAGCAAATGTCAGGGTAAACACGGAAGTCCAAAAGAAACTAAGGCCAATGGCCAGTCCAAAATCACAGTCCCAACAGGGTGAGAAGTGACAACTGGTCACACATTGCTTGCCTGCACTGGTACGGTTAGGGGACATCCCCCTTGGAGGGGCATACAAGGGGCAGGCCAGGCACCGCAGGGACAGGATCAGGGGATGGCAGAGTGAGGCAGTGAAGGGGTGGTGGGTGCAGGAGTGTCACCGGCAACTGCAGTGGAGGTGTCTGACTCAGGGGGGCCGGCACCACTGTGGTACACAAGTCAGTTGGTGTGGGTGCTGCAACCACTGCAGTGGGCTGGACTGATGTAGTGGACTGGGTACCCACTGCAGTGCCCGAGTCAGACGTGGTGGTTGTGGACTCCACTGCAGTGCATGACTCCAAGGGAGTGGAAGGGTGGGCAGATGAGGTGGGCAGGACAGAGGGGGGACCCGGTCTCCACAACAGTGCCACTAACAGGCAGAGCGTCTGGGTTGGGGGTGGAAGAGCAAGTGGCAGGGGGGGAGGGCCTAAGCAGTCTGGGGATGCGGTATCGGTGTGTGGGGGAACCTGGGGCAGGGTGTGGTGGGGGAACCTGTGCAGTGGTGGCCTGTGGGATGGAGGAGAGAGACTGGGCGGTGGAGCTGCGTGGTGGTGGTGGTGGGGTCTTGCTCTTCCTGGTCCGGGGGGACTTCCTAACGGGGTCCTGTGTCTGCCTGCGCCTGGGGGAGGGTGTCCGGGGGCGAGGGGCACTCCCCTCTGTGTGGGTGGACTTCTTCTTCCCCCGGTATGCTGGATCAGAAGGATTGGAGGGGAAGAGGCCGAGGTCACACAGGAAGATCTGTTGTGTAGGTGGGGTAGCAGGCGAGGCAAGGGAAGGGGTCTTGGAGGGAGAGGATTTGGAGGACTGCGGAGTGAATGTGGATGCCTGTGTGTGTGTGTGTTCCCCATCCCCTGTGTCTGTGGTATCAGTCCCCTGAGGATGCTTGTGTGCACGTCTTGCCTTTCTCTTGGGTGTGTCTGTGCTGCTCGTGTCTGTGTGTTTGGGTGACTGTGCAGGTGTGCATGTGCTTTGGACAGGTAGGGGGCAGGAAGTGTGGATGGGGCAGAGGTGGGAGGGGTGAGGGACTGTTGGAGGAGGGACACTGCTGCCGTCAGGGAGGAGTCCATGGACTTATTGCTCCTCTGTAGGGCAGACATACCCGTCGAGATGCCCTCCATGAACGACACCAGCTGTGTCAACAGAGTGGTGTGTGCATGGAGGACACTCAGCATTGCTGTCTGCCCTACATGGAGCTGCCGAAGGAGGTACACAGACTCCTCACTCAGGGCAGCAGGGGACACAGGGGCAGGGGGTGCGGTGCCTGGCACGAAGGAGACACGCTCCCGAGCACGGGAGCCTCCACGGACCTCAGGAATGGGAGCCAATGGGAGGGCGGTGGTGGTGGTGGTGGTGGTGGTGGCGGGGCCAGACAGACTAGCTGGCCTTTGGTGGCTGCTGAGACCCGCCTCCACAAGGGAGTCATCCTCCGAGCTGCTGTGGTCCTCAGCTGAGGTGGATGGTGCTGAGGACTCCTCGGTGTGGCTCCCCTCGCCCTCCGTGCCACTGGGTCCCTCTGACCACTCGTCCGATGCTGACCCAGTCTGGCTCCGCTGCTCCTCCTGGTCCATGGAGCTGTCCCCTCCTGTGGCCGTGGATGTATCTGCAAACAATTAGGGAAACAGACAAACATCAGTCACCTGCACTGACCGCACACACCACAGTAAGTACAGCACATTACAGAGCAAGCCCTGGCATCCTTAGTTGAACATTGCCTAAAGTCCTCACACAGATTCGGGGAAGCCAATTGTCAGTCTGATGGTCAACCATGGGACTCACACCCCTCCTGCCCTTGCACCCATCTGTCTGGTGCCTGTCTGATGGTAAGACCCCAGTGTGGACACATGCACCACCTACACAGTTGTTGGACATTGCAGGGAACACGGTGAAGTATGTGAACATGCACACATCACATCTCTTGCCACTGAGTCAGTGCAGGTGTCCGGATAAAGGGATGGCCAGAGTCTAAATAGAAATGCATGTGATGCATACCAGCACCAGACACCATGATGCACCCATGTCCGGATAGTCAATGCCACAATGGGGTGCATGTTGCACATGTCACTCCCCTGCAGGATCAGTCCCAGGAAGTTTAATGCCATGACACAGGAATGCGTGCAAAGTCATACATTACTGTCTCAAGTCACATGGCCATGGCAGCCAGCCAACAACAGTCTGCACTGTGTCACAATCCGAGGGCATGGGGAATGCAAGTTATGTGACTGACAAGTGCACATGTCCATCCCCCAAAAACCACATCATCTGTACTACTATTTGTCCACGTCATACCAACTGGACATATGGGGGACATGAAACACAACTCTCTGAACATGAGCACCTCACAGTGTGCTGTGAATGAAAATACAGCTGCCT
Source organism: Calotriton arnoldi (assembly GCA_963921515.1). Lineage (NCBI taxonomy): Eukaryota > Metazoa > Chordata > Amphibia > Caudata > Salamandridae > Calotriton > Calotriton arnoldi. Next base: position 386,379 of record CAWUFW010007042.1, on the reverse strand, counting down.
GAAAGTCACAGTCGCAAACACCTGTGTGCACAGTCAAGTGATCAGACACCTATAAGTCACAGAAGTATCGTCTATCATGGTCACATCTCCGATGGCATGCTGAGCCCTAACCGATAAACATACCAGTAGTCCTGACAACGAAGACACAGCACAATGAGACAGAGGCAGACACCTGAGGGTACATTTCACTGATCACAACATGCCAGATGATACACGGGAGTGGGAGTACAGAGTGTATTGTATGCCCTGGAGTAGGCATGACTGTCCAGCTCCACCTGTAAGAGGGATGAGTCCTGGACAGTAGGCAGGTGGCTAAGCATGTGTGACACACTGGATACACATACTCCTGAGGCCCAAACATTGTTCCCACCAGCAGCATGGGTGTGTGCCAAATTCCCCAGGGACATGTGGTGAGTCAGAGCAGCAAGCGGACCACATATCAAAGTTACACCCAGATTACATGTCAGAACTTAGGCATTGTGTAAGCAATTGACCCACCCATGAATCGCACAACATAGTCACGGGAACAAATGCTGTCCCCCACCTTGAGCAAAGCTAAATGCAATGACACAGTCCCCAAATGACACAATTTCCTGACTATAAGGGCCACACATATGCGTATCAGAGGAGAAGTGGGCATGTCACAAATGAGGGACATGGGTCCTGGACCACATGACTGATGTACTGTGGAAGTTTAACCAGGCCAGAGGAGGGCACATAGCATGTCAGACAAAGTGCACAGTGCAGTCATGGACTCACCCCCTCCTTGCTGCTGTCTGGCCTTCAGCTGCCCATCCAGGTCAGGGAAGACCACCGCCAGGATCCGGAGCATGTGGGGGGTCAGGGTCCGGTGTCCGCCCCTCCTGCGAGGAGGCGACAGCTTCAGCTGGACCCTTGCGATCCTCCGGGTCCAGCCACGAAGGTCCTGCCACCTCTTCTGGCAGTTGCGGATCCTGCGCCTGTAGACCCCCACGGATCTTACTTCCCGGGCGATGGTCAGCCAGATTTCCTGCTTCTGGTGGGCATCAACCTGTGAGGATGACAAAGTGAAAAGGCCATTACTACACATGCAACATATACGTGCATCACACAGTTGGATATACATGTCTCAATCACAGGGGCATATGATGTACACAGGCAGTGCAACAATGGCTATGAACAGTTTGCCAGCAGTCACTACATGGTATCATTGCATGGGAAGTAAACCTAGTTGGAATGCACTGTTACTGCACTGTACCAGTTCAGTGCATGTAACTACACACTTTGGGGTGTGACAACTACTCAGTGAGCATGCTAGCCAGTGGTGTGCACACTGAAAGTCCTGCTAGTCAGACAACATGCACAATTAGTAAGGCAGTGGACAGCACACTCACCTGCTCCCCTGGTTTCCCATACAGCTTGCTGTACTGTGGAAGGAGGCTGTCCAGCAGGGCCTGGTTCTCCTCAAGGCTGAAGGCTGGGGCTCTCTCCACAGTACGTGCCATTGCAGGAGCCAGAGGATGCATAAACAGCAGCAGTGTTGGTGGCAGATGTCGTCCTGGAGCATGTAGTGCAGGCAAGTGAGCTCTCAGGGGAACAGCCAGCATTATATGTGTGCTGCAGAGGCAGATACTGTCCCATGTGTCCAAAGTGATAGGTCCAAGTCGTTTGCATCTTCTGAATCTGACCAATCCATGGAATAGCAGCACTAATACACGCCCACAGCATCCTTCAAATCTTCAACTTCATGACACCCATGATTTTGCAACATTGTTGTGGCTGGCCAACTAAATTCACTGCATCAGACTCGTTGGAGCTTCGAAAACGCGTCCCTTGCCATGCCAGGCCCCAGCCAACGTGTGCACACCGATCGGTCCATTGCTGTACAATGCGTATTCCGGGTACAACGCGTACCCGCACCCATCATATGCAATGGGCCGGCCGGGCACACCGATCGGTCCATTGCTGTACAACGCATACCCGCTCACAACAGATGCAATGGGCCGGCCGGGCACACCGATCAGTCCATTGCTGTACAACGCGTATTTCGGGATACAACGCGTACCCGCTCACAACACATGCAATGGGCCGGCCGGGCACACCGATCGGTCCATTGCTGTACAACGCGTACCCGCTCACAACAGATGCAATGGGCCGGCCGGGCACACCGATCGGTCCATTGCTGTACAACGCGTATTTCGGGATACAACGCGTACCCGCACACATCATATGCAATGGGCCGGCCGGGCACACCGATCGGTCCATTGCTGTACAACGCGTACCTGTACAGGTCAGTCGCATATGTCACCATGCTTGTCACTGGTGAACGTATGCCAGCCACATATACCTGCCAGAGACCCAGGGGCACACCTACAACACCACACCCAGTCCACACTGTTTCCTGAGGCATGTAAGGCTGCATTTCCTTCTCTGTGTATGGGGGTTAACATGTGGTTTCTGTGGTGGCACTTGTGGGCAGCCACACCCAGGCTGTGCATGTGTTCATGGGGACAGGGTCCTTGGTGTGTTGTGCACATGACCACTGTGATGTGCAACAGTTCATTTTGGAGCATGTGGCATGGTCACATTTCCAGGTTGTGTATGTGTATGACATGTCACATACCCCCAGAGTCCCATGTGGGAAGGCATGTACGTCACAGGATGACCCATTGCCACAATAGTGATGTCCCTCCACAGTCTGTGTGCATGTTGTGTTTCCGATGTCACTGATTCCATGTGCACGATGGGAGACAGTCTCCACATCAACGTTGTTTGTGCATGGACTTTGATGTTGTGCGTCACTGGCGTCCATGTCTGTCCTGCGGATGCGACAGGGGCCACTACCTGTGGGAGTCATGTTTGTTTTTCTGACGTGTACATGATACGCCATGTCATGCCAGTGTCCATGTGGCAAGACAGGGTCACTGGGAATCTACCTGTCAATGATCTGTGATGCCTGTGGCGCATCTGTCCAGACATGTCACTGTGGTGTGTGTGTGGAACGTGACAGCAGTAAATGGGTACTGTGACACAGCCTAATGGTTTCCCATAGCACAACCTGGTACCTGTTGTGCACACATGTTGTACTGAGAAGTTAGATGATGGCCATGTAGGTGCGAGTTATGTCCGACAGAACGGCACACACATCAAGTACTTGTGTCACGTAATGATGTATCATGTGAAATTGAGTATGGTGAATGGCACATATGTGGGGTGACTGACAATCTTTCTTCCTTCAACCTATGCACTGCAGGGCTCCAGCTGTCCATAGACCATTCCCTGACCTGGCAACGATGGTGGAACGTGACAGCATCCGACGGTACCGCTTCACCAGGCAGCTGATTGAGGATTTGGCAGTGCGCTTGGCACCACATTTGCAACCTGGCCGGACGTACCCTACGGCGCTGACCCCCAAGGTGAAGGTAATGGCAGCCCTACACTTCTTTGCCACCGGTACCTTTCAACACACTGTTGCGACTGCCGGTGGGATGTCACAGACTATGTTCAGCCGTGTGCTACGCGATGTTTTGGAGGCAATGTTGAGATGCCTGAACCAGTACATCTATTTCCCAACACGTCAACAACTCACTGACGTCAAGAGTGACTTCTATGCCCTGGGGAGGATGCCACATGTCATTGGCTCCATTGATGGGACACATGTGGCTTTGATACCACCACAGGCACATGAGCAGGCATACCGGAACCGTAAACATTACCATTCGATCAATGCTCTGGTGGTATGTTTAGCAGATATGAGCATCACACATGTGTGCGCCCGTTTCCCTGGTTCAGCACACGATGCCTACGTGATGAGGAGTAGTCGCATCCCGAGGATGATGGCACAGATGCAGAACCAGCGTGCCTGGCTTGTCGGTGTGTACTGACTTTGTACCATTGTGTGTGTTCTGATCTGTAGTATTCCACCCACTTTTCCAAATCAGCTAATGTGCACTTGTCTGTCCGTAGGTGACTCCGGATACCCCAACATGCCGTGGTTGCTGACACCCCTCAGGAACCCTGTGACACCAGCCCAGATGCGCTACAATGAGGCACATGGTCGGACCAGGAGAGTGATAGAGCGGACCTTTGGTCTCCTGAAGAGCCGCTTCCGCTGCCTGGACAAGACAGGAGGGGCCCTCCCATATGCCCCAGCAAAGGTGTGCAAGATTGTCATCGTCTGCTGCATGCTACACAACCTGGCAGTGCGGAAGGAGTTGCCTCTCATCCTGGATGACGATGACCAACGTCCGCCACCTGTGGAGGATCCTGGCCTGGACCACGATGCCAGTGATGATGATGATGGTGATGTCCGCACACAGCTCATCACCAACTTCTTCAGCTGAATGTGAGTATCCAGGGAGATGTAATGTGAATGACGTGAGTTTGCATGATATGTGTGGGTGGTGCTCTGGTGCTGTTTGAGTGTGGCCATGTGCTACTTGACTGGATGCGTGCAGCAATGTGTCCTTCCAGGTAGTCTGAACTCCCCAACAGTTTTGATATGCTAACTTGGTTTTGTGTAGTTGTCTTGTGACATGTATTGGGCATGAGTATTGCAGTACTGTCCTGTTCTACAGTGATTTTAACTGTGTGTCATGTCTGTCCTTCACAGGGTGCTTACTGAGTACTTTGGTCAACTTGGATCCCCCGACACCATGATTCAGCTTTCAGGGTGGCAGCAGTAGTTGGCCTACAAGTGATGTGCCACACACCCCTGGACTTCATATCTTCTGCACTTGTTGACTGTGTGGCCACTGCCACGTGGGTAAACCTTGCATTTGTAGTGGAAACAACATGTTGCAAATGTGTAATAAACCTGTGCTTCACTTTGGGATGTGCGTTGTCTGTGGTCACACATCTGACTGACATTTGCTTACTGCACCTGTGGGCTAGTTGACACAGACTCTGAATAGGTGTGGTGTCTGTGCATTCCACTGTATTTCCTGGCAACATCACTGTGGGCGATGAGTCCGATGGCCCTGGTGTCTGTGTTGTGTAGCCCTAGTGGTGTGTCTCCCTCATATGTGTCACGTCACCATGACTCACACGACGGTGTTGTACTTGCTGTAGCAGTTAGCATACACAGTGTAATTTAGCAGAACATCATCACCATAACAGTATCCACATTTGAATAACAACAGTGGCAAGTATGGTGTACTAGTGATTTTATTTACAGAAATGTGTGTGTGTATAGTGCACAGGATGGTGGGTGCTGTACATTGGGATTGGGATCCAAAGTTCCCAGATGAGTTGGAAGTCTTGGTAGCAGAAATGTCCTGAGTGAAGTCCACAGTCATATGATACATTAGTCCAACTTGAACTCCCCATGTCATGTGGGAAAGTAGTGTTGCATTCGACAGGGTGAAACGTTTGCACACAAAGGAGAATTTCCGGAACAGGTGTTGGCTTCCTGGGGGATGTACGTGGCCATCAACCTCTCAGTTTTCCTTCCTCGGACGACCCCTCTTCTTTGGGGGGGACCCTCACGTGCAGGCTGCGGCGGTGCAGGGGACTCTCCGCCAGAGTCCTCCTCCCTCCCTGTGGCGGTGTCAGTTGTTGCAGCACCAGATGTTGTGGGCACACAGGGAGGTGTGGCCATGTTGGTGCTAATCTGGCGGAGGCATGTCAATATGTCCCTATGCACCGCTGTGAGTTCTTGCAATGTGTCCCACTTGGACTCCATGCCCGACATGTGTGTCTCCACACGGGCCATGTGTGTCTCCACACGGGCCATGTGGGAGTCCAAGCGGGCATGATGGGCAGCCTGCTGCTGTTGTATGTCCTTGAGGATCCCCACTACCTGTCTGACCTCTCCGGTGCTATCCTGGTACGCATCAGCGATGCGTGCCAGTTGTGGGTCATCATGCAGTCCAGACCCCTCTGCAAGCAGCGACCTATGTCTACCACCCCTCCCACCACCCCTGGCGACACGTGCAGGACCTGCGGTGGCACGCACAGGTGACCCGAGGCCCACTTGGGGGTTGTTAGTGGTGTTGTCATCCGTTGCTCCACGGTGGGCCTGGGGCCCTGTGCTGTTGTCAGCGGTGGTCCTTGGTCTGTCCGTGTCGGCGGGGGTGGTCTGTATGTTGGCAGTTGTTGGAGGGGTGGGTGCAGGGGGTGCAGATGTTGGTCCAGCTGGTGCTGCATGATGACTCACACCGGAGGTGCCAGGTAGGTCTTCGCCATCCGAGGAGGGCAGAGGCTGTTCCACACCAGTGAGCTCTGTGTCCCCCGGAGCCTGGGACAGGGACTCCTCCTCGCCTGCTGCTGTGTCCCCATCATCGTCACCTGTATTTGGAAGAGACACACATTGTATGTAATGTTTCTACAGACATCAATGGTTCACACACCTGACAGTTGTGACTGTACCTCTGGATGCGGGCATGTACATTGCATTGTCCTAAGTTGTCACAGTAAGAGGTTGATATTGGTGTAGCACATTGTCATGCATACCTGGGGCATTTCAATATGAATGTTGAGGTGTGTGCATGGCCAGCATTGGTTGTATTTGGTGGACATCCGGCCATCCTTCTCCACCTGGCCCAGTTATCCCACCATGAAGCATGCCACCCTTGCAGTGGGTTCAGGTTGACTCTCAGGATGTCATTCAGTGGTGTTGTGCTGTTTGTTGGTGCACAGTTCCCAGCAGGGCCTTGTGCTCCCCACAGCAGTAGCCAGTGTCAGCCATCTTGTCAGTCCTTATCCACTCCCTGTGATGTGAGCATGGTTCAGAGTGGTGTTGATGGGCCAATTGTGAGGGTGAGCAGTATCTGTGACTCCAACTCCCATCATGCTATTGCCTACACCCCCTTCCCAGCATGCCCGTACTTCCTTCCTTTGGACTGTGCTTCCCTGTGGGGTAGTGTGCCTGTGCTGACAGGAAGGCTGACAGTGTTGTCCTTGCGTTTGTTTGGCTACAAGTCCCAGGTGTGTCCCTGTGCTTCACACAGCATTACCCAGGGTGGTGGTTCTTTGTGGGATCTTCATTTGGTATGTGAGGCATTGCATTCTCCCAGGTGGGTTATGTGGAGTTTGTGTTGAGGGGGTGTGTGAGGTGAGCTGCTTGTAACTATGGTCAGTGCTGTGAGTCCTCCTTCCCAGCCAGCCAGATATCCCACCATGCAACGTGCTTGCATTGCAGAGAGTGCAAGTTGGCTTTCAGGATGTCAGGCAGTGGTGTTGTGCTGTTTGTTGGTGCACAGTTCCCAGCAGGGCCTTGTGCTCCCCACAGCAGTAGCCAGTGTCAGCCATCTTGTCAGTCCTTATCCACTCCCTGTGATGTGAGCATGGTTCAGAGTGGTGTTGATGGGCCAATTGTGAGGGTGAGCAGTATCTGTGACTCCAACTCCCATCATGCTATTGCCTACACCCCCTTCCCAGCATGCCCGTACTTCCTTCCTTTGGACTGTGCTTCCCTGTGGGGTAGTGTGCCTGTGCTGACAGGAAGGCTGACAGTGTTGTCCTTGCGTTTGTTTGGCTACAAGTCCCAGGTGTGTCCCTGTGCTTCACACAGCATTACCCAGGGTGGTGGTTCTTTGTGGGATCTTCATTTGGTATGTGAGGCATTGCATTCTCCCAGGTGGGTTATGTGGAGTTTGTGTTGAGGGGGTGTGTGAGGTGAGCTGCTTGTAACTATGGTCAGTGCTGTGAGTCCTCCTTCCCAGCCAGCCAGATATCCCACCATGCAACGTGCTTGCATTGCAGAGAGTGCAAGTTGGCTTTCAGGATGTCAGGCAGTGGTGTTGTGCTGTTTGTTGGTGCACAGTTCCCAGCAGGGCCTTGTGCTCCCCACAGCAGTAGCCAGTGTCAGCCATCTTGTCAGTCCTTATCCACTCCCTGTGATGTGAGCATGGTTCAGAGTGGTGTTGATGGGCCAATTGTGAGGGTGAGCAGTATCTGTGACTACAACTCCCATCATGCTATTGGCTACACTAACTTCACCAGCATACACAGAATTCCTTCATTTAAGTGAGCTTCCCTGTGAGGTGGTGTTCTAGTGGTGGCAAAATATCAGGCAGTGTTTGTTGGTTATATTTGTGCCACTGCCTTGCTCTATTTGTTGTTAGGTTTGTACATGTCATGACACAGTTACATATCACTATGAGATGGCATGTATTGTGTTTATCTAACTGACATACACATCTTGGGATGATTATCTTTTGGTTGCTGTTGATTTGCTAGGGGTGGATGGTTTGACTGTCCCCTTGACAGTGATGTGTGTGTATTGGCACACAATATTGTGTATATTAGTTGTGTACTCACCAGGCTCTGGGATGTCTGTTAGTCCATATACGCTCACTGGTGGTAGGATGGCCCGCACCTTCTCCTCCCAGGGCCTGAGGTATACTGGTTTTGCAGGAGGGCCACTGCCGGTGTGCTGGCTCAGGAGGTAATCCTTCTTGAGTAGGTCTCTGACCCTCCTGCGCACATCATACCACCTGTTCTGGATGTCTTCCTTTGTGCGCAAACATGGTGATTGTGCGTTCACCCTGTCGACGATCCTCGCCCACATCTTGGTTTTCTGCGACATGGGGGTCTGTTGGACCAATGTGCCAAACAACTGTGGCTCTACCCTCAGGATCTCGTCTACCATGACTTCCAATTCACTATCTAGGAACTTTGGATTCTTCTTTAGGGGCATGGTGATGGGTGGTGGTGGTGGTGATTGATGTGTGTGTGTGCAAGTGAGGGTGTGTGTGTGTAGGTTTTGCTGTGTGTGTGTGAGGGTGCTATTTGTTGAGGTGCTAATGGTGTGTGGCTTTTGTGTTGGATGAGCTGTGTGTGTGTCTGTGTTTGCTGTGTGATGGTGTTCTGTGCTGGCAGGTCAGTGGGATTTGCAAAGGATCATGGTAGGGATTTGTGGGCTTTATGTAGGTGGAGTTGGGGGTGTGTCCTTGTTCCATTTTTTTCACCCCTGTATTTGTTGGCTTTGTCATTGCTTGTTTGGCCCTTTTTTTTGGTATTTTTTCATTTGTGATTATTGTGCATGTAGGAGTCGTTCTTCTGACCGAGTAGGACGTTGCAGTTGTCTCGTGCGCGCCTCTCCGAGTCGTTCCCGCTGTGTTTCAGCTCAGTTTCATATGCGGCGTACGCGTCGGTCGCGGAGTATTGTGTTTGTTCGGCTGGGTTTGGTATGCGTGTCGGTCGTACGGCTTGGGCTCCGTACGAATCGGTCTGAATTTGCACCCATTGCATCGTACTGCGCGGGTCGGAGTTCGCGGGTACGTTTCGTTCAGGTTATTTCCTGATGCGTGTCAGTCGGTTCGATTCGCGTGGTTTCCCGGCCGGATAGCTTGTTTCCGGCCGGGTCGGTCGTTCGCCTTGTGTTCCGTGCGAGTCGGTCGTGATTCCCATGCATTTCATCGTACTTCCCAGGTCGGGCAACGCCGGTACGTGTCGGTCGGACTATAATCCCGTACTGAGTCGGTCGGTATTTTTTCCGGCCCGAATCGGATTCGGCCCCTAAGCAGGATATTTGTATTGCTGGGACTCGTACTTACAAAACGCCGAATTGCCATATCATGGATGAGTTCCGCCCCATCACGCACAACAATGTGGATGAGAGACGTAGGCAAATGGGCGACTGCAGAAGCAGTGCGAATGAAACAGGTTAGGCATGATGAAAAAGTGGAGGATGACTTATGAGCGTGGGTGACAATGTTAATGGATACGAGAGGTACACAACCACTTTACAACACCTCCTGGTCTGGACTCTCTCCGTTAGGATCATCCCAAAGATGACAGAAAGGAGATGGGCGGCAATAGGATAGAAGATGTGAAGATACACAATAGGCAAATGATGGAAACAGGAGAGATGTACTGCTAGCATAATGACACGGAAATGGGTGGGAAGGGAGGATTAGTTGGGGGGTTAAAAACAGTTTTTTGGGCGATAAAAGTATTGTTTATGAATAGTACAACATGCATGTTTACGATTACAAATGAAGTAGCAACTAACTGTCTATTAAGGACTGGGATGGAGAGGGGGAATGTCTCAAATACGTATCTATACTTGATAACGTCTTTATATGTTTTAAAAATGCCAATAAAGATATTTTAAAATAAAATTTAAAAAAATCATGTTGTCTCTTCCCTTTCCTTCATTGGAAATGAGCTTGATCCCCCCTTTGTCATAATTATTTTTTATATAATACCTGACTTGTCCTCTGATGCAGGTCTCTCAACATTCCACTCCTGCTCAAGGCCTTACACTGCCGTCTAGTGATAGTGCCAAATAACAGCAAGAGTCTTTAAAATGCCTTTTTAGGTCTCGCCTAGCGTTGCAGCGCATGCGCTGCCCGCTCGGCGAGATTTATTGTTAACAAGGACTTTCAGAAGAGGGCTTTAAGCCCCGCCCCTCATTTCCATTGGCTGGCGTCACCGTTTATGCTAAACGGTGGCCTGCCATTGGAAATGAGGGTTTTTGGCTCACGCCCTTTGGCCTCCGATCCGGACTCGGTGGCCTGCTTTGCTGCTGTCGCAAAGCACTTTCTTATCTTTATGGGGCCATGTGTTTCTAATTAGAAACACATGGCCCCATAAAGCTAAGAGATCGATGCTTGTTTTGAAGACAGCAGTCGTGCGTTGCGTTCTGTGAAGTTGCACAGCCGGTGCCTTCGGGTTGGAGTGTGTGTCATGTTTTTGAGAGATGATGGTTTACGTTTGCACAACAAGGTAAGGCTAGTGGTTTTTTTTTATTTGTGTTATATGTGCGTTCCCCTCTTGTCATCCTTCCTCTGTTTCCTTCCTTCCGCCTTTCCTTTCTCTCAGCCTCCTCCTCTCTTTGCGTTCTTTCCTCCGCCGGCCCACATCTCTTCCGCCCGCTTCCCCTTTCCTCTCCCTCTCCCCCTCCCCTCTTCCTCTCTCTCGCTCTCTCTCCCTCCCTCCCTCCCCGCTCGAGTGGTGACGCACCCCCTCAGCCTGGCTGGCTCTGCCTGCTCTGTCCCTCCTCCAGCTCAGTGTGTTCGGCTTGGTGTTTGGGCCTCTCCCTGCTCTGTCCGGATCTCCGCTCCGAGCGTGCCTCCTCCCCAGAGCCTGGAGAGATGCGGCGCTGAAAGCCCCGTGCAGCAGGCGGAAGCAGTCGGAGCCTTGCCCCCTCCTCGCCCTAGAGAGCCGGGCTCTGGCTGCAGGGGATGCCGGCCGAGAGTGCAGGAGGGGCCCTGCCGCCGCCCGCCGTGCAGCCTGTGGATTGGGATTGCCGTTTCCCCTGGAAGGGACTTGGCCTGCTGTGTTTTTTTCGGCCTTTTAACAGAAGTGTTGTTAATGCGTCCGGTGGTACCTTTGTGACACAATGGTAAAGTCGCAACAGATGATGAATCGTATAATGAAACATGGACAGGGCAAGTAATCAGAGACAGAGACATAAAACTGACTTCATTTAGATTTGCCTTCTCTGCCCTGTATGCATAGTACATACATACATGATCACATGTTCACGGCAGTGGAGGAGGGGGACCAGGGACTTGGGTGTCCCAAGTTGTGAAGTTAAGGTCCCACCTGAGGGGCGGTGGCTGCCGATTTACGAGGTCCATTTAACAGAGCCTTGAGATATCTGCGGATTTATACGAGTGCTATATAACGGCGTCTTGCGATATCTGCTGCTATATTGGAGCGCTATATAACGACGCCTTCAGATATCTGCTGATTTATAAGAGCGCTATATAACGACGCCTTCAGATATCTGCTGATTTATAAGAGCGCTATATAACGACGCCTTCAGTTGTCTGCTGATTTATAAGAGCGCTATATAACGACGCCTTCAGATATCTGCTGATTTATAAGAGGGCTATATAACGACGCCTTCAGTTAGCTGCTGATTTATAAGAGCGCTATATAACAACGCCTTCAGTCTAGCTGTAAACTATACTGGCAGGTTCCTGGAACGAGGGGGGGGGGGGGCGGAGATTTATTTATTTATTTACTTGTGGCCTTAAGGCCTGAGCTGCCTCTTTGGAACCAGGCTTGAGTCCCGGCATCAACGCCACATCCTGTGATTCTAGACAAATCATTCAATCGCCCACAATCCTAAAAAAAATCTGACCTTATGTGATGTGATCTGGTGTTCATGTAAAGCGCTCTGATGCCTTTGTGCCAAGTTCGCGCTATATAAAACTGCAAAAAAAAAGATATGGGTGGTGAGGGGGTAAGAGCTGCTGAGGAGACATGAGTAAACAGAGAGACACCCTGTGCGCCATGCCATTAGGCAGATCGAGGGTTTGGTTTGCAGGGGGGTCCCTGGGGAGGAGGAACAAAATATAATTGTCAACAGCACAGGAATAAATTGAGACGCCGCACAGAGGAAATAATGTCCCCGAGGGAGGCGGTGTATGAGGGGCCATAGCAGGGGTCCGAGGACAAGTCTTGTGGTAACCCGCCTGTAGGGAGGGCGGTAGTGCGATGACAGCGACGGGGGCCACACAGGACTCTGGAGACAGAGCTGATTCACTCAATTTGTAAATATCAGCTTTCAGGGGATGTAATAAATGAAGGAGTGTTAGTGAGTGAGCTGAGAGAACAACTGGCATACAGAAACAGAGAAAGAATGAAGTGTTGGCTAGCGGCGGTAAATGGGGACGGAGGGGCCATCGCCACAGTAGCGTAAAGGCCGCAAGGGGTTCTGGGTAGATGAATGACTGAAGAGAGAGGTGAGGCGAGGCAGGGCCCGGGGTGGCGGCAGCTCAGGGGAATTAATAATTAGAGAGAAGGGGTATCGTTGGAGGGTAGCAGAGCCGGGTAAGGGGATCATGGCATTCATTCTTTTCTCATTTATGTCTGTCAGGTTGTGATGCATAAGGACCCGCAGCAATCTATGCTTTTACCACAGCTCTAAGCCAGACAGTATTTATTGAAGCACAGCGCCCAGCTATTCAATGTGCAAGCACAATACTGACGTTATTTCATGTTTAAGGGGTTCTGTCTGCTTTGTGTGCTTTAATACAGTGCTAAGAGCGCTCCATGTCTGAGTACAACTTAAGGCACAGGCAGGGCAACTGATGTGTCCAGAACCCCACGGCCTTTCAACAAGTGCCCGAGCCGGGACTCGCACTCTGGGTCAGGAACGACGCCTCGAGGCCCATCTCCTGCACTCTGACGTCATATCAGGGCCCGGGGAGTCCGCCCTTCACCTGCAGCACCTGCGGGCCTCCACATTACCAGGCACTGTCCTTGCTCAGCGTCTGCCACTTTACACCGCAATGGTCGTGCCCCCGCCCCAGCTCTGCAGGCGGTTCATGCATCTACCACCCCCCTGTGAAGAAGGGGCGTGAGCCTCCTCTGCGACCCCTACCTCGGGCCCTCCTGCCAGACCTGGGCCAGGATACTCTGCACAGAGCAGCTGCACGTGCCACTGCTCAGCCTTGGCATCTCGCATCACAAGACTGGCAGGCGCGCGCGCCGCGTGCGGGTGTGCCATGTATTTATATAGGTGTCAATGCCTGATGTGCAACCGAGCACCCGAGGAAGGGAGCAGCGACGGAGGAGGCAGCCGTGGAAGAACAGCAGTCCCCGGTCTGGGAGGGAGGGAAGGGGGAGGGCCAAGTAAAGCCAGTGCTTAGTTTGCAACAACAAAAACAAGCATTAAAAATGCAATAGGTCTCGCCTTTTATTAAGTTAAAGCCATTTGCTTTGCTATACAATACCATTAGCAAAGCAAATGGCTTTAACTTAATCAAAGGCGAGACCTATTGCATTTTCAATGCTTGTTTTATCTTTGAACCAGGGTCACTTTGTTGCACTGAAAATCCTTGCACTAACTCTGGATTGTTCCCTTCCAACACTCCCCCATTCTAACACAATTTACAGAGATGACATTCCTTACCATAACATTTCACAAATCCCGTTTCTTTGAACCAGGATCTCGAATTTTAAAAGTAATTGCAATTAGTAAATAGGGCCCTATATTTGAGAAAATATCTGAAGTTGTGCTGGGTTCTGTTTTTCGGTGTTTTGACCCGGTTAGGGTCAAAACACCGAAAAACATAACCCAGTAAAGCGCAACAAAGCGCATTAACATTATAATCTCCGTTTAGTCTGTATTTGTTAACACTACCTAAGAGACATCTTCCTGGCAAACATATAGAGTGATTTTACAATAACACGGAAGAGCATCTTCATAAGTAATTGACAGAGTACCTGAGCAGACCGGCTCGGTGGCGCTCCAGTGGGGCTTGGACGCATTGATGCATGTGAGCACGTCGGGTCCTTGCAGTTCATATCCCAGATAACAATGGAAATGGGCCTTTCCGCCCGCGTGCAGATCCATTACTGTGACATCGCCGTAATCAGGCCTCCGGGGAAAGTTGCAGCTCAGCATAAAAACTACGAGACAACAAAAACATACATTTGAAAAGAAAGGCTCGGCGGCAGCATATGTCTTGAACGGGATGATAGAAACAGAGAAACAACAATGAAACAGATCCTCAAGTCATCATTTTTTCATGTTCCCCTTGTAATACAGAGAAAAATGGACAAGCATGTGCGGTGATCGTCCTGCAATCTATATTTTTTCCTGCAAGAGAACTCAGAAGCAGTGGGTTTCATCAGCAAATTGCTGTACGAATACATTTTTATTTTGATTGCACAGCAGCGTAGAAAGTAACATAAATAGAAAAAGACAAATACTTTATTTATTTTTGTTATAATCAGAACTAATTAGACCACGACTAGAAGCACTAACATAGGGGGAGCAGAAGAAGCCAAAATGCAAACATCTGAGCACCCAAGGAGAGCAAAACCTTTCTTTACAATTATGTACAATGCATCCTTTTACATATCCAGTGGTGCAACATCAAGTGATGGGCATGGTACTCTGCAATTGAAGGAATCTGTAAAAAGTGCCAACGCTGGTAGCCACTCAGATCTACAAGTGTCCGAGATGGGGCCCTGGTCGAGGTGAGGAGACATCTGCGGAAGGGGGTCACCTGCTGCCCGGGAGGATACATCTCAGCATATATAAGGCTCATGTCTTTGTCCTTAACATGCTTTTGGACAATCTTAACACCATCAACTTTCCAACTTTACCCGTTGGCTTGAATAACACACACAACATTATTTCCTGGTGCCTGAACGTCAATGTGTCTACATAGCGCTTGCATTGGTTTGAGGTTTTCATAAAAACAGTACTTCTAGGAAATTAAGATTGCTGTGCTGATACCACAGAATTTGCTGTTACTGTGAACTTTAAATTGCAATACTGACCCACTTTAATTGCTCTACATGTATCTACCACAAAAGGGTTAACTTAAAGGGTGAGTTAAGTCTGCTGGGGTTTGACCCTGTGACCCGCAGGATTCATAAACCAACTAGCTAGAAGGCATTGACTAACTGAGCTACCCCATAGGATGGGCTAGTGGTTGCCCCATGTCTACTGACACCCTTTAACAGGTCCAAGCTCTCTCTGTACCATTAATGCCTTTACTAGTCTTCCTGATGGCTAGGCAGGAGAAGTTACAATGGAAACCAATGACTCTTGACTCTGATTGGTGTTACATCAATACAGAAACCACACGATTACTTGCTTGTGTTCCAGGATCAAATATTTGACACAAGTCAAAGGACATGACCTCGTAAAATTCTGGGGCACACCTGCAGAATGTTGTGTTGCATTACGTCAGGTTACTTTATTTTTTCTTGATGCTTAAGAGGAAATTTCTACCATGAGCTGCAATTCTCTAGTTAATAACCCAATCTAAAATGTATGCAGTGTTTGAGGACGCATATCAAACTTTTATGGGACATATCCTGTCTAACTTTGCCTCCGTAGAATTTAAACCTATAGGCAGTTATCTGATGTGTTAGACCTGGCACCATTGGCGTGGGTCTCCCCTCCATTTCTCGCTTTTTGTCTCCTCTGTGTTTGCTGGTGTTAGATGCTCTGGGCGCTGTGCCACGGCCATTCCGTGCCACAGCGCGAATGCTCCCTATGGTAAATTGACTGTATGAATTGATGTTCCCATAATTGGCTCATTTGGTTTACCTGATAGTCTCTAGTATAGTGCACCGTGCGTCCCAGGGCTGGTAGACCGAATGCTGCTGGTGGGCCTGCAATCAATCAATCAATCACAGAATTTGTAGAGCGCACTACTTACCCGCGAGGGTCTCAAGGCGCTGGGGAGAGGGAAGGGGGGGGTGCTGCTACTGGTCGAACAGCCAGGTCTTGAGTAGCCTCCCTGAAGGTCAGCAGGTCTTGGGTCTGTCGTAGGCTTAGTGGAAGGGTGTTCCAGGTCTTGGCGGCGAGGTGTGAGAAGGATCTGCCGCCGGTGGTTGTTCTTCGAATGCGAGGGACGGTGGCGAGGGAGAGGTCGGCGGACCGGCGGGCAGCACTGATTGCGCCACCCACAGAAGCAGCTTATAAAGTGGAAAGTCGAATTTAGTATGCCTGAGCTCAGAATATTAAAGTACATCTTTTAGTGAGGGTTATTTCTATATTCTGTGTCTGAAAATACCACTTTGGGAAAGTGGGTATTTTCTTGCCTAAGTCTTCCAGTGTGCTCTGCTGGTATGTGTATTGGCCGTCTGGTTTTGGAGGGACAGGGTAGGCTGTACCCGACCTGGGTCGAGTAGAGGGATCTGCAGCTGGAGTATGGGGAGGGGTGACCCTTTGATCTGAGCAGGGCTGCGCCTGGCAAGGTGAATGATGGCTCCCCTTCCCACGGTGCGTCTGATGGCAGACCCCCTCTCCAAAAGGGCAGGATGCCGCCTCGTAAACAATGTGCCCCCAGGACCTCCCCGAACTGGTTCTGACTGGGTTCAGTGACTTGTGACTTTTGAGAGAACAAAGGCGAGGGGGGTATAAAGATGTGCACGAAAACCCCCCACGAGGGTGTTACTTCTGGATGCCAAGACAAACCTCAGTCCGTGTAACTAGAGGGAAAGGACTTTGAAACTTTCATCCATCTTGCTGAAGCAACTACCCAAGGGCCTGATTTGAGCTCGCCTCCTGCTGAAGTCTCAGGTACATTAGACTTCACCCATCAGCCGTCTGGATTCCTATTTGAGGGGGATTCTACCAGCAGGTGAGGCCTCTGTTGAGAATTCCAAAGCCTCTGGTTCTACTGCGGGGAACGCGGGCTGAAAGTCGCTATCGCTATTGAGGGCCGCTGCAGCTGAGGAGCTGTGCCGCTGAGTGCCCGCATTTGCCATCCTACGAAAATCATCGCTATCGCTATTGTGGGCCGCTGCAGATGAGGAGCTGTGCCGCTGAGTGCCCGCATTTGCCATCCTACGAAAATCATCGCTATCGCTGTTGTGGGCCGCTGCAGCTGAGGAGCTGTGCCGCTGAGTGCCCGCATTTGCCATCCTACGAAAATCATCACTATCGCTGTTGTGGGCTACTACAGCTGAGGAGCTGTGCCGCTGAGTGCCCGCAGTTGCCATCCTACGGAAATCATCGCTATCGCTGTTGTGGGCCGCTACAGCTGAGGAGCTGTGCCGCGGAGTGCCCGCATTTGCCATCCTACGGAAATCATCACTATCGCTATTGTGGGCCGCTGCAGCTGAGGAGCTGTGCCGCTGAGTGCCCGCATTTGCCATCCTACGAAAATCATCGCTATCGCTATTGTGGGCCGCTGCAGCTGAGGAGCTGTGCCGCTGAGTGCCCGCATTTGCCATCCTACGAGAATCATCGCTATCGCTATTGTGGGCCGCTGAAGCTGAGGAGCTGTGCCGCTGAGTGCCCGCACTAGTCACCACTTCCAGGATCTTGTTACCACCTGCGGGTACCGCTGGGTGTCCGCCTTTAAGCCCCGTCCCAGGATTATCGTGAGTGCACGCCGCGGACCGCTACAGCCGGGAGCTGTGGCCGCTGCGAGTCCGCCTGTCATCACCGCGGCTTCCTTGTGAGGCTGCGTGCCGTGCCCCTTACATCTCAGGTACATTGTGCATCACCGGGTCGCGTGGACCCCGGCCCCGAACTAAGTCCGTTCCACCCCGTTTCGAGTGCCTTTATTGCTTTTGAAGTGAATCTATAATTGTGTGCATTGTGGCTCCTTGAGTGCTTTTAGCCTCGTGTTCAGTCTATATAAAGATAACTATTTTTCTATAACTACTTGTGGTGTCCGTTTGTAGCGTCTCTCCTGTGTTATTGTGTATGGTCATAAATGCTTCACACACTGCCTCTGAGATAGGCCTGTCTGCTCGTGCTACGTTACCACAGGGTTGAGCAGGGGTTATCAAAGGGTGTAGCCCCCTTACTCTGACTTAGGAAGAAGGATCCCTATCTGGACCTCGGCGCCAGCCGCGGCCAACTGGAGATCCCCATTTCTAACATGATGTTAAAAAGGTTTTAGGGCATTAGAGTCCCTAATCTAGGTAGGGGCTACTTAGATGAGGCCATATTAGAATATCGGTTTTGTTACAGAAGCCAGAGAGTAACTATGTTTTCGAGTTTATGCAGGTCCAGCAGGTTAGGTGTGAATCTTTACTGAACATGGCGCCTCAGCAATGAATATTTCTTCATCTAAAAGCTAAGCTTAGCAGACATATTGGCGCACTGATCTATCGATACATTAACATATACACGTTCGATAAAATGATATGCCCTGTATTACATCACATTTGCTGCCTGCTGAGGCATTCACTACATTTTACTGCCGGGTCAAAGTGCTGAGCAGAGAGGGATTTTGTAAATAAACCCCTCTCCTCCCAGAAGGCAGGCATAAGATTCTATAGGTCTCTTCTCCCATCAGCCTGTCACTTTTGCCCAGCAGTATATTGGCCCACCAGCGGACTTGTCTGTGCCTGGAGGAATGGGGTCATGTGGTCTCTCCATCAGTCGAGGATGTCTCCAAGGTCTCCACACATTACGCCAGGACTCCTTGGGAGTTCTTCTGCAAATGTTATTCAAATTTAGACCAAAAAATGCTTTTCTAATATGAGATCTTCTAGTGCAAACCATGTCTGTACACAACATAAAATTGGTGCTGTGCGCTGGAATTAAAGGGGTCTTATTGGCATGAGGATGCTCCACTAAATATAAAGCCCCATCTACTCATCAACAAAGACAAACCGTTGTTCACACTGGCGGTAAAAACCCCAGTGGTAGATGCTGCACCCATTCTTACCAGGAATTGAATAATCTAGGGTTCATACAACCCGGGAGAAGGTGAACATACATTTGAGTAGTATGAACCACCCACTTACATAATATGGCCCAATGATTAACGCTCAATGTTACAAAATATGTAATACGATATAATGATAACATGTTTGATAAACTCTATTTTTTTAAAGGGAATTCAAACTTACTCTGATAATGAAGTTGGAAAGTGCCAATTCCTTCATCTTGGAAAGTCCTGAAGTAAACTGAGATTGTATTTGTTGGGCTTCTGATCACCTGACCTTCAACCAATAGAGTTTCATTGGCTAGCACGACTAGCCCATCTTCACCAACACCACGTATAGAAAGCTGTTCTCCCTCTGACAAGTTTACACTCTTTACCTGTGTAAAATAAAATATACACGTAAACTTTTTTCAATGGTTCCTCCAACAAATGTAAATACATCTGATACCCTGTTGGAAGGTGGATTATTAGTAGGGGTAAGTATGCCCTTACCACTAGCAATAAGGCCACCAACGCAATATAAGGTCCAGTCAAGGTCGCAATACATTAGCCCCTGGCTCAACCCTTGGTGGCTGGCTGCGAGCAGGCAGACTTAACTCTGGAGACAGGTTTGTAAAGCTTTTTATAAACCAGAACATTAAATAAGTAAGACACAACACAGAAGAAAAATCCAATACCAATTTATAAAAATAGGCAATATTTTTATCTTTAAAATGACACCCAAACGAAAAAAATCCAAAATAGGTAACCAGGGATATGAATTTTTGAAGATTAAACACTTTCTAGTACTTAAAAACATATAGCACCAACTTGGGACATCTGCTTACGCTTGATCTAGAAAAAGTCAAAGTTTGAAACTGACTGCGATGGAGCCCTGGTCGGATACACTAAGCAGGAGGCCATGGTCAAATATTTACCTTCAAACTTTAAAACTTTTCTGGAGAATTATATCTAGACGGCGAGCAAGGCACATCATCAGGCCAGATTCACTTGGTTCAGTGGGAGCCCCCGTTCAACTCCTGGAGTTCTTGATCTCCCGAGCTTTCAGCAGGAAAAAACTGAAATCTATGCCGGGTCGCAATTAAACGTAGTGGGCTTGACTCTCGACATTGGGTCGGTCCACTGATGGAGCTTTTCCTAACAGTTGCTCCAAACTTTTCCAAACTTCTGGGACTTCTTCCTGAAGTCCCTCTTGAGGGTTCAAAATGTCCAAAACACAAATCCAATGGTCTAGAAGCTCAGAGATGGTCTTTGGAAGTTTGGAACTACAATTCCCACAATGCACTTGCCCAATCCTTAAATGTCCACTGGACGCACTCTAGGCTAGGGACGTCTTTAGGGAGATGGGGCAGGGAAGCTCTGTTAACCTGTCGCTTTCAGGAAGTCCACTCCTTAGTCCTTTTTGAAGCAAGGCAAAGTCCTCAGGACTGTAGTTCCAAGTGTGCAGGAGGCGCAGTCCTTCATAGTGCAATCCTGTGGGGTGCAGACCAGGGTCCAGTAGGGCAGTCATTCTTCTCCTTGTAGTTTCAGGCAGCAGATTTGAGTTGCAATGCAGTTCTCACATATTTATTCAATGTTCTGGGATGACAAGCAGGGGGGTACCCCTGACCAATTGGGTACAGGGTGCCACCCAACAGTATGACAACTTCCTTCAAAATGAGGCATTTTCTTGTTCCACATAGCACTGAACTTTAAAATTCAGGATGGAGATGTTCTCATCTTGGGATTAAGAACTGGCTCAACCACCCCACTGGTGTGGCTCATTTCCCTTAACACTCCCATTCCAGTCCTCCTGCAAATTTCACTATTGGGGCTGCCATCTGCCGGGGGGAAGGGGTAAAGGAAGAGAGTAGGCGTGGCTGGTATTTCTTACTGTCCTGCTCTCTTTGAAGCCCAGTTCGATTTATGCAGCCCCCGTCCTGGCCTGTTCTCTGCAACTGCAGAGCTCCCCCCATAAAATAATCTCTTTCTCTGTGCAGGACGCTTATCACCTTATCAAAGCAGTTTGGCTAAGCCTGTTAAGGCTGGCCAATCAGGAGAGGCTGCTAGAAGCCTGGATTTTGGCTCACAGAAAATAAAGTTCTATAACTTCTCCTCTGTCTTAATTATGGTAAATTCAACAGTGGGAAGTTGTTGGATTTATCATTACCAATCTTTTTAGTCCTCGAAATCATATTTTAACTCACTCCTATCAATAGGTACACTGTATTACAGTATTCCCATGTTATCATATGGAGCTAAAATGCTACATTGGGGAAAAACGAAATTGACAGTTTTTCTCTCACCAGGGCATATAAAACATATATTATATTGTGCCCCCTTATAGTTACATGGCACCTCACCCCTGGGGCACCTAGGGAGACCTTAAGGGTTACTTATATGTACAATAAAAGGTAAATTATCTCTTTGGAAGTATCTTTAATTCCAAAGTAAAACTTGCATATAATTTACTTTTAAAGACAGTCTGCAAAGCGGGGCTACCTTTAAAAATGACAGCAGGCAACACAGCAGTGCACACTTCAGTGCAGGAAATCTACTGGGCTTCTAAACCTCCCAGCCCTATTATACACTAGGGACTTATAGGTAGTTTGATTCCCCTTCCCTTAATATGTACACTAGGGACTTACAGGGGTCTATCATTGCCAATTGCAATTATAACTAATTACTATATATCTTTTTAATCAGAGCACTGGTCCTGGGCCTGTTTAGCAGAGTCCAGGGCACAGTCAAAGTCAGTTACCACCAGTCAAAAAATGAAAGTGAAAAGGGCAAAAAATTATGACTTTCTCACTTACCCTATTAATCAAAATGTGCAGTCGACATTGCAAAATGTGTTGTGCTGCCAGGATGTCTTGCTACTGCTCAAAGGGAAGAAATCCCTTTTGTAATATGGAAGGCCCAGCAATTTACAGCGGTGGCATATGGCCATTTGGATGGGGTCATTACCAGTGCAAATTAGGGAAATCCCCTTTGGCATGTCTTTATTGGGAAACATGCATGGAGCCAACACAGATCAATGAGAGCTAGACTGCTTACCAACCAGGAGGGGATCTCCTTTTTGTGCATGTCAAATGTCTTTCGGGTGAAGTAGGGAAGGCCCTTTGGAACTACAGCACCTAACAACCACACTCATGGAGACTCTCATTCCATCAAAAGATCGAGTGGCCACAGCTCAGTATAGTAGTTTGTCAAACAAACACACTTTTGTGGTTGCTGTAGCTGCACTCCCACATGCGTGATCCTTCACGAAATACTAAAAACCCATCACAAAGGGAGAAAGCAAGATCCTGAAAGAGTGAGGTAAAGAGGCATATTGTATTGGATTAAAGAGGCATGAGGTGGGTTGAAAACTATGCAGGCTTGGGATTAGGTGCACTAACGATTAATAACACGGCTCCTGAGCAAAGCTTTGGGCACCGGCAATTTTTCTTACAAGCTGTGTACTGGCTATATCCAAGTTAATCAATTGCCTCAATCAGTTTCTCTTGGCTACTCATCTAATAGAGCAAAGACAAGGAGATGATGGATGGAGCGCTGAGACTTTTCAGACACTCACCCCCCTCCCCCCAGTCACAGATATGGGTTGAATCCATCATTGTTCCTTAGCTGACTTCGCCTGCCCAGTTCAGACCCAGCCAATGCAAATCAGCCTTGACCCTGTTCCTCATGGAAACAGTCCAGCCTGAACTGCCAAGACAGGTTTTCGCTGGACCAGAAACAAGCATCCTGGGACCGGTTTCAGAGTAATACCCCTCATCAGCCAGGCTAGCTTGAATGCAGAGGCAAAGTGAGCACGGGACCCACGTCTGGGCATACCCTACCAACTTAGGACGAACAAAGCAAACACAAGGAGATGATGGACTTCAAAGACTGAAACTTGTTAACCTCAGATGATGATGGATAAGACAATACAGGGGGGCTTGTTCACAAAGGATTAATTCAACATTTAAGACTCACCTACACTTTAAGAATGTAACTTACACTTGTGTAATTTATGCCTGATTCATAAAGCACTAAGCGGTATACATGGTTGGGATACATACCTGTAAAATACAAACAGTCCTGATTAAATAACGCACTCATACGCCTATACATAAATTTCACAAGTAGGTATTCTTTGGTGCTTTTGCATAAAAATGCAGAATATCACATGCTAATGTGCTGAGATATTCAGCTCTAATAAGAACCAATAAAGAAGTGCAGATGAGTATGCCACATATGAGCACGTCTCATATATAAGGTATACCTGAAATTTTGAAATCTAATCGCTGGTAAAAGTCGGGGAAAATAAAGTGTGGGAAAATGTAATAATAGGGCTGTTTTCTAACGGAAAAAGAAGACAAAAAGAATCCAAATTTAGAATGGAATTGTTTCCAATTTTCTAACCCTTATCTGCATACTCTGCAATGCATCCTTTACTATTTACTAAATAGAGTTAGAAAACAGGTGTGAGCGAGCTTTTCATGAGTGCCAGGTTACTCAGGAACGTGTTGTGGGACAGATAAGAGGCAAGGACATTTTAGGGCATAGACAAACTGACCAATTGCCTAGGGACCCTGTCTTCCAAGAGCACTCCGTTAATGCGATTTTCCTCTTTCTCCATGCCAACCTCTCATCTTATCTCTGCCTACTTCTACCTCAGACTGTCTCACTCTACCGGCCCCTACCTTAGCATTCTCTATCTTTTTATCTACCTCTCATTCTCTCCTCACTTATCTCTTGTTCTGTCATCTCTCTCCTACCAGATTTCACAATTTTTTTTGCACTCGCTCTACTGTTCCATTTCCCTCTAACTTACTCTTTGCCTCACCACTCTGATTTACCTTGCCTCTCCCTTTCTTTGTACCCCTCCTTTTTCTGCTTCACTTCTATCTCTATTTTGATGCACTTCATCTCTCACAGCCTCACCAATCATTAAATCCTAACCTACTTACCACCTCCTTTCTCTCTGTACCCCTCTCTCCAAATACATCTCTGTACCACCCTCTACCTCTCTTTTTCTGCCTCATCTATCTTTCTGACTCATGTCTTTCTCTTTACTTCAACTGTCTTCTTGTACTTTACTTCTCTTCCCCCCTCTCTACATATCTCTACATCTCTATGTACTTACCATCTCTCTTTATCTCAACATTAACTACCTCACCTCTCTCTCATACACCTAGTTCTACCCTATTTCTCGCTGTCTCTTTCCTATGACCTCACTTTCTCTCTATGACTCTCTGTGCCTACATCTAAATCTCTACCTCCTCAACCCACTCTCTCTTTTTCACCTCCCTCTCTACCCCACCCTTCTTTTGGCACATCCCTGACCTATTTCCATCTAACCCCCAAAGTATTTATTTTCTGTCTACTTCACCTCTCTCTCAACCTCATTTCTCACTGTAGATCACCTCTCTTCCTCTTGCAATCTCTCTTTACCTCTTCTTTCTCTGCCTCTTTTAGCCCTCCCTGTACCTCCCTCCTTTTCTACATCATTTCTGTAAGCCACATCTCACTCACTCTCTCATCTCTTTCTCCCCCCCTCTAGCTCACTCACTATCTAAATTCTCAATTTATCTCACCATGTAGTTGCTAACTCATCTGTACACCTATCCTCTCTTTCTACCTCTGGTCCCTCTACCTCACCTCTCTTACTCCTTTGCTCCATTGTCACTTGCTCTATTTCTCTACCTCTGCCTTTCTATACTCTACCTCTACCTCCTCTCAAATATCTCTTTCTGTACCGCTTTCTCTATTTCACCCCTCCCCCTTCTGAAGATTACCTCTCTGTCACTATACCTCTCTCGGTCTTTCTCTCTTTATACATATTTCTACCTCTCGACTTTGCCACTCTCTCTCTACCTTACATTCAGTATCAGCCTCACTTACCTTTACCAATGTCACCCATCTCTCCACTTCACTTGTTTTCTCTCCACAGCTCATCTTTGTTTCTAGCCTTTACCCATCTCGCACTATATTTTTCTGCCATAGCATCCTCTTTACCAAATCTGTCTTTCTATACGTCAGTTCTCAATTTGCCCTTCTGTCTACCTCATCACAACTCTGGACCTTACACACCTCTATACATTTCTCATTACTACACCTCTCTACCTTTCTAAAAACCCTAGCTCTCTCCATCTCATCTCTTTTTCTACCTTAGCTCTCTTTCTACCTCACTCTTCTCTGTATGCAACCCTCTCTCTAATTTCCTTCACCCTATCTCTTGCTCTTTATTTCTCTACTGCAATTTAAAATCTAACCTATCAATTCACCTCTCTTTCTCTATAATCTCTGCGTTTTTGTTCTCACTCCTATTTCTACTTTTCCTTTCTGGCTCCTTCACCTTTCTCTCTTTGCCTTACCGCTCCCTCTTTGTCACGTATCTCCCTCCCTCATCTCTATCTTTGCCCCTCTTCTGCCTTCTTCTCACCTCTCTAGCTATGTAGTTCGCATTCTCTCTTTGCCTATCTCTTGTCTCATGCCCAGTCCCATTCCTCATATTAGGCAGAGCCAAGGTCACTGTCTAGGTTTAGACGTTTACTCATAGAAAAGGGAACAGAGGAAAAAGACAGGGGAGCAGAAATAAGGAGAAAATGATCACATTTCATCCAATGAATGGCAAACGTGCCAGATCAGTTCTTTGATCTTCAGTGTTGCAGCGAGAGTGTCATTCGTCAGGGTGGATTTTTTGTGTGATTGAGATTGTACATCAATTAAAGCTACAATTTCAAGTGGTATGTGCATAATTCAGTTCACTAAACATTCACTCTGTCACCCTTAAGTACCTTTCTTATAGTGCAAGGAACAAGCTCATTAAACACTGAGCTGCATATGTACAAGGAAGTGACAGAATGCAGCGGTAGCCTTCTTGGCTTAACGCTGTGCTCCTCCACTTCTGAAATGTAGGGCTGCACCGTATTTACAGCAATACGGTGCAGCCCTGCGTTTCACCCTGCGCTAATTGCAGCTGCTTTGCACCAACGCAGGCACTCTTTTGCACCATTGTGCAATGGTGCCTGCATTGCAGGATAAGATTGTTACTGTGGGAGGAGAGGGAGAGGATGTGGCCTCACGGCCAGGGCTGCCAACTTTGGAGCTGGGGAACCAGGTTCGAGCCTCGGCGTCCGCTCAACATCCTGTGATTCTGGGCAAATCACTTAATCTCCCTGTGCCTACCAAAAAAAATGAATGTGTCCTTGTGTAACGTAACTGGTGCTCATGTAAAGAGCTCCAATACCTTTGGGTCGAGTTCACGCTATATACATACGCAAAAAAAAAGAAATGTGCAGGAAGGTGTGCCTTCCTGCACATACACAATCAGTAATGGTGTTTAGTAACTTCTGTGTGTGCTGCAGAAGGCAGCACACATAAAAGTTGCAACTCGTCATTTTTTTAATGATTATTTATGTGCAGGAAGGGACACCTTCCTGTACATAAACAATCAATGGCGTTTTGCTGTTTCTATGTGTGCTGCACAACGAAGCACACATAGAAACAGCAAACAAAACGAGGAGAAATAAAGCATTTCTCCTCGTTTCGCCAGAGTAAGACTAGGTTTTCCCTGGTCTTAATTTTGGCACTGCCCCATTTTTACGCCACCCTTGTAAATATGGGGCAGCATCAAAATCAATGGGTCTTGGGCTGGAACGCCCACCACAACACCCATTGCCCTCCCCTTTCACGCTAAGTATAGCATGAAGCGGTGCCTTATTCACAATTGTGAATAAGGCGAAGCCCATATCGCCACCACAACATCACTAAAAGTGACGTTATGGTGGCGATAGGGGCTTGTAAATATGCCCCTCAATTTCACGTGAATTATTGCTACAAGTCAAAATCTAACTTAGAAAAAGAAATGGCTTCATCAATGCCTTTTCAAACTTTCTTTAGTTACTATTTGGATAGCAGATGTTAGGCAGCTAGATCTTTTGGCTGTTTATGTGGTTCATGTTTCTGAAAGATTAACATATAATTCAATATTGTTTGCCATCATGCAGGTGTGAAGAACCAGAAATTGGTAATAAAGTTAAAACTGTTTCAAACAGAGAGTCTCAAAGTATGTGCTGCCAGCGTCCAAAAATACTTGAGATGACAGTGAAAAAAGGTGTAATTTACACCTTTGGAAGGGTGTGAGATGCAATTGCCAGCGTTTACACCTATTTTCATGAATCAGATCCTGTCTATTCAGAGACCTAGTGAATGTTGAAGATCTGTTGATCTCAATTGAATAATGATATTGGATAGATACGAAACCACTCTTAATATGATATAGCATAATAAAATATAAAAAATAAAATAAGATATGAAATAAGATCTAGTTTTTTTGTATATTCAAATAAATTGCAATTATTTTCGAAGGTTATAGGGAGTAGAAACTAACAGTGGTGGCTCCTCTGCTAAGGCGGAGGAGCGTCGCTCCACTGCTTTTAAGCAGTGTAACTAAGGAACAATAAAATGATAACGTGATGTTATTATCATTTTATTGTTTACATCTGCTTTGCAGGCGGTGGACGGGTGGGCGGGCTGCTCTGCTCTCAGAGCAGGGCGGGGGAGGAGTGGTTTGTCCACTCCGAAGTGCGCAATGACGCTTTCACCGGCCCTCTCGGGCTGGCCAAATCGGCATGCACCCTTTGCATGTTCTCCATGCAGGCTGCATTGCAGTCTGCGTGTAGAACATGCCCAGTTCCCCGGTTCCCGTCGGAGCACCGAGCCACGGCGCTCAGACCAATCACAATGCTGCATTGCAGTGTTGTGATTGGTTAGGGGAGTGTGGGTGCTTACCAATCACAATGCTGCGTTGCAGCGTTGTGATTGGTCAGGGGAGCCTGGCAGTGATTCCTTGTTCAGGGTCCGACGGAGGAGAGACGAGGGATGTGGCGATAAGGTAAGTGGTTTTATTTTATTTTTTATATTTTGTACACCCCTTCCCCCGCCTCACCACCCCTGATCTGTGCCGGCCACCACTGGAAACCATGTTACATTAACATCTGTGAATGTAGCAGTTTTCCTAGAATCATTCACTGTTTTGGTCTTGGAAATCTAAACAAAAAAGTTTGCACCTCAATACAAAAAACACATCTTTTAAAGATGAGTGTCACCACCTCACAAATGAACATATTTTATGTATAACTTTGAAAAGAATGAGTACATTAGTACATTAGTAATTAGTACATTAATAATGCTAATTCGCTAATTAAATTTGTAAAGCACAATCCCTCAGGAAGTGTACTGCAGAATTTATTTATATTATGTAACCAATTTCAGATGTGAGTTTGGAGGTGAATTTTGGGTTTCCACACATCCTTTTGTTGTATTATTGACCTAGAGGTAGAAGCGAAAGGACTGCTACAGAAAAAATACCCAATATTGGCTGTATCAGACATGCTCTGGATTTTCTAAAGAGATTGAAATAATTTAATTAATGTACCTGTTAGACCTGAGAGCCTTATGGTGGTCTTCCCCCAACTTTTATGCCTGCCTTACTCCCTCTATTTTTCTGTACTCGTTCCTGTTGACTTTATGACTCTGCTAGCCAGCACTAAAGTGCGTGTGCTTTCTCCCCATAACATGGTAATATTGGTTCATTCCCAATTGGCATATTTAATTTACGAATAAATCCCTAGTAAAGTGCACTACATATGCCCTTGGCCTATAAATTAAAGGCTACTAGTGGGCCTCCAGCATGGATTGTGCCTCCCACATAAGTATCCTCTTAATCATGTCTAAGGCCTGTCATTGCAGGGCCTGTGTGTGCAGTTTA
Organism: Calotriton arnoldi; assembly: GCA_963921515.1. NCBI lineage: Eukaryota > Metazoa > Chordata > Amphibia > Caudata > Salamandridae > Calotriton > Calotriton arnoldi. The sequence goes on along the minus strand of CAWUFW010007042.1, from coordinate 357,603 downwards.
CTGCCACTTCAACTTGGCATTTAAAACCCTTTGCCAAGCCTTAAACACCCCTTTTATCACACAGGTCACCCCTAAGGGATGCCGTAGGTAACCCATAGGGCAGGGCACTGTGTAAGTAAAAAGTAAGATATGTATATTTTAGTTGTATATGTCCTGGTATTGACAAACAGCTAAATTCATTTTTCACTTCTGTGAGGCCTATTTCTCTCATAGGCTCACATTGGGAATTTCTTAAAATACAATTAAGCTGTAATTCCTGAATAGAAAGGAGTAACATCATGTTTTATATCTTTGGAATGGCAATTATAAATCCTCTTTACTGGTAAATTTGGATTTAACATCACTTTTAGAAAGTGGACAATTCTGTGCTCTTAGTGCTCGGTGTGCCTCGTAGCCTGTCTCTAACAGACATCTGAACTGGGTGACACGTACACTTTGTGCATTCCCTCCAGACAACCCCAAACACAGGATAGGTGTGGCTAAGTACCCATCTACATACATCTGCATTCTGATGGCCCTTCCTGGGCAGGAAGGGAGGAAGAGGCTAACAATTGCACTTCAGTAGGTAGTGGCCTGACCCCACACAAAGGGCTGATTATCCCCACAGACAGTCTGGCGGACAGGACTGGGTTAAAAGAGATACTGGAGCACTTTAAAGCCACTCTTTGACGTCTCCCCCACTTCAAAGGCACATTTGGGTATAAGTACTAGGTCTCTGACCCCACTAAATCAGACACTTTGGAACAAGTGACCACTCCACCAGGAAGAAAAGACGTAGTGCTGCCAAAAAGACTGCTACACTACTAGACTGCTGTTTTGCTGAACTCTGCCTTGCTGTCCTCTTGCCAGGCTGAGCAACCCTGCAGCCTGCTTTTTGACTGGCTGGGTGAGATGCACTGGACCCACCTCACTTCAACCCGGAATGACTCCAAGGGCTTGCTGGCTTGCCTCCTGTTCCCAATTCTCAGGGGCATCAAAGACTTGAACAACCTGCATCTACACCTGGACTGTACTAACCGTGAATCTGCCCTGCCAGGTGGTGTCATCCCAGTCCTGGAGCCTTGAGAGCGAGGCCCTAAGTTGCTCAACAACCCGCATTCACACATCCGCATCGGTTTTGGCGCCTCTTTGCTGCATGTGGATTGGAACCAACACACTCTCGCTGTTATGCATAGTGGACTCGTACATTGCAACAGTTACGTGTAAGACTTCTACGCATCTTGTCCACAATGTGATCTACGCAGCCTTGTAGTGACGACATTGTCCGGATCAAAGTACTTTTGTTCAGCAGACCCCAAGAGATCCCTGCTTCCGGCCCACGCTCCCTCCTATTTAGCCTGAACTTTTGACTTAGTCCTGGCCTACTGCGACCCTAAAACTCACTTAAGCACTTATTGTCTCTAAGCCCTTTTCTGACTTTTTGATTCCATACAACTTCGTACTTCAATGTCTACTTTAAGGATTTTTATAGTTTCTGGTCTTGTTTTATTTATAAAGGCATACTTTATTTTTCTGAACTGTTGTGGAGTCTATTTGTGGTGTCTTTACTGTGTTACTGTATGAGTTATTGCACAAATACTATACACACTGCCTCCTAAGTTAAGCCTGCCTGCTCCTTACCAAGCTACAGAAGGGTGAGCAGAGGATTATTTAGGTTGTGGTGTGACTTACACTGACTAAGACTGGGGTCCGTTCTTGGACAGGGTGCATACGTCTGCCAACTAGATACCCAATTTCTAACAGTACCTGTTTCAGTTTTGGGTCCTTGAGGTTGGGACATCTGACTGTAGGTTTATTGGGAGTAACGTGCCTTTTATTTGACTTGCAGGCTTCATGTTTGCTGCGCATTAAGTTAAGCATGCATTGTGCGATTTTAAGTGCACATTGGCCTTGCACTAAGTTTACTGGTGCTCATGTTTGAAAACAAAACATTTGGTTGTTCTTCATATTTTAATTCCTTATTACATATGAAAAGTACTTATCTTCGCTGCCAAATGTTTTGTTTACAAAATTGCGAGACAGACGGTCACGGTGGACTTCCGTAACTATGTGATTTACTCATTTGATAAACCTTATGCAAATTTATGGTTTAAGAAATGTTTCTAACACATAAATCTTTTCAAATGTATAGATTGGGTTTGTTTGTAAAAAGTGTAAAAGTGTATACTATTATGCTGTTCAGGCACTGGCATATGCTAATAAGATACCCACAAATGAATGAAGGTGGAATTCTCATGCATCTGGTGAACAGGCCTTGCTTATGAAGGCCCTCACTAAAAGGTATGATGAGGGATGAGGTGGAATCAAGACAAGACAGGTTTGGTAGTCTGCAGACCAAGCATTTGGCTTTGCCGATGGTGAGCTGGTAAGAAATAGCCTTATGTTAGCTTATGTTAACAATTGTAGAGCACCGGATCACTCCAAGGTCTGTAGGCGTAGTTCCAAATGTAAGTGAGAGTGGGAACCTAGTGTTCCTGATCTAGTAATTGCCAAATGCCTGCCCATATAGTCAGGGCTTTAGCTGGCAACAAAAGTTAAGTAAAGAAATTTAGGAGCATCAGTTTGAGGAGATGGAATTCCAAAGTTTAGCTGCTTTAAGTAAAAAAAGCAAAACCAAAGGGGATGATGGACGGAGTGTTGAACATTGCAAGCACTCACCCCCAGTCAACTGATCTGGGTTTAATCCATCATCATTCTTTAGCTCACTCCGCCACCCCAGTTCAGACATGGCCATATGCAAAACAGTCTGACCCTGTGCCTCATGGGAACAGTCCAGCCCAAACTGCCAAGCCATGTCTTACCTGGACCGGAAACAAGCATCCTGGGACCAGTTTCTGGCTTACAGCCGTCATCAGCCAGGCTATCTTGAATCCAGTGGCAAAGTGAGCAAGGGACCCACGTCTGGGCATACCCTGCCAACTTAGGGTGAACATAGCAAAACCAAAGGGGATGATGGACGGAGTGTTGAACATTGCAAGCACTCACCCCCAGTCAACTGATCTGGGTTTAATCCATCATCATTCTTTAGCTCACTCTGCCACCCCAGTTCAGACATGGCCATATGCAAAACAGTCTGACCCTGTGCCTCATGGGGACGGGTATGCCCAGACGTGGGTCCCGTGCTCTCCATGCCACTGGAATCAAGCTATCCTGGCTGAAGAGGGGTGAAACCCCGAAACCGGTCCTAGGATGCTTGTTTCCAGTCCAGGCTGGACTGTTCCCATGAGGCACAGGGTCAAGACTGATTTGCATATGGCTGGGTTCAAACTGGAATGGCATGGTGAGCAAAAAACGATGGATTTAGGCCCAGATCTCTGTACTGGGGTGAATGTATGACATTGTTCTGCATTCTGTCCATCAACTGTTGTTTTTGCATTAAGTAAAAAAAGCAGCAACCCCAAGATCAGGAATTTTCAGAATTTATGTTCAACTATTAGGTTACTATTAGACGATCTCAATTCTCTCAGTAGGTTATAATCTTGTAGATTCTGTAGATTCTTCTGAATGAAGGTTGGGGCTGTCTTAGATCCAGATTGAAATATGAAATTTAAGTGCTGATTTACAGGCAGCCAGTGTAACTTTTGAATAATTGGCAAAACACCTATTTCTTTTTCATTTATTCATTTTTACAAAGTAAGCACTTTTACAAAGTTAAGGATTTTGTAGATTGGTTAAATGTTTAGCAGGCAAAGCTGGTATGCTTCTTTTTGGTGTTCACAACATATGTGAAATAAAAAAAGAATCACCGAAGCCCAGATTTATGAAACCTTAGTGTTGTTCTTGTGTCACCTTCAGTAATGTTTACAAAGCCATGTGATTTGCACTGCCTTGCGTGGCTTTGTAAAGAAATGTAATGCAACGCAGCTGCTTGCACTGCGTTATGATACATTTCAACTTGGAAGGCGATCTATTGGTGGAGCATGGGCATTCTCATGCATCCACCCATGGATGTTGGCACATGCTCAAATTTACTAAAGATTGGGAATGTGCCAAAATTTGACACCTTTCTCACTATGGTACAAGGGTGCCTGCGGTGGGTCTAGGTAGCACACAGAGCATCAGGGCATGAAAAGAGCAGAAATGCTCTATGAGCTTGCAAATATGGAGCAATTCTGCTCTCTCTCTCTTTCATGCAATGCATCCCAGCAAATTTGTTTGCTGTTCTGCATTGCGTAAAATGTTAGCAAATGTGCCCCTAATTTTGTAGTTCATTCTCTGAGTCTCTGTGCCAAGGACATGATCCAGCAAGGAGTAGAGACATTCTACATCTCAATTATTTGGTCCAAATTCTGAGGTGTGCAAACAGCACGTGCTGTTTGTGTAACCAATTTGCGCTATGTTCACCGAGTATGGGCAGTTTGCACACGTGGTAATAGTAAGTCAGCAATCGTCCAACACTTGTTTTCGGGCCTAATTAGGAAACAAAGGGGCATATTCTCAAGGAGCCATGGCCGAGTTAACGGCACTTTATCGCAGCCAAAGTTGCGATAAATTTATCGCCCCATTACAAGCTGGTGTCAACAGCCCATAACACCAGTTTACCCGCGATAGCAGCCGCAAAATACATCGCCACAGATGACCCCCGCAACTATCGCTAATGAGATGCAGAGTAGGTGTTCCCGTGCACAAAGCCGCAAAAACACCACTCCGCAATGACCAGCCAGATCGGCGATAAGACCACAAAACTGGCGATAAGGCACGTTAGCAGCAGGAAATTAACACCTGCTCTGACCTGGTGCAAAGTCGGACCACAGCCTGCACCACAAAATGGAGCCCAGCCCAGAGCCACACCTGAAGCGCAACAGATGCCATGGAGCCACTGATCATGCAGCTCGGAGCCCCAACAGGGCCACAACACACGCCGCCACCACCCCCAGGACCCCACCACCCCGACCACCACCACCCCCCCCCCGGGCCCTACCCCGGGCACCCCCCACAACCCCCCCTAGGACAAAGATATCACACATCAACTCCACGAAACTATGAACCAAACAAATCGCCTGAAGTCACCCAACATACATGTGTGTTCGGAAAAGAGGGAAATCATACATCCATATCATAATATCCAAATAACACATTTATTACAGAACATAACAAAAACTGAAAATCAGAAGAAGCATGGCGGGTCGTCCCACGACATCCAGTAAGTCACAGCCTGCAAAACAGAAATCTGTATAAGAAGGAGTGCCATGCGCCCATCAAATCATAGAGAGAGAGCGAAAGAGAGAGGGAGAGAGGGAGAGAGAGAGGGAGAGAGAGGGAGATAGGGAGAGAGAGAGGGAGATAGGGAGAGAGAGAGAGGGAGAGAGAAAGAGAGAGAGAGAGAGAGAGTGCCGACACTGCGGACCTATGCCCCACTGCTCACCTGCTGCCACCGGTATGTCTCCAACCACATGCCGGGATTCACAGCAGTCCCCCAGGTCCCTCATCTGAAACAGTTTCCAGAGACATGGATGTCAGAGTCCATACAGTTGCACACGCCACCATCGCTTGCCCGCCCCTGCGCACACCGCAGCTGCACCCCAGCCCCTCCCGCCGTCCAGCGTTGAATGCCCGCCCCTGTGCAAACAGGCCTCACTGCTCACCTTCCGCCATCGGCGTGTCTCCAAAGGGCCCACCACGTTCCGGAGGGATCTCCAAGCCCAGGGCCCGCGACCATGGCACCCTCCACATCATGCAGCCCCGCGCCGCAGGCCACCAGGTCACACACATGTTGCTGGGTCTTGATTTCGCAATGGCAGAGACCACATCTGTGGACACGGCATCATCGAAGGCTGCACACCCGCTCAGCGCTTGAGGTACCACTAACTCTGTGAACCGCAACGCAACGCCACGTGGCGGGAGGCCCGCCCTGCCCTTGCCCAGGCCCACACTGCGGGCCAGCAGGTCTCACACAAACCCATGCCAGTCCGGACCGCCAGGACGGCGCATCATCGCAGGCTGCACACCCGCTCAGCATTTCAGGTGCCCCTATCTCACTGCACCGCAAGACACCGTCCCATGGCTGGGTGCCTGTGCCTGCCGCAGTGTATCCGGTGCCACCAAGTCTGTGCCCCGCTAGCTATGGACCCTTAATGATTGAGTCCCGTGGTGCGGACGCCATCATGTCACCCCCGGCACTGGGCAATGTCAGGTGGCAGGGCCTAGGCCCTCATGCGTAAATGGGAACTAGACGGAGACACCCAGTTGTAGAGTTGAAATGGTGTCCAGCACGTGCGCCAGGCCCTATTTATTGCCAGGGTCACATGTCCTGTGACGCCTGTGCTGGATGTGTGTAGTGTGAGTGTACACCAGCTGTGAGGGAGTGGCTGTGGCATGCTGACAACTAGACCTGTGAGCTGCAGATCCCTGCAGTGAAGACATGGGACATGTAGCGTTTTTGTCCCCCCCTGTGTGCGTAATCGGAGTGGGCTGCCCTGGCGTATGCCAGTCCAGCGTAAGGGTGTGAACAATGACCCCGGGGCTCTGGGCGCGGTTCCGTCCTGTGCTGGACAAGGAAGTGACTAATGGATGTGTCTCTGTTGTAGTGTCGGCAACCCCCGGCCCGTACCGGAAATGTGCCACCCTGTGACAGAAGTCCCACAACATGTGCAACATGGACGTAAGGGGGAATCACTGACCCTACATTCATCCATACTTGAAAGATCATAGACATGACACACCAGTGTGAATATGAATGTTTATTGCACATTCAAGGGAGTGTTGCAGCTGGAGCAGTACAGGGCCATGCCAACCCCACTCCACATTGTCGGGCCATGCAGGGCCAGCCAGAGTACTTCAGGGAGTGACCGGTACAGCAGGAGAGGAGGAGTACAGTCCGCAGTCTGATAGCTGTGTCATTGGTGACCAAACAGTATATGGCAGTCCATGTCGAGGTCCGAGGTGAGTGTGGCAGAGTGCATCGGGGGACAGTGGAAGGTGATGATGCAGAGGGCAGCACCAAGCAGAAACAGGCCACATGGCGGAGATGCATGCTACTGCGTCCTTCTGACCACGAAGTCAGATTCATCCGCATCCTCGTCCGCTGCTGTTGCCTGTCCCTCACATGTGGGTGGTGGTGTTATGTCTGCTGCACTGGGTGGCACTGACACATCAGGGGCCAGAGATGTGGATGGGGTGGTAGCAGCAGCATGCATCAGCGCCAGGCCTTGTGGCAGCAATGCCATGAGGGTGTTCCCCATGGCATGGTGGGACCCAGCTAGATCTCGCTGGTGTGCAGCCATGGCAGCCGCTCTTTCTGCCTGCGTCCGCTCCATGTTCTCCATGATCCTCTGCATGTGTCCCAACTCCCGAGCGAGATTGCTGGAGGCACTCTGACTAGACAGTCGTTCCTGTCGCAGAGTCAGGACTCTAGCGATGTCAGCCATGGTTTGTTGGAGAGCATGGAGTGGGCTGTGGGTGTCCGTTAGGGACTGTGAGTGGTCCCTGATGGGACTTAGACACCCACGTATGGTGTCTAGTTTGGCTGCCATGCGGTTAAACCCCACCTGCACCTGTTCAGCCAGCTTCTCCTGGCACCCCAAGACACGGTGTTGGAAGGCCATGTGTTCTTCGTGGGGGTCCTGGGAGGCAGCCGTGGTGGTGGGTGCTGCCTGCTGTGTGGTCTGTGCAGGGGGTGGGGTCTCCTCGTAGCAGCTGGGCTGCCCAGCTCCTGGAAGTGGGCTGCGTAGGCTGTCCACGAACAATTGGAGGGCGTCAGAGTCAAAGCTGTGGTGGTCCTCTTTGTCATCAGAGAAGAGAGAGTCGGGCTGCTCTGCAGGAGGTGTTGATTCTCCCTCTGCAATGTGAAGGGGAGATGCAGTTTAACAATGTGTCCACATGTATGTTGTCGCATTGTACATGTTTTCATGCAGACAGCATGACTGGGTACATTGTGGCTGTTTGGGAGGAGCTGCCTATTTGATGGGGGACAGTGGACATTTCGACAACAGACGTGTGTGTGTTTGTACTTGTACATTGTCAACTCACATTTCCCTGCAATGCCAAATGTGATTGGCCAGTGTCTGCACCCAAGCGGCACCAGTTGTGTCCTGTGTTCTGTTGTAGGTGTTTTGCAGATTGTGTCACATCGTTGTCAATGTTGATGTGCTCTGCATGTGATGTGTTTGCTGCATTTTGGGGGAGTCGCCCCTGCAGCTCAGATTTTGCTGCCCCTTATCCCTTTCATGCGGTGTGCCTTTGACTTCTGTGCTTGTACAGTGCTGACATGTTGCATACTTGGGTACATTGGTGTCTTGGTGGGAGTTGGTGGTCTGGGGCATGGTTTGTCCGCAGATGTGCTCTACTTAATTGTGCATTGTGTGCCATTGTGCCCATCTCCCCCCGTCCCCCCAGGCCCTGGGCGTTACTCACCCTGTTGCTGTTGTGTCGGCTCCTGTTGAGCAGTGTCCGGGCCCCCGACTCCTGCCACCGTCTCCCCACTGATGACTGTGGACACCATTTCCTCATGTCGTCCAGCTCCTCCTGTGGTGCTGGGCTCCCACCTCCAGTCTGCATTGCTGCCTTCCGGTTGTTGGCGAGTTTCAGCTTGGTTTTGCGCTTGACATCATTCCAGCGCCTCTTGACCTCGTCCATTGTCCTCTTCAGCACTTTGACTTCATTCACCTTGTCCAGGATGGACTGCCATAGTCCATTTTTTGTTGCCAATGACACAGTGGAGGTGACGAACAGTTGTTGATGGTGTTCTCTCACCTCCGTTATCAGGATCCGGTTTTCCTGCGGACTGAACCGCTTCTTCCTACTCTTCTTGTCCATGCCCTTCCCTGACCCCGAAGTCCCAGGCTGGTCCTCCGTGGGGCTTGTGGGGTTCTGGTTCTCCTTCGTACTTGCTCCGGCAACGTCCATTGTGCTTCGCTGTTGTTTGGTATTTGTTTGTCTGTTTTTAATCTACTTTTATGGTGATTGTTCCCGCCTGACGCGTGTGAATTGCAGGCCTGTAGCTGGTTTTCGCTGATTTTTGTATCGCGATTGGCCTCATCGCAGCTTTTTTTGCGTTCGTGTTTTGCATTTTTGCGGCGTGTCGTTGATTTTAACGCAGTCAGTTGACGCGTTATCTGGGGACTATCGCATGGTACCGCCGTGTTGTGAATACTTGGTTAACACGGCGTAAATTTCCCGCAATAGCCTGCGATGTTGAAGGTTGCGTTAAGTTACTTTTGCGATGGTTATCACACGTTCTTGAGAATATGCCCCAAAGTGTTCACTTTACTTTGCATGTTTACACGTCCCCACACAACGAGCTATCCATGAAAATTGTAACATCGTTTTTGTGGTTATTTTATAGTGAAGTGCATTTTGTTGTTTTTTTACCTCACAAAGTCTTACACTTGATCAGCTATAAACTGCTGCTAAAACATTCCTTTGGTATATTACCATATAGCTAATTTACCAAATTACATATCAGCATTCCAAGCCAATAACTCAGTACATCTTCTTTCCTCCTTTGCTCCTACTCATCTCTCTGTTTTCTTTCATGGGACCCAAAACTTTGCTCCTTGGGAGCTCGAATTAATTGGCTTGTAGCAAAATGACACTCTCCTCATCTCTTACTTTCTAATTCCTGTATTTTTTAATCTATCATGGAAACCAGGATTTGACCTCGCAGTTCTTTCACCCCTGCCAAGGCCTGCTATCACTATTAAACTGTTTTCCCAAACTAAGGGGCATATTTACAATGGAAGTGGCGGAGTGAGGCGTTAGCCTTCCTGGCTTAACGCCTCACTCCGCCACTTCAGAAACGCAGGGCTGCACCATATTTACAAAAATATGGTGCAGTCCTGCATTTCCCCCTGCACTGGCGCTACATTTAGCAGCCAAGCGCCAACACAGGCACCCTTGCACTATAGTGCAAGGGTGTCTGCGTTGCAGGGGAATGATTGTTTATGTGCAGGAAGGTCTCCCTTCCTGCACATAAACAATCTTGAAATGCTGTTTTGTAACTTCTATGTGTGCTGCCTAATGCAGCACACATAGAGGTTGCAAAACAGCATTTTAAAAATGATTGTTTATGTGCAGGAAGGGGGACCTTCCTTTACATAAACAATCATTGGCCTTTTTCTGTTTTCATATGTGCTGCACAACGCAGCACACATAAAAACAGCAAAAACAAGGAGAATGATACATTTCTCCTCGTTGCACCAGGGTAACACCAGGTTTTTCCTGGTCTTAATTCTGGCGCTGCTTCCTATTTACGCCTCCGTTGTAAATAGGGGGCAGCATCAGAATTAATGGGTGTTGCGGTGAAACGCCCAATGCAACACTCATTGCCCTCTCCTTTCACGCTAAGCATAGCGTGAGAGGGGGCCTTATTTACAAGGCCGCATTAAGCCTCGTTAAGTGGCTTAATGCTGCCTTGTAAATAAGGCAAAGCCCCTATCGCCACAGGAACGTCAGAAAAAGTGACGTTCCCGTGGAGATAGGGGCTTGTGAATATGCCCCTCGGTGTGCCCATTTTTTGGAGTAGGGGTTTTTTGTCACTCGTTCTAGGCCCTATGCTTGTCCATCTCCTGTTCCAATACCTGTACATTTCCAGCAATCTTCTTCCACCTTTGCTACTGACTCCTATCTCCCTAGACCTCTCTCTGCCACCAATTTTAATTCTTTCTATCTTTCCTACATCTTACCTCCCAATTGCTCATTGGCAATGACCTAACCCTGAAGTAGTATGTTCGTGGAGTTTCTGAGATGTGTCTTCTTCTAAGCCTGTCATTCTCAATCTCTGCGATGTTCTTGTATTGAGCTGATGCAAACCTCTTTGACTTGCATTTTAGTAACTTTGGGCCTGCTTGACCTCTCTGGTGAATAACTGATACGCCCTGCGATTCATTTGGAAGATTCCTGTTGTTTCATTTAGAATTTACCATCTAACACTAATGGATGCACCATCCCGATTAGAGGTCTAGTGCCAGGCCATTCACACCACTTAAAATAGATCTCGGACACAAACAGTTCTGAAACATAACCAAACTCATTTTCCCATCTTCTATTTTATTTTTATAGTTCTTTTTATGTTTTTTTGATTTTATTAAACTCCTTTTATAGTGCACAAAGGTCCTTAACAATGGTGCCAACATGGGTTAATGCAATGCAAATGCACTGAATCAGAAGAACTGTTCAAATAAGTTTCAAGAGAAAAAAGGTAGACAAAAACTGACAGAGAATTATTTTGAAGTTTGTATTAGTTATGGTCTGGAAAATGAATTAACATAGAAGTAAAACAATGTTTTGCTGATTAGTGCTGTTGCTTCCCCCTTCAATTTAGTTAGATTAAGCTTTTTCTATGACAGCACCATGACCTTGTAACAAAAGCATTGATTTTACCTAATTGACTTATCTAACTTTCCAATAAGGCCATTATAGCAGGTACAGAAAATGTCCCTGTGGCATGGATAATAAATGTTATAGGTGGGCTGTGGTGTGTGAGGTTACTTCCCACACATATGACAACAAAACTATGGCTGTCAGTTGCAACACTATGCTCGGGATGGGCAACAATTTAAATGCAATTCAGTGACAATGGAAAGGAAAAGTGACTTTACCATGTAGGAAAACCTATTTTAGAAACATTAATGCCACCTTATAGTTTGCCCTTTAAGCCTGAAGGGCTGGAAGGTTAATAAACAAAAAAAGAAATAATGTCCCCACAAAGTGAATAAATACCCAATAGCTGTTTCACTGACTAGGTTAGGTGAGGTATTGCATGAACAGAATTAAGCATGATTAACATTGTCACTTGGGAAAAATGCTAGAAAAATGATTCAAAGTTACCTTCCACATACATTAAAAAACCAAATGTAATGGTGAAAGCACATTTTTGATAACTTTAGTGGAAAAGTAACTTTATGAAAGTGTACTTTGTGCTGCCTGAGCTGAAATTGTTTTAGAACCAGTCTACCTATTAGCCCAACACCAGAAGACCTGTACAATTCTTAGTTGAGAGTTAACCCTGCTCCCTGAGGATAATGTTCAGCACAATTGGCCACTTCACAGGGATTAGCCAGCTTGGAGGGGCAGGAAAAGTGGGCAGAACAAATGACAGCCTTTGAATGTTCTCTTTTGAATTAGAGATGCTGAATGAGGCTGACAGTATCTGTTCACATTCATTTCCAGGGACCTCCTAGACCTTCTGGCTCTATCCGCAGCAGGTTAGAGACCCATTTGGTGACCCTGCCAGACAGAGGACAGGATACTTCCCCTAAATCAGGAAGTGGCTAAGGGAGAGCCAGAACCCCTTCACATGGAAAACGGGGTTAGCCATGGACGTCATTTAGGGGTTGCATCTGCTAACTCTAGACTACACCTTGCGACCCCTGAAAGGGCGCTTGCAACCCCTACGTTTTCGCTTGATGAAACAGCAATTTTGAGAAACGCGACTTCATTATGTTGTGCTTTTTATTCACACTAACCTGTGAGTCAGGCTTATTTCACTGCATGCACCCGCTCTGCCAAACACCACGGACTTACAGCCTTGGCCGAGCAATCGATGACAATGACCCTCCGTCCACTTTGGTGAACACACCCTCCACCCTGGGTTACAAACTTGCTGGTTTCCTGATTTAACGCAGGGCATCTGCGCACATGAACAAAGATGGTGATTGGCCGAGGATCCGAGTTCACGAATCTGTAGCAGCAAGATATTTGTTTTGTTTAGTTTCAAAATCACCTCCGAAATGCTGCGATCAAACAAATGAAGCATCTGCCTAGGTTTCTAGTGGTTTTGACACTATATATTTGTATTTGCATCACCAACACAGCTAATGCATGTTTCAAATTCTAATGCAAACAGTAATTTAAACAACAGAAAATCTACACCTATTTATATACAACAAACATTTTGTAGTTAATATGATACCCTGAAATCTGTTTTTATTTGTGGAAATTTGTGGCTGGGACAATGGCTCAGCAGTTTGAAAGTGGCTGCATAAATGTTTCTATAACATGTAGTTACAGGTCTGGGTCTCATAGGTTTACTCTTGAATCCATAAATTCAGTAAAACATAGGAGAAATGGTAGAATATGTTATTACATTGTTCCAATATAGAAAGCACGTGTGAAAGTAGAGATCTGTCCTTTCTTTGATACATGGATCTAAATTTATCCTACTTGTCTTAGACTAGAATCCTTCTTGGGCAAATCAGCTTTTCATCCTTATGAATTTGATGAAATATGTTCTGTTGGGGAACAGTACACATTTCATAAGCACTGCAGATGGTGGCTCTGCTGGGTGTGTGGATGGATCTTATTAATGACAAAAATGAGGACAAAATGTTTTTGCAGGCCTCAGGAGAAGGACACTTTTCAGTACTCCTTTTGGTTTCTGTATAGTTCACTGTATACTACATGTTTTATACTGCAGACTCCTCTAAATCAGTGGTTAACCTTTTTGATTCCGTGGACCAACGCCCCCACCCCCCCCCCCACTCAAACACTATGGGAAGCTGCAGCTAAGCAATTTATATGATTTGAACCTCAACACAATATATAAAAATAAAGAAACATGTATACATGAAAAAAATACAAAATATGGAATATTTTATTTAATTTACAAAAAAAATTGAACATCGAAATCGTAATTTTAATGGAAAGACCGTAGCTTTTCAAAATGTTCTTTTATTTCTACAGATGAAGCAATGTGCTAGATTGTAGCACATAGCTTTATCTTTTTTGCTCCTAACACATGTTCTCTTTTTGTCTGCACATACCAGTGCTGCTTTAATTGAGGCCACCAATCATCCATAGGATAAGGATACCAATTACATTTTTTAGTTTACAATTTAAAAAAAAAATCTTTTTTGTCTATTTACTTCATTAATCTGCTAATATTATTCAAGTCTCGGAACAGTCTCGGACCCCCGAATAGGCTTGTCTGACCCCCAGAGGTCCAAGTATCACAGTTTAAGAACCACTTCTCCAATTCAAAAATAGACTTTAACAGTTGTAGTGCCTTATACAATTGGGTCTGGAGTAGCGATGGGTGCCCAAAGGCCTGATGTAGTCTGTGGCATCTTCAGCCACTTTTGGACTTGAAATAATCTATTTTACATACTGGCACTTCCCTGAATGCAAGATGTTGCTAAGTTGACAGTACATGTATGACTGAGGGAGTTTTATATGGCAAGAGACCTTTGGGAAGCTATAAGTGGATGTAACAAACCATGAGAGTAAAGAATCTAAAGTAACACAATAGACTGACCAGGTTGTGTGTTGACATCCAGACAAAAATGCTTGACAGTCATTTTGCATAGAGACCTCTTGTCTTTGGTCAAAAGTGGAGACTGACTGACTTACTTTGCCCCAGCCCTTTAAACCTTTGAGTTGAAGAGGCATGGTCAGAAACCTGCTACATGAACAAGGGGCAGTGCGAGGAATTATTGAGGAGTCATCTTAGTACTACCTTCCTATCATAAATCTATAAACACAAACATTGGATCAGGGAACTGCAAACAGGTGAATATTATCCCTTCTGCATCCACCAACCGTTCCTCCCAAGGTGAGTAATGTATAGGATGGAACCCCTCACTCACTCATGGTGACATGTTTCAACATGGCCCCCACTCCTCTTCACCAGTGTTTATATGGTTTTTCATTTATGAGTGTGCGGGGGACATCATAAATAAGGTCAATAACCTGCATCTCGTTTTGCTTTTAACCTTATAGAAGCCAGGCATAATTCCAATAAAGCTCACAAAAAGCCTTGCACTAATATAAATTTTTTTTTTGGGATACTCAATTTTATTGTTTTTTTTTCACCAAAAACACACTCAGTCATCACACTCAGTCATCACATGAATTTATGACATCCTTTCCGTATAGGTCATCTTTCACTGCATCTATTACATTACAATACATCGCAGACCATCTTCCACATCCAGGTCCCTCCCGTGCATCCTTAGCCCAGCTGGCCCAACCACTTGCCCCAAATCTTCTTGTGTTTATTCGGAAAGCCCCAGGCTTCATACACTTGATGCTCTTGTGCAGCGCGCCAGTCCAGTCCCCTTCGCCATTGGGAGATCGTAGGTGGACGGGGGCTCTTCCAAGAAGCGGCAATGTCTCTTTTTGACACCATACTGGCCCTACCCAAGAAGGCCGTGTCTGCTCTTGTTCCTCCCGTGCCTTCCATCACCCCCAGGAGTAAGGTTCGGGGTGTAAGGGAGATCTCCCACCACAGTACCCCAGTCAGCTCCTCAACCACTTGCCTCCAGTATCTCGCTATGACCTTACATGGCCCTAATATAATTTTAGCTTTCAAAACTCCGTCACAAAAATTAGAGAACTGTTTTCCAAAATATAAGGGCGTAAGGTGAGCCCACCGATCACCAATCCGGTACTGGTGTGGGGCACAGGGCTCCTATTATGAAGCTTGTCATAAGAGGGAGAGCAATTACACAGGTGAGGAAGTGATTGCTAGATATGGGTTAGAGCAGTCTTTGCCCCAGCTATTGATGGGCACTAGGTACAGAAATGTGAGTGGGGGCTGTGTTCCTGCAGGTGAGAGGGAGCTAGATGCACCTAGTCAGTGTCTAAGTACGCAAACAGATGAGGGGGTATATGCACACAGGTGAAAAGAGTTAGGTGGGAATGAGATAGAAAGAGAATGGCGCATACATGCCTTAGGGATATATAGGTATAGGTAAGAACACCTAAAAGTCTACATATGAGAGGAACTTAGTTGTACAGTGATGAAAGGGAACTAAAGGCACACAGGTGAGAGTTGACTTATGCGCACACACGCTGCCCAGTTTAAGTCTGAGTAGTTGTGGTGGTTCTCTGCAAAGAGGTGCGAAAGGCAACATGCACACAACTGAAAGTGATATAGGTGCATAAATGTGAGGCTTCTGGATGCACACAGATGATAGGTGCTATGTAGATAGAGTAATATTAATGTATGCATACATCTAAAGGGGCCATGATGTGCAAAGGGGAGTTGAGTATAGGTGCACACAGGCAAACTTCACACAGGTGAGTGGGTCCTGTGCCCACACACACAGGACACGTAGGCAGAACATCTCTACAGGTAAGAAGCGCCTTTGTGAGGACAGGTGCTAAAGCACTGGATGCATTCCAGCATGTTTATGTGTACATGTGGTGGTTCAAAAACATGTTGATAAAGTCCAAGAAGCAATTCAGTTTGAGGTGCTCACTATACGGCTGACATAATTTATGTATGTCATGGGTGTCCAAAGCAGGTCAAGAAAGTCCTCTTCCTTGCCGCATTTTTAACACCACATAAAATATATTTAAATGGAATTAATCTTAGTGCAACTCAGTTACAGAATCAGTTGACATCCTGAAAATATTGACTTACTTTGGGTTTTTCTGGTAAAAAAAATTACATTTTAATATTGAAAGGTAGGCATATGTTAAACAAAAAGTGACTAAACTAAAACAGTCTTCCAAGAACGGGCACACATATTTCCTTTGCATGCAGTCAGCTGAGACTGGCAAAAAAGCAAAAGCTTGTAAATTGTGTATGATCAGAGTGACTGCGATTTTTTGAGTGCATATGGGGCTGAGTAGAGGTATTCTGTGCGCAGATTGGCTTCTGTAAGGAGGGCTTATACATGAGTACCACCCACAGTCAGCTTTTGATTATTGATTATGATATTATAAGCATCAGCACATGTATATTGAGATATGCCTGAACATATACTGGCTTTACCTTGAGATGTGGAGATTTTGCCTGGTCTTTTGCTATTGTATTTTGGTCTTTGAGGATAACGCCAGGCATGTTTTGGTTGTGCCTAAGCAAATTATGATCAGCATCCGATGGCTGAGCCTTGGGAATATGACCCTATGCCTGTGCATTTGAAGTTATGTTTAAGAGGATGATGCCTGCCGCTGGCCAATCATGGTTGTTCTCTAATCTAGGCTGATGGGTTTTTGTGGTTTCTCCCATGAAACATCATCACAGCAGCCTAGTCAATATGTGGCTGATAACTAAAGTACACATTCATCTACATTAGTACACTTTTGTTGTTTTTCATTATCAGTTATTGTAGGTTTTTTAAATTTCAATGACTTTCATTATTGACACCGGGGTAATGGTTGCGTAACCTCATTTCCTCTGACACCACCAATGGCAAAGGTTAAATTCATTGATGATATATTCTTGGTTTGGAAAAATACTCGAACAAAACTGGAGTACAAAATAGCCGAGTTGAATACCAAGAACAACAAATCCAATTCACTCAACACATCAGCGACAGCGGTTTAGCTTTCCTAGATGTCTGGGTGAAGAAGTCGAACCTAAAGATCGACACGAGCGTATACAAGAAGAATACAGATCAGAACAACTTATCAGAGTTTCCACCTGACAAACCTCATCACTAATCAGTGGCGGCTCCTCCACTAAGGCGTAGGAGCATCGCCCCACAAGAAAAATAAAATGATAATAACAGTGTTACTATCATTTTATTTTTCAGTATTGTCTAGCACTGTAATGGTGCGGGCGGGGCTGTGCCGGTCGCAGAGAAGGAGGAGGACCGGAGAGCACACTCTAAAGTGTGCATGACTATTAGCCGGCTGTCTTGGGCCAGCCAAACGGAATTGTGCACTTTGCATGTTCCCCACCAGGCTGCACCACACAGCCTGGTGGGGAACATGCCAAACCAGAACACTCAGACCAATCACAACGCTGCATTGCAACGTTGTGAATGGCTTAGGGGAGCCTGGGTGCTTCCTGTTCCTGCGTTGTGGACGTGGACAAAGAGGACGGAGGAGAGCTGGCCGCCAGGAAGGTAAGTACGTTTTTCTTTTTTTATTTCCCCCCACCCCACCTCCCCACCCTAAAGCTTATCCCCGGTAGCTGCTGCTACTGTCACTAGTCAACCTTACTCACAGAACTTAAGAATCAAAAGAATATCATCTACCACAGAAACGTTTTCCACATCACTCGAAGAACAAAAACAGAAATTCAGGGAAAGAGGGTATCCACTGAGCATTCTGGAGTCCATGGAAAAAAAGGTTGCCAACTATGAATCGTAAAGACCTGCTGATAAATAAACCGAAAGCTCCACAGGATCGACTGGTCTTTGTGTCGAACTTTCCAACCAAATCAGTCTCTATAAAGAGGATAATCAACAAAGTTGGGAACTCTTACAGAAGGAACCTGTTTTTAAAGGGTTATTTGAGAAAAAAACTCTTTTTGCATAAACATGGACAAAAAACATGAAGGAACTATTAAGTTTCCCTAAGATCAAAAATCAGGAACAAACCACTGGAACCCAGAAATGTTAGGGTTGTTTATTTTTCTTTTCTTTCGGAGTTTTATATAGCGCAAACTTGACCCGAAGGTATCAGAGTGCTTTACATGAGCACCAGTTGCGTTACACAAGGACACATTAATTTTTGTTAGGCATGGGGAGATTAAGTGATTTGCCCAGAATCACAGGATGTTGACCATCATTGCTGAGACTCGAACCCAGTTCCCCAGATTTGAGATCGACTGCCCTAGCCGTTAGGCCACATCCTCTCCCCATACATTGCAATAATGTGATTACAGGCAATATCATTGCACACCCGAGAACAGGGGAACTAGTCAAACTCAGACATTCCGCAGATTGCAAATCATCTTATGTAATTTATTGCATTAAATACCCATGCGGATTAATGTCCGTTGGGAAAACTGAACACAAGTTAAAAATAAGAATTACGGAACATAAAAGCATGATCCGCAATAAAAATACTAACTCGAACTTAGTTGTCCACTGGTTAGAAAGCAAGTACAACATTTCACAGTTGAGATTTTTGATCTTAGAGACACTAACAGCTAACAATGACAGAGACAACTCTAAACTATTGTCACAGATAGAAATGTATTGGATTAAAATATTTAATACAATGACCCCTTTTTGGAATGAACGACAAAATTGATATGAGTTGTTTTCTATAGCAGTACTGTTGGGTCTTTAGTTGGGGAGAGAACTAGAATGATCAGTGGAACATAGAATGATCATTCTAGTTCTGCATGGTATCTAGTGTTCTAGACAATGGCAGTTACCGGCTTCCCTGCTGCCCTGCTGGTTGTGTACCATTGCTCGTGAAATAAGGACATCTTTTCACCTGATTGGTGTTCCTGCTTTCTTCGTGCCTTCAACTTATCATTGGCGACGACTAGAAACGAACCTCCAGAGCATTTCCTTCACCAGCAGGGTGTCCCTTCCGAAGTGGGACTGCGCCTTCGGCACGCTCACCATTTGCATTCCGCTACTGTCCCTCGCTGCACCTTCTACGTCTCAAGGTTGAGTACTCCTGGTTCCGGGTGCACTCCGCACCCGATGTAGTGGTGAGTGGTGCCATTTCAGGGAAATTTGGGGCGATCAGTTGTGAGTCACGTCACTGGAATGCATCGTCGCTGTAACCGTCTCTCTCTGCTACTGTGGAACGCACGCATTGCGTATGTGCGCACGATGTAAAATCTCCATTCTGAAATACCTCTAAATTCATTGTTTTCATACGGCATTACGGCGTTGTCGTTGTCACGGTGATCAACACGCTTTAGCCTATCCTCTATTGCGGCGATAGGCACGCCTTTCCACGCTATTTACCTGTCTCCTTGCTGTTGCTTCAGCGATAGGCACGCTTTTAATGGCAACAATTTACACCGAATCGCATACTTTAAAAAAATGTCACTGCTGCTGGTACATTCTCTATTGCAGCGATAGGCACGCCTTTCAACCCTTCTTGCGTATCATTATTGCAATTATCTCTGTGATAGGCACGCTTTTTATTACAGCGTTTTTACATGTTTTTGATGAACAATGACAATTAATTAAAAATAGCCTTATCTGCATTTTGTGTAATTCATAGTAATTTGCTAGTTTTGGTACCAATTTCTCCTTGTTTTATTTTTCACGTACCATTTGCATTTTTCTTTATCTTTTCATTCGTGCAATATAAAATGCAGCAATCTTTAACTCCCCCTGCTCCATTTTTAGCATCTCCTGGCTCACCTCTAGTTGATTGGGAATAATGGAAAGAGGGTTTTGAGGCTTATCTTGAAGCCATTGAAGGGGAAGTGTTTACTCAAAAGAAAAAGTATGCTATTTTACGTCATTCTCTTGGCACAGAAGGCAGAAAATTTTTGAAACACCTGCCAGTTGCACCTGTCATAGGTGAAGGTGATGTCATTGATGAGTATGCATCAGCTATTAAAGTTTTGGATATTCGTTTCAAAAAGAAAAGAAATGTTATAATGGAACGTCACAAATTTTATAAAAGGCACCAAATGCCTGGGGAAACAGTCGAGAATTTTGTCAGCAATTTAAGGGTTTTAGCTGTAACCTGCGAATTTAAAACTTTTGAAGACGAAGTTATTCGTGATCAAATCGTGGAAAAATCAAGCAGTAAAAAGGTCCAAGAAAAACTCCTCGCAGTTGATAATTTGACTTTGGATAAGGCCATTGAATTATTGGCTAGTGGCATTGAGTCTACTGCAAAATATATGGAACAAATGAACATTAATACTCAAGTTCAGTCTGTGCAAGCTCAAGAGACTTTGAGAACTAAGAAAGTTCCATCTAAGACTGAGGAAAAGAAGAAATCATTTGAGTGTTATCGGTGTGGTAGCAAATATCATTTAGGGAACTCTCCCTCATGCCCTGCTTTAGATAAATGGTGTGGTAAATGCAGAAAAAAGACATTTTATGAAAGTATGTAAGGCAAAGTTCTCTAAAGGTGCGAAAACCTTTAAGTCTGTAAACACAATTGTGGAGACTGTTGAGATGCAACATTCTGATTCTGATGAGGAGAGTATTATATGCATGGTGGATGTCAATGTCAATATTTCAAAAGAGAGTGTAGATAATGAAGTTACCACAGTCTCTGAATCAATTGTCAAGAAACCGCACTGTGTCATTCTTGTTAATGGTACTGCGATCAATATGATGGCAGATTCAGGTTCCCTCTTCACCTTAATAGGCATAGAGGAATGGAGGAAATTGAACAGTGTACAATTAAAGAAATCGAAAGTCAAGCCAGTGGCATATGGAGGTAAACCCATTGAAGTGTTAGGTGAGTTTCAAGCTTCCATTGAATTCAAAGGGAATGTGACCAACAGCACCATATATGTGGCAATTGATGGTTCAAATTTACTAGGATGGTTAGAGCAGCGCAATTTGTCAATTGTTCTTGACCCTAACAGTCATGAACAAGTTCTCCTACTCAAAGATGTTGCACACGTCATGTCTATTGAAAATTGTGTATGTACTCAGGCGTTTCCTGAAGTGTTTGAGGACAGACTTTGGAAAATCAAAGGTTTTACCCACCAAATCCAATTGAAAACGGGAGTTGAACCTGTGGTACATAAAGTGAGACATATCCCTATTTCCATGATTGGCAAACTAAAAAAAGAATTAGAAAAACTGTGTTCAGAGAATATAATTGAGCCCATTGAGAGCTCAGAGTGGCTTTCGCCTATTGTTTTAGCCAGGAAGCCCAATGGGTCCCTAAGAATGTGTATTGATTTAAGAGATTTAAACGAAAGAATTTGGGTAGACAGGCATCCCTTGCCGAATATCACTGAGATGCTGTCAATGATCAAAAATGCAAAGATATTTTCTACTCTAGATATGGCTTCGGCATATCATCAAATCTCTTTACATAAGGATTCACGTCACTTGACATCATTCGTTACACCTTGTGGAGCTTACAGGTTTAAGCGCATGCCATTTGGCTTGTCTTCAGCCTCGTCCGTGTTTCAACGAGTTGTTGAGACTATGTTCCAAGGTGTAGAGAATGTCAGATGTTTTCAAGATGACATCTTAGTGTATGGTGCAAATGAAAGAGCACATGACGAAACATTAGCACATGTATTATCTATTCTCAAAGAGAAAGGAGCTACTCTCAAATCTTCCAAGTGCAAATTTGGTGTGTCCAGTGTGGATTATTTAGGGCTCTACAATTAAAGTATGCAGTTCCTAATATTAGCAGCAGGTGGACACCACAGACGTCTTCCGTTTAATCGAGGGGATCCAACATCCAGAAGTAGTAGATCTATTGGTCACCCTGGATGTAGTGGCCCTTTATACTAACATCCCACAAAGGGCAACCCTTGATGTTATTGAAGACGCCCTTATTCACAGTGATTGGGATTTACCTACTCCAGTGACCTTCATACTGGAATGCGCCACCTTAGCACTCACAGAGAATTTCTTTGAATATAATACTCAGCTTTACCACCAGACACAAGGCACTTCTATGGGCAGCACATTCGCGCCTAGTCTAGCCTGTATGTATATGGCAGCATTTGAGGAGAGAGAGATCCACAATCCCAGGAATCCGTATGTTTCCAATGTACTATTATGGAAGAGGTTCATTGATGATATCCTGATTCTATGGAAGGGAGAACGCACCAAATGCGATGAATTCTGCATCTGGATCAACACATTGAACCCCCATTTAAAATTTACCAACATCATCTCAGAAACAGAGATTCCTTTTCTTGACCTATTGATCCAATTAGAGGGTGACAAGATTTCAACCACTCTATACCGCAAACCAACCGATAGGAATAGTCTCCTACGTTTCAGTAGTCACCATCCAAGGGCTCTCCGACAAAACTTACCCTTTGGGCAATTCCTACGTATCAGACGGAATTGCAGTACACTCACTGATTACAAGAATGAGTCTAACACGTTAAAGACAGACCTACTTCGAAGAGAATACCCCTTACAGGTTATCGATCGTGCGTACAAAAGGGCACAGCACAATAACCGTGAGAGCTTATTGGAGGTCAGAACTAGAGAACCTGATAGGGTCATGACCTGTGTAACGACATACACCCCTGACTCTAATCGAGTTAGAAATATCATTTGTAAACATTGGAACATCTTGAACACAGGAACTCTGAACCTTCCCAAACCTAGGTTCGCCTTTAAACGAACTAGCAACCTCAAGGACATGTTGGTCCACACTAGACCTAAGAAACAACAGGGCAATACACAAAGGACACTTTGGGACTTACCGCCTGTTAAGGGTCATTACCCTTGTGGGTCATGCTCGGCGTGCCCACAAACTAAGGTTACCAAAGAATTTAAGTTCCCTAACGGAGTTCGTTGGAGTATGGCTGCACACACTAATTGCAACACACCTAATTGTATCTATATACTGGACTGCCCATGTGGTCTTCTTTATATAGGAATGACCTCGAGACCAGTCAAAGTCCGGATAATGGAACATCGAAGTAATTTCAGATGCCATAAAACTAACACCAAAATGACCTGTCACTTTGAACAAGTACAACATCCCCCTGACTCTTTCAGTTGGGCTGTATTAGAAACCCACCCAGGGATGCCTACACAATCATTGTTCCGGTTGGAACAACGTTGGGTCCTTCGATTAGCCACTGATAAAGAAGGGCTTAATGAGGATATTCCCTGGAGTCAATTAACTTAATTACCACCTTGGGCTCTGGTATACCTGCACTTGATTCAGTGGTTTTGTTCCTTTTTTAATTTACTCGAACTCCCCGGACTCCTACCTGATGCCGAATGTTGTGGGTCGACGTCCCTTACATATTATTTCAAATAGTTAGCATTACAACATTGTTGATTCTAACGAGGAAGAACCCCTACCAATCTACTTAATCTAGTTATTAACCCGGATCTTCTATGAGATACACCAGTAAGGCTGGACCTACGTCCTGCATTTGTAGCAATACCTTCATTCCTGCCTTACATGACATTAGTCACACAGTTTTATCGCCTTTTTAGCGTCCATACTAGATTAATACCCCCTAGGTGGTTTGAATCCATTCAGTCTTGTCAATCTCAAAACGAGACTTTGCTTTTGGCGCCCATGATTGCTACTGCGTTGAGTGTTTGTCTCGCATTAGTTGGAGTAGATCCAACATGGCGCCCGTAACAGGGTCAGCACTCGAGTCGTTACACTGTTCCAGACAGGAAGTACCGGAAGTTCCGCCTCCAAGTTCCGACGGCCGCTGGTATTTCCTTGTGAAATTTCACACTGTTCGTTACTCCCGGACCGGCTGAGCAAGGGGTAGGAGCATTTCCGATCGGACTCATTTGGACGAGTAAGTAACAGAATAATGAGCCCCCTGTGTGTCCCTCATGGTTTTTCGTTGGTTTGGCTTGAAGGGTATCACGAAGTCCCTTCAGTAAGTTATTTAGCTTTTGTGTGGGTTTGTTTTGACCTGGACGCTCGCCAACATACCGGTTTCACTATCCCCTCAAACGGAAGGAAGTTGGTGAGTTCGTTTCTAGGGATCTCCCACATTTTGAGCTGATAGTTCTTCTTTTTTGTGATTGATACCAGAGGAACGTTGGCTATTTACCACGATAGCCACCGGTTGCGCATTTGACGCTGACTTGATTCAGCGGAGGTATCAACACCGGGAGGCGCAGACTGGTAAATCCACGCCCTTTGTCTTTTCAATTGACATTGAAGGGCTGAGTTGTTCGCCTTGATAGACTGACACTGATGGACATGATTGTGATACGACTGGGTATTGTCATGTTGTTTCTTCTTCATCTTCCTTGCTTGATATACTAACAAGTAGCTGTTTCTGGCTGTTTAATCTCCCAGCATTTGCTCTCTGTTTTTAAATCCCACAGGACACTACACTTTAGTGTCCTCGCCAGCCGGTTTTGATGCCGCGCATCCTTGACCCAATTTGGGTAAGTTATTTACGATGCTTATTTAGCTGCCATTCTTTAATATGTTGTCACTTCTTCCTCACCAAATGCAGTTCAGACCTTTCGCATGCCATCAGTCACCTGTGTTCGGCATGCTTTGGCTGCACTATGGGTTTGATTGAGACACAGGGTCCTTGAATTACCCGAATAATTTTAATACGACTTAATTTTTGTTTATTACTTTGTTTCATTGCAGGTTGGTTTTTAGATCTACAGGTATCACTTTTGAGGGTGCTGTACGAGTGGTTATTACTTCACCTTTTGTAGTTTTTTACCACCACCGAAAAGTGTAGGTAGATCCTATTTTTTGGTCCTGAGGAATTGCCTTCTATTAAGAATAAAGGCAAGAAACATGTTGACCTATATTATAAGCGTATAATCTCACATTTTTAGAGTAAGATACGCATTTTCATTTTTAATTAGGGTGATGGCCACGTCTCATTAAAATTATTTTGAGTGGACCACCATTTCCTATTTTAGATTACATTTATTCACCTATCATTAGCACCTACACTACTTTTAGGGCCCTCACACACACTACACCCTCTGGCATAAGGAATAAAGATCTCCGCCAAGAAGGCCCCATCTCGGGCGCCGATCGGGTATTGCAGCGCCAACCCGATAAGGAGCAGACCCGATGATGAAGCAAGACACCTAGCTGGCTGGGTGTGTGAGGGTCTTTTTCCAACAGGAGGATATTCTCCTCTAAAAGTCTCGCTCTATACCATTGTGTGGAGCCTTTGATTGAATATAACCACCTGCTGCTAATATTAGGAACTGCATACTTTAATTGTAGAGACATTATGTTGGGCATGTATGCTGGACCTAAAAAAATAACGCCCTTGATTTCCCTCTCCTTGTTTAAATGGATTATTTAGGGCACACATTATCAGTCAAGGGTGTTGAGCCCAAGGAATCCTTAGTCAAAGCCATTGAAAATTTTCCTGCTCCTAAGAGTAAAGAACAATTAAGATCTTTTTTTGGCATGTTAGAATGTTATGCTCGCTTTGTACGCCGGTGTGCTGAAAGAACTAAAAATTTAAGGTTACTTCTCAAAAATAATGTCAGATTTGTTGTGGTCCGATGAAGTGAACAAAGAGTTTGAAGATATGAAATGTGCTGTTGCAAGTGCTATACCCCTCAAGACATTTGATACACATGATCCTTGTGTGGTTGTTACCGACGCTAGTCAACATGGTTTGGGGGCAGTACTCATGCAAACCAGGAAGGGTAAAGATGAAATTGTGGCTTTTGCGTCACGTGCCTTGCGTGGGGCCAAAAGCACCTACTCTGTCATTGAACGAGAGGCATTAGCATGTTGGTGGGGTATTGACCATTTTAGACAGTACTTGTGGGGTGTGGAATTCACTCTGCGTATGGATCACAAGCCACCACTCAATCTGTTCACCACAAGGGGGGCTGGTAAAGCCACCCCAAGGATTGCAAAATGGTATTATCGCATGCAAGACTTTCAATTCAGGCTAGAGTATGTAGCGGGTGTGAAAAATATTTTTGCAGACTGTTTGTCTCGTTTGCCTATGGTGATTGATGAAAAACTTGATCAAGAGGATGACTGGAAGATTGTAGCTTGTACTATGGCTGATGATAAGGAGTGCTGTATTGACGAAGAAGAATGGAGAGAAGCTGTCAAACAAGATAACGTATTTCAGGAGTTAATGTTGTATCTGGATGTAGGATGGCCGAAAGGAAATGTTAAAGAGGCTTGCAAGGCATATAAAGACATTTTTGAGGAGTTGAGTGTGTCTGATGGCATTGTGAGGAGGGCAAATGTATTACTGGTTCCTCAAGCCATTCGTAGGAAGAATTTGGAGTTAGCCCACGAGGGCAATGTGGGGATGAGGGCCATGAAAAGGAGGATCAGGGATACGTTTTGGTGGCCTGCTGTAGACAGGGATGTGGAGCATTGGATGAGGGAGTGCTTAGCTTGTGCTCTCAGTGACAAGTCTCTGGTCACTGTTCCCAGTCCTGTAGAGGCTGTTCCCATTCCTGAGAAACCTTGGGTCAAGCTGGCTATGGATATCATTGGGCCCATGAATATGTTGAGTGAAGGTCAGAGATATGGCATTGTCCTAGTGGATTATTGTTCTCGTTGGCCTGAGGTGAAATTTGTACGCAATGCTAACACTGCTGAGGTAATTAAATTTCTGCATGAGTTATTTATGCGTGAAGGAGCTCCCACAGAAATTATCACAGACAATAGGGTTCAGTTTAAATCTGATGAATTTGGCAAGTTCATGAGGAAGTGGGGTGTGGTACATGTTACCACTTCTCTCTATCATCCCAGGAGTAATGGCCTGGTGGAAAGGTGTAATCGAGTGATCAAGGATAACCTACAATTGTCCTTTGCCAGTGGTTTGGAGTGGCGTAAAGAATTGGAGGATCTTATCTGGGCTTTACGCACCACTCCGTGTGCTTCCACTGGTTTATCTCCTTTTGTTGTATTGAAGGGGAGGATTGCCGCTTATACGTTGGTGCGTCCTTAGATGTGTGATAACATGGATTGCCGTGAGGAGTCGTCAGTTGTAACCAACAAAAGAGAGTGTGCACAGAGTAAGTATGTCTCCAAAGAGTGTAGTAGACTCTTGCAAGTTAAAGTTGGAGATATGGTGCGTGTGAAGTTACCGGGGATCATTGCCAAAGGTTATTCAAAATTTTCTGGACCCAAAAGAGTTGTGTGCGTTAAAAGATGCGTGGTCCAGTTGGATGATGGCAAATGGTGGAATAAGGAGAAGTTGGCTGTACAAAAGAAGTTAGATGGCTGTGGTAACGATCTTGGTACAAGAGATTCTTTGTCTTCCAAACAAGGGCCTATTAGGTCCGGCATGGTAAAGACACGACCGCAGTGGTTACGTGATTATGTGTCTTAGTGGTACCACGACTCTTACTAGATAAAATGTTATTTTGTTTCTCTTTTTAAACCTTGTATTCAATGTACAGCTTTTATTTTTCGTCATGCTGTATTATGGCATGTCATGTTTTCCTTACCAAAAATACTAGTCAATTTGTTTCTTTTGTTTTTCTTCATTTTTGTACTGTTTTGTTGTAAAGAAAAAGGGGGAAGATGTGTTGGGTCTTTAGTTGGGGAGAGAACTAGAATGATCAGTGGAACATAGAATGATCATTCTAGTTCTGCATGGTATCTAGTGTTCTAGACAATGGCAGTTACTGGCTTCCCTGCTGCCCTGCTGGTTGTGTACCATTGCTCGTGAAATAAAGACATCTTTTCACCTGATTGGTGTTCCTGCTTTCTTCGTGCCTTCAACTTATCAAGTACCTCTTTGACATGAATGCACATGATCAAAACTGTTAGTCAAAACCAATCATATTATTGAAAAGTGAGTTGTTTCTTACAGAAGTACCTCTTTGATATGATTGTACATGACCAGCTCATCATTGATATGTGATTTTGTTTTAGGAGACAACATGATAGACAGATTCATATCTCCTTTTCTTGGCGACATGAATGATTTTTTTGTTGTTTCGGTCTTTTGCACATCTTTTATGTTTTGATCACTCCTCTCTTTTTTTCCATTACTCTTATTCTACTATAGTGTCAGGGTTTGTTCTGTTCTTCACAGCTCTTATTCTAGTTTCCCACATCACTGTTTATTTGAAACTTGACAATGTATATTGGGAATAATTGGAGCTCAGTGTCGATCGTTTTAGTATAGTGTATTTAATACAGGTCTACGTTCAGCATTTCAAGATGGCCGCCACTCATTTTTACTTAGCGTCTCATATACGATATCTAGTCTCATTTCTATTTTCGATTACGGAAGATACTGACTACATGCAGCGGTCTAGTTAAAGCGTGTTATATGCAGGGTAAAACCTCTCGTGCAGCTTTGGCGTAGGGATATTGTGTTTTACGCGTTTTTTGATAGTGGGCTGCCAGGATGCTTCATATATTTTCATAGTTAGAGCAATTAAATAGGCTTTTGATTTTTTTTCTCCACTGTGTCTACTATGACCATTGCTGAATTATATTGTAGATGTAGCACATACGCTGCTACATTGAAGGTATGAGCACACGGGTGTAACATTTTTGGTTTCTAAAGATGTTTTCTCCTTTCCTACCTGAGCTTGACGATCAGCTTATTCCTTACAGAGGTAGCAAACCAGGAATGTTGATTACGATATTTTGTACGAAAGTGCAGTGGCACAGATTTTTGTTGTGAGTATCTAGGTGTTGCAAAGGACATTCACCTTGGCCAATTGTTTCAAGGGGGTAATAAGTTGGTATAAGGGGTATGCACCGCTTTGAATATAGAGATTCAGTGCACATCTTTTCACTCTGCAACTGTCTACTTTATCTTATCTTGTACATATCGACACAAGGTCTCACATTTTATCCTTTTGGTGATGGCGATAACAATGCCTGTCCCTTGAGGCATGGGAACTATTTTGATTAATTACAACTACCTCTTTGAGTTTTTTTCTTGGGTCTTTTACCTTAAATCAATTTCAGTGCCTTTTTTGATGCATGAAAAGTATCTAAAACATGTACGTGAATTTGTCAGACTATCTTCTCGTTTGAAATTGAGCTTAAAGCATATGGACTTGTGATATTTCCTCCTCCTTATTGTTGATGTTTATATCATGCACAGTGGACCCCAGTGGCGGCTGGTGACTTTTGAAAGTGGTGATGCGTTAATGTTGATGACAAGTTCCACGGAGGGAATGAAGGTAGCAAGGATGAGCAATTGACAAATTGGGACTAAGTAAAATAATATTGCTAGACAAAATCATGTTATTTACAGCACATTTTCATAAAAATGTGTTTACAATGCAAAACATTTTTTTTAAAAAGCAATTCTGAAGGGGTAGTATACCAGTAATTTTTAATGGGAGGGAAGCTAATGTAACTAACAAAATAGATTAGAAAGGAGGCACAGTTACCTTTCAAGAAAACACAAGAAGGCTAGAGCCATATAGTAAGGCCCTTGAACTTTAAGCACAGTTGAAATATGCAAGCGTTAAATAATTATCCACAACAGGAAAAAATGCAACACATTCAAGTTTAGAATAGACAAAGTAGGAGAAATCGAGAAATTTAGCAGCAATCTAGTCAGCATTCTAGTCAGTTTGAAAGGGTGGCATCTTAGGGGAAAACATGTCATGCATGAAACGGACTCTTCAAGGGCCCCGAAGGCTTTGCGTGCTAGTGGGTCTAATACGTGACTGGCTTTGCTTTAATCATGCCAACTCACAGAAACCAATAAAAGCTATGTTTAAAACAATCTTTAGTCCTGACTGACTTGGCCCCAGCCAAACTAGCCTTTTGGAAGTGAGCCTGTTCTGTGATTGACTCGTCTCCACCTCTACAGATCTTTCCATACTAAGTCTGCCTTTCTACTGGCTACGCCGCAGCTATGCCTAGTGCTTCATCCAATGCCAGTCTGCCATTTCTCTGGCTTTCAGAGACACGTGCCTTTCATGGAAGGTCATGATCGCCCTGCAGGCCGGCTCGGACATCTTCACCAGCACAGCCAGCGGCGCAGCCAGGGTCTCACTCTCATGGCAATAAATGGAATCAAGGAAAGGGCACAGATCCAGTCTTAGAGCTTGTTTAAAATTCACTAGTTGTAATAAATAAAAAAAACACGGACAGAACGGGCTGCGCTTTAGAAAGGCAGTCCTGAAAGGGCTTCTAGTATCAAAGGCAATGCAGTTATATGTATCTATTCAATTAAGCTGTGTGAGAAGTTGGCCTGGCATATGCTGTCCACTAGTTCTAGTGGGCACCTTGCACCAGTCCAAACAACCCCTTATGGAGATAGGATAAAGACAACCTTTATTGAAAGCTATCCTAGTGGTAGCTATGGAGAGCAGCCTTCAGGCTAAGTCTTGAAGGAATGTAAAGCAGCTTGTTTTACCAGTCTATAATCTCTTGAGTGACCAAATGAAAGAGGACCACACCAGGTATATATATAAAATATATGTATTTAGTCTTAAACACACCCCTCTAGTCTCTTTATGAGGCTAGAGTTCGAAGTACATAAGTTACAAGTCAAATATCAGCAGTATTTAGCACAATACACGTTTGAGCCCTAGGGGCGTACCAAACCATATACTAAAATAGTGGGATAAGAACCACGACTGAACTAGACACAAGGCCTAGAGCCTGTAGAAGTGCTTGGACCCCAAGGACCCACCCAAGGTAGTGACACAGGGGACCCACGGGGGACGCGTGCAGTGTGAGAACACAGCCGCGAGCCACCGTTGACTTGCATGGGGAAAGTCGCGGTTGGATTTTTAAAGAAAAGGGACACTTCGGAGAGGACTTCCAGTTAGCCCCTTAAAACTTAAGAGTTTCTAGGGCCCACACCCACGTGAGTACCGAAATACTCGAGTTACCTCACCCAGGGAAGCCGGGTGCATACGTGTTAAAAGGTGTCGGGAATCGTCGTCGTTTTCGATGGCGACCGCTGGAAAAGTGCTGCTGCCGTAGAGAAGAAGTGTGTCCGGAGCGATCCAAGCCTGGATCGAGGAAAAGGAAGTCCTGAAAGCAGAGGGGACAGAGTCTGGGTCACTAGCCAGTGACCAGGGGCACGATAGTCGAATGCCCTCAGATGTTGGGTGCTTCAGGTGAGTTGATGGGTGCCTTGACTCTTCAGCCACGAGGTCCAGGAGGTGTCGACAACAACCAGGAGCTGGATTCAAGCTGTCCCATAAAGTTTGTCGAGTGCTGCGGTATCGGCGACCGGATTGAACCCAACAAGCCTTGGCAACGGCAAGTCACGGGGAAGTAAAGAAAAGGCTGCGGTGCAGACCAGCAAGGTCTGAGGGACTCACCCAGCAAGGGTAAGTCAGGGCAAGTCTGGAGCAACCAGAAAAGCACAAGCAGTTGAAGAGTTGCCTTTGTGGGGACCCACTAGCCAACAAACTAGAGATCGCGAAGGAGCCTTGAGCGGTCGCACTTGGAGCTGGCCCACGGAACACTCGTGGAGTGTAGGCCAGTGATCTTCACTGCAGTTAGTGCTCGGGGCTAGGGCTACTCGGAACCCAAAGTACAGCTTCAAGAGATGTCAGGAAGTTGATGCACTTGCAAATGTGCTTGGTGGCCAGGGGTCCCGGTTCCACGTTACCCACGACAGCTACGGGCCTCAGCTTTCCTGGGGACTCAGGGCAGCCTTGAGAAAGTCTGGAAATCTACCTCTGGTGATGCAAAGACTTCGGCGTCTGGCAGGAGCTTCAGCGATGCAGACCGGACAGGTGCTTTGTTGGTGCCTGCCACGCAGAGGAGTCACTCCTTGACCCCAAGGGAGATTCTTCAGTCCTCTGATCTTGATGTAGAGCGTCGAAGGTCCAGGATTCAGCTTCAGAGTTTCGTCCAGGGATATCTAAAGTCCTGTTGCCAGGGTTCCCTTACTTATACTAAGGAAAGGGTTGGACTAACTCTGGGGACCCACCTATGGGAGGGTTTGGAAAGAGGGGTGGCTACACCCATTTCCTTTGTCCAGTTTCGTGCCAGAGCAGGGGCTGGCAGCCCCTGCAACCGGTTTGAACTGGGGTATGCACGAGGACACCAAATGTGCCCCCAGTGCAGGACTTCAAAGCACTCAGAGAGTGCACCACCCAGCCCCAATCCACTAAGGCCTGTCTGGGAGATGGTCACACCTCCCTGCAACAGGAAACCTATTGTCCAGGCCTCCCCTGCCGGAGTTTCGGTCAGCAGCAGGAGGCCAGACTCGTGTCTGTGGCTGTAGCATCCATTTTGTGATGCCAGGCTCTGTTTAGTTGGTACCGGGTATACCGGTGCTGTCATGTCTCTCCCTCTAGAAGGGTGGGATCATACTCCCACAACAGGAACTGGTGTGGGGGTATCATTCCAAGGTGTTTGACACCAAACACGACATGTTTCCGTGCAGCCATCCCAAAGTTAGCATTTACCGTTTAGATATAATGCACTTAAGAGTATATGGTCAGGCTGCACCACAGACAACCCCGGATAGGAGATTCCGAGGGCTGCAGAGGGGCTCTGCTCATGCATGGGCACCCTCTCACATATAACCAAGCACCCTGCCTTCAGGATTGATAAGGCCTGCCATAGGGGTGACTGATAGGTTTCTATGTGCAGTGTTAGGTGAGATATAGTGAACCTATATCTCTGCAAGGGGTGCATGCACCACCTTACCCAGGCTGAGGTAGCAGTCCTGTGGTGTCATTTTGGAGGGCCTTCCAGGGGTGGCACAATACATGCTTCAACTCCTGGTAGGCCTCTGGGGTGTCTATGCCCTTGGTACATAGTATACCATATACTAGGGTCTTATAAGGGCACCCCAGAATCCAATCTGGGATGTACCTAAAGTACATGGAATCAATTTAGAGAGGAAGCAGCTAGGCTGGGGTCCTGAATAGCAGGGCCCCAGCCAGACTAAAGTTGAAAAACAGTGATACACCAGCAAACACGTGGGGGTAACCATAAGAGGCAGATCCTACTCTCCTACAAGCTGCGAACAATATCTGGACTAGGTAATGCATTTCATATGGTCATATGCACGTTTAACATTTTTTTCATAACATTAGAAACATGCTCTCTGGTGTCAGAAAAAAAAGCTAAAAAAAAAAAAGTTTCAAGGATATTTCAGGTGGACAGTGAAGGCAGCACACAAGCAAACACGTGGGTCAGTTTCAAAAGCTTTCACTAGAAAGAGAATGCTGTCGCCTCATCGCGGGCTGATAATACAAGCTGAAGGTAACTCAAATGTACGACTAGCTTTTGTAAAGCGCCCTGGCATCCTCTTGACAATGTCAGCGCTATAAGAAAGTAACATAAGTACCCACAAACTGACAGGAAAGGCTTCATGCATGTCTGAAAACAAAATAAAGGCACCCACTAACCTTAGTTTGTACTGATTGCGCAGCTGCAACAGGATGAGGCAGTGGAGGCTTCACCTCAACGCGCTCTGCCTCAGTACCTCAGTGCTCCGATGTCACGGACATCATCGTCAGTCACGCTTGCTTCAGCAGCAACGTAGAAATGGCCAATCACTGTCTGCATGGCTAGTTCATAAGCCATGACAGTGATTGGTCAGGCTTGTTACGCACTGTGCCACCCACGCGCGGCGCCCAATGCTCAGGACAGTTGACTGCGCGCCGGAGTCTGGAGAGGCCTGGCATTGGCAAACGCATGCTTCTCAGCCAATCCAGACGCTGCTCCAGCAGCGCCAGGATTGGCTTGAGCAGGGATACTCCCCGCTCATTAGGAGACCGGGGGCTGCGGCATGAAACAACCCTCGGTCTCCTAATGTGCAGCCTAGTGCGCATGTTCGAGCTGGTCGCAAAAATGATCAGCCCAAAACCGAACATGCGCACTCTTGCTGCTGCGCCGCTAGACCACCACCACGGACCCTGGCTGCATGTTGTTCACTGTCAGTCAAACCTGCTGCCAGTGCGTGCCCCACCCCCTTCAGAGCCTGACTGCCTCGGGCGTGGCCCGGTGACCGGCCGGCCCGGATTAATTATTCGAGCGCTGTCAGTGTCACTAAATTAACTTTACGTTAATTTAGTAGTGACACTGACAGCGCCCCGATGCGGCGATGCATGTGTAGTGGCGCACCGACCCAGCGCCCTAATGGACGCACCGCCACTGGTGGACCCTGAAGAAGGGACAGAGATCTCGAAATGCATTGGGCAATAGCACATATGTGCAACATCATATACCTTTGTGAATGATATCTTCATTTCGTTAAATAGGCCACTTCTATTTTCTTAGTTGTACTTACCCCTATTGTATAACACATCAGTGTAAATTTTAATATGAATGAATGTTAGCAGTGACATATACCATTGATGAATTGTCACATTAAAAATGGATATAGAAGACTAAGGGGCATATTCTCAAGGACTCATCGCCGAGTTAATGGCACTTTAGCGCAGCAAAAGTTGCGAAAGAATTATCGCCCCATTCACAAGCTGGTGCAAACTCCCCACATCGCCAGAATACCAGCGATAGCTGCTGCAAAAAACATCGCCACGGATGAGAGAGACAACTAATGCTAATGATATGCAGAGTAGGCGTTCCCGTGCAAAAACACACGAAAACACCACTTCGCCATATTCTCAACGACCAGCCAGATCTGCGATGCGACCCGAAAACAGGCGATAAGGCGCGCTAGCAGCAGGGATCTAAAACCTGCCTTCTGCTGGTGCTAAGCAGGACGACTACCTGCAGTATGAAAGGGAGCCCAGCCCAGAGCCACATCTGAAGACCCACAGATGCCATGGAGACAATGAACATGCAGCCCGGAGACCCAAGAGGGCCACAACACCCACCACCACCACCCCCAGGACCACTCCCCCTCCTTTGGACCCCCCCACCGGACTACCACCGAGGCAGCGCAGGACAAGACAGCGGACCTTCGGAAAACGGCATGGCCCCTCAGCCACACAAGTGCAGAATGTGGGGAGAGGTGGGAACCAAGTATGTGTGAAGGAGGCAACTCACCCATGAAGAAGAATGTACACAATGCCAAGTGTGGCGGTGATGTGCTGGACAGACCACAGAATGCAGAGCACAGACATGTCCATGTGGACATACACTGCTGGTGTGTGTAGTGTTGTAGACAGTGGACCAACCATGTCACCTCAGGCAGTGGGGAAGACCTTGGACATGTAGCTGTGCCGTCCCCCCCTGTAAGCGTAAGTGCAGTGGGCTGGGCCGGCGTACGCCACTCCAGCGTAGGAGTGCTGATAAAAAGGCCGGGGCCTTGCGCGTGGTTCTCTTCCTTGATGGGCAACGCGTCTACCAGGGCGGCGCACCTCACCCTGGCACGAGTCCGCAGCCGTGACCTCCAGACTCCGCGACACAGGCCCCAACGCATCCAGCGGCACAGAAACACAGAGTCATGTGTGTGCCGGATACTGCCTTAGTCCTACACTGCGGTCAGCAGGTCCCACAATTCAAATCGTGCCACATTTCTGTTAATGGAGGAAACCACTAGTCAACAGACATTGCCCCCAGTGCGGCCCGCCCGGATGACGCATCATCGTTGGCTGCACACCCGCTGAGCGCTCCAGGTGCCACCAACTCAGTGCACCACAAGTCATCATCACGTGGCTGTGGGTCCTTTCTGACCGCTGCCTCCGGCCTACACTGCGGTCAGCAGGTCCCCCAAGTCAAACGACGCATCATCGTTGGCTGCACACCCGCTGAGTGCTCCAGGTGCCACCAACTCAGTGCACCACGAGTCATCATCACGTGGCTGTGGGCCCTTCCTGACCGCTGCCTCCGGCCTACACTGCGGTCAGCAGGTCCCCCAAGTCAAACGACGCATCATCGTTGGCTGTGCACCCGCTGAGCGCTCCAGGTGCCACTGACCCTGTGCAACACAAGCCGACGCCACGTGGCAATATTGAGGCAGAATTCAGTAGGCGAAAAACATTGCACCCAGTGCGGCCCGCATGGAGGGTGCATCGTCGTTGGCTGTGCACCTGCTGAGCGCTCCAGTTGCCACTGACCCTGTGTAACACAAGCCGATGCCATGTGGCTGTGTGCCCTTGCTGTACACTGCGGTCAGCAGGGCTCGCAAATCAAATTGAGTCTTGATTCATTTATGGCAGAGTCCAGTAGGCAACAGACATTGCCTCCAGGGCGCGCCGCCCGGACGACGCATCAGCGCAGGCCGCGCACCCGCCGAGAGCTCCAGGTGCCACTAACTCAGTGCACTACAACACATGGACCCTTCATGATTGAGTTTTGAGCTGTGGACAGCGGACGCAAATATGTCACCTCAGGCAGTGGGGAAGACCTGGGACGATGATGATGAAGATGAGGCAGGTGTACCACACCCCACTGCAGCTGCAGCAGGAATATCCCAAAGGGACCAAATCATTAACAATTCCTACACATGAGCATGCTCAGCTTTGGTGCCCCTACCTCAGTGCACTGCAAGTCATGGACCCTTTATGATTGAATCTGTGTGTGTGATCCGATGATCACTGTTCTAGTTGTCGCCAGCACCAACCACTCCCTGAGGGCTGGCTTACACTCACCCCACACCCATCCAGCACAGGCGTCACTGGACATGTGATCCTGGTAATAAAAAGGGGCCGGGTGCACGTACCCATAGCCAGTTCAACTATCTATCTAAGTGTGTCTGTGTGGTCATTATGTATGCATGATGGGCCAGGGCCCTACCACATTACATTGTGCTGTGGACAGCGGACGCAACCATGTCACCTCAGGCAGTGGGTACGACCTTGGACACGTAGCTTTGTTGTCCCCCCCTGTAAGCGTAAGCGGAGTGGGCTGGGCCGGCGTACGCCAAGCCAGCGTAGGGGTGTGGAGGATTTCCCTGGGGCTCTGGGCGTGGTTCAGTTCTGGCCTGGACAAGGAAGTAACTAATGCGTGTGTCTCTGTTGTAGTGTCGGCGCCACCCAGTCCGCAATTGACAATGTTGCAATGTAGCATGCACCCGGAGGGAGGGCTCGCACGAACAGGGAAATGAAGGAGCGCAAGACCGCTGGGGGTCTTGGCTCATACATGCCAAGTGTTGTGTGTATCTGTATTGCCGCAGCATGAGCCAAATGCCTAGCCTTAATCGCAGCGCGAGTTCAGCCAGGCATGAACTCTACATCTGTGTCTGCCCTATCCTTCCCACAGGCCTACACTCACGTGGCCGCCCACCTCCAACGGCCAACATCACAGTGTCGTTGTCAGGCTTGTGGACATGTGCAGACAGGCATGACAATGGTGTGCCATAGGAGTGCCAGTGATGCAACCGCACAGTGCACACAAGTAAATAGGCTTGGGGGGAGGGAGGAGCAGCTGTGAGGCAACGTTACACACAGTGATGCCACTCATTTGCCACTACCAAGACATGTCGAACATGAATCCCAAAGTCGCACACATCCCACCCCACCCCCGACAAGCCACTTCACAGTACCTGAATGCAAGCAGATGAGAAACTAACATTAGGGACGAATGCTCTTTTGTCTGAGCTATCAGGCGGAAGCACATCTGCACATCCGACCTCGGAATTGCATGTGCCCAGCACCCCCTGACAGATACTATGGCAGCTGATGACGACTCCCACACTACGCACAGCCCGACGAAAGACCAACGTATACACACCCCACACACAGAAGTCCTTGCTCGAAGTTATCTTGCATGGAATGGCCTTCACACTTACTCCCACATTAACCCAGGCGTACAACCTTTGCACACCAAAAAACTCATTGCTCCGAGCTGTGGCATTTCATCCACAGAACTGGCGCAGGTCAGAACAGTGCCGCTTCAACCAGAGCCACTAACGCAATGGCAGACCATCACAGACACTTGCACAACCCCTGTCACGTGGAACTGTACCGTGCACGTATGCTGCATTTACTGGGGGCACTGCCATTGGTAGTGCTGCGGATCAGTTACTGGCTGAGCTTCCGCCTTGTCAACGTCACCTGCGTGCAGCCTGTGTTGCATTGTCGCTCGTGCATATTCGAGTGGTCCATGGATGTCTGCCTATCCAACAGGACGGTAGCCGAACTGGATTTCGACATGTGTGTGAGCCCCCTGTTGGCCCACGACCATGAATGTCACCGTGACACCCGTCTATGGGATGCCTGGATACTTGGCATACATGCTGGCAGCTGGAACTGGGAGATTGCAGAACTCCTCGTGTGCAGTAAGCAAATTGAGCCGCTCCCCAATTGGGCTGTGGTGCTAATTGGTGAAAGGGGGTGGACGCAGCACATCTCTCGGACCTGCTAATGGCTAGCCTCGCCGTCCTGTTCGATAAAG
This sequence comes from Calotriton arnoldi, assembly GCA_963921515.1. NCBI lineage: Eukaryota > Metazoa > Chordata > Amphibia > Caudata > Salamandridae > Calotriton > Calotriton arnoldi. The sequence goes on along the minus strand of CAWUFW010007042.1, from coordinate 319,191 downwards.
TCGACGACGACCTCATGTTGGAAATGATTGCCTACGAAGCTGCATTAGCTTTCATGGACGTGTAACTACGTACCTGCAGACACAACAGTTTGGAACACATTGCACATGTTCCGACACCTTGTTGGAACTTGGGGTTCTGGTCACATCGCCCACGACGGCAGTGGACATGGCTGCATTCACCTGGACTCCGAATACATAAGCGGACAACAACGCGGGTAAACACACACCTGTGAATGGTGCGGCACTCCCCCGAAGTGGACAGCGGCTCTTGGCAACGTTCCACGTTCTGACATACTGCTGCATTGGTCTGCATTATGTGGCACTTATCTTGGCCATACTGACACGCATATGCTAATAAAGTCTACGCACCTTCACTTGTATTCAACTGTGATGAGTGTTGATTTGCATGACAATGTGTGTCTCACTGCCTATCTGGGTCATGGCCATACATGCATTACTACACCATCAGGTATGTGGGGTTGTACTAGTACATTATCATCTCACAGTTTTCTGCTGTGCCACATGCGAATGGCCATTTTCCACACACAAGCGGAGGCAGTTGTGTCCTATGTTCTGTTGTGCTGGTGTTGCTGTTTGTTCAACATTGTTGTAAATGTTGCGGTGCTCTGGATCTTATGTGTGTGTGCTGCATTGTAGGTGAGTTGCCCCTTCAGCTCTGATTTGGCTGGCCCTTATCCCTTTCAGGCGGTGTGGCTTTCACTTCTGTGCTTATGCAGTGCTGTGATGTTGCAGACTTGGGTAAATTGGGCTCTTGGTTGGAGTTGTGACTCTTGGCCATGGTTTGTCTGCAGATGTGCTCTACTTAATTGTGCATGTGTGCCATTGTGCCCATCTCCCCCCGTCCCCCCAGTCCCTGGTGGTTACTCACCATGTTGCTGTTGTGTCGGGTCATGTTGAGCAGTGTCCGGTCGCCCAACTCCTGCCACCGTCTCCCCACTGATGACTGTGGACACCATTTCCTCCATCTCATCCAGCTCCTCCTGTGGCGCTGGACTCCCACCTCCAGTTTGCATTGCTGCCTTCTGGTTGTTTGCGAGTTTCTGCTTGGTCTTGCGCTTCACATCATTCCAACGCCTCTTGACCTCGTCCATTGTCCTCCTCAGCACTCCGACTGCATTCGCCTTGTCCAGGTTGGACTGCCATATTGTATTTTTTGTTGCCAATGACACAGTGGAGGTGACGTACAGTTGTTGATGGTGTTCTGTCACCTCCGTGATCAGGATCCTGTTTTCCTGCGGACTGAACCGCGTCTTCCTCTTCCTCTTCTCCTTGCCCTTCCCTGACCCCGAGGTCCCAGGCTGGTCCTCCGTGGGGCTTGTGGGGTTCTGGTTGTCCTCTGTGCTTGCTCCGGCTACCTCCATGGTGCTTCGCAGTTGTTTGTGTTTTGGGTTGCCGCTTTTATTGTGCTTTTTGCAGCCTGACTTGTGGGACTTGCAGGCCTGGCGCTGCTTCTCGCTGGATTTTTTATCGCGGTTGGGCACATTGCAACTTTTTTCACGTTCGGTTTGAGCTTTTTATCGCCGTCCCGGGGGTGTTATCGTGGACATTTGCTGCGTTATCGGGATACTATCGCATGTTACCGCTGTGTTGTGAATGCCACGTTAACACTGGGTTATTTTCCCGCGATAGACGGCGATATGAAAACTTGCGTTAACCTATTTTGGCGATGATTATCGCACGTTCTTGAGAATATCCCCCTAAGTTTTGGCAAAACAGTATTATTTTGTGAAAAAGCATTTTTGATGGATTCCAGTGCTGTGCGGCCAGGCCACAACTGACTAGTGTCACTTGCAGAAACGAATAACATTTTTGTGTGTTAGGCAGTCACACGTTCCTGACCAGCATGCTAAACATTTAAATAGTTCAGATAATTTCTAAATATCATTGCCAATTTATTAACTAATAGGTGTGAGCAATATATACATATTTTCAAAGTTCAAATTATGTCACTGGGGGTCAAAGGGCATGTCATGTCACTTCTGCTACCCCTGGAATTTTGGTGAACTGACATCCTTGGGGTTAGCCATTTTGGATTTAGGGCATCTGGGAATTTGTATACTGAAATGGATAGGAAGTGCTATAAAAGGAGGTGCTTATAGGTTAAAAAAGTAGTCAAGATTGTGTGTAGGACATTCTGTAATCCGTCCAATTAATAGATAGTGGACAGGATAAAACTGGCACCTCACCGCAACCTTCTCAGAATATTCCTGGACCTTGGAGGACAACACATGAAGATAGAAGTCCCTACTGGAAGAAATAGGCAGAAGGACTCCTGACGCTGGTCGGCACCCAGGGCCTTGATCTGCTCTCCAGGAGCTAAGTGGTTGAACAATTGTTTGCCTGTTATGAGGACACAAAAAGCTGATGGACCCTTGACTCCTAAAGGGCTCCTGACCACTGAGAATTGGACCCTGTAGGAACCATGGCTGAAGAGGGACCTGGTGCCTAGAAGCATGACCTGAGAATCTGATGGCTGCATAGAGGAGCAGAAAGAACTTTTCCAGCAGTCAAAGAAAGGTGGGACTTTTTCTACCTCTGAAGGGCCATGACCAGATGATGAAGCTTCTCCAGGGACATTGCTCCCTAGGTAAGTAAACAAACTAGCTTTGTCTCTCTCACATTTTTTACCACACAGAAATGATTCAGCGGGACCTAATGATAAAGGTATCTGGCTTCGTCAAGCCCTGACTAGCTACACCTACCATCACTGCCCTGCTGGAGATAAATGAAAACAAAATATGGGACTAAGTTGAAAGGTAAAACCTTGGACAAAGGGGAGTGGGCAAATCTATCCAAGAGGTGAAGCAACCTCAGAGGCTATGAAATACAGCTTTGCCCCACTCTAAGCATTTGTTGCCAAAATCCATTGATTCAAAAGACGTTTGATGACAATATATTCAACTTCGATGACGGCTCATTGGCTTCACCCTTGGATCTTGCATTGCTGGAAGACTTGAGTGCCAAAAAGTGACTATTCCCAAGTTAGAACCTTTGACTGGGATTACCCGCTTGGTGTATCCAATCTCAGCTCCTTCTCAGTCAGCCTAGGTCCCTGTCAACTACAACTTGATATTTTTCAATGGCATTTTATTTTTGCAGGTGCATTTTGCCTTAAAAGTTTAAAAATTCAAACCCCATGTTGCTCTTATCTGGTTTTGATAGAATCAGTATGTTTTTGCTTATTACACTGTTCACTTTATCGTGTGTGTTTTTGGCTTTAAAATTGTTAGTACTGCTTCACCTTACACCACTATTCTCTGTGGAATTGCCTGCTGCTTGTGCCATAGCTACCAGGGGTTCACCAGAGTATCACTAAGAGTTGTTTTGAAAATTACCCATGGTATGTGTATTACGTTAGCAAGGGAGATCCATTTCAAAATTATTATTCTATTTTCTGACATATTGTTCTTAAAAGTGCACATATACTTTGTAAAATAAATAACTAAAATCGCTCGAACTTCTCTAGATACATGCAATTACCAGCATCTCACACTTGCACAATTTATGTGAAAACAGTCAGGTAAAATTCATCAAATACAATCTCAGTTTCAGGGAGCAAAGTAATTAACTTTTGCAGAAAATACTTGGGCAGGATCTCAAAAAAGGTTTGACTGGTGCTATTTTATGTCCTTGGTGGAAAGCAAGGCAGTGCTCGGCACAAACTCTTTTGACCGCTGATTATGATAGCAGATTTCTTGAAGTGGTAAATTATGACAACAACATTTGTGCATATTTGTTGTGTGGCATTTTGTTGTGATGATAATGTGTTCTGTTGTTTATTCGTTCTGTTGTGCTGAAATATTGCATTGTGGTGTTGTACTGTGGTTGTTGTGTTGCATCTGTTTTTACTGTTTTGTTGGGTTCAATCCTATGTTTTAATAGTGTGGATATGTTGCTTTATGTAGATTGTGTTATGTTCTGTTGTTTATTTTAGACATGTCAACAAATGCTACGCTATTCAAGTCAAACACAGCACATGCCTTTGAAGATCCTGTGACAAGCAACCATTTACTATTGTGTAAGGTAGTGCAAGAGCATTACTCCAGGACAACAGTGAGGCCCCACTGTGGTTAAGGTCTTACTTGAAATAGCACGTTCAGTGCTCACTTTATGTGATTGGACACATGCTGCGGGCAGTACTCAACTGTTGCTGTGCTTTGGAGCTGAAAGAAAAACACAGCATGCTTGCTGATCTCTGGTGAATAAAATCACAATATTTTCGCTTGTATTTCATGTTTTGGTTTGCTATTAACACCACAAAGTGTTTGTGCGAATCATTTATTGAATCTTTAGAGGAAGTCCTGCAGCACTATGAACTTAATAAATGACTCTTTATTTATAATGCTAAGGTTTACTAATGCTAATGAATGTCGTCCAGCCCTCTTCACAAAATGTGTAACCATATTGGTACGGATTTCATTTGTTCTTTCCCTGAACTTACCTGGTATGCAAGCCCTTCTATTGCTGTGGCTAAAGTCTAGTTGGTATGAGTTCTATCTCATTTAGATTTGCTAAGCCCTGATGTTTACACACTACAGCCCGGAATAGAAGTGTTATTTTTAAGTCCCATACCAAGATGGATACTCTGCAGTAGCGGCCCAAGGATTATTGTGTGTGTGTGTGTGTATATATATATAAAAAGCATATTCAATGATTAAAATAAACCATATATGTTGATATACAAGGAGCATTTGACATAAATGCTTAATCTTTTAAAATCATTAAGAAGTATATAGATAGCTCTAGAATTGCCTTTCTGTTTAGGATTCATAAAAACTATTATTGGATACATAATGGAAAAAAAAAACATACTATTTGCCTGTGCTCTCCCCCAACCACCCCATCCCCTTCCTCGCAGCAAACTAACTGATTTTGTTGCTAAAATATGGTGACTTTTACTACACCCTGATGGTGCAACCATCATGTATACCTTGCTTGACATTGCCTTATGGACTCACCACTCTCTGGCCCATGCTTGTATGTTGGTTATGACTGAAACCTATTATGTGGAACCTGCCCTATGATGTACACAATCTAGTTCTTCGATGTATAAGATTTGGATTTGTCTTTAGAAGATTATCAAACACTTCTCGGCCAGAAGTATGGCACCAATGTTTCTGTAAATGAGAATGTACATGTGTGTGTGCACCTGTGGTCAGTGGTTTGCTAAAAAGGAAGAGGAACGGGCTGAACAGAAGAATCTGACTTGCAACCTGCCATAAAAGGCGATACATTTCAATGCCTATAGATTTGCTGCTGAATGAGTTATCCTTGTGAGTACCTTTTCTATTTCTATAGTGGAATATTTTCTGGGAAACCTATCTTGCTGCTAGCATTATTTCAATATCCAATATTTCATAAGTAATTACTGAAGATGCTGAAACCTGTTCTTACAGAACTATGTGCTCCTAGAGATATGTGTTCCTGGAAATACCTATGTTCTTCTTTGGCAGGAAGCCCGACTTCGAATTTGCAGACTTGAGTGTGTCCTTTCTCTATTTCTACAGCTAAACATGTATGATAAGAATCTGCCTTGTTAGTCTGAACTTCTTATCAAAAGATCACAGAACCTTACAGTTTAGTCCCTCAATTTTATTGTCTTAGAATAAAATGGGCATATGCTTTGCTTGTCCCATTTCTAAGATTGGCCAGTTTTGTGATTGCAGAGATCAAGTTGTATCAATATCTACTAAGTGTGAGATAATCCCTCCCCCCAGCACCGGCAAGCTTCTCATCCTCTTACATGGACAGAGTGTCTAAATGTATCAACATTTATAACTGCTTCCTGGATTTAAAAGTCCACTGCAAATGACCAGGAGATTCAATTTTCTCTATATTGAATGCCCACATGAATGTTTACATCTGATTTACCTGACTAACATATGTTGGAGATAAGAAATAGCAAAAGCAAAGTTAACACCAGTGACATAATGTTTCAAAATGACAAGAAGATGGTTGAACTCTGTGAAAACAGCTTTAAAGTGACAATGCAGTCCTGATGAAAACATTTTTCTTGTAAGTGTGATTTACCTGTTACACCTACTCATATAAAAACATAGTGACTCGAGCCATTTATTATTTGATTTACCATATCGTGGATTATTCCCAGTTACTATGCATTTTAAGTCCTGTCAACTGTGCAAAAAGAGGGTACAATGTAAAAGCAGGCAGAAAAGATGGACTAAAAAATGAGAAATTCTTAAATATAGACTTCCAAAATATCGAATACACATAAAGTTTTAGATACATATAAACCCATCAACAAGAATTTCCCTAGGAATGGGTATAGAATTGGGCAAGATTGAATTTTATACAGAGGCATTTATTTATGATCAATACTTCAGCAGTCTATATTTTGATTCTGTTTTTTTGCAACCTATGTTTTTCAGTCTATGTTTTCAAATGGATCCCAAAAGAGGCATTTTGTTACCTTGGATGCTACTTGGAAAGGCTTATTAGCTGACCCACACTTGATTGCATGTTTGTAAAAGTTGCTATTGATGGAAAATGAGCGAGTTGATGAACTTCATTTGATTTGCTACACATATATAGAAAATTATCTAGGGAAGGGCCATAATGAGACATCTGCCAGAAAAGGATGATGGCCTGTCCATCATCCTCTTTGTTCCCCTGCCTCACTTTAAGTGATGAGAAATGCAGAGTTCCCAATGGTGGAGCTGCTGCCAATGCACCGGAAACCCCCTTCTAACAGACCCAATTCAGAAGAAATTCTGTTGGAGAGGCCAACCAACTTAGGGCAGGTTCTTCAGTGCCATTTCCCTTGGCATCCTTTTAGTCCTAACTACTTTGAGCCATGCTGGTTCTAGACAAAAAAGACCTGAATTTTAGAGATGACTTACCACCTAACTTAAAATGAGGCCCTTGGAGCTGCATTGTGATTGATTAGATACAGAGAACTTTTGCTACTACTACAACATTGTAACAGGTATATGACTGAGGAGAGCAGATGCCCCTCTGTTTCATTCCTACTCTCTACATCCTACCCTTTCATTTCATTTTGGCCTTTTCAGTCACATTGTCCTCCTTTTCTTGCTTTCCTTAGGGATGCTAGAAAAACATGTTAATAATAACATGCGCATAGAAAAGTCTATTGCTATAAGCTAAATTGATTTATCATCGGAATCAATGTGTATTGGAATTTGAACAAATGACTTTGATCCAGTTATCCTTGTAATATATTCAAAGGAGCGAAAAAGCGAGAGGCAGAGTGTTCGATTTGTACTTCGGTAGACGAATTAAGTACCATCGCCATGGCGGAGTACTTTGCTCCCGCAATGATGAGGGAATTTTGCCCTGCAAAGTTAAAGAAGCAGGAGGTGTTAGAAGGTGCCAGAGATGCTATCTACATACTAAAGTTCTACCTGACCCTAAGTGAGGTGAGCATAAGTTCACTTTAAAGGGCGGGTACTCTGTCGGCGTTGCTATGGATACCCTCTCCTCCAAAATCTAAATCATGCCAGTGAGAGATGGAGCTCTATGCTCATTTTCTTTCTAATGAAGGTGTTGAATTCAAAGTTACAAAAACTACATCTTTCTTAAGGCAAATTGTTTGCAATTATTAAACACAAAAATTAATGAAGCCAAGTGTTGGAAGTTTGCTTAGATCACATTTTGTTATAACATGAGTTATTAAGAAAGTCAAATTTGATATAACAATAACTGCAACATTATTTCAACAATAAGATCTTATTTATTTTTTACACAAATGTATTTGACATGACAGAGCAGAAGGATATGGAATAGGAAAAGTTGATGACATACAGGTTGATTGATTGGAAATTTGAAAGGAAAGAAAACATGGTATATTTACTATAACAGGCTTCTCTGAGGGGGCACTGAGACAGAATCAGCCAATGTTTATAGAAAGACTTAGAGAATGGTCCTTAGATAGTGCCTTTGAATTGGAAATATTAATAAATCATGAAATGTCTATTCTGTATCTCACAGATTGGTTAGATAGTGTTACAAGCTACCATGGTGCACGGTCTGCTTGGAAAGAGCAAGGTTGCATAGAGATTGCGGAAATACTATTGGTATGGTTTTAAAATAATTTATGACTGTTTTCCTTTTCTGTTTTAGCAGTGTTGCAAAAGGTACTCATTAGCAGTACATATCGATATGGGCTTCAGACACCACAATTTAAACATACCTAAAGGGACAAGAAAAAATATACAATAAGAAAGACCCAAACTGATAAGCAGCAAAACAACTCATTATATTTAGACAAATAAATGATTACTTCTCCAAAATGAATGGTGGTATTCTTTTCAGCACAATACCCTTAGTCCACTGGTCCTGCAGATCAAAGTTACTGATGTCATTTAGGAAAGCCAGTGAATACTTCAGAGAGATGATGTCATTTGCAATACTGATCATCATGGTTAAGAGTTTCAGCAAAAACATGCCACATCTGTCAAAGTACATGCAAGTCCTCATAACCAGAACTGCTGAGAATGTCAGACATACCAAAGAGCATGGCAATGATTGGCAGTTGATTTATATGTGCCAATTGACTTGGAGTTTTCCCTGCCACCATCAAGAATGACTGCTCAAGGATTGTGGCAGTGACTCTAGGAGTGGCTTTGTTATCTGCTCTGGATAAAATATTTTCATCATGGAAGATTGCACCCACTTTGAAAAGTGACCTTGGTCAAATGTTTGAGACTTCACATAGTTTTTTGGTACATGTGATACACTCACAAGAAGGTAAGTCTACTCTGGCCTCAGACAAGTGGTATGGTTGAAGGAATTATGACAACACTGACACGGATCTTCAAATCTTATATCAAGAGTTATGGAACAACTATAGACTACTGCATAGTTGTACACAATGATGAAATTACCATATCTTACACAAAGGGATGGTAAGCAGCCCAAGGAGCCACAATATGACAGACTCTACCAGCACTGATATAAACACACACACACACAATGAAAATTGAAACACAATAATCTGAACTCAGAGATGAGGAAGATCACTGGGCCTGCCACTGAATAGCGAAAATTAATCCTGTGAGTTGTGATCGTGTGCACCCGGAGCTCAAGTGAGTCTCAGCGACGCTGTGTGCGTGTGCCCTGTTGCAGCCTGAGACCTTTGTGAGAAATTGCCCCGTGACTGTGTGTCCCGGAGCAGTCTTGTTCTCTGCTTCGATCGACAGCGTGGCCAGAGCTGCTGCGATCGTCATTGCCATCGGCCCTAACCGGCATCCCCAGAGGAGCTGTGAGAATTCACCGCCGCCGGCCCGAGCCGGCCTTTGCCAAGGAGAGACCTCGAACCATCACCGTCGGGGGTTCGAGTTCCACTGCCCAAGATCAACGAAGTTGCACCGGAGGCCCAAGCCGCGAGGAGAGGAGAGTGAGATCACACCCCCCAGGTAACGCTCAGCGAGCGTGCGTGTGTCGCCGCCTGCGGCGGGGTTCGGGCTACGAGAGAAACACTCTCGACCTTTCCCATCTTTGCAGCGCGAGCCCCCGCTCAAGTCCGTATTGCGGCCCGTACTTGCCGAGGAGTGGCAGTACCGGGGCCGGAGTGTGGAGCTGCACTTTGTTTTCCATCATAACAGTGTTGGGGGCATATTTTGGCAGTAGCTGACTGCGAGTCAGTAAGAGTGGCATAGAGACCGTCCAGAGCACCGCGATCGGTGCCGAAGTACATTATTTTTGCATTACGAACTGCCTGATTGTTGCATTACGAATTGCATTATTTTTGCATTACGAACTGCCTAATCGTTGCATTACGAATTGCATTATTTTTACATTATGAAGTGCCTGATTCTTGCATTACGAACTGCATAGCATTGCACTAGGACTGCATTGGATCATCGAGAAATGCTCATTAATACTGCAAGAACCTACCAGTGCTTGCGGGCCTAATAACCGGCAAGGTGAAATATTACAAACACGCATATGTTGGATTTTTATCGTGTGGTCTCATTGTATATCTTTTTTTATAAACATATAATTTTTTTTATGAAACTCGTGTGGAGTCCATTTGTGGTGGTATCGCTGTGTCACTAAGAGCGTGGTTGCAAATACTTTACACATTTGCCTTGGAGATAAGCCTGGCTGCTCGTGCCAAGCTACTGAGGGGGTGAGCAGGGGCTATCTGAGAAGGTGTCCTTCCTTTCTCTGACTTAGAAGCAAGGGTCCCTATTTGGACTAAGGTACCTACCTCAGCCAACTAGAGACCCCCAGTTCTAACAGGCACAAAGGAAAAAGGTTAAAAAAAACATAAAAAATTAAGAAAAGAGGGCAGGGTAGAAATACCCTGACCCCCTAGGCCTGCTGAGGGGGTCCCACAAGAACCCCCAGGGGCAAAAAGAGCAAAAATATTTCAGCAGGAGTCGCGTTGGGTACACGCAACACGCCAACATTTTTTATTTTTTTAAATGAAGCGCAGTCTCCCGCGCTTCGTTTCCTTTAGGCCCCCGGGGCAATGATCTAAATAGATGCGGGGGCCCGCGTGGCCACCACCTACCCGGGGCTTTTATATTAAAATAAAGGCATTATTGGGGGCAGCCCCAGGGACCGCCACCTCCCCGGTGCTAATTTTGTTAAATGCGGGGGATACGCGCCCCCTCGCATCCCCGGGGACTGCCACCTCCCCTAGGCTACATTGTAAAGATGCGTGGGGGGGTTCGAGCCCCCCACACAGCCCCAGTGACCACCACCTCCCTGGGGCTTTAATCATGTTGGGCAGTAGGGCCTTATTAGTAGTGGCTACATAACATGTATTTGTAAAGCGCACGTTCAACCATAGGCATCTTGGCGCTGAATAACAGGTTTTTGTTGTTACCCAACTCAATGGTACTCATTTTATTGACCTCAGACGGATGAAAGGATGAGTGGACCTGCTGGGATTTGAACCTGTGACTATGAGGTCAAACACAGGCCCCTAAGGTGGACCCATTGTCCACTAAGCCTCCAGTATGCAGCTATCGATTCCTTCTCTGCTTACTTCAGAAAGGAAATGAAAGCCTGCCTGTTTGCTATATCCTACTTGTTTCTGCTGCCCCTCCTACTCTTGCACCAAGAAGCTCTCTGATTGTATGTTGTACTTTATAAATAATACCACAACAGGGCACGGTGAGACTTATGGGGATATGGCATAGACCACACCAAAGCACAGACAGTATCTAGCTGGCAAGGGTCAAATCACATACCTTTCCCCCGGGTGGGACACTTATATATATCGATATGTTCGTGCACTGCATAAAAATAGCTATACATTTTTATTTACTCTCTCTTTTTTAAAGGTGGAAAAGGAAGAAAAAAACATTTCGGAGAATGGACCTTTCCAGGTAGCACCTTGATTCTGGATTGGATCATACCAGACTACACTATTCTAATTCTTCCCTATTTTGTTATTCCCGACTAAATCACAATTCACGACCGAAGGTGTTGGTTTCTTGGGTATTGTTTGAGTAGGTTTTTGTGTTGTTACACCGTGTACCTTTTGTCTTCTAGATGCCGTGTTTGCACTTCTACCACAGTTCTAAATACTGTTCTGGTCCTGGGATGAGGTTAAGTGTTAGAGCCACTCGATTCAAAGTATCATAGTTACAGCTGCTCCTTGGTGTCGTCTTGTGTCTTTATAATACTACAGCTGGACATTCTTTTAGCTAAGTCAAGTGTACACAATTACCAAATCGGCATGTGCCACAGACTGAACATGAAATTTGATTTTTGAAGTCCACACATCCAGAGCAAAAATGTTAAAAATACCGCACTGGTGAAATAGCAATAGACTTTGGTGCATTTGAGTGAAGCAATAGAAATAGCGACTACCTATAGTACTAATTTAAAAAAAGCTGTGTCTAAAGTAAAGTTATGCACTGGTAAAACACGCATTTTATGCTACTGCTTGAAGTGACCATGCTCTAATAGTCACGCCTAGTTTCTAAGGGGACAATTTCCCAAGCATTTAAATATTTATATTTTTACACCTGAGTGGGGGCTGATTTTAAGGTAGCTGAAGAAAGCAATTGGATGTAGGTCATTCGCAAAATAAAAATAACAAAGCATCCTGCGGGAAACTCTAAACAGTTTTACACATGATGGTTCGCTTCATAACGTGAGGTAACAACATTTATTTGACGGATATACTAGGAAAAGTCGAATGTACAAAAGGTTTGCCTACTAACCAAAGATGTACTTATTGTATTCATCGAACATTGGATATAGATTCAGGAAGCAAATCTAGAAGCACAGATTAGTACCATTTGAATATAACCAGCTGTGGATGTCATTATTAACAGCATTAACAGCACATTTAAGGAAGGCAGCTCATGTTTTATTTTAATCAACTGCAGTAACTAGTATTTAGGCTATTCATGTATGTAATATGAAAAAACGAGCAGATGCTTAAAATTCTTATGAAGAAGCTGGAATTCGCAGAGCTCCGGCCTCAAGATGGCGTCTTCCTCATACTCAGTAGATCATATTTTATAGTACCAAGGTCGGCAGTGCTTAATTTGCAAAAGAATAAGAGATGGGGCCGAATGTTTTGCTCAGAAGCTCTTATCTAGCACTATTAAAGATCCGGGACCCAATGATTTCATCTCAGGCCTCTTTAATGCACCACCAGACACTCCCTGCCTCTTTATATTACTCTTGCTGGTTTGTTTTCATCCCTGCCTCATCCATTTATCACTGTTTTCTGTCTTTCTCTTCCTTCTTCGTTAACCCTTTTGTGTTTATTTTTTCTTGCTCTGGATCGAATTGTGTTGAGGAAAAATAAGTGGTGGTCCCCAAAAATGAGCACAGATGAGGCCAGTGCTTAATTTGAGCAGGTGATTTCAATCATCAACACGGGCGCTTTTCATGAGCACCAGTTGAAGACACATTAATTTATGGGGATTTTAAGTGATTTGCCCAGAATCACAGGATGCTGAGCTGACGCCGACACTCTAACCTTGTTCCCCAGCTCTGAAGTAGGCAGCTCTGGCCATTGCGCCACATCCTCTCCCCACTTTCATGGTTGGTAGTTGGTTCTGTTTTAGGTGCCGCTAAGAGTAGAAATGGTCTGGTGCATGCTGCCTCCTGACGAGAGCCCAAGCCCTTATTTTTTTAACAAATTAACCACTGGATGAGGCACACCTGCAACAGCCGGCTCAAATTAAGCATTGTAGCTCGGACTGGCCTATCGGGTACTCTGGCAGTGCCAAAAGGGCTAGTTTGACTGCTCATTGCATGGACTGGTATTTTGGCTGATTTTGGGCTTGGTTTATGGTCTAGTGGACCAGTTCTAACTGTTGAATTCTCTGATGTTACCACAGACATTGCCTGCAGCAAACACAAATACATGAAATCTTCTTTACCTTGGAAAACATCTATACAGCTGCTCTTCAACAGTTTTAAACTGCACTGATTTTCAAAAGTGGACCATGCTTTTAGCAATCTGATCCTCTAATGGGGGCCATTTTTAATTTGGTGCCCAGACCTATTTTCTATCTCACTCACCTAGTATGGTACATTTATAAAAACATTTTTTGAAGAAGCAGATCTGCGAGTAGTGTAAAAACCTACACATTGCATGTAACTGTGCTTTAACATGTTCAGTTGCAAAACCTTTGTAATTAAGATTCCTCCAAAAAACATCAGTTACCATGTTTTTATAATAAAAACTCTATCTTGCTAAAAGATATACCACCTTTACTATGCTGGCCGTAATTTAGATCAGAGAGCAAATAGTATTGGAAAAGAATACTGGGACGTACTCTCATTATTGGTTTATTGACTGCTTACAAAGCAATGGCCATGAATATGAGTGCTCAGGTATTGGTGGGTTGTTTATTGAACCCAATAGATACATAATGAAAACCTGAGGATCGTAAGTAAATGCAATTACAAGTTTTCTCATGATCGTGGGAAATATTATGCCGCTGTTTGTGCTTACAACACCAACATCCTCATGCCCTGGTATTTTCTGGGCTTTTTCTCTCGGTGAATACTGGCTGGTTTGACCTGGTGATATTTAGGGTTCTGAAAACTTAGACAAATTGTAACACCTGTACAAAGAGAGGTTTTCATGGATGATGCAGTTTAACACAGCAATCGAAGCATATGAGTCAAGATTTAATCCTGCAGCATCTGAACTGATTTCTGGACTTAAAAGAATAGGATAGATAGGGTCCTTACTTAATGAAATGTAATAGAGGATCAAACTAGTCAATTATTAACCTCACAAATGTTGTTTGTATTGTGGGGTTACACAGTGCCTTTTCTGTTTCCTCAGTATCCTTCAGCCCTGATCTGGAATTGCAGATAGATGTCGATGATGCTCAACTGGTAGTGCAATTGGAGTAATGAAAGGGCAAAGAGGCCATCCATGAATAGTTCAATAACATTTACTGTGGATCAGAAAGAGCATGATGGCTGAAATGGGACTCAGATGAAGATCCAATTTGCAAGAGTTCCAGTTTCATGTCCACTAAAATGAAATTGGACAGATCTTGGGGCGTGGCCTGATCGAGGCCCAAGAAGGCCGCTCAGTCTTGAAGTTCCAGAGAACGTGCCGCAAATCTGCAGCCTACCTTTGCCTTTCGAGGCTTACAGCATCTGCCGATGCAGGGGAAGGAGCACCTGCACCGGCCCCCCAAGCTGATGCTTTGTTACCATGCTCGGCTAGCAGATGGCGGTGCGGGGCTGTGCTCAGCTGCGGCCGCGGCCTGGCGCAGCTCTCGGAGGTCCAGCGACGACAGGGGTCACGGGTGAGCCTGAGGGCGGGGTCGCGTTCAGCAGCTGCCTAACAATTGAGGCCGGGGCTCCCTTTGGGGCCTCGACATATGGGGCTGGAGAGGGAGCTCACATTACTGGACACAAATGAATATCTAACAGCCACATTGGACCGGAATTTGGGTGGCAGCGGGAAACCCGTTGTTTATAATCAGTTCTCTGTTGATTTTTCCGAGTGTCACATGCTGGTCACGGCGTACATCTCTGCATCGCTGACCCCCACGGCGGCTATAGTTACGCACAACTGATCAGCTGGACACTTTCCTTCGCCATCGCGCATACCCCTCCTGTGGTGCAACACTTATATGGGACTCACTGTGCACATACTTGCAATTGAAACTGTCAGTGTTGTGGCGAGGCCATTTGTGGGCAGACAGACTTTGGAGCTTTCTCCGCTTCCATGAGTGCAGCTAATCAGCAGGCCCGTCAAGCTCTACGTCGGACAGATCCCTAGCATGCTGCCTTTTGTTGTTTTGGAGTGACTCTCCCTATAATTGGGGCATACATCATTGCTGCCCGAATTAGCTCCTGTCATTGGCTCCCATCCTGCTGACTTTCCCTCTACCTCCCCAATGGCCTTCATCTCTCTATTTTGCTGTGCATTCCAGCTGTAGCTTTACCGCCTCAGTCACCCATGGGGTACAGCGATCCCAAACATCGCCGGCTGTCCTTCGATGCTGCCAAAACTACCCGACGCGGGGATGATGAGAGCTCCCAGGGAGCGGATTCCGGCCTGTCAGGTGCGGATGATCCGACGGGCCGTTGCGGCAATTATGGCCGAACTAAGAGCTGGGTTCAAGTCTATTGACTCTTGTCTCCATGCGCTCACAAATCGTCTAGAGAGTATGCACGAACGGCTCGCCCAACACGACACGCAAATTGGCGCCATGGAGCAATGGTCTCCGACCTCGAGGATCCGGCCCTGGCACCACTAAGCGCATGGAAAAAATTGAGAAACTCCTCAAGATGGTGGCTGCTAAGGCCGAGTACCTGGAAGCATCCACGAACAGAAATAATATCTGAATTGCCGGAGTGGCAGAATCTACCAACACTGACTGCATGAACGCCTATGTCGAGCGACTACTCGAGGACCTCTTTGGCAGGGAAACATTCTTGTCCACCTTTGCAATTGAAAGAGCTCACCGTACTCTTGGCCCACGGCCTTCGCCCGGCACACCACCTCGTCTGTTTATTGCCAAGCTTCTTAATTACTACTGTTCTGCGGTTTGCCCGTTCAAAGGAACAAGTACAACATTAAGGAATGACCTTATCGTTCTTTCCTGATTTCACCCCGATTGTGCAAGAGGCACGGCATACATTTATTGACATTAAATGTATGCTCCAGAAGGCCAATGTGCGGTACTCCATGTTATACCCAGTGCGACTCTGGATCCAGTTAAATGGCAACGCCCATATTTTTGACTCTCCCGCTGATGCTGCCACTTTTTGCAAACAATAGCATGTTGTTTGCAGATCTCCCAACGGAGGGAGCTCCACTTCATCCCCCACACATAATCCAATGAACAACTAATACCCGACTCTTCTCCTCTGCTCCGCTCTGCATATGGTTGCTGGCACAACTACCTGACTTCTATTTGTGACTATGTGCCTGCAGTCTATGTTGCTATACAGGCTGCCTATTGACATTACCAATGTTCCAGATAAGGCTGCTCACTCCACCGTCTACTTTGTGGTACATAGGCGCTCTCTTCTGGGCGTTGCCTCCCCCCAAGGAGTACTCCAGCAGACTGTTTCTCTTTTTTCTTGGTGTTTGGGATTCTACGGGGATGCTGTTTGTTTGCTATCCAATGTGGGAGGGGGGTTCTGGGCTAGTTTGGTTTTTTGCTTTCTTAGTTGCTGTCTTCTTCTCACAGGGAGCTATCTACATAATAATTGGTACACCATGTAAACATCATGTATCTAGATTCCGGCTACTTATTGCTCACCATAGATAACCTCGAATATCAGGGACCCTGAGGTAGCAACACTGAGATGAATGTCTTGGAATTTGAGGGGATTGACTAACCCTCATTAGGGGCGCCAGGTACTGTCCTACTTGACAAGGCACGGCACCCAGATAGCCTTTCAACAGGAGACCCACTGTGCTTGTAACTCTCCTAATCTTTATGCTTCAGATTGGGGGATAAACGCTTCTTCGCTAATTACGGCATGTATTCAAGGGGTGTCTGCATTCTAGTTCACTGATCGATTCCTTTCAGGGTGAGCGAGGTGATTGCTGACCCTGAGGGTCGCTATCTATTGTTAGCTGTCATGTCCATTTTATTGGTTAACGTTTACGCCCCTAATGTAGATGCCTCTAAATTGTCTGTAGATATCTCCACACATCTCACTCAACTTCATGTTGACTCCGTATTAATGGGAGGTGACTTCAACCTCACGCTCTGCCCCCCTTGGACTCAACTGGCTCTGGACTGGTGACCAAACCCCTATCCATGCAGGTGCTGCTGTCCCTTATTTGATCCCTTTTCCTCACTGATGTCTGGCACTCCAAGCACCCAATAAACAAAGGCGAACCCTTTTACTCTGCGCCCCATGTTTCGTGGTCACGTATTGACCATTAGTATCTCACTCTGGATTTATTGCTCATGTCCACTGACATTGAACACCTCCCCGGGCTTTGTTGGATCACTCTCCGGTACTGCTGACCCTACGGCTACACAATATTGTATTGCCTTGCGTGCCCTGGTGCTTTCCCATAAATGCATTGCTGGATGATGATGCATTCACTGAATATTTTCGGCTTAATACTGGGATTGTTTCACAATATTTCACACTCTGGGAGGCTTTGAAGGCATACATCAGAGGGGTGTGCATTGCTTAACACTCTGGTGTGCTTTGCTCCATACGTGGAGACCTTGCAAGAGTGGAACAGGCATTGAAGGATTTTGATGCGCAGAATCTGACTGACGACTTCCCTCCATCACTGCACCGGCACACGACCCTCATGCAAGAATTTTGGGACCTCGCCCTTCGCGAGGTGAACTACCTGGGCAAATATACGCGTGCTCAAGTTCACGGTGAGGGCAAGAGACCTGGCCGCACTCTGGCCAGACTACTATGCCCTACATATTAGGCATCCTTCATCACTCATCTTCAGCTGGATGACAAGTCTTCTGTCTCGCGCAATGAAGATATCATTGCTGCTTTCCTCCCTTATTATACTCAATTATACACATCGCGCAGCTTGGCCAGTGATGATGAGCTGGCTGACTACCTGGCAGAGGTGGCTATGGTCTGGCTTTAAGGGGGACAGCAACGGTTTCTTGCTTCACCTATCTTTTGCGATGGGATCTCACAAGCCATAGATGACCTAAGCGGCACTCATGCCCCTTGTCAAGATGGCTTTACGGGCCTCTTTTAGAAGACTTAAAAGTCACTGTTAGTCCCCTACCTATTGGAGGTCTACGCAGAGTCCCTGGAGCATGGTAGCCTTCCCCCTACCATACGTGAGGCAGTGATTACCCTTCTACTTAAACCCGGCAAGTTCCTTCACAACTGTTTTTTGTACAGACCCCTGTCATTGCTAAATCATAACTATAAGATTGTGGCAAAGGTCTTGGCTACCCGCCTTTCCCTACTCATGGACAAGATTGTCTCCCCACTACAGTTTGGATTTGTCCTGGGCCGCTCCACGTCGGTTAACCTTAGAATGGTATTTGCCATTCTTAATCAGATATCTCCAGATCTTCTTGCTGCGGCGCTCTAGTTAGAAGCTGAGAAGGCGCTTGAGTCATTGGAATCGCCTTTTTTACATGCTGCACTGCGGAAACTGGGGGCCTTGTTAGTTTATTGTATACTGCCCCAGTGGCTCAATTAAAAGTGAATGGCCTCTTAACAGATCAATTTGCATTTTCTGGAGGTACTCGACAGGGGTGCCCTCTGTCACCCCTATTGTTCATCCTGGCTATGGATCCCCTAGTGAGGCATTTTCAGGAGCTCCATTTGGCGCGCAGGCTCCACCGCAGCATGCTGTTTGTTAGAGAAACCAAGACTAACCTTTCCCCCCTTCTTCGGGAGGTTGTCCACTTTGGAGGGTTATCGGGGCTTACTATCAATTGGATTAAATCTGAAAATTTTCCTCTGACTTACACCACTATCTCCTACCCCCTTGAGTTTCCATTGAAGTGGTACGTGGGTCCCCCCAAATATCTTGTTATTTATCTCCATCATACCATTGAAGAGGTTATATGCCTCAATTACAGCCCAGCGATTGCTAACCTATCTTCTCGAATCGATCATTGGATCAAACTTCCGCTGTCCATTGCTGGCAGGATTGCCATTATCAAAATGGTGGTACTACCCCAATTTTTATATCTATTTCTTAACATTCCAATAGCACTGACAAACAACGTTTTTGAAACTTTGCGCTCGGTGTGAGTCAACAAGCAGCCCAGAATCAGCTGGCAAACTTTAACTATGCCCTATGCACTCGTGGGGTTTGGGGTTCCCGATCTCTATCTCTACTATGTCGTGGCGCAGGCATATTTTGCATACTATTGGTTCCATCCTGATGAAAGGCTTCAATTTTTAAAGCCAGAGGGGACTCAGACCCAGCTGTATCCCCTTTCCACCATTATGCTGCACAGGTTATCCAGAACTTCTACAGAAATACAGACGCTCCAGACCACCTATGGAGCTTGGACCAAATTCTGACAGTATTTGGGCTTTGACCTCTTGTACCCTCCACACATTCCTCTCCTGGATAACCCCTGGCTCCCCACAATGACAGAGACATTGAATAAGCGCACCTTGAATACATGCTGTCTCCACAGACTAAGCGACCTTTTTGAGGATTCTGTGTTGCGATCTGTGAACGTGTCTTATATGGACAGATTCAACCTACATCGACTACACAGTACCATTCGTATAGCGCTCCCATCCTTTCCATCGCAACCTCCTGACTCCCCCCGCTTACCATGATCATCACGGGTCCAGACAGTGCTCATCTGATTTCATGATTATGCCACTCATCTCTCCTATTGAGACCTACCGGGGGGAGGGGGAGCTCGAACAGCGTGGGAGAGAGACTTGGGTAGCCTCATGCCAGACGTCACTTGGTACTATGTTGCGAACAGACTCGTTTAGTATCCAGCAACCATTGGCATAGATTACTGCATTTCAAATACCTACATCGTGCGTACGCCACTCCACATCTCCTAGCTAAAATCGACCCGCTAAATCACACCTTTCTAGGAGATGCTTGTACTGCGGGGCATGTCGATTTCATGCACTTGGCTTGGAATTGGTCGCCTATCCTCGCCTATTGGGAGGAAGATTTTCTCGTTTTATCACAAATGATTGAGACTGACCTTACTCCTACTCCATTACTGGCGCTATTGGGTTATGTTAAACCGCTGTCTGAGGGAGTTCGACATTATGCCACAATTGCATTGTTATTGGCTAAACGCCGGATATCTTTACATTGGGGAGGCTTGACTACCCCAATGGCGGTGGCACGGATCTGTGACTTAATACACTGCGACACCACAAGTGGCATACATGCTACACTACAGCCACCAACTTCCAGACCCAAAAATATATGGCATCCACTACGACAATACTTGTTGCGGTTTCCGGCAGCAGGGGAGGGATGTTTGTGCTACGTTCAAGCCTGAATGTAGCACAAATGTATGGGTGGAAATGCTTGATCCAGTGCACTGGTGGAGTTGTTTTCCCTGAGGAAGGGCAGTTTAGTGCCCAAAATGCATAGGGAATGATATCGCCACATTGAATGAGGAAAACGCGTACCTCTATGTGACTTGGAGTAAAGTCGTAGCGGCAATCGTTGAACTTATGAGAAGAGTGAAGTTGAAATTTTGGAGTAGTTGGGATTACTTTTGAAACAAAAAAGAATAAAAAATCAAAAAAACTGAAGATATTGTTTGAATTTTATGGTTGTTTGACACATATCTCTTGCTGTGCATTCTGGTTGGGAAACCTGACGAGGCTCCAGTGATAACATTGATGTACAAACATGCACCGACAGAGCACGTTCTAGGGTGGCATGCTGTAGTAAACTTACCTTGAGTATATTTCGATGGACACAATACGTTGGTGTGCATTCCACCTTTCATTGACATAAATCTTGCTGGCACCACATTGAGCTTGCAAAATATCTAATTCCCTATCTAGAGTCATAGAACCAAGAGCCAGCTGTATGAAGCTATTTAAAGGTCACAGAGCCTGTGATTCCGTAATCACATGACGCGTGACCACTAAATGGCTTGTACAAAGACACTAAACGCATTTAGCAATTCTGTAACAAGTTACTGAATCACTTAATGGGTTTAGGAAATCATAAGCAATCTCTATATGGAAGGGGCATGTTTAGGGCATCCCCAAAGAATCTCTATTTGGAAGGGGCGTGTTTAGGGTATCCCTTCAAAGCAGTGATTTCTTATGGTACGTATTAATGTTGAACGACCAAATTCCGGTCACAAAACAGTAATACTTTACCACCTCACAAAAAAAACAATTGATGGACGAAAAGTTAAACAATGTCAAACATTCACCCCCAGTACACAGATCTGGGCCAGAATCCATGCTTTTTTTAGTCACAATACCATTCCACTTTGGACCCAGCCCAATGCAAATCAGCCTTCAATCTGCTCCACCTGGGAACAGTCCAGCCCCAACTGGCAGGCCAGGTCCTCCCTGGACTGGAAACAAGCATCCTGGGACCGGTTTCGGGGTATCCCCCCTCTTTAGCCAGGCTAGCTTGACCCTGTGCCCAATGGGAACAGTCCAGTCCGAACTGCCAGGCCAGGTCCTCCCTGGACTGGAAACAAGCATCCTAGGACCAGTTTCGGGGTTTCACCCCTCATCAGCCAGGATAGCTTGACTCCAGTGGCATGGTGAGCACAGGACCCACGTCTAGGCATACCTGGCCAACTCGTGGTGACAAATGCAAAGAGAACAATTGATGGACGGAATGCTGAACAATGTCAAACATTCACCTCCAGTAAAGAGAACTGAACCTAAATCCATCGTTTTTTTGGTCACCATGCCATTCCAGTTTGGACCTGGCCTGGCAATTCGTGCTGGACTGTTCCCATGGGAAGCAGGATCAAGACTGATTTGCGTATGGCGGGGTCCAAACTGGGGTGGCATGGTGAGCAAAAAATGATGGATTTAACACAGATCTGTGACTAGGGGTGAATGTTTGACAATGTTCAGCATTTTGTCTACCATCTTTTTGTGTTGGCATACTTTACCACCTCCTCTATGGAGGTGGTAAGCCATTCACAAATGAAAAGAGGTCCCTAAGGGACACACCTACCTCTTTGAGAATGTTTAAAAAAAATATTTTAAGGGTAGGCAGTGGGCATATAGTCCACTGCCTCCTCTACAAAAAATGAAAGTTAAGCAGTTCATTTTCTTTTTACGCATCCCATTTCTTTTAAAGAAAAACGTTGCATTAAAAAAAATGTTTTTTGTAAAAGTAATCATAGACATAGTGGTCTGTAGGTTACCATCCCTATGTTGACTGTCATTCCTAGTGGAGCTTAATAATATTCATGAGTTAGGTATATTTGCGACCCACTGGGAATCGCTAATTTGAAAATAAAACTTTCATACATTAAAAATAGCGATTGCCAAATAGCGATTTAGGAAAAATCGCTATTCAAAACATTTGCACATCTGGCCCCAAACCTCTCTATAATGGGCCATATTTCTATTGCAGGTTGACTATCCCTATTAATTATTGTGCATGCAACTGAAACACTTCAGTGTGATCACACCAGAGCAGTGACAGTGTGTCCCAGAGCACAGAAGAGCAGAGCAGTACTGAATTATCTCCAATGGTTCTTAGTGAAAATTTGCAGGCATTTCAGAGTTGTGACTATGGTCCATTGTGTCTATTGCTATTTGATCCAGTGGCCCAGTGAATCTTTCAGCCAGTACATTGGGTGCTGCCTGTCATGAGTCCTACCCTGAGAGTAACAAACAGGGCACATTTAAGTATATATTCTTATACATCGATATTCTATCTCTCTGTGGAGATTTAGCCCTTTCTCAGTTTGTTCTATTCCATGATAGTTCAGCAGCGCTGTAGATGACATCAACGTAAACTGAAATTCTTTCTTCAAAAAAAGGACCTGTACAAAGTTCAAGCAGCTCACGGCAGCAGGGCAATATATGGCTGCAGCATGGCCAGGATCTTTGAATAGACTCTATGGACCTGATTTAGAGTCCAGTGGATGGGATTTACTTGTCAGGGTGACAGAGTAAAGTACTCCCTCACCCACTCGCTAGATGAGTTTAGAGAAGTCCGCTAACACACCAGACATCTTTTGCACTGGTAGGAACTGCCGTCATGCCGTTTCTTGTCAATGCATTGAAAGTTTGACTGGCAGCTCCATCATCATGATGGAGCCATGCACCAAACTTTCAATGTTTTGTTTTTATTTTCAAAGACAATAGCCCACAGTTGAATTTTGTGTTTGGAAATTTAAAAAAAGCAATGACCCCCCTCACCGTGGGAGTTTTCTCTCATAGTGTGGGGGTCATTTTGGAGTTTTCACTGCCTCTTACCACCGGGTTTTACCTAGCAAAGACAGACAGTGAAACTTGCCATTTGTTTACCCCTTCTAAAGAGGGTGGCAGACAAATGACAAAACCTCAGACTGCCCTTTTAAGTCAGAGGTGTATTTCGGCATACAAGACAGACTGATCTCCACTATCCACATACTTAAGGTCTTTTAATGAAATTAATTAAACCAAGGGGTGGAGCCAAATTTAAGAGTGTAAAGTCGCTACTTGTAACTTATCACATGTAGGCGGAGATCTCCACCATGGGGCAATTTTCCTATAATAAAGCATACAGAAATTTTAAAAAGATTATTACATTAAAAAATGCAAAATATTTTAAGTTCAATACTAATGTAAATTCATTTTATAAACCCATTTTAAATACAGAACAACATTTAAAAAATGCTACATTACTATTGACCTAATATTTTGAACATTAAGTTGCATTTTGATATATTTTTAAAAAGTCAAAATAAATGAATTTATTCTAACATTAGTCCCTACCTACTTTATTTTCAAAAGCATGGTGTTGCAGTACCAGTGATTGGCCATGGATGGTGTGGGAATTACTCCAGTTCTGAGCCTGACTACATTTACAACTGTTTTGGGACATTATTGTCTGTAGCAATTTTAGAAGTGCAGTTTGTAAATAGAAATGTGCTTATTCCTTTGTGGGTGTGTGCATCTCCCTCCCTAAACCCTTCTTTTGCCCTCCCTAAACCTTTCCTTACTCTTCTCTAAACCCCACTGAATTAATAGTAACATCCCCATCTTTCCACATTTACTACAAAGATGTATACATGTGTGTGGAGAGCTCCACAATTGGGGTGGAGATACCGCATCAAAAGGATAGGAGAGACGGAGGCATAGACTTCCGCATTTAGGTTTGTGGATAGCATTTTGAAGTTCCTGAGTAGTACTACTGTAGAACTACTAATTGTGCTACAAAGGTTAGTTAGTGACTGGGCCCCATAGTTTCTAAAGTCATGTTGTGAATGAACACTGCTAATGCACCACATGAAGGTTCAGTACACATCCAGTTTCACTGTTTATGCAAGACATTTTCTGCACAAACTGAGGGGCAGATGTATGAAGCTTTTTTCAGCTCGCAAACCGCTTAAGACCTGAAAAAAGCATTTTTAAATGTACAAAGCCGCATTTGCGATTCAGTAAGCTATTAGCGAATCACAAATTCGGTTTGCAAGTCGCTATTAGGAAGGGGCGTGTCAAGGGCATCCCTACCTAACAGGTAGTCACACTGGTATGTAGGAAGGTTTTGCAACGGGGAGTGTGATCGCAAAACATTCGCGGTTACCACCAACCTCAAGTTGGTGGTAACCCATTCACTTTTGTGAATATGGGCACCGCAATTTTTTAAGACCCGGCAGTGGTCCCAAAGACCACTGGCTAATCTTAAAAAAATTAAAAGGAAACTTTTAAATTTTATTTTTTTAAATGCAGCTTGTTTTCCTTTAAGTAAAAAGGGCTGCATTTCAAAATAAAAAACTGCTTTATTTAAAAAGCAGTCACAGACATGGTGGTCTGCTGACTCCAGCAGGCTACAATCCCTGTGAGTGCCAGCCATTCCCAATTGGTCGCAAATTGCGACCTGCCTTATGAATATTAATGAGCCAGGTCCCTTGCGACCCATGCAGAATCGCAAACAGTGTAAAACACACTATTGTACATACCTGTTTGTGATTTCATAACAGCGAATCGCTAAAATTAGCAATTAGGAAATCGCAAATGGAAGTCTATTTACATCTGGCCCCAAGTCTCCTAAAAGTGAAAATTATTCAGATAGCATTAAAAGACAACTTACACAAAATTACACAATATATGGGTAACTCAATAATCAGGGTAAATTTGAGACTATGTGCGGCTAAATCTAATAAACATGAGCCTACATAAAAGACATGGAT
This sequence comes from Calotriton arnoldi, assembly GCA_963921515.1. Classification (NCBI taxonomy): domain Eukaryota; kingdom Metazoa; phylum Chordata; class Amphibia; order Caudata; family Salamandridae; genus Calotriton; species Calotriton arnoldi. The sequence continues at coordinate 293,938 of CAWUFW010007042.1, read as the reverse complement.
TGTTTATAAGAAACACAGTTTTGAACTCACCCCAAAAATCAGTAATTAATTCCACACATAATTGAATTCAAAATATTCCCTTATGTACTTTTTAGTTAGGAAGAAATCAGAGAAATGGTAGAAATTTTTGAAGAATAAGTGAAGCAGTCCAATTAGAGAGTAATGTCAAATAAGAAAATATATTAACATTTCCTATGATTTTTTGATGAAACTGGATGTGCACTGATGCTGCATTTGTTGCATCAGCAGGTTCTCTTCTGTTGTGGCTACCCTTTTGAATATAGATTTAGTGGCTTCACACCAAACGTCTACTGATAACTTTTCTGGGTTGTTTTTAATGACAGAGAAGAGCAATAAATATATTGGTGGCAGAGCAGCCGTGGCCCGTGCAGGTAAGAGCGGTGGGGCCTGGTGGGAGGGATTTCGACAGACGAAGGCAATTTAATTACTTATTTAATTTTCCCTCATCCTCGCCTGTTGAAACACTCCCCCACCGGGCCCCACCACCCCACTGCTCTTACCTGCACGGGCCGTGGCGGTGACAGTGTAGTGCTTGTTGCAATATTAGCATGGCATTTGTGTTTCCCTTAGACCAGTTGGAGGAATACATACGTTCTTGTTCCTTTTTAGAGTGCTTTTGGTGAAATATAATTATCATAAACCCATAATGGCACAGATACATAAGCATAAAACTGTTTATTCGGATGAGGCAATAATAAATTCACCATTGCAAAATAAGAACTGAAGTGCTGTCTGCTGATAAAATGCTTTGACATTCATTTTTATCACGGCATCTGTTTTATAGATACACCGAATAAACTCATCCGCTTCTCTAATCTCCATTATTCCCAGACAGCTATGTGTAAATTTAGATTTTTGATAATATGTAATAAGGATGCAAATTTATGGAAACGGAAGAGATTGGTTGTTATAGGGAGGAGATGCAAATCAAGTGTATCATAAAATAAAACAGTGAAAAGGAAGCACAGAGACGCAAAGAAAAGAAAAACCAAAAGCATGATGGTAAAGAAATGATCAGCTCAATGTGCACGGTTTGCGTAACATGATGTTCTCTATTAAACTATATTAAACACACACACACATACACCCACACAGTCTCACTCCAGCCTAAATATCCAGGACCAAAATAACAATTGCATCCGATAAATAACATTATAATAATATTTATCCGATTTGATAAATAACAAAAGTGGCAAATATCATCTTTTTGGGGCTTACCACACCAAAATCCTCATGTACTAGAAATTGGTGGGCTTTTCCCTCATATATATTAGCAATAAATATATTCACTGAAAAAAACAAACGCTAAAGAGACGTGATAGGTAAGTGTGGTAATAATAAATAACTGTATGTTTAAAAAGCCCTTAGTAGTTTTCAGAAAAATCAAAGGCTTAGTGAAATTCTAGTTAGGTGAAAATGTCATTCATAACATCACATTTAAAACATCACTTTGTAAACATTTTGGCCTGCGACCAATCCCACACAGCACACAGTGTGGGGTTGGCCGCAGGCCAGGCCTTTGGCTAGGCTGTGTACCCAACCCTCCCCACCCCCACGGGTGGCCAGCCCTCCGCAGGCAAACAATATCCTCACAGATCCCTCCTCCACGTTAGTGTTTTTTAATTTATTTTTCCTTTTCCCACGGAACTCCTGTGGGAGTACACAGGGTGTTTCTGGCTCCCTGCAAAACGTTCTGCGAGCAATATCACCCTGTAAAGGCCAGGGAGGTCAGATTACTCATCCCTGCCCCTTTATATGTTCTATTCATTAATTTTCAGTCCCTGTAACCTTTATTTTTTCCAGTGAATTTCTAAGATTTTTAAAATTCTATTTCCTAACTATGACATCCCTGTAACCTTTGGGTTTTTTCAGTGAAAAAAAGTATATATATTCACTGAAAAAACCATAGGTTTCAGACACGTTATAGTTAGAAATTAGCATTTAAAAAACCTTTGAAATTCACTGAAAAAACCATAGGTTTTAGGGAAAGTTATAGTTAGTTGGACATTGGACTCGTACAAAACCCGTGAAATTCCCCCGTTATAGTTAGTTCAGCTAACTATAACTTGCGCCCCCGCAATGCACTGCTGATGACGTCACATATTACATCACTCATGACATGGTCAGTGACATCACTGATGACATCATGCAGTGACTGTGTGTTTCTGTAAAGTTTAAATATGTTTAATATATATAGGCAAAGGTGTATTGAAGAATGAGTGGGTGTATAAGTGTCTCAATGGATGATTGAGTAGGTGCGTGACTGACTCTACCAGTGAGTGATTAAACGTATCTTACTGAATGCATGGGTTACTGACTAAACTGTGTGAATGTCTGTATCCGTCTGTCTGTTGGTGTGTAAGTGGATGCATGGATTTGCGAATAGCTACATGAGTGTTTATATGGGTTATTGATTGGTTCTCTGAGTATTTGTATGGGTGGCTGAGTGTTTGTGTGGGTGGGGTGTGTGTGACTCTGTACATAGATGTGTGAGTGGGTGATTCACTGGGTGCATGATTTGAAGAGTGCATCTGTGATGGACTGTATGGGTGGGTGAGTGTGTGTATTGGTGTGTTAGTGATTGATTGAATGTATATCTCAGTGGTACATGTGTGAGTAACTACATATGTGAAAGGCAGTATATATGTGTGTTGGAGTATATAAATGGCTATAAGTGAGAGTGTGTGATTGTGAGAGTGGCTATATGGATGAGTGTGTGCTTGCATCAGTGATTGCATAGCAGCGTAAGAATGTGCTTGTATTTGTATGAGTAAGTGAGCTGGTGTGTATAACTGTATAGGTGAGTAAATGGGAGTGTGATTAATTATTTGCATGACTGACTAGGTTTATGAGTACCTCTATGGATGAGTGGCGGTGTGTGAGTGTTTATATAGGTGTATGAGTGCATATGATAGTCCTGTACTGAGTGACTGTAATTATGAGTGACTGTACGGGTGAGTGAGTAGATGTGTGTGTGTGTAGACCTAAGAATCAGTGAGTGGGTATGTAGGTATTGGAGTGTGTATGGTTTTGAGAATGGCAGTCTGTAATTTAGAGTGGGTGTATCAAAAGTTATATTAGGGTGTGAGAAGATGCATTAAATTCTCACATGGATGATGTCATCAGTGATGTCATTTGAGATGTCATCAGTGATGTCACTGACCATGTCATGAGTGATGTAATATGTGACGTCATCAGCAGTGCATTGCGCGGGCGCGAGTTATAGTTAGCTGAACTAACTATAACGGGGGAATTTCACGGGTTTTGTACGAGTGCAATGTCCAACTAACTATAACTTTCCCTAAAACCTATGGTTTTTTCAGTGAATTTCAAAGGTTTTTTAAATGCTAATTTCTAACTATAACGTGTCTGAAACCTATGGTTTTTTCAGTGAATTTCAAAGGTTTTTTAAATGCTAATTTCTAACTATAACTGTCCCTAAAACCTATGGTTTTTTCAGTGAATTTCAAAGGTTTTTTAAATGCTAATTCCTAACTATAACATATCTGAAACCTATGGTTTTTTTCAGTCAATTTCAAAGGTTTTGTAAATGACAATTTTTAAATGTATTAATTGTTATATTTATTTTTTTGATACTGATTTACTACATTTTTTAAACTATTTATTTTTAGATATTAAATTTTTTAAATTACATTGTAATTACATTATACATTACATTACAAAATATACTTTCTCAGAATGAATTACTTTAGTTTAAATACTTTGCAAATAGGCAATAGACTTTTAAGTACAGTAGTTACAGTTGTTGCAATGGGCAACACAATTTCAAACACAATGCAACATTGAGCTCAAAGTGAATTTCTAGTTAAATGCAATTAGTTACTTTATGGATTACTTTTCTAACCACAGGACTGGATCCTAGATTCAGTCCTGGGACATCTCCTGTAAACAGTTGAGTAAAAGCGTTTTGGTTACAGTAGTGATTTTTAAGGAATATTATTGTATTTTAAAAGTTGACACAGAAACTTTTTCACATAGAATCACCAATGTTATCCTATGGGAGGAAATTCACTTAGCAGGTAAGTAGTGTTATCGTTACTTTTTCTTACTCAGTGGTGGATCCTGGATCCAGCACTGGTGCATCTCCTGTAAACAGTTGAAAGAATGTGTTTAAGTCATACAGGCGATTTTTAAGGAATATTTGTAGTTTGTGAAAATCGACACAAACTTTTCTGCTGAAAATCAGACAATGGATTCCTATGGAAGGAAATACAAGTTACCGGTAAGTACGGTTAGAATTACTTTTCAGGGTCAGTGCTGGGCTAAAAGATGCAGCACTGGGTTCTCTCCTGATAACTGGTGAGTAAATCGGAATTCGTAGTTCGGCTGATTTTAGAGGAATATTATAAAGTTCCAAAACTCCACACTTAGAAGAATTTCCAAGTGAAACCAGTCAATGTTAGCCTATGGAAGGAAATTCAAGTTACTGGTAAGTACGGTTAGAATTACTTTTCAGGATCAGTACTGGGCTCAAAGATGCAGCACTGAGGTCTCTCCTGATAACAGGTGAGTAAATCAGAATTCGTAGTTCGGCTGATTTTAGAGGAATATTTGCACAATGGTGAAGGAAGGGGGTGGGGCCCGAGGTGACATGTCTGCAAACACGCCCTGTGGCGCGTTTTAAGTTGGAGAATTAATTCCTCCTCAATCCCGAGGGTCCCTGGGGCCCAACTAGCCCACCAGGAACCTCCAATATGCGCCAGGGGGCTGCGTTGCAGAGAGGTGTTCTGAGGCCATGCCCCTTTTTCCACCTCTCTGCAACGCAGCTCTGTGGCGCTTTCTGGACGTACCTTGGTGGGCTAGTTGGCCCCCAGGGACCCTCAGGATTGAAGAGGATTTAATTCCCCATCTTAAAACGTGCCACGGGGCCTGTTTGCACACATGTCACCTCAAGCCCCGCCCCTCCCTTCACCACTGTGCAAACGCGCCCGTGGCGTGTTTTAAGTCGGGGATTAACTCCCCTTGAATCCTGAGGGTCCCTGGGGTGCAACTAGCCCACCAGCTACCTCCATTAAGCGCCACAGAGCTGCGTTGCAGAGAGGTGTAAAAAGGGGCGTGGCCTCAGAACACCTCTCTGCAACGCAGCCCCCTGGCGCATACTGGAGGTTCCTGGTGGGCTAGTTGGCCCCCAGGGACCCCCAGTATTCAAGGGGAATTCGTTCCCCCTATGCAAACGCGCCAGGGGGCGCATTTGCAGAGTGCTGCCAAGGAGGGGGTGTGGCCTCCGGCGCGATGCCGGATTTCTTTTTTTTTCTTTTTTTTAAAAAGGGGGCTGTGTGGCCCCCCTTCTTTTGAATTATTTTGGGCCCTGGGGACCCCCCAGGGCCTGACCCCCTTTTTTTTTTTATTTTTTTTAAAGTAACGGGAAGGGGACCGCGTGGGCCCCCCTCCCGTGGCCAATTTTGGCCCGGGGACCCCATCCCCCGGGTCATTGCCACCTTTTTTAAAAATTTTATTTTCATGGAGGGGGGCTGCATTGCCCCCCTCCTCAGGCCTCCTTAGGCCCCGGGGACCCCATCCCCCGGGGCCGGCCTTTTTTTTTTTTTCTAATTTGTGGAGGGGGGCCGCGTGGCCCCCCTCCTGGGCCACTACTTGCCCCGGGGACCCCAACCCCGGGGCTGGCCCTATCCTTTGGGGTCCGTGGGGGACCCAAACTCCCCACGGACCATGCCGGCTCCCCGCCTCCTGCGGGAGCCGGCATTGCTTTTCCACATGGGGAGCTGCTAACATGCAGCTCCCCGTGTGGAAAAGCAATGTGCTTGGTTTTTGGAAGAGAGAGCAGGTTTCCTGCTCTCTGTTCCAAAACTAAAGCAGTTTGCTATGACAGGACGGGAGCCGCGAGGCTCCGTCCTGTCATAGCAAACTACAGTGTCCCGGGGGCAGGCACCCCGGGACACTGCAGGAGCTGGCTCTGGGGGTGGCGGTCCCCAGGGCCACCACAGGCTCCAGGAGGGGGGCCGCGCGGCCCCCCTCCCTTCAATTGCACAGCCCCGGGGTGGTGGTGGTCCCCGGGCTTCGGGGGTCTGAAACGGACCCCCACATTTGTTTTCTAAGTGCCCCAGGGAGGTGGCGGTCCCCGGGGCGTGTGGGGGGGCTGGAGCCCCCCCACACAGGTAATTAAGAAAAAAAAAGAAGCCCCGGGGAGGTGGCGGTCCCCGGGGCTGCGGGAGGGCGGAGAGCCCTCCCGCACCATTTTTTATTTAAAGCCCCGGGGGGGTGGCGGTCCCCGGGGCTTGGGGGGCCTTAGAGGCCCCCCACATAAAATATAAACCCACCCCCCGCATGCCCCTGGGCCACCTGGGGGCAAAATCGCATCAAAACGCGGGAGACCGCGCTTCGATTTTTTTTTTATCGGCGGGATCCACGCACCCTAAGCGCATCCCGCCGATTTAAAAAAAAAAAAAATGTTTTTTTCTGCCCAGGGGGTCCTTGTGGGACCCCCTGAGCAGACCTAGGGGGTCAGGGTGTTTCTACCCTGCCCCCTTGTTGCGTTTGGCGACGTGTTTCTGTGCCTCTAATCACGGCGGGATCCGCGCACCTAAGCGCATCCCGCCGATTTAAAAAAAAAAAAATGCTTTTTTCTGCCCAGGGGGTCTTTGTGGGACCCCCTGAGCAGACCTAGGGGGTCAGGGTGTTTCTACCCTGCCCCCTTTGTGCGTTTTGCGCACTTGTTTCTGTGCCTCGGTTCTACCGAGGCATAAAATGGCTGCCAACACTTCCTGATTTGGAGTGTTGACAGCCACTTGACAGCCAATTAGCAGCCAGCTCGTGATCGGGAGGGTACGCGGACCCTACTCGGCCATAGATATATATGTGACTTTACTTTTGATTTTCTCAGGAACTACTGAACGGATTTACACCATTTAAGCAAAAGGCACGACACTGAACCAAGGGCTACCTATTTGCCAAATTTGGTGTAATTCCGTTCAGCAGTTCGGGCTGTAGCTGCGACTAAAGGTTCCTATGGAAAATTGCATGGGGAAAACGTGTTTTGGGACCCCCCTTTTTTCTCGGCCCCCGCGTGACGAATCACCCCGAGACTTTCAGGATAGGAGCGTACCGGAGCGCCCCAACAAGTTGGAAAATTTCGCGAAGATTCGTCAACCGGCGCCAACGTTATTTCAAATAGAATTTTGCGGATTTCCTATGGAAAATAGGTCCTAACTATAACTATCTACTGGCGACCGCCAGTAGATAATATATCATATAGTCACATGTTTATTTAAATGCAGTAGAGACTAAGCCACAGCACTCGTGAACAAGGGACTGGGTCCCGAAACGCGTCGAGTTGTTCATATCTGCTGAATAAACAACTGCTTTAAAGTCTTTTGGTGTCCGCGACTGCTGTGAAGTTACGAGGTAACAGCTTGCGCTTGATATATATATATATATCCAGCTCCGGCTTGCACCAACAATTAAGAGGCACTCAAGCGTGGACACGGGCCTCAAGCGGCAGCCCATTTATCCGTCAGGAACCCCGGACTGCTGATGCCTTAAGCAGCCCAACCACCACTGCCTGACGCGTTTCACAAATCTTCCTCAGAGGCTGTTAGTGGAAAGGAACACGCACAGTCCGGAACTGCAGGTAAGGAACTTCCTTTATTGCGCGCCCCTATAGGATGCTCAAATGAGTCTGCGCATTCGCCTTATGGTACCTGTAGTCCCAGAGGGATATGGATATCCCCACAAAAGTGCGTTCAATGTTCTGCCGGAAATTTCAAGCCCCCAAATGAGCCTCAATAGTCAGGGGTTCCCTCAATTTAAGTGTCCGACGCCCCACATCCAGAGGCTGCTGGATGCAATCCTCTTTGGCCCCCAGGTTCACGGGGTGGTGCTCTCTCGGCGGCTTAGCAGCCGCCCATATATCCAGCTCCGGCTTGCACCAACAATTAAGAGGCACTCAAGCGTGGACACGGGCCTCAAGCGGCAGCCCATTTATCCGTCAGGAACCCCGGACTGCTGATGCCTTAAGCAGCCCAACCACCACTGCCTGACGCGTTTCACAAATCTTCCTCAGAGGCTGTTATTGGAAAGGAACACGCACAGTCCGGAACTGCAGGTAAGGAACTTCCTCATTTGGGGGCTTGAAATTTCCGGCAGAACATTGAACGCACCTTTGTGGGGATATCCATATCCCTCTGGGACTACAGGTACCATAAGGCGAATGCGCAGACTCATTTGAGCATCCTATAGGGGCGCGCAATAAAGGAAGTTCCTTACCTGCAGTTCCGGACTGTGCGTGTTCCTTTCCACTAACAGCCTCTGAGGAAGATTTGTGAAACGCGTCAGGCAGTGGTGGTTGGGCTGCTTAAGGCATCAGCAGTCCGGGGTTCCTGACGGATAAATGGGCTGCCGCTTGAGGCCCGTGTCCACGCTTGAGTGCCTCTTAATTGTTGGTGCAAGCTGGAGCTGGATATATGGGCGGTTGCCAAGCCGCCGAGAGGAGCACCACCCCATGAACCTGGGGGCCACAGAGGATTGCATCCAGCAGCCTCGGGATGTGGGGCGTCGGACACTTAAATTGAGGGAACCCCTGACTATTGAGGCTCATTTGGGGGCTTGAAATTTCCGGCAGAACATTGAACGCACTTTTGTGGGGATATCCATATCCCTCTGGGACTACAGGTACCATAAGGCGAATGCGCAGACTCATTTGAGCATCCTATAGGGGGCGCGCAATAAAGGAAGTTCCTTACCTGCAGTTCCGGACTGTGCGTGTTCCTTTCCACTAACAGCCTCTGAGGAAGATTTGTGAAACGCGTCAGGCAGTGGTGGTTGGGCTGCTTAAGGCATCAGCAGTCCGGGGTTCCTGACGGATAAATGGGCTGCCGCTTGAGGCCCGTGTCCACGCTTGAGTGCCTCTGAATTGTTGGTGCAAGCCGGAGCTGGATATATATATATATATATATATTCACTGAAAAAACGATAGGTTTCAGGGACGTTATAGTTAGAAATTAGCATTTAAAAAACCTTTGAAATTCACTGAAAAAACCATAGGTTTCGGGGACGTTATAGTTAGGTGGACATTTCAATCGTACAAAACCATAGAAATTCCACCGTTATAGTTAGTTCAGTTAACTATAACTCGCGCCCCCGCAATGCACTGCTCATGACGTCACCTATTACATCATTCATGGCATGGTCAGTGACATCACTGTTGACATCACTGATGACATCTCAAATGACATCACTGATGACATCACTTTTACTGGTGTAAAGCAGGACGACTACATCCAGTGTGAAAGGGAGCCCAGCCCATAACCACATCTAAAGACCAACACATGTCATAGAGCTACTGACCATGCAGCTCCGACACACAAGAAGGCCACAACACCCACTGCCATCACCCTCAGGACCTCCTCCCCAGACCACCCCCTCCCTACTACCACTGAGGCAGCGCAGAACAGGACAGCGGACCCTCCAAAAACGGCATGGTCCCTCAGCCACACAATAGCTGAATGTTGGGAGATGTGGCAACCAAGTATGTGTGAAGGACGCAAGTCACCCATCAATAAAAATGCACACAATACCAAGTGTAGCGGTGATGTGGTGGACAGACCTCACTATGCAGAGCACAAACCTCTCCATGTGGACATATACTGCTGGTGCTTGTAGTGTTGTGGACAATAGATGCAACCATGTTACCTCAGGCAGTGGGGAAGATCTCGGTCATGTAGCTGTGTTGTCCCCCCCTGGAAGCGGAAGCGGAGTGGGCTGGTCCAACGTACCCCACTCCAGCGTAGGAGTATGAATAAATAGGCTGGGGTTCTGGGCGTGGTTCACTTGTGGGAAGGCCAAAGCGTCTGCCAGGGCGGCAGCCCTCACCCTGCCACGAGGCCTCCGCCGTGACCTCCGGCCTCCTCAACACAGGCCTCCTGCGAACCCAGCAGCAGAGCACCACAGACTTATGTCTGTACAGACTACTGCCTTCGATCTACACTGCGGATAGCAGGGCTCACAATTCACATCGAGTCGCGATTGCAGATGACTCAGTCCAGTAGGCAGCAGACATTGCTCCCAGTGCGGCTCGCCCGCACCACGCATCATCGCTGGCTGCGCACACGCTGAATGTTTCTGATGCCCCTATATCAGTGCAGCACAACTCATGGACCCTTTATGATACAATGTTTTGTGTATAATTTCACATCTGCTGCCCCAACCTCAGTGTACCACAAGTCATGGACTCTTTACGATACAATCTTGTGTGTATTATTTCACATCTGTTGCCCCACCTTAGTGCAGCACAAATCATTGACCCTTTATGATTGAATCTATGTGTCTGATCCAATTATTACTGTTGTACTTGTTGCCAGCACCAACCATTCCCGGAGCGCTGGCTTACACTCACCCCACACGCATCCAGCACAGACATCACTGGACATGTGACCCTGGTAATAAAAATGAGTCGAGCGCATGTGCCCGTACCCAGTTCCACTATCTATCTGTGTCTGTGTGTTCATTATGTATGCAAGATGCCGCCCCTGGGCCCTACCACATTACATTGTGCTGTGGACAGCGTATGCAACCATGTTACCTCTGGCTGTGGGGAAAACTTCGGTTATGTAACTTTCTCTCGGTCATTGCACAAGTACCTACGTAGAGACTGGATCATTAGAGTACTGCAAGGAGAGTGTATAGTGAATTTATAAGTGCTTGGGGATTGGCGGAGTAATTCTATAAGTACATATGTTGGCGCAGCCTAACCCCGAACACAAGCTTGGCTCTAATTGGCTGCCCTCCATGTGCCAAAAACTGAAACTTAAACTTTCCATGGCCCTGTATTGCTACAGCTGCAACACTCCACTGAATGTGCAATAAACATTCATATCCACACAGATGTGTCATGTCCACCATCTTTCATGTGTGGAACTATGGATGAATGTAGGGTCAGTGATTCCCCGTACCTTCCATGTTGGCCATGTTGTGGGACTTGGCTCACAGAGTGACACATTGGCGCTTGCGACCCAGGTGACATCAGCACTACAACTGGGACACCCGCATCAGTTGATTCCTCATACAGCCCAGGACGGAGCCACGCCCATAGCTCCGGAGTCATTCTTCACAGCCTCACGCAGGACTGGCATACGCCAGGCCAGCCCACTCCGCTTACGCTTACAGGGAAGGACAACAACGCTACATGGCCCAGATTTTCATTGCAGTGATCTGCTGGTCCCACCCTAGTTGTCAGTATGCCACAGCCACTCCCTCACGGCTAGTATACACCCACACCACACCCATCCAGCACACGCATCACAAGACACGTGACCCTGCCAATAAAAAAGACCGGGCGCACGTGCTCGACGCCATTTCAGAGTTGCTCACACCGGATACACTGCGGCCGGCACAGGCACACCGGCACGGGACGGTGACTTTCGGTCCACTGAGGTACGGGTACCGTAACTGCTGAGCGGGTGTGCAGCCTGCGGTGATGGCCTGTCCCGGCGGTCTGGACAGCTCAGGTTTTGTGTGCCCTGCTGGACCGCAGTGTAGGCCTGAGCCATCAGACAGCGCAGGCCTACCGCCACGTGGCGTCGCCTCGCTGGTCACAGAGTTAGTGGCACCGCAAGGGCTGAGCGAGTGTGCAGCCTGCGATGAAAAGCCCAGTGCACTGGTATGTCCTCTGCCATGGCGAAATCAAGACCCAGCACCAAATGTGAGACCTGGTGGCCTGCGGAGCGGGGCTGCATGACATGCAGGGTGCGGTGTCCGCGGGCCCAGGGCTTGGGGCTTGCAGCGGCACGTGGTAGGCCCTCTTTTCTACACGCAGGTTGCGAAAGATGAGCAGAGAAGCTTGTTAGCGCAGCGGCGGGCAGTCACCTCCGGGCAGTGGGAGTGGATGGGGTGCAGCAGCCTGGGTGTGCAGCGGCGGACAGTCACCTCCGGGCAGTGGGAGTGGATGGGGTGCAGCAGCCTGGGTGCGCAGCAGCGAGCAGACACCCCTGGGCAGTGGAAGTGGATGGGGTGCAGCAGCCTGGGTGCGCAGCGGCGAGTAGACACCTCTGGGCAGTGGAAGTGGATGGGGTGCAGCAGCCTGGATGCACAAAGGCGGGACAGAGAATTAGGCGTGTGCAGTTGTATGTACTCTGCCATTACTGATTCCATACTACGTTTCAGATGAGTAAGCTTGAGGGCTCCACTATGTCCCAGCACATGGTTGGAGACACACCGGTGACGGAAAGGTGAGCTGTGAGGGTTTTGGCCACAGTGTCGGCACTCACTGTCCCTCTCCATCTCTTCCTTTCTCTCCCTCACACTCTTTCTCTCTCCCTTCCTCTCTCTCTCACTCTATCTCTCTTCCTCTCTCTCACACTGTTTTTTTCTTTCTCTCTCTCTACCTCTCTCTCTCTTTCTCTCTCTCTCACTCTTCCTCTGTTTCTCTCTTCCTCTTTCTCACACTGTTTCTCTCTTTCTCTCTCTCTTCCGCTCTCTCACTGTTTCTCTCTCTCTTCCTCTCTCTCTCACTCTTTCTCTCTGTCTACCTCTCACTCTTTCTTTCTTTCTCTCTCTCTTCCTCTCTCTCTCTCCTTTGATGGACGCATGATGCACAATCTTATCTTGCTTTTTGTCTAGCAGGCTGTGATTCACAGATTGACAACCCCCCCCCGGACACGGACCTCCCGCCACGAGGCGATAACTTCAGTTCCACTGAGTTAGTGCCACCAGAGCTGAGCGCGTGTGCAGCCTGTGATGATGCGTGGCCATCCTGCAATCAACACCCGCTCTGAATTGTGACCTTGGCTTGACCGCGTGTATGCAACTTGCGCCTGAGGAGGTTGCTTCAGCACGTGGTGGACACTCTTAGACACACGCCGGTGGCAGAAGGTGAGCAGAGAGCCTTGTTTCCGCAGCAGCGAGCAGTCACCTCTGGGCGGTGGGAGTGGATAGTGTGCAGCACCCTGGATGCACAAGAGCGGGCAGACACCTCCGAGCAGTGGAAGTGGATTGGGGTGCAGCAGCCTGGGTGCACAGGTCCGGGCAGACACCTCTAGGCAGTGGGAGTGGATGGGATGCAGCACTCTGGGTGCGCAGGAACGGGCAGTCACCTCCGGGCAGTGGGACTGGATGGGGTGCACCATCCTGGGTGCACAGCAGCGGGCAGACACCTCTGGGCAGTGGGAGTGGATGGGATACAGCAGCCTAGGTGCGCAGAGGCGGGCAGACACCTCTGGGTGGCGGGAGTCGATGGGGTGCAGCAGCCTGGGTGCGCAGGGGTGAAACAGAGAATTAGGCGTGTGCAGTTGTATGTACTCTGCCATTACTGATTCTATACTATGTTTCAGATGACTAAACTTGAAGACTCAACTATGTCCCGGCACGTGTTTGGAGACACAACGGTGGCAGAAAGGTGAGCTGTAAGGATTTTCTCCACAGTGTCAACACTCACTCTCCCTCTCCATCTCTTCCTTTCTGTCACTCACACTCTTTCTCTCTCTCTCACTCTGTATCTCTTCCTTTCTCTCTCTCACACTCTTTCTCTCTTTCTATGTCTCTTCCTCCCTCTCTCATTCTTTCTTTCTCTCTCTCTTCCTCTCTGTCTCACTCTTTCTCTCTCTCTCTACCTCTCTCTCACACTGTTTCTCTCTTTCTCTCTCACTTCCTTGTATCTCACTCTTTCTCTATCTCTTCCTCTCTCTCTCTCACTCTTTCTCTGTCTTCCTCTCTGTCTCACTCTTTCTTTCTCTGTCTCTTCCTCTCTCTCACTCTTTCTCTCTCTCTCTCTCTCCTTTCATGGACGCATGACGCACAATCTTATCTTTCTTTTTGTCTTGCAGGCTGTGATTCACAAATTGTCGAGGGATGACACGCTATACCTGTACCTACTTTTATTTTGTTGTTTTGTTTAAATAAAATGTTTTATATGTAAATCCATAGATGACTGAGATTCTTATTTGTCCAACCTCACATGCATCTTCTTTACTATAATTGTGCGACATCAGCCAATTTGTTACGTTCCAGATTTCCTAACGTTGCTGTCACATTTGTTTGTGTGGGGGAGGTGAGGGGGATGGCGGACAAGGGGCTGGTGGCTGGGGGTGTCGGAGCAGTGTTGGGTGTCCAAGCTGCATGTTCGTTGGCTCCATTGCATCTGTTGTCATTCACGTATGGCTCTGGGTAGGCTCCCTTTCATATTGCAGGTTGTAGTCCGACTTTACACCAGCTCAGAGCAGGTGTAAACTTTCTGCTACTAACGCACCTTATCGCCTGTTTTGTACTCTCTTCGACGATCTTGCTGGTGGTTGAGACACTTGCGAAGTGATGTGTTCACTGCTTTTTGCACGAGAACGCCTACTCTACATCTCATTAGCAATATTTGCCGGACTCATCCGTGACGATGCTTTTTGAGGCTGCTATCGCTGGTAAACTGGTGATATGGGCTGTTTGCTCCAGCTTGTGAATGGTGCGTTAAATTTATCACCATTTTGGTTGCGATAAAGTGTCGTTAACTTTGCGATATGTCCTTGAGAATATACCCCTCGGTGTTTGAAAGACTTAAGAAGTACTCGAGTGCCGCGCTGAGAGCCGCGCACCCATCGCTTTTACAAGTTTGCTATGACAGGGCGGGAGAGAGCGAGGGAGAGAGACGGAGTGAGATAGCACAAGCAGCGCAAGGCCGCACGGGCACCTGGCTCCACATACCAACATGTGTGTGTGCATCGCCATCCGTGCACAGGCAATTCCCCCACAATGCAGCCCACACACATATCAATCACAGAACATCAGCAATGAAGGCAATGTGGTACAAAACTCCCCTCATATGGGTTCTGTGTCCGGTGTGTGTGGCGGGGTGATGGCTGCATGGCTGTGTGCCCTTGACACATCAGACTGCGTAGGTGATGGGGCTGCATCAGATGTCGTCCAGCACCTATGCAAAAACAATGTCTGGCTCACAGAGGCGGAGCTTGCCAAAGGGATACACCCCCGCACATAACACACCTTCTTAATTTCTAATTTACCTTCCTAGTTGGTATGCAGATTTCAAATGTCACAAACGCATGCAATTCTTTTCTTGTCACACAGTACATGTAATGCACCGCTTTCATCAAGAATGGAACCAGTAATGGCACAATTTCCCTGTTGCTCCACACATAAATCCATGTAAAGAACAAATCAGAATAGTTCCTTATTTTTTTAGATTGCAAAACCTCTCTTTATTGCTTATTTTTGAACTTTCCATATAAACTGTTTTGTTAAGGACACATACAGGTGAAAAGTTCAAGGTATTGTATCAACACTTTCTAGAACATTCTACGACACGTGCAGGTTAAAAGTACATCATTTTTTTAAACCTACCGATATTTTTTTTTGCAACATTTTCTCCAACATTTAACGGCACGTGGAGGTCAAAAGTTCACCATTCTTTCAAGTTTGAACTGCACCTTCCAAATACAATTAGCAGGTGTGGTTGAGCTGAGCAAATTTCATCCTATAATATGTACTCCACGTATAAACTGCTTTTTTATTAACCAATCACAAAGATGCTTTTCATCAAAACTAATATACACCCTACTTTTTAGGACACAATACATTTCATCTCCCAATCCGTTAACGTTTTGTATGTAAAAAAAAAGTAGTTCCCCATGTTTAAACATATCTCTTATTCTACGAACGGACTGCATGAGCTACAGACATTTATCCATATCTTCTAGCCATGCCTTCAAAATGGTAGTGTGGATTGTAGGACATAGCTATGTTTTCTGGTGCAAGAGGTATGCAGAACAGAGACGTATTGACTTAGACCTAGGTTTACAAAATGTGTACATTAAATGGTTTGCACAGAGAGGATTGAAGTGGCACCAATTGCTCCCTTTGGTTAAAACCTGTTTGCATCTCCAACACCCTGATCTCATGATTGTGCACTGTGGTGGTAACGACCTAGGCACATTGACTGGGTAGGTTTGGAAATGCTTATGAAGGACACCTTTGGACAATTGATGTTACTTTTGCCTCAAACTGTCTTTGTATATTCCAATATATGCCAAAGACAGAAGTGGAAATGGTCAAACCAATTTTGTCATAAGATTGAAAAATCTAGGAAGAATGTCAACAAAGCTGTGTCTGCATACCTCAGAGACCATAGAATGGGGTCGATTTACAACAACAACATACGTTTTGATATCGCTGATATCTAAAGAAGTGATGGAGTGCACTTCACAGATGAGGGAAACCAAATTTTCCTGATTAACCTGAAGCTGTGCATTCGCACTTACATGTAGCTCCAACTAATAAACAGAAGGGCTTTTTTTAGAGCCGCTTTATATTCCCAATTTTGGCTCGCAGAGTATCAGCTGCGATTCGGCTAGCAGAGGGACACCTGCGGGCCGTCGGGCAGGCTCGCAGAGGAAGAGCTGCGGCCCGTGGGCTCAGCTCGCAGAGGGAGACCTACGAGCCATTGGCTCACAAAAGCACAGCACCGTACCGGCTCGCAGAGGGAGAGCTGTGGCCTGACTCACAGAGGGAGACCAACGGGCCAACAGGCCTGCTAGCAGACACACAGCTATCAGTTAACGGGCTGGCTCGCAGAGATACAGCTGCGAGCCCTCTGCGCTGCAACCCGACGGGCTAACTCACAGAGGGAGAGTAACGGGCCGACGGGCCTGCTAGCACAGACACAGCTACGAGCTAACAAGGTGGCTCACAGAGGTAGAGCTGCGGGCCCCACGGCTCGCAGACACAGAGCTGCGAGCCGACCTACTGGCTTCTAAAGGCATAGCCGCGAGCTGATGATGTGGGGAGAGGGAGCATAAAAGGAGTATCTCGCACAGACAGACCTGCGGGATATTTTCAGTATTGCCTCGCAGAGGTAGAATTACGGATCCGATGCCTTTTAGAGGGAGAGATGCGAGCTGACGGACTGAGTCACAAAATGGCTCACAGCTCGCAGTCACAGAGCTGCGAGCCGACGGACTCGCTTCTAAAGGCATAGCTGCGAGCTGGTGATGTGGGGAGAGGGACCGTGAAAGGGGTATCTCGCACAGACAGAGCTGCGGTATATTTTTAGTGTTGCTTCGCAGAGGTAGAACTACGGACCTGATGCCTTGTAGAGGGAGAGTTGTGAGCTGACGGACTGAATCACAAAATGGCTGCCAACACTTCCTAGTTTCAACAGTTCGCAGCCAATCAGCCGCAAGCTCGTGCTCGTAACGCTTCAGCCAATCAGATGTCAGAATTCTTAAATATCAATATCTGGCAAATTTGATATTTCTCTAAAACTACTGAACGGATTTACCCGATTTAAACAAAAGCGTGCTTTCTGGACCAAGACCTTTCTCTGTGCCAAATTTGGCGTAATTTCGTTCAGCAGTTTGACCTATAGCCTTTTCTAACGTTTCCTATGGAAATTGCATGGAGAAAACACGTTTTGTTACTCCCCTTTTTCTTAGCCCCCCTTGACGAATCCCCCCAAACTTTTAGGATAGCAGCTGACCTGAAAAGAGGAACTTTTTGGAAAATTTCGTAAAGATTCGTCAAACGACGCCAAAGTTATAAGCACATCACAAAATGCTTTTCCTATGGAAACGTGTTCCTAACTATAACTACCTTCTGGCGACCGCCAGTAGGTAATATATATATATATATATATATATATATATATATATATATATATATATATATATATATATATATATATATATGTATGAGTGATGTCACTGACCATGTCATGAGTGATGTAATAAGTGAGGTCATAAGCAGTGCATTGTGGGGCCTAAGTTATAATTAGCTCAGGTAACTATATCTGTTGAATCTCAATTGTTTTGTACGAGTGAAATCTGAGCCAACTATAACGTCCCTGTAACCTTTGTTTTCTTCAGTGAAAAAAAATATATTTATGTGTATATATATAAATATATATATATATATATATATATATATATACATTACCTACTGGCGGTCGCCAGTAGGTGGGTATAGTTAGAACCTAGTTTTTTTGATTTGCTAATAACTTTGGCTGCGTTTATCGAATCTTCGCGAAATTCTCCAAAAAAAGTCTATCCAGGTCAGCTCCTATCCGGAAAATTTGGGGGTGATTCGTCAATTGGGGGCTGAGAAAAAAGGGGGGTCCAAAACGCGTTTTCTCCATGTTAATTTCCGTAGGAAATTTTGAGACAGGCTACAGCCCGAACTGCTGAACGGAATTACCCCATTTTTTGCAAAAAGGTAGTGCTTGGTTCAGAAAGCGACCTTTATTTTAAATGGTGTAAATCCGTTCAGTAGTTGCTGAGAAATTTAAAAAATAAGAGTCAAAAAATCTATTTCCCATAGGAAACTTTAGGCAAGGCTACAGCCCGAACTGCTGAACGGAATTACCCCAAATTTGGCAAAAAGGTAGTGCTTGGTTCAGAAAGCGACCTTTTGTAAAATGGTGTAAATCCGTTCAGTAGTTGCTGAGAAAATCAAAAAATAAAAATATTGATATCTATGGCCGAGGAGGGTTCGCGAACCCTCCCGACCACGAGCTTTATTCTTATTGGCTGTCAACACTCCAAACCAGGAAATGTTGGCAGCCATCTTGTGACTCGGTAGAACAGAGTCACAAGAAAACAGAGAATTAAGCATGAAAAACAAGAAAAGGGGGCAGGGTAAAAACACCCTGACCCCTAGGCCTGCTCAGGGGGTCCCACAAGGACCCCCAGGGCCAAAAAAGCATTTTTTAAAAAAACAATCGGCCGAATTCGCGCTGGGTGCGCGAATCCGGATGAAAGTTTTTAAAAAAACGAAGCGAGGGCTCCCGCGCTTCATTATTTTTAAGCCCCCGGGTGGGCCAGGTCCCGGGGGCATGCAAAAAATGTATAGCGGGGGCCCATGGGGGCCCCCGCAGCCCCTGGGACCGCCACCTCCCTGGGGCTTATTATAATGTATGCGGGGGGCACTACGGCTGTAAAAAAAAAGCGTGGGGGTCCCAATCCCCCCCACGCTGCCCCGGGGACCGCCACCTTCCCGGGGCTTTTATAATAAACCGCAGGGGGCTCATGGCCCCCCCGCAGCCCCGGGGACTGCCACCTCCCCGGGGCTCTTCTTTAAAATAAAAATTCTGTGTGGGGGGGCTCGAGCCCCCCCACACGCCCCGGGGACCACCACCTCCCCGTGGCACAAACATTAGAAATTGGGGGGTCCGTTACGGACCCCCAAGCCTTGGGACCACCACCTCCCCGGGGCTTTCTAATTGAAGGGAGGGGGGCCGCGTGGCCCCCCTCGTGGAGCCAGTGATGGCCCTGGGGACCGCCACCCCCCCGGGCTAGCTCCTGCAGTGTCCTGGGGTGCCCACCCCCGGGACACTGCTGTTTGCTATGGTAGGGCGGGAGCCGTGCGGCTCCCGCCCTACCATAGCAAACTCTGCTTTGGATTTTGGAAGCAAGAGCAGGTAACCTGCTCTCGCTTCCAAAATCCAAAGCAGATTGCTTTTCCACATGGGGAGCTGCATGTCAGCAGCTCCCCATGTGGAAAAGCAATGCCGGCTCCTGCAGGAGGCGGGGAGAAGGTGGGACCGTGGGGGAATTGGGGACCCCCTCACGGTCCCCAACGGAGAGGCCAGGCCCGAGAGATGGGGTCCCCGGGGCCAGGAGTGGCCTGGGAGGGGGGCCACGCAGCCCCCCTCCCCAATAAAATTTTAAAAAAAAAGAAAAATGAGGCAGAGCCCTGGGGGATGGGGTCCCCGGGGCTAACAGAGGCCTCAGGAGCGGGGCCACGCGGCCCCCCTCCTTTCTAAATTAAAAAAAAAAATATATATATATATATATGGCCATGCCCCGGGGGATGGGGTCTCCGGGGCAGAAATTGGCCTCAAGGAGGGGGCCCCCTTCCCGTTTAAAAAAAAAAATTTAAAATAGGGGTCAGGCCCTGGGGGATGGGGTTTCCAGGGCCACAAAAAAGGAAAAATAAGGGGGGCCACACAGCCCCACTTCTGAAAAACAAAACAAACAAAAAAGCCGGCATCGCGCCGGAGGCCCCGCTCCCTTCCTGCAGCACTCTGCAAACGCGCCCCCTGGCGCGTTGTAAGATGGGGAACTAATTCCCCTTGAATACTGAGGGTCCCTGGAGGCCAAGTAGCCCACAAGGTACCTCCAGTATGCGCCAGGGAGCTGCGTTGCAGAGAGGTGGTCCAAGGCCACGCCCCTTTTTACACCACTCTGCAACGCAGCTCTGTAGTGCTTACTGGAGGTACCTGGTGGGCTAGTTGGCCCCCAGGGACCCTCAGCATTGAAGGGGAATTAACTCCCCAACTTAAAATGTGCCAGGGGGCGTGTTTGCACATTGGTGAAGGGAGGGGGCGGGGCCTGATGTAACAAGTGTGCAAACGCACCCTGTGGTGCGTTGTATGTTGGGGGATTAAGTCCCCTTGAATCCTGAGGGTCCCTGGGGTCCAACTAGCCCACCAGGTACCTCCAGTAAGCGCCACACAGCTGCGTTGCAGAGAGGTGTAAAAAGGGGCGTGGCCTCGGACCACCTCTCTGCAATGCAGCCCTGTGGCGCTTACTGGAGGTAGCTGGTGGGCTAGTTGGCGCACAGGGACCCTCAGGATTCAAGGATACTTAATCATCCAACTTAAAAAGCGCCACAGGGCGCGTTTGCACACTTGTCACATCAGGCCCCACCCCCTCCCTGCACCACAGTGCAAATGCGCCCTGTGGCGCATTTTAAGTTGGGGGATTAATTCCCCTTCAATCCTGAGGGTCCCTGGGGGCCAGCTAGTCCACCAGGTACCTCTTGTAAACGCCACAGGGCTGCGTTGCAGAGAGGTGCTCCGAGGCCACACCCCTTTTACACCACTTTGCAAACGCGGCTTCTGGTGCACTGCTGGTGGGGCGATGAGGTCCTCTTGTGTCCTGAGGACCTCAAGACACAAGTGGACTTCATCCTCTGAGCAGCAGTGCACCAGAAGCCGCGTTTGCAGCGTGGTATAAAAAAGTGGCATGGCCTCAGAACACCTCTCTGAAACGCAGGTTTGTGGCGCTTACTGGATGTACCTGGTGGGCTACTTGGCCACCAGGGACCTTCAGGATTCAAGGGGACTTAATAGGGATGTCATAGTTAGAAATTAGCATTTAAAAAACCATTGAAATTCACTGAAAAAACCATAGGTTTCAGGTATGTTATAGTTATAAATTAGCATTTAAAAAAACCTTAGAAATTCACTGAAAAAACCAATTGGTTTCAGGGACGTTATACTTAGCTGGACATTTCACTCTTACAAAACCATAGAAATTCCACAGTTATAGTTAGTTCAGCTAGCTATAACTCCCGCACCCGCAATGCACTGCTCATATTACATCATTCATGACATGGTCAGTGACATCACTGATGACATCACTGATGACATCTCAAATGACATCACTGATGACATCATCCAAGTGAAAATCTGATGCACCTCCTCACACTCTAATATAACCTTTGATACACCCACTGTAAAATACAGACTACCATTTTCTAAATCATTGACACACCAATACCAGTTACTACATATGCACTCACTGATTCCTAGGTCTACACACACATCCACTCATTCATCCATACAATCACTCATACATGCAGTCACTCATCAATACAACACTATCCTATGCATTCATACACCTATACAGACACTCACACACTGCCACTCATCCATGCAGTTACTCACACACCTAGTCAGTCATGCTAAGAATCAATCACACGCCCATTTACTCACCTATACAATTATACACACACCACCTCACTTATTCATACGGATACTAACGCATACTTTCTCTCTTATATAATCAGTGATACAAGTACACACTCATCCATACAGCCAGTCTCACAATCACTGACTATCATGTAGAGTCATTTATATACTTCAACTCTCACATACACTGCCTTTTACATATGTAGTTAGTTGGACATATACCACTGAGACATCCATTACTCACCAACACACCCATACACACACTCATGCACCCATACAGCTGTTTCCACATGCACTCTTGAACCCATACACCCAGTGAATCAACCACTCACACATCTATGCACAGAGTCACACACCTCCCACCCACCCACCCACACACACACTCAATCTCCCAAAAAAATACTCAGACAACCAATCAATAACCTATATAGACACTCATGTAGCTACTGACCAACCCATGCAGCAGCTTGCACAACAACAGACAGACTGATACAGACATTCACATAGTTTAGTCACTAAC
Source organism: Calotriton arnoldi (assembly GCA_963921515.1). Lineage (NCBI taxonomy): Eukaryota > Metazoa > Chordata > Amphibia > Caudata > Salamandridae > Calotriton > Calotriton arnoldi. The sequence goes on along the minus strand of CAWUFW010007042.1, from coordinate 271,739 downwards.
CCATGCATTCAGTAAGACACATTTAATCACTCACTTTTACAGTCAGTCACGCACCTACTAAATCCTCCATCCAGACACTTATACACCCACTCATTCTTCAATACACCTTGGCATATATATAAAACATATTTAAACTTTAAAGAAACACACAGTCACTGGATCATGTCATCAGTGATGTCATTTGAGATGTCATCAGTGATGTCATCAGTGATGTCACTGACCATGTCATGAATGATGTAATATGTGACGTCATGAGCAGTGCATTGCGGGTGCCCGAGTTATAGTTAGCTGAACTAACTATAACGGCCAAATTTCTCTGGTTTTGTACGCGTGAAATGTCCAACTAACTATAACGTCCCTGAAACCTGTGGTTTTTTCAGTGAATTTCTAAGGTTTTTTAAATGCTAATTTCTAACTATAACGTCCCCGAAACCTATGGTTTTTTCAGTGAATTTATATATATATGACTTCTGTATAAATGAGAAACAATCTTTTTGTAGATAATGATCAGTTCTCGCTGCGGCCTCTTTAATTGAATTTTAATTCAATTTTAATTGAATTTAATTATTTAAGGCTCGCATTGTTTGTACATGTTTTTTTTGCGATTTAATATTTTAACGATGGTATTTTTTGCACTTGCACTTTAATAATGTTTTAGATATGCACATAGGATAGCACTTTAGCACTCAGCACTTTTGAATTAATTCTGCATGGTTTTTATTGTGCCTATTATTGAGATCAATTCTAATATATAGGGGAGATGTGGCTTAGTAAGGATTTATCCTAGTATATCAGCATTTATGCAGGAGAAATAAAACATCAAAAGATGAAACATACTTGGTCTATTGTTTACACAGAGTGACAGTTTACAGTACGATTAGCGATGGTTTGCACAAATATTTTGGGTCAAAAATAATATCATGTATTTTTGTGTATGGCTGAACACGATATTGAATTCTTTATTTTATATCCTTGTGGTTGTATTGTATTTACACAAACACATTTAACCGTGATGTATTCTACATTGGGGTTTTTTAAAATAATTATGAATTCATCATTTGGTGTCCACATGGTTTGATCGCGAGCATATATAAATACGTACTGTATGTTTCTTTTCAACTATGTGCATTTCAATGCCACTTATAAAAATGCTTTTGTATATTGGTAAGCCACTACCTTATAGGGTAAGAAAATAGACTTTATAACCAGCAGAATAATGTGCCAGTGTGTTTTCTATGTTCATCGTGTCTGTTTTACCACGTGGGTTGAGTTCACTGCATTTAAAAAGATGGCGTACTGCTCTCTCGAATATGTGATCAAGGGCAAGTGGTGCCCGAAACGTGTCATTTGAGGAAGAATAAAGATTGATTGCCCACATTTCCGGTGGTTCGTGGTTCTCTGTTTGCCGATAACGACAGCGCCGATAAACGGAGAATCTTTATGGTCTTTTGCATATATATATATATATATATATATATATATCCAATTACCACTCCTATGTGCATTCACGCACGTCAAGAGAAACGGAGAACTTGATGAGCTTAAATTTGCCAGTGCAGCGTTTATTTTTTACTTCTCGGTGCAGTCGATCATGACGCGTTTCGTCCAACGCAGTGGCCTTGGTCACATGATCGCGTTACGTGCTAGTGAAACATTTATTGGATACCATAATACCATGTGACGCCGTGTCTGCAACTTGCATAGACATAGAAAAAATACTACGGCATTGATGTTTTAAACGCTTAAACCATTGTACAGTGTTACTAAAAGTATATATTCAACAATAACTAGCAGTACTGCTTAAATGGATTATAAATAAAAAATGTCATCATTTCCATAAATAACATAATTATTACACCATTTAGAACACCATTTAAAAGCACATAATACATAAAACGCACACATGCAGGAATAGTATATGCTAAAATCAGGACTACAAAAGCCTTAAAAACATATACTCAAAAATATGCTGCGTAAAAAACATCTCTCTTTGCCATATAAAGATTTTTTTGATAAATGAGTCAATATCACTAGTACAAATACTACTATATATACATGATCGTGAAAATCCATTGACAAATGATGATATAAGTAGGAGAAACTCATTAATAACATTGCCAGGTCTAAAGTGCAGAACTGTTGTGCAAATATCAGTGCAAATACAAAGTGCAAATGTGCAAAATGTTGAAGGTGCATGGATAAAAAGTGCAGATAAAAATATACTTAGCAGATAAAACGAATACTATAATCTATTTTTTTATATATTTTTTTATATATATACAGAAGGTATGAAACCTATGACTCATTTATCGAATGTGTCTGGGAGCCCCCAGGCACTACATTGAGTGGAGCGAGGGAAACCGCCTTATGGATGACATACAGGTATCATACTACACAGATGACAATCGGGGTGGTACTACCCTACTGTAAGGATACAAAGAGTACAAATATAAATACACATACTGGGACACTGAAGTAAGTTCGGCAGATTGTATATGGCTACAGGTAATTGTGTAAGTCCTCACATAAATTTAAACCCTGAGGTGACTTGGTATCGAGTTCAACTATGTATTGGGATTCTAGTTGTCTCAACTTTTTTTCTCGATTACCGCCATGTTTATTCATAGGTACACTGTCGATGACATAGTACTGAAGAACATTTAGATTGTTATTGTGTTCCATTTTGATATGTCTTGCGACAGGATATGTGGGATCAGAATTTACCGTCGCGCGTAAATGTTGTAATATACGTGCGTAAGCCTGTAGCTTAGTGCTGCCGACATAGCGTAACCCACATTTACATTGTAAAACGTAGACGGCATAATCGGTTCAGCATGTAAAATGACCTGTGAGTTTAACTGGAATATCTGAAAAGGCCGTCGCGTAGGAGGTAGTATTCACTCCGAACTTGCATGCACGACAAGTGCTGCACTTACAAAAGCCTTTTTTTGGTGAGAGCCAGCTGATTTTATTGTCACATTCGGGACTAGTTCTTACTAGGTCATTGTGCATAGAGTATGCCTTGCGGTAAGTTAAACTAGGTCTAGTAGGCAGTATTTGCTTGAGGGTAGCATCAGTTAAAACTACAGGCCATTGTGCATTAATGATGCCTTTGATGGCATTGGCCTGTTTACTGTAGGTGGTGATAAGCCTACAAGGTGCAACTTCTATATTGTTGGATGTAGATCTCTCCACTGAGGTATGGATTGAAGAGGTGTCAGTTATTGCGTCCCTACTATTGAGGTTCAACAGCAGCTGTCTATCTTTGTTGTTGGCTTTATTTAAGGCTTGATCTAATATGGTGGGATTATAACCTCTCTCAATGAACCTCTGTTTGGCTGCACTCTGATGTAAATCTAGTGTATCCTTTGAACTACAGGCTCTACGAATACGTAAGAACTCTCCATAAGGAATACTAGTAATTGTATGCCGTGGATGAAAACTCGTAGCATGTAAAAGTGTGTTACCAGCTGTGGGTTTTGTATAGAGACATGTTTCAATAGTGCCTTTCTCAATATATACAGTAATGTCCCAAAAATTGGTGATATTACAATCAATATGTGCAGTAAAGTTTAAATTCATAGAGTTACAATTAATGTCATCTACAAATTTCTCAGCCTGAGCCTGTGTTCCCTTCCAAATTATAAAAACATCGTCTATGTATCTCCACATTTGCACTACATGATTTTCCCACGAGTTCCTGTGCTCTGTTTGTAGGACATGCTCCTCCCACCAGCCCACATGAAGACAGGCATAGCTGGGGGAGAAGCATGCCCCCATAGCCACACCTTGCATTTGTTTAAAGATGTTACTATCGAATGTGAATACATTGTTATATAGACACCATCGAATCATTTTTAACAACATGATGTTATGTTGGTACATAGACATGGGCCTCTTTTTCAAATAGAAATCCACCGCATTCAAACCATCCTCGTGTCTAATGCTGGTGTACAGGGCAGTTATATCTAAGGTAAGAAATAGATAATCCTCGGACCAAGTTTGTGCATTCAATTTGGAAAGGAAATCATTTGAATCACGTATGTAGGTAGGGAGATTAATGACATGTTCTTGTAGGTAATAGTCAACATAACTGGAGGTGCACTTAAATATACTGTTTTTGGCAGAGATGATAGGTCATCCTGGGATGGGGCTGACACCTTTGTGAACTTTTGGGATGAAATAAATAGTTGGCATCACGGGAAAATCATTGTTTAAAAAGTTAAATTCATCCTTTGATATCAAGCCCTCTCTGCATTTAAAAAAGATGGCGTACTGCTCTCTCGAATATGTGATCAAGGGCAAGTGGTGCCCGAAACGTGTCATTTGAGGAAGAATAAAGATTGATTGCCTACATTTCCGGTGGTTCGTGTTTCTCTGTTTGCCGATAACGACAGCGCCGATAAACGGAGAATCTTTATGGTCTTTTGTATATATATATATATATATATATATATATATATATATATATATAAAATAATCCCGAAGCTCTGCACTTCCATCCACCTGGCGAACAGAGACACAAACCCAGCGATGTGAGGCCAGATGTTATTTATTTCAAGAACCTCGAACCTGACGCGTTTCGGGTACCTAGTACCCTTGCTCACAAGTCAAGTAAGAAACGCTGTTCACCATTTTAAATACAATGCTGTGTTAAAGTGCTGTCACCACGTGGTTAATAAGCATAGAAAAAACACTGGCATTCTTGTGTGACAGCACTAACGAGTCTGTTTTCCAAACTTTTCGTAATTCGGCCATCAATGGGACCCTTTTGCAGACATGAGTCAAAAGTATTCCTGCATAAATGCGCAAATATTAATATAACAATATTGCATTTGAATTCAAGGTAATAATTCTACATTATAAATAAATAATTAAGAATTCATAAAACAACCTTAGCCATAAAAGACGTTATAGATTCACATTATATACGTGAAGCCCTGCATATTAAGTTCATGAGACATATAATCAATATGTTGATAAAAACATGAAAATCGTAATGATAATAAAAACTATGGCTGTGCAAATCGCAATAATTCTTTGTAAACAATATACATTTGTGGCTCATGTCTGTATCTTATACAGTACCAATCTGTTTTCAACTTCCTGCTTAAATGCTGGAGAGTACCCATTCTAATTCTCAGGCTGAAATGTGCAAAATTGCAAAAGAAAGTGCCAGAATATCTATAAAGTGCTAAAAGATCCAAAATAGACCCTCATAAAGTGCTAGTGCTAATAATACTACAATAAATATACAACAACTAAAACAACTGGGTAATAAGGTAATACTCCTGCTTAACAAAGTTAATAAAAAAGGACTAAAATCTTAACAACCTGCGGCATTCTAATCAATCGGAATTAAAGAGATCGTAAACAAACGTACTAATTCATACAGAAGTCCAAAGCTAATAAAACATTACAGAAAGTGGTACAGGTCCTCCGTATTGTTCAAGCCATTAGGTGTTTTACTGTCCAACTCTAAAATCATTTTTGATTCCAACTTTCTCAACATCTTTTCCCTGTTACCTCCCCTCCGGGATTTGGGAATAGCTGCCACGACAAAATACTGCAAACAACTGAGATCATTATTATGCATTAATTTAAAATGCCAGGCCACCGGGTATGTAGAATCGTTGTTAACAATAGCCCGCAAATGCTGCAGTATTCTGACGTGCACCTGTAGCTTTGTGCTGCCCACATATCTAAGGCCACAGGTGCACGTCAGAACGTAGACTGCAAACTCAGTTTTGCAATTAAAACTACCCCTAATTGCAACCTTGTCTGAACTGAAAGGCGTCAAGTAGGAGGTAGTGTTCATCCCGAACCTGCATGCTCTGCAGGAGGAGCACTTAGTGAACCCCTGCCTCGGCTGTAGCCATTTTGTAGATGTCGCTAGTTCGGGGAAAGTCTTCACAATCTGTGTTGTCATGGAAGGGCCCTTCCTATATGTGATCGTGGGTTGAGATGGTAGAATAGGAGCCAAGACTCCATCTGTCATAATGATAGGCCAGTTGCACCTAATGATTGACCTGATTCTCCTCTCCTGTTTGCTGAAGGCAGTAATTAATCTTGGTGCACTCGTAGAGGTATCAAGATTTTCCGTGTGGTTCACTTTAGATAAGAGTGTGTTCCTCGATTTCATATCAACTTTTCTAACTGCCTCAGTCAGTACGGACTCACTATAACCCCTAGCTCTAAATCTTTGTAGGGCCTCTTGTTTGCATATAGTGAAATCCTCATCTGTACTACAAATCCTCTTAAGGCGTATTAATTCTACAAACGGGATGCTTTTGATGGTGTGCTTGGGATGCGCACTGCTGGCATGTAGGGTTGTGTTGCCAGCTGTGGCCTTCCTATGAAGAGTTGTTGCAATACTCCCATTTTTTATGTATATTTTAACATCTAAGAATTCCACCTGTTGCTTGCTGATCTGAGAGGTAAATCTTAAATTGGCAGTATTAATATTAATTCTATCAATGAAATCCATAGCACTCTTCTCATCACCTCTCCAAATAATAAATACCTACATTTCCGGTGGTTCGTGGTTCTCTGTTTGCCGATAACGACAGCGCTGATAAACGGAGAATCTTTATGGTCTTTTGCATATATATATATATATATATATATATAGATATATATATTACCTACTGGCGGTCGCCAGTAGGTAGTTATAGTTAGGACCTAGTTTCCATAGGAAAAGCGTTTTTTCTTTTGCCAATATCTTTGGCGCCGTTTGACGACTCATCGCGAAATTTTCCCAAAAAAAGGTTCACTCAGGTCAGCTCCTGTCTTGAAAGTTTCGGGGTGATTTGACAAGTGGGGGCCGAGAAAAAAGGGGGGTCCCAAAACGTGTTTTCCCCATGTTAATTTCCATAGGAACTTTAGTCACGGCTACAGCCCGAACTACTGAACGGAATTACACCAAACTTGGCAAAAAGGTAGCTCTTGGTTCAGAAAGCACCCTTTTTTTCAAATGGTGTAAATCCGTTCAGTAGTTCCTGAGAAATTAAAAAAATAAAAATATCGATATCTGAGCACCGAGGAGAAGCCGCGAATCCTCCTGAGCACGAGCTTCATTCTGATTGGCTGCCAACACTCCAAACCAGAATGTGTTGGCAGCCATCTTGTGACTCGGTAACTGAATCACAAGAAAACAGTGGGAAAAAAACGAAGCGCGGGCTCTTGCGCTTTGTTTTCCTTAAGCCCCCGGGTGGGCCAGGTCCCGGGGGCAATGTGGAATTATATTATGGCATGTTTTGTTTGGGCTGACTGAGTCAAATGGAAATGCCAAAGTACAGCAGGCCTAATGCATGAACATATTCGTTTCTTTTGTAAGCAGTTGTACAGTGAACACACAACACACACTCATTTGAAAGGCAGCACTCTGAACTCTACCGCAGAATGTCGTCACCTTCAAGGTTCTGAAAACAGAATTCTGCACAGTAGCAGACAACTGCGGCCTAACGCCACACGTCACCGCGCACAGAGCAGGCGAACAGAAGGAAAACCTGGGATCGCATCTCATCTGGGGCAGTGTGGGATATCAGGGCGGGAATTCACTCTTTGTGCGCGGTTTCTACCTTGTGACCGGCTGCTGCAAAGTGCAGCACATTTTGACACAATTCATTTTACTCTACTTCACACCCTGGAGCCCTGGAATCACGAACAGAGGCCTAACACGGCTACACAATGGGTGCGTGTGTAGACAGCCCGTGAGCCTTCTCGAGTATCTACACAATGTAAAAAAGAGTATCCAATGTTGCACTGTGGAATATACGGAGAGGAACACAGTAATTTCAGATTTACAGGATGTAGGAACATTTGAAAAGATCACATCTAAATATGCCTAAACCTTACATACCAGTAAACTGTGTTTAATTGGTCGGAAAAATCCCGACTTTAGAGATGGTCCTGAAAGAAGGGTATGTGTGGATGCTAAAACTTAACTGACTGATACATAATGAAGGGGACGTCGAATAAGGACACCACAGAGAAGAGGGCGTGTGGGATGCTGAAACGCGACCGTACTGCTGCAGGAGTGCGTGAGGAATGCTGGGACTGGTCCGCACTGTTACAGGAGGACACTAGTGCATGAAGTCCTGTGAGATGCTGAGACCAGACCGTACTGATGTGGGAAGGCGTGTGTGATGCCTAGACCAGACCGTACTGATGTAGGAAGGCGTGTGTGATGCTGAGACCAGACCGTAATGATGTAGGAAGGCATGTGTGATGCTGAGACCACACCGTACTGATGTAGGAAGGCGTGTGTGATGCTGGGACCGGACCGCACTGTAACAGGAGGGTGCGCAGGCTGCAGAAACCGGCCGGCGAGTGATACAGGAGTGCCCGTCAGATACTAATCTGTGCCGCACTGATACAGGAGTGAGTGTGGGTTGCTGACACAGTACGGTACACATACAGGAGTGGGGGAGGATGCTGAAACCCGGCCGCCAAGGTAGAGGAGGGCATGTGGGATCCGACCACGCTGGTCGAGGAGTACATATGGGACCCGCGTGCCTGTTGTTACATAGTTCATGTACGGATGTGGTGGCAGGTGACTAGCGGCTTTCAGCAGCAGTCCGTCTGTGTCCTTGTCCTTTTGTGTGTTGTAAGAGAGAGGGTCCAGACGGGGAGGTGGGCAAGTAAGGCCGCACTGCCTGCTTATGTTGTGCTTGTGTGGGCGGTGTGTTTGTGGGAAGCGTGTGGCTGGTGACAGTGCGTCTGTTATTTCAATTATGGAGCGGAGTGTTTGTGCTTATTGTGAGGGCGGCGTGTTCCGATGGCTGGCAAACCATATACCACTGCAGAGGTCCATCTCGCTACACATAACCTTAATGTCGAACCACGTAGGTTAATGTATAATTTGCTCTCAAAGTGTGCACATTTGTTAGTAAGGAAAGCCACGTATTGGAAAGAAGACGCTCTGGGTTCGCTGTCCATGGTGTTGAGTGTGTGGGCTGCAGGGCAGAGGTGACGCTCTGCAGGGGACAGGCCGAGCTCTGGGGGCCCGAGAGGTATCAACTGCGCCCTTGCACTGCTGCAGGACGCTTAATGTGCATGTCACAGGTGACAGCAGAGGGCTGTATGTATGCGCTGGGTGGTATGTGCTGTTATCACAGAGAAGGGGCCTGTCCCCCATTTCTTCTCGTGCCGAGAAATGTCCAGTAGCAGATATTGTGTTCCTAACTCCTGTTTGTAACGTGAAATAGATGGTCCTCCGCCACTTGCACGTGTCAGTGAAATGTCAGCAGTGCTGCCTTAACACCTGCACACAGGGCACAGCGGCCGTCCCTCGCGGAAGCAGGCACTCTCAATGTTAAATTACTTTTAAGAGAAAAGAGTGGGAACAAATCAACGCAATCCAAATACCACTCAAGGGAGGGCCTATAGCTCGCAGGCATCGAAAAAAAGCAAGATACTTTACATCTTGTAAAATCCCACATTGCTCTTTTCTTAGGGTTCGCCATGGGATTTCTACACCTGTCTGTGTTTCTGTGCTTTGCAGGCAGACATTGCGCAGCTGTGGACGGGGTCGGTCTATTTCTGTGACTGGTGTTATCACTTGGGTGCGCATTCCTTTGTGAATGCGGTGAGTTGGGCTTGGCTCTATGGGGGCCTCGGCATACCCTGTCCGCTCCACAGCATGAATTAGTGACTCGGTACGCCCTCCTTCCTGAGTGCACCTCGGTGGAGAGATACCACCCGCTCCACTTCCGGAGCTCGCGCTACACTGCTGTGCAGACCGGGGCACCTGCAGCGGCTAGGCGCCCCTTCTGGTGTCAGTACGGAGGGCGGCCAAGGCATTTCGTGGCTCGATGAAACCGGCTCGGGACAAAGAAGTTGCAGCTACTCTCCTGGGCTACCATGCTTCCTTCCCTCCGCCAGACACAGGGACCGGGCCATGCACGCACAAAGGGGCCGGCCAGCGGAATCCAGACCCATGGTGACTGGAGCACACATCCTCTCCAAGACATTTACTCACATACAGTAAAATAAGTAAATACCGATGTTAACATAAGAGTACCGGAAGAGCAGCTGCTGGTAAAACTGGGTGCCTGAAGAGCTAAGCGCAGGGAGATATGGGGTCGGGGAGAGCTCGGTGCGAGGAAAGCTGGGTTCTTGAAGGGATTACAGAACATGGGGCTGGAAGGGCTGGATGCAGGGAAAGGTGTTGGATGATGGAAGAGATGGGCGCAGGGAGAGCTGGGTAGGAGAAAGCTGGTGCTGGAAGGGACGGGTGCCGAAATCTCTGATCGAGATGGGGATTGGAATGCACGTGATTTTGAATTGCTGGGTGCTGAACGAGGAAGGGAAAATGGTGCTAGGACAGGCGAGAGACTGGAGTGCTGGGTCACGGAAAATTGGGAGAACTGGGTGTTGGTGGGGAAGCAATCAGAGCTGAAGGCATCCCCCAACCAAGAGCGCACCAGGAGGCGCGTTTGCAGAGTGATGGAGAAGGGGGCATGGCCTGTGTCCACCTCTCAACAATCCCACTGTGTGGGGCTTACTGGAGGTAAGAGGTAGGCTAGTTGGCCCCTAAGGACCCCCAGCAGTGAAGGGGACTTCAATCCCCATCCAAGAGTGCGCCAGGGAGCGCGTTTGCAGAGTGGTGGGCAAAGGGGGCGTGGCCTGGTATGAGAACTTAGCAATCCTGCTGTGTGGTACTTACTGGAGGTAATAGGAGGGCTAGTTGGCCCCCAAGGATGTCCTTGGGGGCCAAGTACCCCTCTTGTTACCTCCAGTAAGTCCCACACAGTAGGACTGCTAAGACGTCTTCGGAGGCCATGCCCCTTTTCTCCACCACTCTGCAAACGCGCCTCCTGGCAGACTACAGGATGGGGGATAAAGTCTACTTTACTCCTGAGGGACTTTGGGGGCCAAGAAGCCCTCCTGGTACCTCCTGTAAGTCCTACGCAGTGGAATTCCTGTGCGCTGGTCGGAGGCCCAGCACCCTTTCTCTACCACTCTGCAAATGCGACTACTAGTTAAAGAAGCATCTTTCTGCACCTCTGACTTAGAGGTAGTTTTAATCCCCCAGCCCTATTATGTACTAGGGCCTTACAGGGGAGGTCAAGCCAATCACAGGGGTACCCCAACCCATAGTGTACCCTAGTGTATGAAGGTGTTTTCACTGTATTCTAAGTGTCTTTTAGCATAGCACTGGCTCTAGGCCTGGTTAGTCAGACTCAGTTACCACCAGTACCCGTCAGCAAAACGTTGGGGGCACAGGATGACTTTGCAACAAGGCCTCTTTCTGCCCATCTGTTGGTTCTTTCTGCATATCTCTTGTTTCTTTCTGCACCTTTCTTTGTCTTTCTGGACTTCTGTTGCCTCTTTCTGCATTTCTCTTGCTTCTTTCTGTGCCTTTCTTCCTCTTTCTGCATATGTCCTACCTATGTAGGCATAGTTTGAAATTAGCATTTAAAAAACCTTTGAAATTAACTGAAAAAACCATAGGCTTCAGGGTCGTTATAGTTAGAAATTAGCATTTAAAAAACCTTTGAAATTCACTGAAAAAAACATAGTTTTCAGGGTTGTTATAGTTAGAAATTAGCATGTAATTGATGTCATCAGTGATGTCATCAGTGATGTCACTGACCATGTCATGAATGATGTAATATGTGACGTCATCAGCAGTGAATTGCGGGGCGCGAGTTATAGTTAGCTGAACTAACTATAACGGTTTTGTACAAGTGAAATGTCCAACTAACTATAACGTCCCTCAAACCTATGGTTTTTTCAGTGAATATAGTAGTCCATTTTGTACTGGGTACAGGTGAGAGCAGAATCAGCTCGGAGGATGAAGTCCACTTGTGTCCTGAGGTCCTCAGGACACAAGAGGACCTCATCGCCCCACCAGCAGTGCGCCAAGAGGCACGTTTGCAGAGTGGTGTAAAAAGGGGCATGGCTTCGGACCACCTCTCTGCAACGCAGCTCTGTGGCGCATACTGGAGGTACCTGGTGGGCTAGTTGGCCCCCAGGGACCCTCACTATTCAAGGGGAATTCATTCCCCAACGTACAACATGCCAGGGGGCGCGTTAGGAGAGTGGTGCAGGGAGGGAGCGGGGCCTCCGGCAAGATGCCAGCTTTTTAAAAAAAAAAGTTTTTTAGAAGGGGGGCTGTGTGGCCCCCCTTCTTTTACCATTTTTGGGGCCCTGGGGACCCCAACCCCCAGGGCCTAACCCCATTTTATTAATTTTTTTTTTTTAAAACAGGAAGGGGGCCGCGTGTGTATATATATATATACAAATTCTTTTTTTATATAAATATATATTCTTTTTTTTTTACTAAAATGAGTGACACCACTCATGACATCACTGATGATATCTCAAATGACATCACTGGTCCCCAGCAGATGAGAGTGGGTGCCCTGGGGGTGACCAGGGCACCCACAGTAGAGGCCTGGCCCCTGGGGATGGGGCCCCCAGGGCAGGAATTGGCCTGGGAGGGGGTGCACAGGCCTCCTCCCCGAATGTAAAAAGACCTGGCACAGAAACCGGCCCAGGTAAGGGGGGCCATGCAGCCCCTCCTCCCTTAAAACAATTGAAAAAATAAAACCTCCGGCAAGTCGCAGGAGGCCATGCCCCTTTCACCACCGCTGCCCGTTGGGGTCCAGATGGTCCTTGGGGGCAAACAAGCCCCAAGCCCTCCTGTTATCTCTAGTAAGTCCTGCACAATGGGATTGCTGAGAGGTCTTTGGAGGCCACGCCCCCTTTAGCCACCACTCTGCAAACGTGCCTCCTGGCCCACTACTGGTTGGGGAATTAATTCCACTTTACTCCTAAGGGCCTCAGGACTAAAGTGGACTTCTTCTCCCAACCAGTAGTACCTCCCATTTCCCTATGGGGTATTGTGCTACGGACAGTTTACGGCCGTAGCACATGCTGCCACAGGAAAATGTGAGTATGCGACAGCACCATGTGCAGTTGCATCGTAATTAGGCGGTCGGGAGCACCAACCGGAAGTCGGTCGGACCCGTATCCTATCCGCGACCGACATCGTAATAAGCCCCTCAATGTTAAACATGTCTTTACAGTGACAAAGCCCTAAAAGCAATTTTCCCTGTAGCAATGTTAACCGTTCTACAGGAAAGCAATGGGATGCTTTAAGTAAGTAAATAATATGATCTCTATCCAGGAACCAGGTAAAGAGTTAATTATTGGAATTTTTACAAATATGTGTTACATTATGTACTAAAAACCCAATTCATTGATAATGTTGGATTTGTAACAAATATTGAACAGAAGATACTTTTAAAAAGCCCCTTTAATTTGCCTAAAGCTTCTAGAAGCCCATGTGCCTGAGCTTTCAGCTGCCTCCCAGTAGCTCAATAGCTCTGTGATGAGGTCTGAAGTGGTTCTCAGAGCTGAGACAACGCCTTGGATATGGGGAGGTGTTTTCTTCCCCTGACAGGAAGACCATCTGGGCTGAGCGGGTTTTGAGGAGGGGTTGGTCATTTCCCTGTTCATATCTGGCCACATCTCTAGGGTGGACTCAGGAGCTCTGCACAGGGGAAGAAGAGTTGTGCTCTACTGGATTTAGGTAGAGGAGCCACCCTTGGATTGTTTACAGTAGGGCACACAGGAACTACTGTGAAAGTAGGTAGGGTTACCCTAGGAACTTTTTACCTATTGATCAGAGAGGGTCTAGGAGTCACTACCACCATAAGGCTAATGGCAGGCATAAATGTGTCTCCCCAGGTACATTCTTAAGAACACTACTTGATCTGTAGAAGACAGAAGAAGTACTGCACCTGTAGTTGAGACCTGTGAGGTGAACTCTGAGGGCTGATTCTGCTCTCACCTGTACCCAGTACAAAATGGACTACAAGAGTCAGTTGGCAAACCTCCTGTTAAGATACAGGGACACAAAAGCTATAAGAAACTCACTTCCCTGAAAGAGCCCAGCTGGCCACTTTGAAGTAGACCTGCTAGAATAAGTCCTAACCCCCAAGTGGCACCCCTCAAGTCCTGGACCATTGGCTGGTGTAAAAGTGTACTCCCCTTGCCCCCAAACGGCAAGAAGTAGGACTTAGAAACTTTTTGTCACCTTTCTTCCTGGAGAACCAACGGAGACTGTGATCGCCATTGAAGCCGCAGTTGTCATATCGCTGGTTAGCCTCACCTTGCCGGCTTGCCCCCCTGAAGGAAATCTGACTTTCAGAAAATTCAGAACATTTTCAGAGTGGATCTAGAGAGTTTATATCCCCCTCCAAAACCCTGCTTCAGCAAAAGCAAGTACATTCTATCTAGCAAGCAAGAGTATGAGTCTCTCGAGAGCCATTTGCCAAAGATTTTCAAGTTGGAGTCGATCAAGGATACTGAATGATTATTGCTTGTGCTTCTCAATGCTATTTAATGTACAATGAGTAAAATAAAAAGTGATGGGAGGAATGGCTGAATTAATCTCAGACACTGGTAATTACTTGGGCTGCATTCCAGTCCATCATTTTTTTGACCACCATGCCACTACAGACATGAACCAGTGTGAGGAAAATCAGCCTTGGACCTGCTCCAAAAAGAACAGTACAGCCAGAACTCCCAGGTTAAGTCTCCTCTGAACCGGAACATAAGCAGACCCAGACCTTTTTCAGGTTAATTTGGCCTTGTCAGTAGGGTCTTGCTTGGTTCAGTGGCACAGTGAGCTTGGGACCCACGTCAGGTCACATCTGATAGACTTAGTGCTTGTACATTGTCATGATCAAGGGTCCCCCTTCACATGACATTCCCTGTGCTATGGCAATGGCCAAGACAACTAAAAGTAAGGGCCCCATTTCCTGTGCAAGTGAAGAGTTTTAGATAAGACAACAATTCTGAGCATTCTTATGAGTTTGCCTTACTTACCAGTAGCTGTATTTGTTATTTTCTACTTCCACCATAGGAGTTTATTGGTGGCAGTGGGTTCTTACCTAAATATCTATAGGAACCTCCAAGACTCAATTACACGCCAGTTTCAACGAGTAACATCTTACACTTCCTGATACTGACAACAGCGCATATTCAGCTGTCGATCAATGTTTTGAGCAGGCCCAAACTAAGAACAGCACCTTTTAGGTAACTATAAATTATCCCCTTTATGTATCAGAGGATGAAGAGGCGGCAATATAATACATATGTATATACCAGCACTACGCAAATCTCATAATTAATGGCCTGCTGAGATCTGTAGGTTCTTATTAATCTTGATATGCAATGATTTGCGTCTGGTTTACCACCTTAAATAATCTGCTCGGCGTACTATGAAGCATAAATGCTGAATTTCTGTATGTATATTTCACGCAAGACAAAGAATTTCGAATGAAAACTGATACAGTATAGGTGATAAGACAAGCTCAAATGATTACTTACCAATATTATTGAAATCAATTCGATATTAATTTTGAACTCACCTTCCCTGTACAAAGATATGTTTAGGAACAACTGAGGTGATTGAATTGTATTTCGATATATAACATGTTGTGAATAAAATCCCGGTCAGTTATGAAATACCGTTGTTGAGACTTCTTTTATGTGTTCCTCACTTTTTCACTTATATTTACAGCTTTGTTGTAGGTCATAACATATGAATGACCATGCTACAAGTCTTTACATTGAAACAATATAACATCTGGCAATTTTTTACTTTGTTTTTGCAATGAGGAAGTGGGATGCAAACCATGTGTTGGCAAGTGTTTTATAATAATGTAGAAAATATGGTCCACAGAAAAGAAGGTGATTATTCATTTCACTTTGCATATTGATGCTGCCTCAATGCCGTGTGCAGCAACCTGCAAAACCTTAAATATGCAGTAATAAGTGGGTAAAATAAAAAATGTCTGTTTGCCACAACTCTCTCCAATGTGTCATGCAAGATTGAATGGTTAGAGGTAAGAATGAACCCAAAATGCCAATATTTATCACTTTCCCAGAGCACAACATATTTTTCTCAACTGGAGTATGTATAGTGTTCTCCATAAATGATAACAATGTTCAATTAGTTTAGGTCCTCGTACAAGTAATTGACAACTATCAAAAGCCCATTAAGTTTAGGAAACCCACCCACTGCTCCATTTTCCTCACTAACTAGCCCTGAGCAATCACTGTTATCATCCTAAGCCTGAGCAGAAACATGTTCTCCAAATAAAATGTATCAATTAGATCTATGGCTGCAATTAAATACAAGTGGGTGCTGTACAATTAATCATTTACAGGCTTAAAAACAAGCTGGTACATCATAGAGGTGCAATATTGTATTTCAATATTTTAGCACCTGACTGCATGTATAGTTGTGCCTAATAACATAATTAGTTACGCAATTAGTGAAGCTGAGAGCAATTAGATGTGTAAAATAATTAACATAAGATAAAAAATGCTTAATTGCTGTAACCAAAAAAATGTAGAACTGCAAAGTGCGATGCAGTACTAATCAGAGGAAAATCGTATTGAGAAACTTTTCATATTTTTGATGTTAGAAAAGAGATATTCTTTTCATGACAATAGCCTCAGCTATCTGACCTTGTGGATCCTTCTACAGTTGCAGAATCCTGCCTTGTCCCTCTAGAGGATTTCAATATGCATATTTATTTTTAAGTGTGAGGATAAAACTCTTAGGGGCATATTAGCAAGACCGGCGATAAAATTATCGCCGTTTTAGCGGCAGGAAACTGCCGCTAAAACGGCGATAATGGGCTTGCTAATATGCGTTATAGAATTCCAATAGAAGCCCAGGTTAGATGTGCAGGACATCTAACCTGGACTTCTATTGAATTCTATAACGCATATTAGCAAGCCCATTATCGCCGTTTAGCGGCAGTTTCCTGTCGCTAAAACGGCGATAATTTTATCGCCGGTCTTGCTAATATGCCCCTTAATGTTTATCCAAATCCTGCTATTTTGCGATTGCCTGAAATTGTACATGGTTCCGGGTCAACTGCATTCAAGATGCTTGGCAGTTTCTTGGTGCTTTTTGACTTAACACGTAAAAAATTAATCTTAATGGTTCCTTCACTCAATATCAACCATTTTTAAGTAATTTATTCACTAATGTTTTGTGATTTTACAAAATTGGTTGAGGCTTTTACTGTTTTGTTTCTTAAATTAAAATAATAAAAATGACTTAATCACTCAACATAAGCACCTGTACTTTAAAAACATCAAGTAGAATAATAAAATGCATTTGCCTGCACAATGTATTTAATCTATGTAATATATACGGACAGCTTTCTGCTGGAAGATTAGGGAGGAGCCATGATCCCACTCATATGTCCAATCCCTGCCACCATTTCTTATGCTTGGCTACCAGACAAATCAAAATAGAGCATAATACAATGTAAAATACCATAATACAATCTAACACACTAGAACTTTGCTTCTGAGGCTGCCACTTTTGACTTTTAAACTTTGTCCCGCAGTTTCAACCCTGCAGATTGAGTTCACATTTTTGTTTTAAAAAAAAAGGGCTTAATTACAACTACGGTGCTGTGGCCACACTAATGTCCACACAAAGACAACACACTCAGCAGCTCCTTTTGGCTGGCAGTTAAACAAAGAGATACCATTAAACTACCCAGACACATGAACAGAACAATTTGGAAGTAAAGTCCTGCAAACTAATAGAAACAGGTCTTAAAAATATAGGGGCATATTAGCAAGACCCACGTTAAAATGATCGCCGTTTTAGCGGCAGGAAACTGCCGCTAAAACTGCAATAATGGGTTTGCTAATATGTGTTATAGAATTCCAATAGAAGCCCATGTTAGATGTGCAGGATATCTAACCTGGGCTTCTATTGGAATTCTATAACGCATATTAGCAAGCCCATTATCGCCGTTTTAGCGGCAGTTTCCTGCCGCTAAAACGGCAATAATTTTAACGTGGGTCTTGCTAATATGCCCCATAATCCCAATCATGCACAAACCCCTCCAAATCCACAAAGTCTAACTTAAGACTAAATCAATTGATGTGCTCCACTGGCCCTGTTCTCAATCATTCTCGCTTATGAAATCCATCATTCACTCAAATCTATGATATCAATAATTGAAGTACTAATTGTCTTAGTGTGTCTAGTAATCTGAAATAATATGTAGTGTGGGCTAAAAACCTGTTATTAATGTCCAAAGCACAGAAGTCAGACACCCTCCTATACAAACATGAACATAACATAGTTGCCAACTTCCCACTCAATTGTAAAAGTGTTAAACAGGAATTCTCAGGCTACACAACAAACAAGCTGAACACTAAACTAACATACCACAAGTTGTATTTGTCAACCTGTGGCCTTCACAACTTTATTCCTTTCATTACTATGCACACCTCAGCATTTTATCCAACATATTTACCGTCAACCAACCTATGACCAGCTACCACTAATCTATAACAATTAATGGTCATTGTTAGAAATGGGGGTCTCTAGTTGGCAGAGGTAGGTACCTTTGTCCAAATAGGGACCCTTGCTTCTAGTCAGGGTAAGGGGGATACACTACTAAAATAACCCCTGCTCACCCCCTTGGTAGCTTGGCACAAGCAGGCAGGCTTATCTCAGAGGCAGTGTGTAAAGCATTTGTGAACACATACAGTAACACAGTGACAACACTACAGATGGACACCACACAGGTTGTATTATAAAAATAAGTATTTTTATATAGACTTAACACAAGACCCAAAACGACAAAAATCCACAATACACTATGAAAAATATGACTGTCAATGGTAGAAAATAGTTCAGTTCAAATGCAGGTGATACATGCGACACTCTACGTTCAATGTACCTTTGGATGCGTAACGCGATACAAACAAAAGAGTTGCAGGGAAGGTGATGCGTCGGTTCCTTACACGCAAGAACGGTGATGCGTCGGTTCCTTGCTCCGGGGGAGGTGATGCGTCGGTTCTTCACTGCGTGGGGAGGTGATGCGTCGGTTTCTTACTGCGCTTCTGTGGCGATGCGACCAGCAGCGCTTCGATGCGATGACGACCCGGTGCAATGAAACAAAATGGCGTCTTCTTCTCGATGCGACAACGAAGGGGGCGATGCGTGCACACCCGACGGCCGTGCGGCGACTCAGTGAATCTGCTGAGCCGCGACAGGACCTGCGACACGCTTCTCCGATGATGCGACGGCGTCTGCTGCGACGGCGACACTCTTCTCCGGTGATGCGAGGCGCTTCAGTGATGTGATGGCGACAGCGGCAGCGGCGGCACGCTTTCTCGGCGATGCGACGACAGCTGCTGTGGCGGCGACACACTTCTTCTTCGTGAGTTGCGCTTCCAGTTCCCAGCGACACGCAGTCTCTCAGAAGGCCCAACACAACAGTAGGCACTTCAAATTTCCAGCAAGGGAATTCAGGGGAGCTGGTTGGTGAAGTCTTGTATCCCTGAGACTTCAGCAGGAGGCAAGCTCAATCTTCAAGCCCTTGGAGATTTTCTGCAAGATGATGAAAGTAGGCACAAAGTTCCTTTCTCCTTTCTTTGGCAATCAGGCAACCACTGCAGGCCAATCCCTCAAACAGCACACAGCATAGGGATAGTCTCCTCCTTCAGTTTCTCTGGTTCCTCTCCTCAGCAAAGGTTCTTCTTGTTACCCAGAAGTGATCTAAAGTCTTGGGGTCTGGGTCCCAATATTTATACTAGCAAATCCTTTGTCCTCTGAAGGCAGAGGGTCCTGTACCTAGTCCAAACCAGTTCTGGGTGTATTCTGCCAGTGCACAACTTCTTCCTTTGTCAGTGTGGGCCAGGGTCATCAGACACACCACAGGAGGTGGAGCCAGCATTGTGGAAGGCAGGCACAGCCCTATTCAGGCCCTGGTGCTACTCCTCCCACCACTCTACATGCAGATAGGTCTATTCAGCCCTGTGCTGACTCACCCTGTCTCCTGGAGTCCCCCAGCACCTGTCACTCACAAACCCAGACATACAATACACAAGCTAGCAGAGGCAGGCTGGATGGTTAGGCAAGAAAATACCTACTTTCTAAAAGTGGTATTTTCAAACACAGAATGTTAAAACCAACTTCACTAAAAGATGTATTTTATCATTCTGAGTTCAGGCATACTAAATTAGTTTTTCTACCATGTTCCCTGGGTCAGTAAGGATTATAAGATGTTCCCTGGGTCAGTTAGGATTATAAAATCAAACTGCCCATTCTGGCCTATGGGGACAGGTAGCCTTGCAATAGTGAAAAACGAAATTGGCTGTAATTCACTATCAGGACATGCCACACACACCAGGGCATGTCCTACCTCTTACATACAATGCACCCTGCCCGCAGGCCTATCTTAGGGGTGACTAACATGCAGAAAAGGGAAGGTTTGGGGACTGGTAAGTGGGTGCATTTACCAAGTCGACATGGCAGTACCAGACTGCACACAGGCTCTGCAATGGCAGGCCTGAGACACACTTTACAAGCTGCTCCTGTGGGTGGCACAACCAGTGCTGCAAGCCCACCAGCAGCATTTGATTCACAGGCCCTGGGCACTGTACTAGGGTCTGACAGTGAATCAAATAGGCCAAACATGGAGTCACTAATCCACACATTAGTTTACCATAGGGAGCACTTGCACTTTGGCACTGAATAGCAGTGGCAAAGTGCCCAAAGCATCTAAACCAGCAAAAACATGTCAACAACAGTGGAGGCATAGCGGAAAAATGGAAGGGAGACTCACGCCAAGGATGCCAGGTCTAACATGTGTCCCCTCCAGCTGAAATGTGGGGAGAACTATCCTACCTCTAGGGAGTTCTCATCCCTAAGGTGGAAGAATCTGGACAGAGCATTGGCGTGTTCTGTACCAGGGCGGTGTTCCACAGTGAAGTCCATCCCCTATAGAGAAATGAACCGCCTCAACAGTTTTGGATTCTCACCCCTCATCTGCATCAACCATCTGAGGGGCCTGTGGTCTGTCTGAACCCGGAAGTGAGTCCCAAACAGGTATGGTCTCAACTTCTTCAGTGCCCAGACCACAGCAAATACCTCAAGCTCAATAGCACTCCACCTATATTCCCGTGGAAGTAACCTCCTACTGATGAAGGCTACAGGTTGGTCTAGGCCCTCCTCATTTAAATGTGCCAGAACAGCCCCTACACCATGCTCTGAAGCGTCTGTTTGAACAACGAATTCTTTTGAGAAGTTGGGCGCCTGAAACACGGGGGCCGTGCACATGGCAGTCTTCAAGGCGACAAAAGCTCTCTGATAGGTGTCAGTCCAAATCACTCTCTTGGGCTGCTTCCTGGAAGTCAGCTCTGTCAAGGGTGCAACGATGCTGCCATACCCCTTGACAAATCTCCTGTAATACCCGGTGAGTCCTAGAAAGGCTCTCACCTCTGTCTGGGTCTTCGGGGGCTCCCAAGCCAGAATGGTATCAATCTTGGGCTGAAGGGGCGCCACCTGGCTGCTCCCAACCTGGTGTCCCTAGTACACCACGGAACCCTGCCCGATCTGGCACTTACTCGCCTTGATAGTGAGGCCTGCCTCCGCAGCGCCATCAACACTTCCCAGAGATGGTGCAGATGTTCTTCCCAACTGGCGCTGAACACTACGATGTCATCCAGGTAGGTGGCACTGAAATCTTCCAGTCCAACCAACACCTGGTTGACCAACCTCTGAAAGGTGGCAGGGGCATTCTTCATCCCAAAGGGCATAACCCGGAATTGGTAGTGCCCATCTGGTGTGGAGAATGCTGACCTCTCTTTGGCCCCATCAGTCAAGGCGATCTGCCAGTACCCAGATGTTAAGTCAAACGTGCTGAGGTACCGGGCAGCCCCTAACCGATCAATGATCTCATCAGCTCTGGGGATGTGGTGCGCGTCAGTCCTGGTGACTGAATTGAGTCCTCCTTAGTCCACACAGAACCGGAGTACGGGCGTGGCACCAGGCGTGGCAGCCTTTGGGACCAAGACCACTGGGCTGGCCCAAGGGCTGTGAGAGGACTCAATCACTCCAATGCAAACATCTTGGAGACTTCCTCCTTGATGCAAGCTCTCACCCTGTCAGTCACTCTGTAAGCCTTGTGCTTGACAGGAGGACTATCCCCAGTGTCCACATCATGGACGCACCAATCAGTGACACTAGGAGTCAGGGAAAACAGGCCAGGAAACTGTCCCAACAGTTGGCGACAGTTTTCCTGCTGCTCGGGTTTCAGGGAGTTAGAGAGGTTCACACCCTCCACTGACCCATCTTGCTCTGTTGCTCTGTTGCAGACAGGAAGTCAGGAAGAGGTTCTGTCTCCTCTTCCATTCCTAACCAGTGCTGCAAGCCCACCAGCAGCATTTGATTCACAGGCCCTGGGCAGAAACAGTGCACTGTACTAGGGTCTGACAGTGAATCAAATAGGCCAAACATGGAGTCACTAATCCACACATTAATTTACCATAGGGAGCACTTGCACTTTTGCACTGAATAGCAGTGGCAAAGTGCTCAAAGCATCTAAACCAGCAAAAACATGTCAACAACAGTGGAGGCATAGTGAAAAAATGGAAGAGAGACCCACGCCAAGGATGCCAGGTCTAACAGTCATGTAACACAAACCCTTCAAAAATGTTTCACCAAGAAATACCTAACGTCACCACAAATGCCTCCATGGGCGCTAAATCCCATTTCACACACCAATGGTCCAAACACTTCCATGCTCTTCGATACCATTTCCTGGTGCCCTGAACTCATGAATCTTTAAGCAATCTAGAAGCCTCTCTTGAAAGAGCTGTGTACTCTTCTGTACCCCAGATATCTTCTAGGCAAGATGCCTCAAAACCCCCAACTCCAAATATTGGAAGCCCTTTCTCTCCTTAGGTTCATCCATAAAATCTAGTAAGGCACATTCAAGAATATTCCTCTGCCACCAGTTCCATTACTTCCACAAACCAGGCCAAGAAACCCAAAAAGAAATTATCAGGACAATCTGTCATTTCTGCAACAGAACCCTTTTAATTATTACAAATGGGGGAAATGCATGCCTCCTAAACCCTGTCCAATACTGCAAGAACGCATCCACTGCCTGTGCCTCCAGATCTGTAGTTTTTAACCTTGTGGCAAAAAGATCCCCCTCCAACAGACCCACATATGCCCAAACTCTGCAAAGAACTCTCTATCCAACATCCAAACACTGTACTCTCTTAGGTTTCTTGAATACCAATAGGACACCTGATTACATTGTCTCAGAAGGTATTCTGCCTTTGGAGTCATCTTGTGTTCTACACAAAAAACATATGTCACCTCCATAAAACGTTTTGATCTGGAACCTCCCAAATAGTTTATGTATTTAATGGCAGGCACATTGGCCCTACTTAATAAAACTGATCATCAGCCTATTAAAACCTGACAACATTTCAAGTCAAAAAGTTCTGCCTTCATTTCCAAATAGTGTATGTACAAACTAGTCTCCTTGGCAGACCATCATACCCCAGTCTGTTTCTGGGCCAAACTTGATCCCCACCCATATAAGCATGCATTAGTTTCCCAACCCAGACTCTGGACACACCCCAAATATCTTGTGATTAATCCAAGCCTCCAGGTTTTCTAACCACCATATGAACTTTCTTCTACTTCCTCTGTCAATATCACTCTTTCTTTGAAACATAACCGTTCTGAAAACTCTTCCCGCTGGAAAAAACATGTATTGTTGATGACAGAAGACCCATCACATGAGCTGAGAAAAGCCCGTAGTGAAATTAACTTTCTCTTCAATTTAGATTTCAATTCCACCTTTATCTTTTTCACTTTGTGAGGATCCTTCAGCTCTTCTAGATCCTGGGACATAAAAAGAAAATTGTCCAAATACATAATCATCCTTTTTCCTCTCTCTCTGAGGTACCCTGCCACTGGACACAAAACCTTGCTGAAGCAGGAGGGAGCCGACGCCATGCCAAATAGGAGACACACAAATTAGTAACCTCCTAAACTTAAGATATGCTGATTCTGCTCTAATCCCCTTCCTGCATAATGACCCTCAAGAGGTGTATTCCCTACATTTTGAAGTGTCAACCACGTATTGATTTAAAACCCTTAGATTGATCATGGGTCTCCAACCCGTGTCCTTTCTAGCAAAAATATTGTACTCACAAAATCTTTTTCTACCTATGATACGTTTGGACTTGCACTTTCTCCAACATCGTTTGCACTTCTTTCTCCATCAACCCAATCTCTGTCTGCAGTGAATCTATGTAAATCCACCCCATAATCCTGTATGGTCCCCAACACACAACACTTGCTTGCAATCTGCTGTCAATTCTCTTTGAACAATCCCATGCTGTTCCTTCCTCTTTGCAGGAAATACCCTGTGGCAGATTGGGACCCACTGATGTTGGCTCTATCCTGAGGCTGGAATAAGGACCTTGTGAATGTGTGGCCAGAGAAACGTCCCCTTCCCCTGGCCCTACCAAAAACACCAGTGCCCCCAAACCTCCCCTTGGTGAATTCTGGGCAGTATCAAGGGTGGTGAATGTAGATACATATTTACCAGTACCATTCGCTAACCCGTATCCAGGAAGAAACCCCTTAGGATCTTCATTGGTCTCTTTTTTTTTGCTCAATCATCCAACTTTGGGCTAATTTGCATAAGCACCACGTTTAGTCTCACAGCTATCAGAGCAATATTAGCGCTAGGGGTGGGCGGAATGTTTTGTCCCCCCAGCGGAAGTGGTGGAAATTTGGCCACTCCGCATTACTCTTTAACATGGAGTTCTGGCCAAATTCCACTAATTGCCGTGTGGCGGAATTTCCTCCCATGAGGCTCAACAATATGGGAGCTGGCGAGTGAGATTTGGCCTCCCCTAGCAGGATTTACTAACTTGGGTGGTCGCCGGCATTCGTGAGCGGTCGTGGTCAAAGGTCTGCCATTCGAGTAGATTTGCTGCCGCTCAAGTAGATAGTCTACTCGAGTGGCAGCAAAATCAACTCAAATGGCAGCGCCACCTTGGCAACACATGGTGCAGTTCGTGCTGATTTTCAGTGTTGCTTGCACTACTGGTACTTAATTGCATTGTGAGCTGGTGGAATTCCACGGAATCTTGCTGAGGTATTCTGTAACTCAGTGAAATTCCACGGAGTACAACTCCACGAGTTCCGTCCACCCCTAATTACCACTCTCCTGGAAACACGTGGCCCCTTGACCCAAACCAAGCAATAGGTCCACATCTATCTCTGCTCTTTTACAATGATCCTCTTCAGGCATACCAAAATTCCAGCCGACAGCTCAAGTACCTCCAAAAGCCTGTACTGGGACTGCTAAAGTGTTTTTTTAACAGATCTGGATCCAGGGCTGGGGTTCTGCAGAAGTACTTTCAATCACAGGTCTTGAACATTTAGCCCACATTACTGCTCTGACTCCTCTCTCCGTGGGCCTGCAGCTACATTGCATAATATAGTCTGTAACATGTCTCAGTGGCAACCATTCAGCACTCCCAGGCTCTCAAAGAGATTCAGGAGAAAACATCTTCCTCCCCCTTGGGGTCCTTCATTCCCCTGTTCAAAGTTCCTTTTTGTGAGGAAACCTCACCAAAGGCCATACCCTAGCCATCTCCTTCAGTCAAACCCAAAATATATTTGATTTGTCATCATGCTTTACTTCCTGTCCTTTCACTATAAAATTAAAATCATCCAAACAATACTTGGTTTTATTCCAAGTCTCATTTGTGCTGCCAAAAACACCTCCTTGCGTGCTATCTAGGATACCTTTTTTTTGTGTTTTGTAAAGTACAGACTATAGTCAAATGCCTATCAGAGAACTAAGCATGGGATGTAAAACATAATGCACTATGGATAGAAAAAACGGTAAATATGAAAACCTTATACAGTCATAACACAGCTACAATATATGGAATAATGTACTCCCTGACAGATCTTATAAGGCTATTGCATTTTACTAAGGAGTTCTATGCCCATATAGCAGAAAGAATGCAAAGATTGAGTTCCTTTATAAGGTCATGGAACTCTGAGTTGACTTGCAATATACGTTTAATGTATAGCAGAGGGTATTTTATCCTTTGTATTACCTGGTGACAGCTTCACCCTTCCCACCAACCACTTAAATCCTTGGTGTCTTGCTCTTGTTTCTTCATTTCAGACACAGAGGATAAAATCAGAACCTGAAGTGCAAAATCTAACACACCAAAGAGCAATTTGCCTTATTTGCCAGGAGATATATGGGCAGTTTCTTATAAGTCAGAATTAAAATATGCTGTGTTGAGAATCTATCTTTCCTGTAGTGACCTGTAGCTTGGAAAAAAACATGGGGGCATATTTACAACAGAATGGAGAAGCGTGGCATTAAGCAAACATTGCTAACGCCACGCTTCTCCATTCTGAAAACGCAGGGATGCTCCGTATTCACAAGAATGTGGCGCACCCCTAGCGCTGGCGCTGAGTACCATAGTGCAAGGGTGTCTGCATTGGGGGAAATGATTGTTTATGTGCAGGAAGGTCTCCCTTCCTGCACATTAACAATCATTCATGTTGTTTTGAAACTTCTATGTGTGCTGCTTAACGCAGCACACATTGAAGTTGCAAAACGTCATTTATTTTTTATTGTATATGTGCAGGAAGGGTCACCTTCCTGCGCATAAACAATCAATGGCAATTTGCTATTTCTATGTGTGCTGCACAAGGCAGCACACATGGAAACAGCAAAAACTAGGAGAAATAAAACTTTTTTCCTTCTTCCGAATGTTTAAGACCAGGTTTTCCCTGGTCTTAATTTTGGCGCTGCCTCCAGTTTATGCCACCCTTGTAAATAGGGGGCAGCGTCAAAATCAATGGGTGTTACGGTGGAACTAAGTACAGCGTGAAAGGGTGCCTTATTTACAAGGCAGTGGTTAGCCACATTAAGTGGTATAATGCTGCCTTGTAAATAAGGCGAAGCCCATATCGCCAACACAACGTCACTAGAAGTGACATTGTGGTGGCGATAGGGGCTTGTCAATATGCCCCATGTTGTCAAAAATATCTCATTTTTATAAAACATATCAGAAGAAAGTAAAGCCAGTTCTTGTTTTCCATGTTTAAACTGTGCCAGCAATTATGCTCCGTGAGCTGCCCTTAATCTGTGGTGCTGCTTTTGCAGCAGGCATTGTGACATCAAAAGTCAAAAGTAATAACTTATTACAGTTGCGTGGCAATGTCATTTCTTTATGACAGCAAAAGACAGACAATTGTTAGATGGAATGAAGAACAAATCAAAACATTCACCCCCAGTCTAGAGATCTGGGTTAAATCCATCATTCTTTTGCTCACCATGCCACCCCAGTTTAGACCTGGCCAAATGCAAATCAGTCTTGACCCTGTGCCTCATGGGAACAGTCCAGCCCGAACTGCCAAGCCAGGTCCTCCCTGGACCAGAAACAAGCATCCTAGGACCGGTTTCGGGGTTTCACCCCTCATCAGCCAGGATAGCTTGAATTCAGTGGCACAGTGAGCCCGGGACCTATGTCTGGGCATACTTGGTGCACATAGGGCGAGAAAGCAAAAGACACACAATTGATAGACGGAATGCAGAACAAATCAAAACATTCCCCCCAGTGCAGAGATCTGGGTTAAATCCATCATTCTTTTGCTCACCATGACACCCAGTTTAGACCTGGCCATATGCAAATCAGTGTTGACCATGTGCCTCATGGGAACAGTCCAGGCCGAACTGCCAAGCCAGGTCCTCCCGGACCAGAAACAAGCATGCTAGGACATTCACCCCCAGTCTAGAGATTGGCAGTTCGGGCTGGACTGTTCCCATTGGGCACAGGGTCAAGACTGCTTTGAATATGGCTGGGTTCAAACTGGAATGGCATGGTGAGCAAAAAAATGATGGTTTAGGCCCAGATCTCTGTACTGGGGTGAATGTATGACATTGTTCTGCATTCTGTCCATCAATTGTTCTTTTTGCATTTGTCACCCCGAGTGGGACGGGTATGCCCAGACGTGGGTCCCGTGCTCTCAATGCTCCTGGAGTCAAGCTATCCTGGCTGATGAGGGGTGAAACCCCGAAATTGGTCCTAGGAGGTTTGTTTCCAGTCCAGGGAGAACCTGGCCTGGTAGTTCGGGCTGGACTGTTCCCATTGGGCACAGGGTCAAGACTGATTTGCATATGGCTGGGTTCAAACTGGAATGGCATGGTGAGCAAAAAAACAATGGATTTAGGCCCAGATCTCTGTACTGGGGTGAATGTATGACATTGTTCTGCATTCTGTCCATCAATTGTTCTTTTTGCATTTGTCACCCCGAGTGGGACGGGTATGCCCAGACGTGAGTCCCGTGCTCTCCATGCCACTGGAGTCAAGCTATCCTGGCTGATGAGGGGTTAAACCCCGAAACTGGTCCTCGGATGCTTGTTTGCAGTCCAGGGAGGACCTGGCCTGGCAGTTCGAGCAGGACTGTTCCCATTGGGCACAGGGTCAAGACTGATTTGCATATGGCTGGGTTCAAACTGGAATGGCAAGGTGAGCAAAAAAACAATGGATTTAGGCCCAGATCTCTGTACTGGGGTGAATGTATGACATTGTTCTGCATTCTGTCCTTCAATTCTTCTTTTTGCATTTGTCACCCCGAGTGGGACAGGTATGCCCAGACAGATGTGAGTCCCGTGCTCTCCATGCCACTGGAGTCAAGCTATCCTGGCTGATGAGGGGTGAAACCCCGAAACTGGTCCTAGGATGCTTGTTTCCAGTCCAGGGAGGACCTGGCCTGGCAGTTCGGGCTGGACTGTTCCCATTGGGCACAGAGTGAAGACTGATTTGCATATGGCTGGGTTCAAACTGGAATGGCATGGTGAGCAAAAACGATGGATTTAGGCCCAGATCTCTGTACTGGGGTGAATGTATGACATTGTTCTGCATTCTGTCCATCAATTACTCTTTTTGCATTTGTCACCCCAAGTGGGACGGGTATGCCCAGACTTGGGTCCCGTGCTCTCCATGCCACTGGAGTGAAGCAATCCTGGCTGATGAGGGGTGAAACCCCGAAACTGGTCCTAGGATGCTTGTTTCCAGTCAAGGGAGGACCTGGCCTGGCAGTTCGGGCTGGACTGTTCCCATTGGACACAGGGTCAAGACTGATTAGCATATGGCTAAGTTCAAACTGGAATGGCATGGTGAGCAAAAAAACAATGGATTTAGGCCGAGATCTCTGTACTGGGGTGAATGTATGACATTGTTCTGCATTCTGTCCATCAATTGTTCTTTTTGCATTTGTCATCCCGAGTGGGACGGGTATGCCCAGATGTGGGTCCTGTGCTCTCCATGCCACTGGAGTCAAGCTATCCTGGCTGATGAGGGTGAAACCCCGAAACTGGTCCTAGGATGCTTGTTTCCAGTCCAGGGAGGGCCTGGCAGTTCGGGCTGGACTGTTCCCATTGGGCACAGGGTCAAGACTGATTTGCATATGGCTGGGTTCAAACTGGAATGGCATGGTGAGCAAAAAAACGATGGATTTAGGCCCAGATCTCTGTACTGGGGTGAATTTATGACATTGTTCTGCATTCTGTCCATCAATTGTTCTTTTTGCATTTGTCACCCCGAGTGGGACGGGTATGCCCAGATGTGGGTCCCGTGCTCTCCATGCCACTGGAGTCAAGCTATCCTGGCTGATGAGGGGTGAAACCCCGAAACTGGTCCTAGGATGCTTGTTTCCAGTCCAGGGAGGACCTGGCCTGGCAGTTCGGGCTGGACTGTTCCCATTGGACACAGGGTCAAGACTGATTAGCATATGGCTGGGTTCAAACTGGAATGGCATGGTGAGCAAAAAAACAATGGATTTAGGCCCAGATCTCTGTACTGGGGTGAATGTATGACATTGTTCTGCATTCTGTCCATCAATTGTTCTTTTTGCATTTGTCCTCCCGAGTGGGACGGGTATGCCCAGATGCGGGTCCTGTGCTCTCCATGCCACTGGAGTCAAGCTATCCTGGCTGATGAGGGGTGAAACCCCGAAACTGGTCCTAGGATGCTTGTTTCCAGTCCAGGGAGGACCTGGCCTGGCAGTTCGGGCTGGACTGTTCCCATTGGGCACAGGGTCAAGACTGATTTGCATATGGCTGGGTTCAAACTGGAATGGCATGGTGAGCAAAAAAACGATGGATTTAGGCCCAGATCTCTGTACTGGGGTGAATGTATGACATTGTTCTGCATTCTGTCCATCAATTGTTCTTTTTGCATTTGTCACCCCGAGTGGGACGGGTATGCCCAGACGTGGGTCCCGTGCTCTCCATGCCACTGGAGTCAATCTATCCTGGCTGATGAGGGGTAAAACACCGAAACTGGTCCTAGGATGCTTGTTTCCAGTCAAGGGAGGACCTGGCCTGGCAGTTCGGGTTGGACTGTTCCCATTGGACACAGGGTCAAGACTGATTAGCATATGGCTGGGTTCAAACTGGAATGGCATGGTGAGCAAAAAACAATGGATTTAGGCCGAGATCTCTGTACTGGGGTGAATGTATGACATTGTTCTGCATTCTGTCCATCAATTGTTCTTTTTGCATTTGTCACCCCGAGTGGGACGGGTATGCCCAGATGTGGGTCCCGTGCTCTCCATGCCACTGGAGTCAAGCTATCCTGGCTGATGAGGGGTGAAACACCGAAACTGGTCCTAGGATGCTTGTTTCCAGTCCCGGGAGGACCTGGCCTGGCAGTTCGGGCTGGACTGTTCCCATTGGGCACAGGGTCAAGACTGATTTGCATATGGCTGGGTTCAAACTGGAATGGCATGGTGAGCAAAAAAACGATGGATTTAGGCCCAGATCTCTGTACTGGGGTGAATGTATGACATTGTTCTGCATTCTGTCCATCAATTATTCTTTTTGCATTTGTCACCCGAGTGGGATGGGTATGCCGAGACGTGGGTCCCGTGCTCTCCATGCCACTGGAGTCAATCTATCCTGGCTGATGAGGGGTGAAACACCAAAACTGGTCCTAGGATGCTTGTTTCCAGTCAAGGGAGGACCTGGCCTGGCAGTTCGGGCTGGACTGTTCCCATTGGACACAGGGTCAAGACTGATTAGCATATGGCTGGGTTCAAACTGGAATGGCATGGTGAGCAAAAAAACAATGGATTTAGGCCGAGATCTCTGTACTGGGGTGAATGTATGACATTGTTCTGCATTCTGTCCATCAATTGTTCTTTTTGCATTTGTCACCCCGAGTGGGACGGGTATGCCCAGATGTGGGTCCCGTGCTCTCCATGCCACTCGAGTCAAGCTATCCTGGCTGATGAGGGGTGAAACCCCGAAACTGGTCCTAGGATGCTTGTTTCCAGTCCAGAGAGGACCTGGCCTGGCAGTTCGGGCTGGACTGTTCCCATTGGGCACAGGGTGAAGACTGATTTGCATATGGCTGGGTTCAAACTGGAATGGCATGGTGAGCAAAAAAACGATGGATTTAGGCCCAGATCTCTGTACTGGGGTGAATGTATGACATTGTTCTGCATTCTGTCCATCAATTATTCTTTTTGCATTTGTCACCCCAAGTGGGACGGGTATGCCCAGACTTGGGTCCCGTGCTCTCCATGCCACTGGAGTGAAGCAATCCTGGCTGATGAGAGGTGAAACCCCGAAACTGGTCCTAGGATGCTTGTTTCCAGTCAAGGGAGGACCTGGCCTGGCAGTTCGGGCTGGACTGTTCCCATTGGACACAGGGTCAAGACTGATTAGCATATGGCTAAGTTCAAACTGGAATGGCATGGTGAGCAAAAAAACAATGGATTTAGGCCGAGATCTCTGTACTGGGGTGAATGTATGACATTGTTCTGCATTCTGTCCATCAATTGTTCTTTTTGCATTTGTCATCCCGAGTGGGACGGGTATGCCCAGATGTGGGTCCTGTGCTCTCCATGCCACTGGAGTCAAGCTATCCTGGCTGATGAGGGGTGAAACCCCGAAACTGGTCCTAGGATGCTTGTTTCCAGTCCAGGGAGGGCCTGGCAGTTCGGGCTGGACTGTTCCCATTGGGCACAGGGTCAAGACTGATTTGCATATGGCTGGGTTCAAACTGGAATGGCATGGTGAGCAAAAAAACGATGGATTTAGGCCCAGATCTCTGTACTGGGGTGAATGTATGACATTGTTCTGCATTCTGTCCATCAATTGTTCTTTTTGCATTTGTCACCCCGAGTGGGACGGGTATGCCCAGATGTGGGTCCCGTGCTCTCCATGCCACTGGAGTCAAGCTATCCTGGCTGATGAGGGGTGAAACCCCGAAACTGGTCCTAGGATGCTTGTTTCCAGTCCAGGGAGGACCTGGCCTGGCAGTTCGGGCTGGACTGTTCCCATTGGGCACAGGGTCAAGACTGATTTGCATATGGCTGGGTTCAAACTGGAATGGCATGGTGAGCAAAAAAACGATGGATTTAGGCCCAGATCTCTGTACTGGGGTGAATGTATGACATTGTTCTGCATTCTGTCCATCAATTATTCGTTTTGCATTTGTCACCCCAAGTGGGACGGGTATGCCCAGATGTGGGTCCCGTGCTCTCCATGCCACTGGAGTGAAGCTATCCTGGCTGATGAGGTCTGAAACCCCGAAACTGGTCCTAGGATGCTTGTTTCCAGTCAAGGGAGGACCTGGCCTGGCAGTTCGGGCTGGACTGTTCCCATTGGACACAGGGTCAAGACTGATTAGCGTATGGCTGTGTTCAAACTGGAATGGCATGGTGAGCAAAAAAACTATGGATTTAGGCCGAGATCTCTGTACTGGGGTGAATGTATGACATTGTTCTGCATTCTGTCCATCAATTGTTCTTTTTGCATTTGTCATCCCGAGTGGGACGGGTATGCCCAGATGTGGGTCCTGTGCTCTCCATGCCACTGGAGTCAAGCTATCCTGGCTGATGAGGGGTGAAACCCCGAAACTGTTCCTAGGATGCTTGTTTCCAGTCCAGGGAGGACCTGGCCTGGCAGTTCGGGCTGGACTGTTCCCATTGGGCACAGGGTCAAGACTGATTTGCATATGGCTGGGTTCAAACTGGAATGGCATGGTGAGCAAAAAAACGATGGATTTAGGCCCAGATCTCTGTACTGGGGTGAATGTATGACATTGTTCTGCATTCTGTCCATCAATTGTTCTTTTTGCATTTGTCACCCCGAGTGGGACGGGTATGCCCAGACGTGGGTCCCGTGCTCTCCATGCCACTGGAGTCAATCTATCCTGGCTGATGAGGGGTAAAACACTGAAACTGGTCCTAGGATGCTTGTTTCCAGTCAAGGGAGGACCTGGCCTGGCAGTTCGGGTTGGACTGTTCCCATTGGACACAGGGTCAAGACTGATTAGCATATGGCTGGGTTCAAACTGGAATGGCATGGTGAGCAAAAAACAATGGATTTAGGCCGAGATCTCTGTACTGGGGTGAATGTATGACATTGTTCTGCATTCTGTCCATCAATTGTTCTTTTTGCATTTGTCACCCCGAGTGGGACGGGTATGCCCAGATGTGGGTCCCGTGCTCTCCATGCCACTGGAGTCAAGCTATCCTGGCTGATGAGGGGTGAAACACCGAAACTGGTCCTAGGATGCTTGTTTCCAGTCCCGGGAGGACCTGGCCTGGCAGTTCGGGCTGGACTGTTCCCATTGGGCACAGGGTCAAGACTGATTTGCATATGGCTGGGTTCAAACTGGAATGGCATGGTGAGCAAAAAAACAATGGATTTAGGCCCAGATCTCTGTACTGGAGTGAATGTATGACATTGTTCTGCATTCTGTCCATCAATTGTTCTTTTTGCATTCTTTATGACAGGCATCTAAATGAATGACAGGACACCTGTAAATAGGCAATTAGAGATGGAGTTTTATACAGCGATTAGAGGACTCTGTATTATACTGAAATTCAACAGAAGGAATGTTGTGCCTTTTGTACATACAACATGAGACATAACAAATAGAGTTTATTGTTAGTACTAAATAAATACTTCAGTTAACCCAGGAGATAATTTGCACTTTTAGTGCAGATCCAGTGGTGGATGAGGACATGAGCACATGAACAATCCTTAAGGTGTGTAGGTAGAAATAATGAGAAAAGCTATCAGTTAAGTAATTAGCAAAGACAGAAAAGGTAGAAGGGAGGAAAAAGGTTGTCAGACAGATGGCAGCATTCCATTGTAAGCTGTTACATGTGTGGTGTTATTAGGTCACAGATGCAGCCAGGCTCCATACAGTTGTCTGACAATTTGCTTGCTGACAGTGAAGCCAGCAGCAGGCATATGGAGAGTTATGAGGTGGGAGGACAGGCTATTGGGTGGATATTAGCAGTTACACACAGTCATGCTCAAGGACGGGGTGGTAGAAGACGGGAAGTTCAGAATAATCGAAGTGAGGAAGAGAGGTGTGCAGGACGATATGGACAGTAAGGCCAGATGCAATTCCAGAGAGCATCTGGAAAAAAGTGAAGGAACATTTCTAAGAATATGTAGGGAAGAGGCAACAGACTGGCTGACACTGAGGTAGTAAAGCTCACATCTGTCAATGTCAGGCAAACTGTTGATAACTTTTTCTATGTCATTGCCTAAAAGTTTAAGAAATACTGCTCCAGAAAATATGACATGCAAATCAGACAAGAAGCAACAAAAATGGTTTAGCATATGCAGAAAAAAGGCTGTGGCTGTAGCAGCACGTCTAAATAAATATCAGAGGGATAACAGACCAATACAAGGAGAACAAGTACTGCATTTATGAAAAAGCATGATAAACATATGTAGCTCTACAGTGCCATTTGTTTCCTTCCTCATATTACCTAGAGGAAACATTCTAATAAAAGAGTATCTTCTAAAACCACACAGGTTGCCAGTATATTCTTGAACACATTCCTATACTAAACGCTTTGGTCAAATATTACCCAATGACCTTGCCCCAGTTGTACAATCTTTGTCTCATAATAACTCTGTGTGCCTATTTCAAGATTGTTTGCTTGTTCAACAAGCATAGGCAATGTCAATAGTCATTGCCATAATAATGTGAGTACCAAGCTATTCATTTTGCCAATATGTGTGTCTAAATCTGTTGGAATTGACCATCTCTGCAGGGGCACCTCCAAACCTTTTTGTCTATACTCCTATTTTTGCTGACCTTAGGACTCTGTGCACTTTACCACTGATGTTAGTTATTAAACTAGAGAGGTGGCCCCACTACCAAAGGGAACAGGGCACTACTAAACAGTAGAGAAAATGTGACTTCCCCTTGGAAACCAGATATCAGACACTATCTGACTCACTCATATTAGATCTACACAATACATAAACTCCTAATTGAGATCGGGTAAGACCAACCCCACAGACTGATGTACCACCAAAATCGAGATATAGCATCAAAGGATTATTTAATTTCTTAAAAAAGACACGTTGTATCACAATACACTTTTGGTGATCAAAGACATATAAAAAAGATATAAAATTAATATATGGCATACAGTATACAATAAAAACAATATGTGCAAATATTTATAAAAACAGATGAAGTATACACAATGACAAACAAGAAGAGAACAAGTCCTAATGGGAACCCTTTTTGCACAGTTCTAAGAAAGCTGTTGCATTGACTGATCCAACAGTCTACATCAAGTTCATATCCTGGTGAATATTAAAATCTATTCATTCCAGTGATTCCTCGTGGTTGGATTCAGGAGTGCTCAGCGTATACTGATAACAAGTGCTAGTGCTCACTCTTCTAAACATGGTAAAATTGGCTTACACCTAATTGGCATATTTAATTTACTTATGAGCCCCTTGTGGAGTGGTGTACCATATACCCAAGGGGCGGTGAATGAAATGCTACAAGTGGGCCTGCAGCAGTTATTGTGCCACCCACTTAACTGCCCCTTAAAACATGTTCCAGGCCCACCATTGCAGCCGGAATGCAGTTTTAAAATGCAAATTTGACTCAGCAATATAACCCCGTTGCCAAGCCTGAAACTCCTCTTTTATTGCATATAAGTCACCCCAAGGCAGGCCCTAGGTAGCCAATGGGGCAGGGTGCTTTGTAATTAAAAGATTGAACATGTACCTTTACGTTTTACAAGTCCTAGTAGTGAAAACACCTAAATTCATTTTTCACTAATGTGAGGCCAATCAGCCACATAGGACAACATTGGGTTAGGTTATTACCTTTAATAAGTGCTAACCCTTGATTGATAACACGTAGGCATTTCATGCTTGGCATCTTTGGAATTGTAATTAAAATCCATGGTAAAGTTGGATTTGAAATAATAATTTTGAAATTGACACCTTTAGAAAGTTGCCATTTTCCAGCTCTTTGGTGCCTGTAGCCTGTCTTAGGTCACATGACTGGGTTTAGCTGGCAGTTAGACTTTGTGAATTCATCGCAGATACTCACACAATAGAGGGATTAGGTGTGCCTGAATGGGCCAAGTGCTGGCAGGGTGAGGGGCGGAGCTGAGGACAGCCCCGCTTGCAACTGAATAGGCTGTGCTCTGCCTTCGCACAAAGGGCTTGTTACTACTGCATTGTCTCTGCAGCCAGTTTGGAGGTAACACAGGTGAGTCAGGGAATTCCAAGCACTTCAAGGAGAAACCTCTAGAAATTTTTCCTACTTCAAAAAAGTTACCAAGTACAAAAATAGAGCCCTGAAGGACTGTTTTGCTGCCTGGAGCCTGCCTTGAACTTCAGCATCCTGTCCTGCTGCTTGAGCTCTGCCTCATCTCTTGAACCCAGGATTACCAGAGTGACTGTAATGGCTAGTTTGCTGGCCCCCTGTTCAGAGCCACAAGGACATAACAGACCCCGAACATCTTCTACCTGCATCTGGACTAAGCTGAGTCACACAAGTAATGCCACATCAGTCCTGGCCCTTTGGTTGTGGTGCTAAAGATACCCAGATAGCCAAAATGTAGGGCTTAGAAAAATGTTGGCTAAAAATTGCTCCGTTCACAGATGGAAGACTGGAACCAACCTGCTCGTCTATCCGCCCAAGGTGCACCGCCAGTCGGCCTGACTTTGCTGTAGCTCATGCTACTTTCTTCTCCACAGCAGCAAATGCTGTTCAGTTTACTTCGCAAAAGAGGTATCTGGCCTCCTAGAACTCTTTTCGGCAACAACCTCCTGCCTCATCCCACTGGGTATTTGTGACTTCCAAAAAAGTGACTAAGTCTGAAAGTAGAAATGTTAATGCGACTTCAACGGCGGCTCCCCGATGACGATGCTCCCTCCTCGGATACTGCCTGCAGCCCTGCTCA
The DNA here is from genome assembly GCA_963921515.1 of Calotriton arnoldi. Classification (NCBI taxonomy): domain Eukaryota; kingdom Metazoa; phylum Chordata; class Amphibia; order Caudata; family Salamandridae; genus Calotriton; species Calotriton arnoldi. The sequence goes on along the minus strand of CAWUFW010007042.1, from coordinate 234,622 downwards.
ACTTTACCTTCTCAGAACTTTTTCTCCAAAATGTCTTCTAAGTCCGAAGGTAAGCGCCGACCGGGCCCAATCCACTTCTTGTATCTGACTCATGCTCCATTGCAGTCAGCCATATTTTTCGACTTTGACCCAGTCTCGTGCGACTAGATATCCGTGGTTGGGGCTTTGATCTTTTAGGAGCTCGTTTTTACTAAAACTTTCAAAATTCACAACTCCGGTTATCCTGGATTGGATTTTGTCGAACATTAATAAAAATGTGCTCTATTTTTCTAAACTGGTATGAGATTTTTCTTGTGTTGTGTTTTCACTTTATTACTGTTTGTGTCCTGCATAAATAGTTTACACATTGCTTCCAAGTTAAGCCTGATTGTTTTTTGTGCCAAGCTACCAAGGGTTAAGTGCAGGTTAATTTAGTGACTTTTGTAGTTCAACCTGATGGGGACAGTGGCTGTTGCTTGAACAGGGAGCACCCCCCCAATCAACCAAAAATCCAGTTTCTCACAAAATCATTGTCGTAAAAGAAAAACACTTTTTAGCAGGAAACCAAACACATAACCAGAGGTATCTCCAAACTGTACATTTAATTCAATATTTACCTAGACGCGCTCACCTGCCAGCTGATACTGCTGTGAGGGGAACTGCTTCCCTTCACTCCTTTCTCTTCCTGACACCAGCCGTGAGGGGAACGGCTCACCGGCTCATCGCCCTGCAGGTCCCGCCGTGAGGGGAACGGCACCAGGCACGAGGGACCACAACCCCCAGCAGGCGCTGCCAGACGCTCGCTGACGTCATCGCGTCACCAGGAGGCGCGATAATTAGCAATCAGCCCTCCCACGACGCAGGACGCGCTCACCTGCCAGCTGATACTGCTGTGAGGGGAACGGCTTCCCTTCACTCCTTTCTCTTCCTGACACCAGCCGTGAGGGGAACGGCTCACCGGCTCATTGCCCTGCAGGTCCCGCCGTGAGGGGAACAGCACCAGGCACGAGGGACCACAACCCCCAGCAGGCGCTGCCAGACGCTCGCTGACAACGTCATCGCGGCGCCAGGAGGCGCGATAATTAGCGAGCAGCCCTCCCGCAGCGCAGGTCGCGCTCACCTGCCAGCTGATACTGCTGTGAGGGCAACGGCTTCCCTTCACTCCTTTCTCTTCCTGACACCAGCCGTGAGGGGAACGGCTCACCGGCTCAGCGCCCTGCAGGTCCTGCCATGAGGGGAACGGCACCAGGCACGAGGGACCACAACCCCCAGCAGGCACTGCCAGACGCTCGCTGACAACATCATTGCGGCGCCAGGAGGCGTGATAATTAGCGAGCAGCCCTCCCGCAGCGCGGGACGCACTCACCTGCCAGCTGATACTGCTGTGAGGAGAACGGCTTCCCTTCACTCCTTTCTCTTCCTGACACCAGCCGTGAGGGGAACGGCTCACCGGCTCATCGCCCTGCAGGTCCCGCCGTGAGGGGAACGGCACCAGGCATGAGGGACCACAACCCCCAGCAGGCGCTGCCAGACGCTCGCTGACAACGTCATTGCGGCGCCAGGAGGCGCGATAATTAGCGAGCAGCCCTCCTGCAGCGCGGGACACGCACGGGCGTGCCCGGGCCAACGGCGGGCCCGTCTGAGCCCGTCAGAGACTGGAAGAGGCTGGGCTTGTCCACCCCCCCTGTGACCCCACGCATTAAGGTGGACTTCAGCTACTAAAATAAGGTACTCAATTGATCCAGCGCATTTTGAGGGTCCACCCGTAATCGATCAACAGTTAGCCGATAGAATGAGTAAGTGTAAGGTCACGGGTCTATTGGCGGGGGGGGTCACGGGGACCCTGGACGCTTTTTTGACCAGAGCAGAGTCGGTTTTGACCCACCAGATTCAGCTCACAGAAAAATGACTCTCACTTGATACTTTTGTGGCCCAAAAACGGTCATCGATGGGAGGTATAGTTATGGCCAAATCCCCCAGGGGTGTGCAGCAACTTGCGGACCACTCATGTTCTGCCACCCCAGGTCCTAGTAACAATGGGGAAATAGTAGATCTCCCAGTTTCATCATCAGCGGCATCGGAGGCGATTACAGTCCTACAGATTAATCCCACCAATTCTGCCCAAAATACTGCGGGGGACCGGGATCCTGATTTCTCGCCCATACTGATTGAAGAGACACTGACTCCCTCCACGGCACACAATGCAATTATGCCTGGCCCGTGCCGTGGTGAGGTTATCACCCGATCTAAAAGGGCCATCAGGGAAAGTACGATAAGCCTACCGAAGTCTCTGACAGCAGGCAGTGGAGAGCCGCCTGCGAAGCGCACGAGGGGAGGAGTCTCACAAAGGCAGAAGCAAAAACCTAGATCTAAGCACCAAGCAACTAGGTATCCTGATAAATTTGTCACAGAACCCAATAGAAGATTGACCCCGAACCAAATTCCCATCAGTGGCGATCACACCACGGTGGACCTTGGGGATGACCCCGATCAATGGAAAAGACTGGAGACTCTGATGACTGTTCTTTTGGGGCCCCTTTTATGCAAATTATGGTCAATTGAAGAAAAACTGTCGCAACTTCTGAACTCTAGTAGCGTATCAGTTAACCAAGGGGCATGTAGGTGTGCATGTGCTGCTCAGGGGGAACCTGAAGTTTCCAAAGCTCCTGCCCCATTACCAGTAAATGAGAATGAGGGGAGAAAAAAATGGGGATAGCGAACACGCAACAGGGAAAGATGTTATGGGCAATAGGGTCCCACATGTACATCCTGAAGCAACTAGACCCAATGTAAGCACTGTCAACAGGGGGCTGAGGGAATCTAGGATAGGGACTGCAGGCAATCCCTTAACACAGCAGGTGGACACTGCAAGGACTGTAAGGGGAGACAATGCGCAACAGCAATCAAAAGAGATGTCTTCACTAACCGCGCAGAGAACTCCAGGTCTACCCGTTTTAGACCTTCCCCCAGCCACATGCCCGTACACAGTTGTTTTAACTGGTGTCCCAGCATATATAAGCCAAAAAGAGGAACCGACGACACAACTGATTAATAAGGTGGCGCATTGGATGTGTAGGAATGCGGGGTTTAATATAGGAGATCACAGACACATTCTGATGGCAAGGAGGGTGTCCTGGATCGGCAGAACCAGGAAAATCTTTTCGGGAGATTGTGTGATTGTGACACTTAGACACCCTGACCTTGAGCGCAAGACTCTTTCTCAGAGTAGCGGGTTCTACTCAGCTGAAGTGGATTCAAGTATTAAACTGCTCCCGCTGGGTTTCTTTTACAGACCATTGGCCAACTCGAACCAACGTTACGGCTATGTGGGTCAACAGGAGGGAGCAATTTGGTGGGCTAATACAGTGCCGACAAATAACACCTTCACTCCATTGAGAGACCTAAACGACATTGACTGACTAGGTCCGATGGAAGTAGATAGAGCCCGTGTTACCCCCGTGACCAATATAGACATAAGGGGGAGGGGAGAAGAGATCATCCCGGGGATAGCTGAAGGCCACACCACTTGTGATCATCAGGACGTAAATGCCCACGCGGAAAGTGGTTTAAGTAAGAAAACTATTAGGACCTGTAGCTCCCAGGCAACAGTCAGTGTAGAAAGGCCTAACGGGAGAGAAATAAAAATAGTCTCCTGGAATATAGCAGGCCTATCCACTAAATTTGAGAATGAACAATGGCTACTTTATATACGGGAATTCCAGATAATCTGTTTACAAGAAACATGGGAACCAGTAAACAACAACTTTTTCTTAGAGGGTTATAAAACCTTCTTTTGCCCGGCGCGTAAGGCAGCGTCAGGGAGAGCAAGGGGAGGGCTGGTTATATACGCAGATCTTACACTACAGGGAAGATGGTCAGATTTGGCTTGGGGCTCAGAAGTTGCACAGGGGCTCACATTTTTTAATAAAGGTTATAGGTTACTTCTCACAAATTTTTATAATGCAACGTCACATGGACAGGGTTCCGCCAGCCTGCATGAACTGAACACCAGACTCACCCAGACACAGGAGCGAGGGCTGATGTAGCTTCAGCTGGTTTTAGCAGGCGATTTTAATTGTCATCTGTGCCCAAATCTGAGGGTATCTCATGGGGACTGGTCGTCCTGCACGCTCCGGGACGGCCCACAGATGGAACACACAAAGGAGGGAAGGGAACTCAGTGGCCTACTAAACACGCATGCGCTAACACACACAATGGATCTAATTGATGTCAAGCAGGATAAAACGGTTCATCCCACATTTAAAGGCAGAGGATGTGCCTCATTTATTGACTAAATTTTTGTATCTGCATCACTTAAAAACTGCGTATCTGGGTTTAGTATTGGCTACAGCGCCTTTAGTGATCATAATCCTCTTGCCTTATCCCTTGTTGACGCATGCCGCCATCAGGAACCCCTTAGAGTAGGGGAGGGGTGGTCAGGGCTACGGACCAAGGCAGGAGGCTGCGATGGATGCAGGTCAATGGGGAGGCCTTTTATAGATCTCTTCTAAAAGAAGGCGAGCAGGTTATCCTAAGGTGTCTAGACCTAGAAGTGGAGGGGCAGAATTAGTTGAGGCCTTCAAGGGCGTCACACAAATAGTTGACAGTTTGCTGAGAGCCCCAGCTCATAAGATCAAAATGGACAACCCAAGAGGGTTTGACCCACAATGCTCACGCGCTCTAAGAGAGCTGAAAGATGCTTTAAAGACCTCTCCAAGAGACAGGGACTGGGTGACCCTTTGCCGAAAAAAATACAAGTTAGCTGTCAAGGGACGCAAAGGTCAATTACAACAACAAGCTTGGGAAGACTTGTCAGAGGCAGTGGTATTAAAGGACTCTACTGCCTTTTGGAGAGTGATAAATAAGCCCTGTTTTCATGATGCTAACAAACCTGGGATAAGTAATAACATTCTGCCGGCGCAATGGCATGACCACTTTCAAGGGCTTTATAATTACCATCCATGCACGGATCAGTCGCAGGAGCAGAATGTGGAGCAGAACATACCCCCACCAAGATTTTCACTGGGTGAGATAAAAAGAGGAATCGAAGGTTTAACCAGGAATAAGGCCCCGGGCCCAGATGAGATCCCACCCGACCTTTTTATAAGCAATGTGGATCTTTGGGCGCCAATCCTGACTAGGGTCATAAATGCAGCAGTGGACACAGTAATGCCAGCATCTTGGTCCACAGCCACGATCGTCCCCATCTTTAAAAAAGGTAACAAGGATAGCCCACAATGTTACCGTCCGATCTCTCTTATTGATGTGTCAGCGAAGGTATTAGGGCGGGTGGTTTTAAGCCGGTTGACAGATTGGGCTGAGGAGCATCAAGTCATAACTGACGTCCAATTTGGCTTCAGACCAGGGAAATCTACCACCGATCAATGCCTTAACTTATACCTCATTTCAGCCAAATACACAGTGGTCAGTCCAGGGACGATGTATCTGGCATTTATGGACTTGACTGCGGCCTTTGACAGAGTCAATCGTGGGAAACTATGGGCAATTATGGGTGGGCTCGGGGTGGACCCGGGGCTCATTAACATCTTAAAGTCCTTGCATCTGAATACTATGGCTGCAGTCAGATACAGTCAGGAGGGAAAAATAACAGAATCCTTTACGTGCTCTAGCGGGGACAGACAAGGTTGCATATTAGCTCCCTTTTTGTTCACGCTATATATAATTGGTCTGGACCGTGCATTAAGCACCTTACAAGCAGACACCCCCAGGATAGGTACCCGTGGGATTCCCGTTCTGCTTTACGCAGACGATGCGGTACTCCTTGCCCGTACCCCCAAAGGTCTGCAGCTTTTAAAAGATGGTTTTGTGTTATTTATGGAGAATCTGGACTTGTCCCCCAATCTTGCAAAATCCTACGTTATGGAAGTGGGGAAAAAGCCAGGTAAATCCTATAACTACACAATTGGATCTCATCGTTTAGGAAAGGTACAGTCCTTTTCATATTTGGGGATTTTATTTGATGGCCGATTAAACTTTAAATATTTATTAGAAGAGAAATGCCGAGCTATGACCAGATGTACCGGATCAATAATGAATTTTGCACAAAGGCTAGGACGCTGGTCCCCGGAGCAGATTCTAAGATTATATAGCTCCATGTGTTGTGCTAAAGTGCTATATGGAAGTGAAGTGTGGGGATTCACTGAGGCTAACCAACTGCAAACTGAAGAGAACATGTATTTCCGGTGCCTGTTAAAAGACCCCCAGAGCACGCCAGCTCATACTGTCCATGAAGAATTGGGTGTTCAATATATCAACGATAGGATGGCAGTCAAACCCCTAGTTTGTTGGGTAAAGATCTGGGCAAATGAGGAGGCGGCTCTAAGCAGGCAGGTCATAAAAGACTGTCTCTCCCTTGACCATGGGCTAAAAATCCCCTGGCTAAAATATGTGAAGGAGTCCTTTGAGAAAATGGGATGTGCAGATTTGTTTACTAATCCTTCTAAAATGAGCATGCAGGAAAAGGCCCTGGTCAAGGATCGGTTCTGTGCTTCGATGCTCCGGGAATTTAGAGAGTTAGCCAAGCCGTCGGTGAGAGAACATCTAGCAGTCAAGTCTACCGAGGGCATTGAACCATACTTGTCTTGCTTAAACAGTGCCCACGATAGATTTTTAATGACCCAGTTCAGGCTGAACCTTTTGCATCATGTATTAGCAGAGCCGGCAGGGTTCACACCGTCAATAGAAATGAAGGGGCCCTGTGGCTGCGACCACAGGTCTCCACAGGACACCCTTCATTTCGTTCTATTATGCCCATTTTATTCACACCCCAGAAGTCTTTTCCTGAAGGGTATCTTAAAGAAAGCTAGATTTAAACAAGCGTGGGTGGCCTTGTTATTTTTAAAAATGGCCCCAGATGCTTTCACACTTTTTTGTATTACTAATTTTTTAAGGGCTGCATCTAGATTAAGGACCACAAGGGGTAGCGGAAGCCCATAGATTTCCCGCTTGCCATTCTTTTATACTGTTTTAAATTTTTTTTTTTTTTTTTCCATTTTGGTAACTTTTTAATCATGGTGCGCAACAGGCCCAAACCAAGTTTAAAGATGAATTAGACGGGTGAGGGATAGGTCACATGTGATGTGTAAACTTTTTACTTATTCATTGAAATTGTATTATGTAGAACTCAGATTGATGAATTGTTTTTTAAAGCTTGCACCTGTAACCTTTTTTCCTTCGATTTATTGTTTCTTTTATGGTATTTTTATATGCCGAATAAAGATTGTTTAATTATTATTATTATTAATTCAATATTTTCAATCTTTATAATTGACACCATTTATTGGTCAAATATTTTTTACTCAGGAAACTGCGAACAGAATTTAAAGATAACAAGGAAGTGTCAGAATTTAAATGAAAATGCTTGCCAAGGACATATTTACTTTCAACATGACTTGGAACTGAAACAAATGCTCTAGCCATGTGTGCTTGTCAGCAGCCAGGGGAGCTGATTTATGAGCCTTCATGCAAAGAGACATTTCATTTTCAGTCATACTAACTACACTTTTCGTCTCAAACAGTAACAGATTGAATGCAGCAGCCCACCCCTTCTTCAGTGCTATAAACGCTGACTTTGTGTGCCAAGACCTGGGTTTTCATGCAACATGTGGAACAAAGTAAATGAAACCAACATGATTAAGTCTGCCCTTTAGGCAAATCCTGGCAAAGAAATTCTTGTTGCTGTGCTTTTACAGATGCACTGGGAAGTGGGGAGCATCACTGAGAGCATGGGGGAAGGGTTGTGAGGGGGAAGCAGCACATGGGGAAAAGTTCAGGTAAACACATGCACTTCCACAGATTCCTCAAAGAAAAAGAAAAATGTAGTTCCCTTATGTGAGCTATGAAAGGAAGCAAGTATTCCAAAGAAAGCATATGTTCCAATCAAAAGGATGGTAAATAAGCCATGCTCCAGAGGACGGACAAACACAAAAAGAGTACGGAAAGCCATCGATTAAGGAGCAAGTAAATGGGATTGAAATCCAAACGATGATAAGCAATGGGCTGACACAAAGTGTACCCTAACTATTGGCATTGTACACAACAGGTCTTTCGATGACAGACATGTAAAGCTGTCTGTAGGTCTGTCCTAAGAAGTCGTTGTTGGAGGTGCTCTCCATTTCTGAAAGAAATTACTCCCCATAGATCTCTAGATGCAACCATGGGTCCTCTAGGTTGTTTCACTTCTGAGGTGATCACAGTTAAAATGCAAGATTGGCCACTGTTGCCCATTTTACTAGTTGTCTTCCAGGTTATGGAACTACTCCTATGTACACTGAGATGAGCTAGAGTAAAATGACATAATATGACATGCCTGAGCCTGGCTGCTGAATTTGTGCATGTATTATACAAAGGCCAAGTCTACTGTTTTGTAAATGAAGTGTAGATTATGTAGGTTTATTCAGGTACAGGTAAGATGGTACAGCCCCACCGGGAACAGCATCCTGCTGCTCAGCCCCACTCATTCCAACTGACCACTCATCCAAACCATGCACTCATGAACATTCTATTACATCACACTCACACAGGCTGAGCAGCAAGGAACAAGGAGACACAGGTTGTAACACATCTCCTTCCTTCAGGAAACAAAAGAAATAACAGGAAGCAAAGTGAAAGGACATAAGCATTCCACACCTCCTGTAAATGTAAGTACCCAATCCTAAATCACTGGGAAAGATCACATTACATTACATAAATTACACGTAAATCACATTACGAGAATAACTACAAAACTAAAATTGAACGATAAGATCCATAAGATTATTTTGCATAAATCACTACATTCCTAGAATGGTTAAGAAAGATGACATAAGATTACATCACACTGCACGCATAATTACATTCCTTACATTTGTAAAGGAAGGTCGTTGCAAAGATAGATCATACGTAAAGATTAAATACTATATATATATCTTTGTTTCCTGCAAGAGAACACCAGATATACATATATAGCAGGATGCAACCTCAGAACCACTACAGTGCACCACATCTCGCTAAGCAAAAGAACGCATATTTTCCAGGAAGGATGTAACCTCCACACCCCACAACTGTACTCACTGCACAAAGAAACCCTAGAGTTCCCACTACTGCACACTACGGATAATTCCCACCCATTCCCCCACGCAGGGAACATATCAAGGGTATCCTCATCGCCACTTTTGTAAACGAAGTAAGGTCCTTGTAAGTAATTAATTCAGTAGCCAGTAGTGTAGATTATGTAGGTTTATTCAGTTAGGTAAAATGGTACAGCCCCACCGGGAACAGCCTCCTGCTGCTCATCCCCACTCATTCCAACTGACCACTCATCCAAACCATGCACTCATGAACATTCTCTTACATCACACTCACACAAGCTGAGCAGCAACGAACAAGGAGACACAGGATGTAACACACTGCCTTTTCAATGCTTGTTTTAAGACTCGGCTTCTCTAGGTTGGCACTTGTTCGGCATACAGAATGAAAATATATTTTATGCTCATGGAACATCCTATTGTTCCTTCATTGGTGACCATGTTTTTAAAATAGCCCTGCTATAGTCGAAATGCAAGCCAGGTTTGACCTCAAATTGACCTACTACTATCACATATACTTGTGTTTGTTAAATCAGAAGAAGCAGGAAAATAAAATTAAATGGTTTCCTTAGAAATACAATTTAAATAAACTTGTACTATCTTTCTAAAGTAAGAACAGAATAGAGGATGACTGCTTATTTTAGATGTCACACTGTCTTCCCCCTTTTGTTATTAATATCCAGTACCCAGCAATAGATTCTATGCTCTTTTTATAGTAACACGCCAGTGTTTTTTTCTTATGTACATTAACCGGTTATACATATCTTCTAAAATGCCTACCAGCGTATTGTAACAACTTTTGCTGCCAAAAACTGTACAGTTGTACTTCATTTTTTATTCAGGAATTTCCACAAGACAATAAATTATTCAAAGGATAATGATATTTAATGCAAAGGTTCAGTGCAAGAATGCATTTCATTTCTTCCTCAGGAAATGTTAAAAATGCAGCGGTGGAAAACAACACGAGTTCAGAGTATATCCACAGGGCTATTTTCCAGAAAATTTCATAAACATACTGTACTGTAGGTTATGAGAACATGAGGAAATTGTAGCAGAGTGACTGAAGCGTCCCATTTATTGTTCATTTCATTTCAACACCGTGGCCACGTTGATGAAAGGAATTCGGTGCAGGTCAAGCTGTGAATTGTCTTGTGGTTGTTGTGTGGAACATTTTTTTAAATATAAATTGTGGTTTGCAAAACCCCTGACCCGTGCATGGAGTGCAGAAGACACTTTTCATTATTCATGAAGTGCAGGCTGATGCTTTTTTCAAGAGTGTCTGCTACAGATGGAGGTTTACAAAGCATATTCAGCTCCTGTTGTCACAGTGAATCACATTTCCTCAGATGGAGCTGGCCAAAACATGTATCAGAATATTTTAGGGAGACTGATGCCTTAGAACGACTGGTAGTGCTGGAGCAATGCCAGTTTCATGTCAGATGTACCCCTAACCCAGGACTCAGTGGGATTGGTTAGTTTCCTTATAGGCCAGTATGGCCTTGTGTCACCCAAACAAGTCAGAGGTCACTTTACAAAACCCACATAAAGATGCACGTAAATTACTGAGATCTGCTGCACTGGTGGTTCAATATTTTAAAACTGCACATTTTATCAAGTGTCTCTCTTATGGAATTCTGTGCTCTTGTTGAACACCATCCTAATCTTCATGATTTTTGTATATACTTAAATTACTCATAAGGAAATGAGGGATGTGGCACAGGGTGGAAGAAATTCAATCAATGTCAGATTCTTTTTACGAGGAATGTGTGTTATACTTTTTTAAAACAGTGCTGAATTTTTGAGGACAAAACCAGTTGAATTAGGAAGCTTACCTGACATGCATTTCGCTGAAGCAGGCTTGGCCAATAAAATGTATCCACTCATTGTTACAGAGTATGATTATTGACATGTCAGGGAAACTTCATGGTTGGAGATGGTTCCGTTAGACACTTTACATCAGCTAGTTAACAAAGTCACTATAGATATTGGCCACTCTCTTGAAAGAATCCTTTTTTTTAAATTTCCCCAGACACTTTGTAAAATATTTGCTTCTACAGACACACACAACAGCAATTAAAAGAAAAAGAATACAAATATTGCTGTATTTACTGGCAGCATAATGTATTATAGAGTAATAATACTTGTACAATGCATTGATGCATTCTTCAGTCATACCCCATGACAAATTATTTACATCTTTAGTTGTGTCAGGAATATTAAAATAACAATATCATTTTATAAAATAAACCTTTTAGCTTAGTTTTTCAACTGGGATCATTTTCAGATCCTGTGTTGTGTAATTTCTACATGATGCCACCAACAGTTCTAATGGAAAAAGTAAATATATGCAGACGAAACACAGACCTCCTTTGAAGAAATTCTTGCTACAAGAAATACCTAACCTAAATGTATATCTCCTGAAGATATCCTACTGGATGTATGCTGACCTCCTTAAATTGAACCCGAGGATAATAGAGTATGTCCTGATCAGGTGCCATTATGACTTAGGGCCCTATTACGATGTTGGGCGGAGTTTCCTCCGCCCGAAATCATCTCGGTCAAGGGACCGACCAACACCCAGTCGGCGGTCCCGACCCACTAATTAGGATGCGACCGAACAATCAGTTGCATGCCTATACTTTACAGTGGGAGCATGTATTCCCGCCGGAATACATGCTCTCATTGTAAAATAGGAGGTGCAGTTCATCCCTGCACCCCGTGGCAGGCACCTCAAGGTGCCTGCCACGGGGTGCAGGGAACAACAGGGAGGCACCATAGGTGTCCCCTCGGCCTACAACTGGAGGCCGTGCACCCATGGGGGCCCTGCTGGTGGCCCTCAAAGTCAAGTACCGACAGCCTTTCTGTGTCAGAAAGGCCGGCACAGAAAGGATGTTGAAATCTGATATCGTAATCCCTTGGGCAAAAAGTGCCGCCCTTGGGATTACTGACAGCATTCCGACTGGCGGACAGGCTCTCCAAGCCCGTCGGAAGCCAGTCAGAATGACTGGTCGGACTCCTTTCTGACTGCCACTATTGTAATGATGTGGGCAGAAAGAAATCCGACCAGCAGATTACGATGCAGTCGGAACAGCTCCGACCGATGGTCGGAGCCGTTTCCGACCGCATCGTAATCTGCCTCTTAATGTTTAATGAACAGAGGTTTGCTGAAATCAACAATACTGGTTTCTCTCTCATATTAAATAAGGGAACAAAATATCTGGCCATTTGGATCTATACATGTCTCTTCATGCCATCTAAGAATATGTGTGCAAACAGAATTTCACATTAGAAAGCAAAGGATTTATCACCCAAACACCAACTGCACTAGTCTTTTGAATGGCTGCTTCACCAATATGAAAATCTTATGACCAAGCTTCAGGGTATATTCTTACTGCTTTTCCCCAAAAAGTGAAAACCTTTATGTTTGAACTTTACCACAACTAATGGGTCTTTGAGCATCTACTTTCATAAACTAGGAAATTCACCTTGATTAGATATCTGTGACCCCTTTCTCATCTTCATCGTCAGTTACAGTGTTATCTATTATCTCTAACTTCTTATTTCATCTTCTCTGTACTCTTTTTGCCTTTCTGCTTCTCTTTTTCTCTGATTTACCTATCATCTTGTCCTGTCACTTTGCCCTCTCCATTAGACGCTCATTTCATTTGTTTATTACTATATCTTTCTCTTATCTAGATTAAACTCCTCTTCCCATACCTTTGAAAGATTATTTATTATTTGGCTTTATGTTGGTCTTTCTCGTTCTCTGAAAGTTGAAGTCTGACTTCACTTAGTTACGTGTCACCACTCGCATACCTGGAATGAGTGCACTTTATAAGAATGTATAAATAGATAAAAATAAATTTCAGCAAAGAGCCAATCAAGACTTATTTCAGTGTCATTGATTGCATAATCCATTAACATATTTTGAGAAAAAGCCTGTTCTTCCGTTGTCACCCCCATTTGTAGTCTGAATTTTATTGCATGTCTTTAGATACTGCTTTCCAGTGCTGAGTATATGTGCTGTGACTCCTAAAATATGTAGACAATGGCTATTACCTGATTGGTGTTTTTAACCATCCTATAAGGCCATAGTATATTGTGTAAAAACTGACTGCCCGTATGGCATGGAAAGTTAAATAGTACTTTATTGTGCCATCCACTAGTGTGATATGCAAAACATGGCTTCAGGCCTACTATTGTAGCCTGACTCGTACAGGTTAAACCTGCAGTGCCACTTGTTAAAACAACCTTTTTGACAGGTAAACACCTCTCATCTAAATATTAGTAAGTAATTCCTACTTAGGCCTTGTAGTCTACAAAGTAGAGTGTGTGGTATTTAAATGTTGGACATGTAGAAAATGTATACTAACATGTTCCCACAGGGAAAAGGCCCTAAAAGCAATTTTAACCTTGGCAGGCATAGCTGTCATAGGCAGAAAAAGAGTACAAATTAAAATACTAATACTGTAACTCAGGAATGGAACCAGCTAAAAAAAAAATTAAACAACTATTTTTAATCGATATTAAAAATGGAATTCAATGGTAGAGTTGGATGTTTAATAAATTTTTATGAAAAGTATTTTTTTTAAGTTACCTGTTCCACACCTGAAGGTCCTGGAGGCTAATTTGCATTAACTCTCCAGCAACTCCCAGCCTGTGCTCAGCAAGGCAAGAGGAGAGAAAGAGGTGTAGAATTCCTCCCAGTAGCACACATTAGGCTGATCTAAATGGGCAAAAACTATTCGTCTGAGCTCAATAGAATATGGACGATGGGGGCTGTACACCTCCTGTTGACTCCACACTGCCAGATCCTCCATGACAGGCCTGCCTGAGGCATGAATAAAAGTTTGTGCCCTTCAAAGGGAGCAAACAGGATGCCACAACAATTCTTGTGCATTCCCTATCTGTTTGCTGGAGTCTACTTTTATCTTACCAGACTTTTGTCTCAGTTTGTTGTGAGATCTGTGTCTGCTTCAAACTTAATTTTAGTTTTAGATGTGGGAGATTACCATAGTACACTCCCCACTCACACCCCCAGCCTCTCATCCCAAGTTTAGTATGGCCGAAGACCTTCACCATCTTGAAATTGCTGTGACACTTTACATTTTGGGCCTTTTTGCAGTAAAGCAAACAGGAACTACTGCAAAAGTAGTTAGGCCAGGACCTCAAGATCTACTCCATTTGTCAGAGAGAAACTAGGAGTGTTGTAGTGCATCTCCCACACACAGGTTGATGAACCCTAAGAAGCTGGGCCCTCACCCAGCCTTCTGCAGAACACTACAGGACTTGCCAAAGGATACCAGGCAAACTGAACCTATTGCACTTGGCATCTGTGACCTGTGAGAAGGACCTGAGCAGGTTGGACTCCCTTTCACTTTAAATCCAAGGTTATAAAGATCTCCAAGGATCATAATGCTGATCCGCTGGGTGGCTCCAGGAGCATAACAATGCTGAAGAGGATATCCCTGTGAAGAATCCTAGCTGCCTAGTGTCAAGTGGACCTGGACTGGAGTTTGCCGTTGCCTTGTGCGTGACCCCTGAGAGGCTCTAAGTACAGACCCGAAATCCTGGATGCCATGGAAGTGTACTCGTGTGGTGATTTGGGCACCAAAAGATGTTTGGGAATTTCTTCAAAACTTTTACCCCAGAGCTTCAAGGAGACAGAATGCAAAAAGTATCTGACCGGCAGTTCCATGCCGTTGCACTGAATTTCAAGTTTGTCCTGCGTGGAGAAGAGTTTCTTCGCAGAAAAACAACATAGTCACCATTCAGATTGGGACATCAAGGCCGTAGTGAGCCCAATCTACTTGGTGTATCCAATCTCCCCTCCATCACGGTCTGCCTCAAATTGCATCTAGGTACCGGTCTCCCGCGACCATTGACTACCATTGGCGCGTTGTGCTTTTTAACACTACTTTCACTTAAATATTTAAAAATGTATATCTCTGTTTCCCATTATGGTATTTTTGTCATTTTTGTGTCATTTTGCTTATTAAACATTTCTTTATATTTTTAAATTGGTGCAGGGGTTTCTTGTGTTGTATTTTTGACTTTTTAACTCTTTTGGTACTTGTAAATGCTTTACACATTTTTGTTAAGTTAAGCCTGACTGCTCTGGGTCATAGCTGCCAAGGGTTGACCTCAGATTACTAAAACTTCTGGCTGAACATAATAAAGTAGTGACTTTATGGTGGATACTAATCAACCCCAAATAATAAACCACTTTCTCATACTTATAATCTATTGCCCGCACTATTATGAGGTCCCTACCTGCCTGGCAGAGATGTTACTGTACGGTGCTTGCAGGAAAGGCTGAACAATTTGCTTATCTGGCACCATGTTATTAAGGCCAACTCTGAAAAGTTTTATGTTTTTCAGAAACAAATCTCCAATGTGGGAGTTTGTTGTTGAAAAACAAAAAGCAATCTTTTGGATGGGGAGGAAGATTTCTCACCATGTGTAAGGGTCTATTGATGTCCCCCTGACTCTAAACAAGTTAGTTGATGAGCCACTAGGTCACAGGATCAACTGACAGGGACGGCTGATGCTTGCTAGTCGAACCTGTGCAGTTTCCTAAACTCTAAACGAGGTGAGGGGTCTGCAAGTTTGTCTGGGGGGTGAACCACAGATTTATTTAGCCAGCCCACAAATTCAGTCCCTTTGTCCTTTATTTGTACTGAATAGAATATACATTCTTGTGAGAAAGTGGGTTGTTGGTTGAGGGGGGTGCTTGTGCTCTCTCCTTTAAACATGGTGAAATTGGCTTACACCCAATGGGCACATTTCATTTCTTTAGCAGTCCCTAAAGAAAGCACCTAAAGGACTCGGATGGAAGTGAGCCTTCCCAGAAAACAGCAGCTTTTATGAGAAAACGTTTTGACGGAAACATCACCTGGGTCCAATCAGGCATTGCGCTATCATGAGCTATAGAATATGAGCACAGGATAAGAAGTAGAACATTACCTACGGTGGCCAAGCAGGCACAAAAGGTACCCCTCACAATTTCTACTTTCCTACCTGTTATTTGGACGAAGATCTAGGGAGAGTGTAAGAAGTGGTAGAATTTAGCTAGATGGGATCCTAAGAGACAAAAAGGAATACCAATCTTCCCTACTTACAAACATTAGTGCCATTCCCTTGCTATTTCGGGGCATAGTTACAGTGTTTGTACCATGCTATGGTGTGAATAAAGGGTTTGGACATGTGCACAAAAATGTACTGAGCAAAAGCAACTAAATGTATGCAATAATCAGTCTGTGTACATCCAAAAGATGAACTTTAAGGGTGGTCATCTTTCTTTGTACAAACATGTAGTACCACTTATTGTAGGAAAGTGTTTTTTTAATAAGGTGGGGGGTGCACCCTCAGCTAGTACTAATACCACAATCACTAATAGGTCCTGTCAAGTCTCAGTAAATTAATCCTTACTCAACCCTTGGCATCTTAGTAAACAAGTAGTCTGTCTTAACTTAGGAGAGAGGTATGTGTAAAGCATTTAATACCAACAAAACAGTAAATAAGAAAATAACACAACACAATACAAATCTAACACCAATTTATAAAAATACAGAATATTTGTATCTTTAAAATGACACCAAATAGAGTTATGTATTTTTAAAGATTAACTAAAAAAAATGGCATTCTATCTCCACAAAGCATAAAGCGCCACTCACGGCTATCTGATCAGCGCAGGACAGGGACAAAGGCAAAGTTTTAGGCTCACCACGATGGAGCGTGGGTCAGATAGGCTGAGGGCTAGGGCTAGGGCCCCGTTAAAAGTTTACCTTTGGACTTAGGGCCTGATTATGACTTCGGTGGTAAGGGAACAACTGGCGCTTTTCGGCAGTTCGACCACCCGCCTCCTTGGCGGTCCGACTGCCCGATTATGAAGTGAGCGGGAACGCCACCTCCAGACCGCCACCTCCACCAATATCAGAGCTCCCATGGCAGCTGCGGGAGAGGCAGGGGTGGCTCATGGAAGCGGTGAAGGCATTTTTCTTGCCGTGCGAATTATGACCTACATTTCTGCCGACCTTTTCCTGGTGGGGATACTGCCATGCGAGAGTCAGCGGAAAGGCAGGTATTGAGGGGAAAAACTGCCTCCAAGGTGAATGTGCCCTTATAAAATGTAAATTTTTGGCCTCTAATGCCTTCGGGTCAGGTGCGCACACTGTTTCTCTTGCACAACTTAATGCAAGGAAGCAGTGCACCCGACTGGCTGGAGGCAGAGTAGCATGGCCAGCAATGGCTTCAGGCTCATTACCAGAGCCGAAGCAGACCGCTGCCATTACTCCACCGCCCACACACTGCCAGCCCCACGGTAAAGTCATGATACAGTGGGCAGATGCTGCCAGTTTAGCAGTATTTTCTGAACCACTGCTGGGGCGGGCTGGTTGTAAAACTGCCAAATCTAGCACTTTTTCTTGAAGCTTTTTTCTCAATGACGAGTCTTTGGGTTCCTAGGATCCAGTGTCAGATTTGACTACGGCGGCCTGCTGCAGTGCGATACCTTGGTGAGCCTTTGGAAGTCTTTGTCCTCAATGGCAAGGAGCTCCGGAACTTTCAGCGGGACAAGCCAGCGCAGTCAGGCTGATTTGCGAGTCGTTGACGGCGGCTTGACTCTCGACGTCGAGCTGGTCTCCTCCTGGACCTTCCTGCAAAACTTTGCAGAAAGTTTACAAACTTTGAGTTCTTGCAGTTTTCTTGGTTCCTTTGAGAAAACAAGGGTCCAGTAGCACCAGCCAAGTGTTCAGAGACTCTGGATTGTCTCTTGGGGGCTAGGACTCAATTTGCCACAATGCACCTGCGCAGCCCAGGGAAAATCCAGTTGCAACTGGCCAGCTTGGATGATCCTCTCTTTGGCTGGACATATGACTTCTTGCAGCTCTGTTGCACCTGTTACTGATCAGGGAGTCCACTCCTTTTCCTTTGAGTCAGACAGACTCCTTTCTCCTGTGAAGCCCTGTGAGTGCAGCTGGTGCAGTCCTTCTGAGTGCAGGCCTTCTGTGGTGCAGTCAAGGGTCTAGAGGGGCAGTCCTTTTTCTTCTGATGTTCCAGGCAGTGATCTGAGGAGCTCCTGCAGTTCTTCCATATTTATCCTCCATTCTGGGCTGGCGGGAGGGTGGCACCCCAGCCACTAGGGGTAAAGCTACCGCCATCTGCTATGACCAGTCCCTGCTAAGTGTGGCACATTTTTTAACCAGAATGCACAGTTCTCTCAAAAATCAAAATGGCGAACTTCTCTCTTTGGTGTGTGTGCCTGTGTAACCCAACCCAGAGATGTGGTTAACATCTGACTACACTCCCCTTACAACTCCTCTCCTAATCTAATTAGGGGTGCTCCAATCTGCCTGAGGGTCAAGGAAGTGGGGGCTGGCCTGGGTCCTATGATAGCTGTACTCCTGTGTTTGAAGTCCAGATTATCTCCCCAGTCCCCTTCCTCTCCCTGGCTGCTCCAGGAAGCAAATATCCTCCCACCAAATAGCTGTATTGCGGTGGCCCCAGGTCTCTTCACGCCTACTCAGGCAGCTGCTTGGCTCAGGCTGTAAAAGGCTGACCAATCTGAAGAGGCTGTTACATGGCTACTTTAGGTAACTTCAAGAAAGTAAGTTCTAAAACTACTTTCCTGTAATGGTTGACAAGTTGTTGGATTTATTGATACAGTTATTTTGATACTTTGAATGATATGTCTAGCTAGCTCCAATTCTAAGTTCGACTTTATTATGTTTAATAAAGCCTTCCCATGTTAGCCTATGGGGCTAGCAGCACTACAGTAGGGAAAAACAACAGAAATGTTCTTTTGTCTTCTAATCTAGAAAGAATCAACTTCAACAGTGGTCTCCTACCCGTTAAAATGATTTGTGGTACATTTAACAGTGAACTCAAATGCTTTTTCCAGCAGCCTTTGTTTTAATTCATATATTCAACATTAGCAGCACTTCTAAAATCAGTTTCATGTCTACACAAACTAATTTTTTTGCTACTGGAAAAAATTAGATAGCTTTATTTCATTACTGAACTTTGTGGTTAAATAAACAGCTTGTGCATCAAATGCCGCACAGCAAATACTTTCAAGCAGGATCAAATAAAGCACACATTCATAAATATATATTTTACATTAAGATAAACTTGAAAATAAAACAATTTTTTCACTCTAATCCTGCTTCAAAATCATATATATACATTAACGATATTTACCCTTTAAGGTCACCCTGTCTTGTGTCTCACCCAAGCCACTGAACGCCTGCTGTATTTCAGAAACTGTTGAAACCCACTCAAAAAGTAATACATTTAATTACCAAGGGTGCCAGCGACCAACCCTCATGATGTACATGAAACTCCAAATGATAGTAGTTTGCATGTGGATCCCATTAGTGGATAAGACACAGAACCGCCACGATGAACTTGAGACTCAATTGAAGGATAGTACACCAAGTTTCATACTATACATGATTCAATCTGTGTATACAGCTCATATTCCTTAAGATATACATTAGATTCCAACACACAAAATTCATGTGTCTGAGACCTTACCTGTGGATATGTAAGGGATAAAGTACCCCCAGCAGTACATGAAAAGGATATTGCAAGTCACTGAGGAGTTCCATAACGATATAGAGGAACAAGGCTGAAGGAACTGAGGTGACTTGCAATATCCTCAGCCGCAGCTCCTCCACTATGGCGGAGAAGCATCGCCCCCCCCGCCAGCTGCCTCAAAACGTCAGGAAAGGAAAAATACAACAATAATAAACACGTTTTAGTATTGTTTTATGCTTCCTTTTCTGCCGAGTCTTTGGGAGCGGGGCCATGGGAGATGACAGGTGCAGGAGGAGTGGTAGTGCACTGTGATCAGTGCTCATGACGGTTTGGCCAGCCGGCTCAGGACAGCCAAACTTTCATGCGAACTGAAGCTCTCTCTAAACCCAGCTGTGTTGCTTGGTTGGAGACAGCAGGAACAGGCTCCCAGTCTCCCTAGGAGTGCAAATCCTCGGTGCTCAGGCCAATCCTGATGCTGCTCCCATGACAGCGTCAAGATTGGCTGCAGTGGAGTCTGGGAGCCTGTGCCTGCGAGAATCGGAGCAGAAGAGGAGCAGAAGAGCGCGACACGGCCGGCTGCAGGTAACATTTTTATATTTATTTGATTATTTTGTCCCCCTGGATCCCTTTACGCCCCCCCCCCACCCTGCCACTCTCACACAGCACCAGCCGCTCCTGAATATCCATATCATGTAAGCCAGGGGGTACTTTATCCAACATAATATGTGGTTACACCATCACCTTTCTCACAAACTGCTTAAAGCCTTGGTGCATAAGTATTTCATATGAAAGAGCAGCATCTTTGCAAACATGAAGAATAAAAATAAAACCTCTAGTGCAAAAATAAATACATCAAAAACCTGTTAGATATTTGTTGCAAACAGATATTAGAGACAGTTCAATACGAAAGTCAGGTTTTTCAAAAGAGATCTGCAGTAGCTCGGAATGTATAGAAACATGCAGAAAGATTCTAGCTTTTCTCTATGAAAGGGGTGAAAAACATAAACGAATTCTCTCTGCTTGTCATTGTAAGCTATTAAAATAGAGTAGAAGAAAGAAAAGCAACTTTCTGTTTTCAGTGCTTTAAACAGCTGCTTCAGGTATGTCACTGATTATAAAGAAATTAGAGTCTGCCGTTCAAACAAGGATTACAGAATTCCAAGATATATATATATATTTAAACACACAACCTTCATTATGTATTTTAGATCCTAACTAAGGATGCAACACACAATGCTTATAACATAAAACAACTTCTCCTTAGCACACAGCACACAACACAAGTTATATCAGTCTCCAATAGAGGATTAAAATCAGAATTATCAGCATGTACATGACACGCTGCCTGAGGAATGAACACACAAACCACTTGATGCATACTTCATTCCACTGAGTGATACAACACACAACTTCAAAAATGAATATAGGTCTCCTTGTCAGAATAGAACTCAAAACCGGCATCATGTACATTAAACTCTAGCTAATGAGTCAACACTGACACTTGGCATGCTTATGCAATATATATGAGGTTTAGTCTAAGGATAAAACACACAGGGGCTTATTTACAAGCCCCTTGCGCCACCCGTACGTCACTGTTCCCATGTTAAAAATGATGCAAAAGTGGCACAAGGGGCTTGTAAATAAGCCCCACAATCCTCATTATATCCACTAAATTCCGCTTCAGGACCAAACGCACAAACCTATTGCTTTAAATAAGATTCCATCTGTGAACACATTCCGCAACGCACTGCACAGGAGCCTCGATTGGAGGACACAACACAAAAACCTTATCACATATATGAACCTGTTGCTACAATAGTCTCGAGAAGGTCCCTGTACGACTTCATTCTTCTTAAGTGTAATGATGGTACCAACATGAGGATGTTACTGTGGCTGATAGGTAGTCTCTCCTGAGTTGTTTCACTTTGTTCAATTATTTTCATTCGATGTAAGGTTTTTTCTTTGTATGACAAGTTCAGTATAAGGCTTGGGACAGGTGATAGATATGGGGGATACTATGTTTACCCCATGTAGTCACACTGAATTGTCAATGCATACTTTATTACTATAGATGCTAATGTTGCGCCTGTGGAAATGTAATAACATTAGATCAGATATAAAGAGCAAAAAAGTACTAATGCATGTGAAAGTATTTCAGGATTCAATACACATGAGACCCCATCTTCTGTCAACCTATGCAGCTGCCTTTGCATACTCCTCAATTTTTGCATGATTTCTGCAAACCGATATTCTAAGCTTTGTATGTTTCACTGTATCGCTGAAAATGTTTATTTTTAATTTTTAACAGCGCATTCTGTCCATCCTGTTGACACCACCAGTCACTATTGTGCTAAATTATAAGCAAATTAAGTTATACAAATAAATAAACGTGTAGGGACCAAGATCATGGCAAGCTGAACACTGTGACAATGTAAGAAATAGTCTCACTAGAAGCAAGAGCAAATGCAAGAAAATGTGATTTTGTGGAATTACAGCATCTGACGGTGAGTGGTTGAAATGTAGACAGGAGATTTTTGCTGTTCTTCCCTCCTGCCTCACATAACAAGATGAAACACAGAAAGTGCATTAGTGCCGGCTTTGTTATGTAAAGTCACAGAACACAGCATCTCTAGTCTCCCCTTCAAAGAAAGCTCTGCATCTTTTGTATTTTCATTTGGCATTTCTATGATGCGCTGGAGGTTACTGCAAGTCCTCTAATTAAATGCAAAGCCTGAGACGTGGGCTTCATGAAAATGAGCTTCAATATGTAAAATAGAACTGAAATGTTTGAGTGTGTATGTATGCAATAGAAAGTTTCTGCCAAGGTTCATGCAAACTAAACAGCTTTCATATATTATATGGTGGATGCTTCGGTGTTTTCAATGACTAACACTGAAGCAGCGTTGCTGCTAAGTATGCAAACCTTTGACAGCAGTTTGAGACTCTGACTGCTGTAATGGAGGCTTTAGTACCTCACATAGCTCAAGCTACCTATACGCAAGGTAGTCACTTTTATGGCACAGCGTTGAACCTCCTTGCTGTCAGGTGAGTAGTACTGCTGTGGCTAATTCAGTTGCAGGTTCTACCATTCGTCCTACACTACTAGAGATGTGAGACTTTGGATAGCACCAACCATGCCATTGATGATAGCAAATGTTAAATAGGATTCTGAAGGTAGATTTGTGCTGCTCATGAGGACACTAGATGGCACCGATGTGAGGCTACTAAATGTATATGCTCCAAATCAGGAAGAGCCTCAATTCTTCACAAGGCTGATGCAATTGTGCGCGCTATAGGTTGGGGATTGATGGTCTCGGCAGGGAACATGAATTGTACTATAGATGATGTGCTAGATACAAAAACAGGAACCAACTGGTACATTACAATGAGAGGTAGGCTGCTGAAACAAGTAATCCATAACTTAGAACTGTCTTACGTTTGGAGAACGCAGCACATTGAGGTAAGAAGGTGCATTACTCGGTGAGGCATGGAAGCTTCTCAAGAATAGGCCTGATATCTGTGTCGAATAACTTTGCAGACAGATTGACAAGCGCTGACTATCTGAGTAGACCTCTTTCTGATCACTCCTCCTGCAAAGCACTTTACACACATATTAAGATCAGACCTAGGGTAACGACTTAGAGACTGCCCCCACCTATAATGATGGACAAATCTTTTAGAGAGGACCTTGGGCGTGAAATTAAGGACGACTTTGAATTGAATAGAGATACTTGTGCAACCTTAAGTATTGAGCGGGAAGCCATGAAGGCAGTAATAAGAGGCTGTCATGAATATTAGGAGGCGATGAGAAACAAGAGCACAGGGTGCTGTGCATACATACCGGTACCCTGTTTTTAAAGCCTTGTATAAAATCAGAAGAGGCGAGGCACAGAGAATGTGGATGAGAGGGACATGGAAATTAGCATACAAGGTAGCAAGGCTAAAATTATGGGTTGGGATGGGACCTCCAGGATGGGTAAACCAGTGCTAAAATAGAAGATTCTCACAAGCACTGGATAGGCTTGTTGTTTCAGCTTTCCATAGTTTTGTCATCAGCTTTGCATTCCTCACATGGTGTTGCTTTCCTGCTTCCGAGGTTCTCTTGACCCTCTTTCTTCATTCCTTACAGAACTCTGTTTCTTCCATTGATCTGTGGGTACAGACCTATGAAGACTTGCCCTCATTAGCCTTCCAACTCCCTATGTCAGCACTGAACGTCATGTTGCTGTCTTTCGGTGGCATCGGGCTTCTGTACCATCTCCACAGGACAGCTCTCCTCAGTGTCTGTTGCCTGTGGTCCTGTATCCTGTTAAGATCTGGAATAGTTACAGCCTCCCTACTCTGAGTGAGAGATACGCTGCTAAAGCAATTGATAACATTTGTTTTACACGTGAGACCCGATTACAAGTAAAGGTGCTATTTATCGCACCTGGTAAATAATGATACCCTGGGGTTCATTATTTAACGGGTGCGATAAATAGCACCTATTACTAGTTATTGGGGAATAACTGGATTTTGGTGACTAAAATCCGCATGGTATTGCAAATACCATATACATTTCACCTGATAAATTTGGGAAGGTTTGACCTGACAAAACATAATGAAGCTTGAGGTATTTAACGCATCAGATAATTATTTATTGGATGTGTTTAATACCTTTTAACTCGTTATTCCAACCAATGCGTAAACAGGGGTTTATGCCTTGGTCGGAATATAGCGAGCAACTCATAGTCAGGCCCTTAGATATTTATTTTGCAAAACTGTTTCTAAAGTATTTGTACTGTATTTTGTTTATTCATGATTGCCAAGCTGTGGTTCTGACACACCCCAGGCTGCTGTGGGTGCCATTCGAACCAGTGTCTCTGGTCTCCTACCCTTTCCTTCATTTTTCTTGTGGTTCATAATTGATGTTTTACTATTCATAATCTTGAGTGGAGCAGGTGAAATTTTGGGACTATCAGCTGTATCCATTAGCTTGCTAACACATACTACAAATCCTAATAGATGCTATGTGATATGGTACGCATAAAGCAAATGATTGAAACAAAAACCATGAAATCAGAATGAGAGCTAAGAGCTACAGAGGTAACTGCAGCTATCAAACTGGTATGCATGTCTGAGGTACTAGCTGAGTTTAAAAAAGATACACTATAATGAATATTCAGACTTGTAAAATTCCAATTTAGTTTATGTAAATAATGGTTCGTTAAAGATGTTGATATACCTGGTAAACTCCTTTCCTGGCTCTTGAAAAAGCTGATCCAAACACAAGTATACTAGCAATCACAGACCCACAGGGTAGATCACTATAAGCACAAGAAGGCATAAATACATGACTATTTTAGTGTGCTGCATGGCGCAAGGCAACAGAGACCCAAAGTAATGAAAGGAGAGTAACTACGTGGCCTGCCAACATCCAAACGCTTTAATGAGCAGATATTAGTGCTGGACTAGCCACTGACCAAGACTGAACTACTTGTGGCTATAGAGGACTTAATTAGCGAGAAAGCACCTGGGAGAGATGGTTTACTGGTGAAAGTATATGAAACATATGGTGATGTACTAGGTGAAAACCTGCCTGAGGGACTAGAAGAGGCGACAGGGTTGGTGTGCATGCCAGACAGTATGAGGGAGGCCAGAGTAGTCATGATGCCTAAGCTACGGGGATAGCCACATATTTCAGACCATTGTCAATGATGAACATGGATAAGAAAATATTTCGTAAAATGCTGGCTAACAGACTAAGAGCCTGATTTGGATATGGGCGGTATTACCTCTATCCGTCGCGGCAGCAGGCCTGACTACTCCATCAAGCAGACTGCAGTCTGCCGCCGTATTTAGATGTATTGCGCTTGAGCCGCCGCTCTCTACGACGGAGTGCTCTTCCTAGCAGTCAGGCCGGCGGCTTCCCGACGCCCATATTTAAATGTTCCAGTTCGACAGGCAGAGTACTTGGGGTGTATTACTGACGTAGGGGGTATGGCGTGGGATCCAATGGACATCGGACAATGGCAGTGGCTGTGGAACAGAGGTAAGTCACACACAGACATGTACTGACTCGCATACACAGCTGGTAGCACAGCATTACATGTACATGTCCCCTTGCAATGTGCCCACATGGACACAGTCAACAAGACGCGATTGTGATGCCATTTTGGTGCCATCATTCATTTTGCCATGAATAATGACACCATAATGACATATGATATGCGTTGTGTACCAGCGTCCCCCCATCCATGTCGAAACACTTGTGCTCCTGACATTTACATGTCACAGTAATTTAAAAAAAATTACTCTGACATGAATATGACTGCAGTGGTTCCGAGCTCACATGCAGTGGCCCCACAACATACACTGCCATTGCGGGTTCCCTACCTTCGAGTTAGGCGACCGGGGAGGCATGTTTTCTCCATGATCCAGTGGCAACAGCAACGAAAGGTCCTGTCCAGTCGTATCCAGTCACAAACAGAAAAGGAATTGGGAGTAAAGGTGTGTTCCCCCCTCCCGCTCCCCCCCTCCCTAATCCGCTCATTTCAACTCAGATGTGGAGGTCTAACTGCCACAGTTGGCTTGCAGGTAAGGCACATCCAAATCTGCACAGCAATAAGAGTTGCAGGATTCCCGCCACTAGCCACTATTTCCAATGGCGCTGTTGCTGTACATGAGAATTGCTGGCTGAGACAGCGGCACGTGGGCGGTGTATTGCCTATGGGACCGCCAACTTCCTAATCGGGCGGGCGGACCATCAAGCTGGCAGATGGGTTTTTCGTCGCAAAATTGCTGGCAGACCCGTTACTGCTGATATCTAAATCAGGCCCTAACAGTCTAATGGCAGAAGTGACCCCTCACGATGAATGTGATTTTATAAAAAATAGAAAAACTGTATTGATTTTGCAAAGGTTCATGCACATTATGGAAGTAAGCAAGAAACATGCTAATAATGACTACTTACTGGCCTCTTTGGACTCATAGATGGCTTACAACAGTAAATATTGGCTTGTAATTTTAGAAGTGGATCATACTGGTATATCACGCCTAGTTGTCAGGAGTTAAGACTAATTTAGGGGTTTCAGAAAGATAGTAAGTGGGTAGAATAACACAACAGGAGTGTCCACTATCTGGCAATTGTTCGAAATGGTTCCAATCGAGTCATTGCACTATCAAATGACACAGATATTATTTTGCTACTTAGATTTGTTGCAATGTTCCTAAGTCAATGATTGTCAGAGTTATGGATACGTTATGGAACAGGCGAGAAAAGACACTTTATCCCGCTTCATATTCTGCACAAGAAACTTGACCCAGAGATGCCCAGTGTTCTTATCAAGGTACATATTCTTACTAGTGATGACACTATGAGCAAAATGGGAACAAGGCCTGGAGCTTTAACTGCTGAACCTGTGAAGTTTCTAAAAGGTTTTGCTGAGACAGAAGAAGAATGTGACTTTAAACTTTAAAGACGTAGAAAAATACCTTGTGCGTGTATGGAAAACGAGTTCTGACTGTCACACATTTACTGATCTTTGGTACAGTGAGTACAAGAGATCAGTCCCACTAAGGGGCCGATTCCGATCTCGGCCGGTAGGGCTCCGAATAGGATTCGGCTTTACCGGATCCGATTCGGAGCCCTTTTCCCGACCGAATCGTACGCGGGTCCGGCCGAGCGAGTACGATGCGGACTCGCCGACCGACTCGTCCGGGCGACCCGACCGCTCCGACCGACTCGTACCCGGATCGTACCGCTCCGACCGACTCGCTCGGACCCGATTCGCACCGCGCAATGGAGACGTTTTCCGGCCGGGTAAGTACGATGCGCACCTCGACCGCTCCGACCGACTCGCGCCGTCCGACTCGAACTCGCTGTCGGAGCCGTACTTTGGGGGTCCGTGTCAGACCCCCTGTACGCGTACCCGTGCGAGGCGCACACAGGGGGGACCCATGGGTCCCCCTACCTGTGCGTGTACGCCGCGAGCGCTCGCGGCGTACTCGCTGTAGGGGGCGCCCTTGTCCGCCTCGCACCCATTGAGGCAATGGGAGCCCGCGTACGCGTTGTACGACCGGCTCCCATTGAGTTCAATGGGAGTCCGACCGACTCGTGTCCGGTGGCATACGAATGCATCGGACTCGTTCGGTCGGACTGCACGGGTCCGATTCGGTCGGAAATCTCTCCGGGTCCGGCTCGGTCGGAGAGGTTTCCGGCCCGAATCGGAATCGACCCCTAAGTGTCCTTCCACCGATGTCATATTCTGTGAGTAGGCACATTAAAAGAGCGTTCTACTTGATCAGAAGATGTGCAAATGTTTTGGATCATGCATATGTAGAGTAAGATCCATGTGAATGAGGTTGGCAAGATATGGATGGGGTGCTAAAACCTACAACATTTCGAAAGCCTCTACCCACAGAGCTTACACATACATGTGATTGCAAAACCTCTGCTACAAAAAGATGTCCCTGTCGATATGCTCTTCTCAAATGTTCAGCATTCTGCATATGTATCACAAGCGATTGGCGAAACAGATAAATAAAATGAACAATGAAAATGTGTCTAAAACAGGAGTGTTAAACATTATTTTTTTCCTATTCAGATCATAAATATGGTTTGGTGTATACATGAAAGGATTAAAAACCATTAATATTTGTTTCATTTCTATATATGTCTCTTCTTCCTCTATTATAGCTGCCATTTTGGAAAATAACAGAAGGGTTGCTCTGAGGACTTATTTTCTGTCTCTATAAGACTACTTGACCCCAAAACCTATGTTTTGACACCAAAATGAAGTATATAGGTCTCATGGTTACTGAAATATTAGATCATCACTGCAAAACATCTGCCATTTTTAAAAATGTCGCCCAGAAAGATTTGTTCCGGATTAGCAATGTCTACCCAAGCTAAATTAGTTCTCTAATGATCCAAAAACGCAAATCAAAAATGAAAATCTCTGGACAACAATTATTTTACGGATGTTTATCAAGGGGCCAGGACTAGGAAGGTCCCTTTTGTATCCTGAAAGTGCCAGTGAGGAGAAGGCTGGAATCTTCGCCTGATTTTATTAATTTATTTATTTATTTAGTGTTTTATAGGGCGCGAACGTGACCCGTTAGGATATCAGAGCGCTTTATAGGGATAACACGTTGTGTACAAGTATGAAATAGTCAAAGAAAAAAAAACATAAGTAGGGGTAGAAGGAAGTGAAACATTTGGGGAATAGCAGGGTGTATACAATGTTCAGATCATAATTCAGAGAAATCCAGCAATTATATTTGTGGGAGTACAAGGTCAGTACAAGATGGATAGCAGCCAGTCAGTCCAAACTCTAGCAGCAACAAAAATAAGGAAAGCCACTGAGCAGTGTGTGCAATGCATGATTTATGGGAGAAACGTGCCCATTAGGAAGGTTTTGGCTTCCTTTTTAAATGTTGACAGAGAGGGAATTCTTCTGATGAAAGACGGAAGCGAGTTCCAGATTCTTGGGGCGGCCCCAAAGAATGCACAATTGTAAGTTTTTTCCTTTCGGAAGCGGGGTGGCTGGAGCACAATGTCTCTAGCGGACCGGGAGTTTCTGGCTCCTCCAGAAACCATGATTTTCTAGACGAGATATGCAGGGGATTTTGTGTGTAGTGCTTTGTGGGTGATACATGCCAGTTTGAGTTGGATTCTGGCTTCAAGAGGAAGCCAGTTCAGCGACTTCAGATGCGTTAAGATGTGGTCGAATTTGTTTGAGCCTGTTAAGAGTCTGGCGGCGGCGTTGAGGCAAGCTTTTAAGGGCCGTGGAGATCTTGGTCCGGCCTGAAAGGGTTGAGCATCCGTATTCGATTCTGGAGATAACTAATGCCTGGACTGCCATTTTTAGGTCAGAGGCATCAAGGAAAGGTTTTAGTTTCCTCAGGTAGCTCAGGTGAAACCTGGCAGTTTTAGCCATCGAGTAGATGTGGTCACGCATATTCAGTTTGCTGTCTAGGATTATTCCGAGAGATTTGGCAGATTCCACTATGGTCGGTGTGCAGTTTAGTGCTGTGATCGACTTGGTCCATTCCCGGATGTCAGTGTTACTTTTAGGGGGGGAGATTAGAAGGAATACCGTTTTTTGTGCATTTAGTTTGAGCTGGTTGCAGGCAAGCCATTGAACAGTCAGCTTTAGGGCCTCATTCAAAGAGGAGATCTCTTCTAGAGATGAGATTTTGATGTAGATCTGGGTATCATCGGCATACATGTGGAAGGAGATGTTGGCGGTACATAGTAATTCAGCTAACGGTTCAAGGTAGAGATTGAAGAGGGTTGGGGAAAGAGTTGACCCTTGGGGGACTCCAATCGTTATTGGGGAAAGAGCAGATAGATTACTGTTGACTAAGAATCTCTGGGTGCAGTTCCAGAGGAAGGATATAAACCATTCGAGAACGATTCCCCTTACTCCCATCCTGAATTCGAGGAGTTCAAATAGTTTCTCGTGGTTGACTGTGTCGAATGTCAAGGTTAAATCCAGTAGAATTAGGAGACATGTTTTGCCTTGGTTAAGGGCTTGAAGAGCATCATCCACAATATGGAGAATAGTAGTTTCCGTGCTGTGCCCAGGCCTGAACCCGTATTGGAATTCGTCTAGCAGATTAAAGTTGGTGATATGTTGGCTCAGTTGAAGTTGCACACATTTCTCCAGAGCTTTCGCTAGAAGTGGGATATTGGATATTGGTCTGAAATTGTCTGGAGTAGCAGGATTCAAGGTGGGTTTTTTTAAGATGGGGATGACTTGAACGGCTTTTAGAGAGTCAGGTATGGACCCTTGCAGTAGGGAAGCGTTGATTATTGTAGTTCAAATGGGAATGATAAATTGGGAGGTCGCAGCCACGCAGCTGGAGGGGAGTGAGTCATTAAAGTGGTTATTCGGATTTAAGGAGGATAGAATTTTCGAGATGGAATGGTCGTCATATAACTTGAAGTTGGACCAGTGCGCTTGGTTCTTGGGTGTTGTCTGGGGGGGAAGAGAGAAGAGATGGGACCCGGCAGGAAGAGGTCGGATGTTGGTGGCGGAATTAAGTTCTTTTCCTAGGGAGGTAATTTTGGCTGTAAAGAAGGAGGAGAACTCCTCATAGGTTATTAGGGATTTTGAGGTTTCTTTGGAAGTTTTAGCCAGTTTGTTAGATTGGTGTTTGACCATTTCAAAGAGCCTACGAGGTCTGTTCTTAGCATTTTCCAGTTCCAATCTAAAGAACTCTTTTTTAGATTTCAGGATGTTCCTGTTGTAAGCATTTCTGGTCTGTCTGAGAAGTTTTAGTTGGGAGGCTGAGGGGTGCTGTCTCCAGGTTCTTTCTTTTAGCCGGAGGGTTCTCCTTTCATTGTTGAGGGATCCATTGAATCAGGGGTTTTTGTCTTTGACTCTGGATCTTTTTAGCTTTAGCGGTGCAAGATCAACAATTATGTCAGACATAGTCGAGTTGTAGTGTTCTGTAAGGTCGTTGACCTTTGAGAGATTTGGGGGGGGGAGGTCATTCTCGCAACGTGCAGCCAGCTTCTCGAGATCTAGGCTCTTTGTGTCCCTGAGCCAGAGTTTCGGTTTCACATGTTGCTCTGGCCTTGTCTTGTGGGTGCCAGGCAATAGGAAGGTCATAGCATGGTGGTCAGACCAGTCGCATGGATCTATTGAGTTAAGCCTGACCGCCGTTGCCTTAGCAATGATCCAATCCAGCGTGGTGCCTTTCATGTGAGTTGGTAATGTGCAGGCTTGAGTAAGTGATTGGTCAGCAAGGAAGTCTTTGAGGGCGTTAACCTGAGGGTCATTGAGGTCATTCCAGTGCAGATTAAAGTCTCCAAGGAAAATGTCATTGGAGTGGGGGGAAACCTTAGCTGTAGTGATTTCCATGAGGTGGTCGATGAAGGTGTTGTTCTTGCCTGGGGGGCGGTACAAGATGTGCAGTTTGCACAACTGAGTAGCGTTGTTACATATGGAGAGTGTAAGATGTTCGCACGAGTCGGTGGGGTCAGCATGAAGTTCAGTGACGAGGATGTCTGAGCGGTAAATGCAAGCAATGTCTCCCCCTTTTTTTAATTGCCTGTCAAGCCTTACGATGCTATAATTTGAAGGGACCAATAAATCTAGGTAAGGTGACGATGATTCATTGAGCCATGATTCGGTAAGGATTGCTAAGTCAGATTTTTGGCTCAGGATGAGAGCGGCGATGTCGGAGGCATGCTTTGCTGCTGATCGGCAGTTAATTAGGAGGCCGGAGAGAGGACGGTCGGTGCATGTCTTGTGAGTTAGGGAAGATAAGGGTACTTGGGCTAAGTTGTTGCTGTTTACTCCTCTGTTACGGAGATTTGATGGTCTATTAGAGTTGATTGCAACCGTGTGAATTAAGTATTCATCTTTCTTGTCTGGAGGACTGGGAGCGTCAGGAGAGGACTTATAGGATAAGAGGAGGGCTTGAATTTCGTCCTCCGAGAAGTAGTTGGGATGCTTGCGAGGGCGAAGGTGTCTAAAGGCTAGCGGCAAGGGTTGAAGGAAGGGCTTGGTGAGTGGGGGAAGAACTGAATTCTGGGACAGCTTGATATTCGAGATAGATTGTTCCGTGAGGTTAAGGATGCTTTTCAGTTCAAGAACGGAGTTATGAATGCTCCGAGCTATGTTGGCTGCTCTGAGATTCAGAGCTTCAAGGTCCATAAGTGAAGGTTGAACTTGCGGAAAGGTGACCAGTGGGTCAGGACTTGTTCTGCTGGCATGGTCGGGTAGCCTGGTAGTGGAGCTCGACCACCCTGCATCTAGGTTTCTGAGAGGAGGGGTGTGCGAAGGGCTAGGCGTGCTCAGCAGGGTGGACATAGGGCTATTGGGGCGGGTGTCCGCTGCGCTGTGAGTGACTAGTGTGTTAGTCACTATGAGTGATGGAGAGGAGCGAGGGTTGGAAGAGGGCAGCAGCGGCGTTGTCTTAATGTGAGATGATGGAGGTTGGGGGGGAGTGGAGGGAGGTTCACTAGTAGATATAGGGGAGATGCTGCCCAGAGTGTCGTCTTGCGTGGGGAACACCATGGGTAGAGTTGGTTCAGTCTGAACCTTAGGAGAGGGGGTGCAAGTGGGAGTGGCTGTAGCTTTGGTGGACATTAACAGGCAGCCCTTAGCCTTGTCCTTGGAGCTGCATTAACCGGAACTTTGAGAAGAGTCAGATGGCGACAGCAGGCGCTGGGGGAGCGTAGAGAGATAGGAGTCATGCACAAGTTTTTTAAGGAAGATGAAAAAGTCCACGAATTTGTTGAGATCTGTGTTTGGCGCTTGAATCAAAACAGTGCAGTTTTTGTATAGGGTAATAGTAAGGTTAGCTCTTAGATTATAGAAGGGCACGATCGAGAGTTTGGCGCCATACGGAATGTTCCTGAATTCATGTACGTCAGATCCACCCCTTCGGCCTGGGACGACTCCTGGTGGCCGACCGCACTGGGAACCGCCCCAACACCCACCGACCATGCACGCAACCTAGGGGTCATCCTCGACTCCACCCTCTCCATGACTAAACAGGTCAACGCCATCTCCTCCGCCTGCTTCAACACCCTCCGCATGCTCCGCAGGATCTACAAGTGGATCCCCACTGAAACGAGAAGAACGGTCACCCAGGCCCTCATCAGCAGCAGGTTGGACTATGGAAACGTCCTCTACGCAGGAGCCTCGGCCAAACTCCTGAGACGGCTCCAACGCATCCAGAACGCCTCTGCACGCCTGATCCTCGACATCCCTCGCCGCAGCCACATCACACCCCACCTGAGAGACCTGCACTGGCTCCCGGTCAACAAGAGGATAACCTTCAAACTCCTCACCCACGCACACAAGGCACTCCACAACACCGGACCAACGTACCTCAACAGACGACTCAGCTTTTACACCCCCACCCGCCAGCTCCGCTCCGCCGACCTCGCCCTCGCCACTGTCACCCGCTTCCGAAGAGCGACCTCCGGTGGCAGATCGTTCTCCCACCTCGCCGCCAAGACCTGGAACACCCTCCCCATCCACCTACGGCAGACCCAAGACCTGCTGACCTTCAGAAAACTCCTCAAGACCTGGCTTTTCGAGCAGTAGCAGCATTCCCCACCCCAGCGCCTTGAGACCCTCACGGGTGAGTAGTGCGCTTTACAAATGATATGATTGATTGATTGATTACGTTAAGTAGGTTAGCTATGGCTGCGCGCCATAGTGCTGTTTTTCTTGAGTAGAAAATAAGGTCATCAATAATTGTGCCCTTGTCGGCGTTAAAGTACAGGCCGGAGATCAGAGTCTCAGGGTGTCTTCTCAGGAGGGTATGTTTGAAGGTTTTAGCAGAGGTCCTAGAGAGGTTAGGAGGGTATACGATGGTGTAGGCATTGCCCCCTGTTGCATTCAGGCAAGAGCCTGCCATACTGGTGAGAGAAGGGGATCGGTGAGGCCAGGAGGGCGAACTTTGATAGGCTGCAGGAGTGATTCAAGCGTTAATTCGGAGAGATTCCTACTTTGGGGCACAGTCAGGGATGTTCGCTGAGTTGCAGGGCATTGGGAAGAGGGGGAACCTACATTAGATTCTGAGCCCAGGCAGCATGGGCGATACCCATTCATGGTGCTAGTAGATCATGAAGAGGGGCAGGGTTCAGTCAGTGAACGACCCTTTGTAATCCAGTAGGTAAACCACAAGGCTGACCTTGTGAGGCTGACCCTGGCTAAGGCAGTCCACGGGTCCTCACCAGAGGAGGGCGGGGAGGAGCCCAAGAGCTCAGTGGCCCAAAAGTTTACGGGCGGGCAGCTGGCAGTCCGGTCAGTCCAGGAACTCCAGCTAGCAGGGAGATCGCGGTGAGTAGGACGGTGCGATCTGGCTATGGGCAGATGCGTTAAATCCAGTATATACATTAAGAAGTGTTCAGACAGTAAATCAGTAGGGCAAGCGGATGGTAGGCATTCCTACCGGTCTCTCAAGGAAGGTTCCCGCAATGCCCCAAATGCAACTATGCTCCTGCGTTTATATACCACAGAGGCAGGCAGGAGCCAAAAAGTAATCAGTAGCTGGCAGAGGCAGGAAGGAGCATTAGAATTGGGTGCTGGGCTCCTCTCGTAGATTTGGTAGGTTTTGGGCTACATAAATGGCAACAGACGCCCCAGCGCCTTTCCCATAGTTCCCAGGTGGAAAGGGGGGCAAGTAGGTGGGTAGAAGCTCCTCCTGGCTACCCAGGAAGGCTAATGCACTGTTTTGGCCAAAAAGACGGCAAAGGCAGGCAGGGAGAGATCCCAGTCAGATGTTGGGCTACTTCTAGTATCCCTAGTAGGATTAGGGCCATATCAGCAGTAACGGAGGCCCCAGCGTCTGTTCCTCCAGCTGTACT
Organism: Calotriton arnoldi; assembly: GCA_963921515.1. Lineage (NCBI taxonomy): Eukaryota > Metazoa > Chordata > Amphibia > Caudata > Salamandridae > Calotriton > Calotriton arnoldi. The sequence goes on along the minus strand of CAWUFW010007042.1, from coordinate 199,699 downwards.
CCCGGTGATAAAGGGGGGCAAAAGGAGGGTAGGCACTCTTTCCAGGGCAAGTAGGGGGGTAGAAGCTCTTCCTGGCCACCCCAAGAAGGCTCATGCACTGTTTTGGCCAAAACGACGGCAAAGGCAGGCAGGGAGAGATCTAAGTCAGATGTTGGGCTACTTCTAGTATCCATAGTAGGAGTTGGGCTATATCAGAGGTAATGGAGGCCTCAGTGTCTGTTACTCCAGCTGTACTCCCGGTAAAAAAGGGGGGCAAAAGGAGGGTAAGCACTCTTCTGGCCTCCCCAGGAGGGCTCAAGAGCAGCAGCAGTTGTACTCCAATGTCTCTGCCCCCTACTCCTCACCTCCAATCCGGAGTATGCCGCACCAGCGCTAGATCTGGCTCTGATGCCTTGCAGTTATGGACACATCATCTCCTCCCAGGGGCTGCAAAAGATTGTAGAATGCGGAACAACCGGAACCTGGACGTCGGAGGGGTAAGTAGAATCTTTCTCACTGCGGTTGCTCACCAGGGGCTGGCTAATACAGGGATTTCCACGGAAAGTGAACCCAACTCAGGAGCCTCTCACAGGCTCGACCTCCCGGTGGCCATCTTGAGGCAGTACTAGTTCAAACATGGGAAAAATTCTCTAGCCACTTTTTTTTTTTTTTTTATGGCACGTCCATGCTAAATGTAGTCAACTAATGGGGTGTGACAATGCCTACATCTGGAGTCCAGCACAATACCATATTTCAGCACAGCTAAAAGGGTACTATACACTAGATATAAGAACTTAAAATGAATTGGGCACAGCCTGCTGGTACGGGTTATAGTTCCTGTTGGCCCAAAGCAGCAATCCCACTATTCATCTGTCATAGGATGCTAAAGGACTGCCTCCCATTTCTCTTTGGCTGCAGAGGCATCAATGTGTGTGTCCTCCTGCACTTAGTTGTACAATTTAGTGTCAATGTGCTTGCCTGTTTTGAGGGTGAGTAGCAGAGACAATGTTTTGCAGATGGGAGTTCTTGTGGAAAGGAGGGACAGTTTGGCTTGCATGATGCACAAAGGCTGTAATATACCAGGATTTTGAGCGGTGAGTGTTCTGCCATGGTCGTCACAGTTGAGAGCTCCATAAAGTTGACAACTGGAAACAAGTCTCCCATCTTAATGAACTCCAAAAGCTGCAATTGCATAAGAATCTAGTGCTCGTCAGTTGTGAGGGAATGAAGCAAGTGGTAGCTAAGCAATTGTTCAGGGGCCCTCAGGATGGGGAGAGTGACACCTCAGCCTTACTTACTTACTTTATTATACAGTTAATTAAAACCGTAACATACAAACATCATAATAATACTTGATAAAATGTAAGGATTAAAATATAAGGAATAATAAAAGATTGTATACACATTTATAAGTCTGGCAATACAAAATAAATATCAAATCCAAAAAGCAGCATTTCAAATTAATGGCAATATATCACAATTGGCCGTTTGGTCCAAAAGAGAAGTGTATAGTATAAAAGACAATAGCAAAAATGTCACAAGGCTTATTACTGAAGATGTAACTTTCATCGACGTTCATTTATGCAATAAGAATAAAGCTTGTCAGTTTCTTAATGCTGGGCATTATGCAGTGCAGTTAAAATAATGTTAACAAACTTCCCAGCTCTTGCTAGAACTTGGGCTGAGTTATTACTGAAGCACAAATCAGATGCTTCCCTGCAATGTCTCAGAGACTTTTCCCGATAAACTGGGACCAGTAGGCGTCGGCGATCATTGGCAAGATGAGGGCAACAACATAGCAGATGTAACCAGGACTCATGTGGATAATTGCAGAGCCTACAAGTTAGCTGACCAATCCTCCGAGCCCACAGCGGGTTAAAGTCATGAATTGGAAGGGCTAACAGCCTCATATAAATGATTTTATTGCGAGTCTGCGATTGAAGAGAATAGTTAAAATATGGTTGAGATTTCCCCTTAATATACGAGTCATTCAAAGCTGCAAGGAGTGGTTTTTTGGGAAGCCGAGCAACATCTCTCTCGAATGACACTAGAGTAATTTGGCTTTTTATCGGTTTTTTTCCACATTGACAGGGAAATAGTTGGATTAGAAAAGTTGATGATTTCAATCTTCAATGTGGAAATGGCCAAATGCAGCTGTCTGTACCAAGGAGAGCGTTCGTCCGTGAACACTGATTGCAATTGTTCTTTCATGGATTGAGCTGGTGCACGTAGAGTGTAGATGTAGAATTTAATTAAGTCTCCCAGACAATAAAGATCTGCACTTGCCAGGCCCAGCTCAAGTCTCAGCCTCGCCCTCCTTGCATGCTGATGAGCCAAATTTTTTTTCTTATAGGCCATTATTTGATAATTCACTAAAAATGAATCCATTTTGCCAGGGAAAGCCAGGTGACCATAAGACACTGCCGGGAGCAGTTTGGCGCGAAGAACCCTTAAGATTGACTCGGCTGTGGGGCTGTGCAAATGCCGATTCAAGCGCCTCAAACTATGTATAACCCCTGCTCCCTTGGGCCGAAAATGTTTGAGATGGGATACTTGATTTGTCTTTTCGTTAAACCAAACTCCTAGGTAATTATAGCTAGTGCAGGTCGCTATATGTAGACCACCTGCTCGCCAAGACAGATTTTTCTTTTTTTTATGTTTCCCAAAACTCATGACTTTGGTTTTTGATTCATTCATCAGAAGATTGTTTTTTATATTATATGTATTAAGGGCAGTGAGCGCTCTTTGTAGACCTGTTTTTGTGTGGTCCATGATAATAATGTCATCAGCGTATTGCATAATCTGTAGACGTATGCCACCCAATTTTGGGGCGACCAAAGTTGCACCTGCCAATTCTTTAGGCAAATCGGCAGTATAAAGATTAAATAGTAGTGGGGCTAATATGCAGCCTTGCTTTAGACCATTTTTTGTTGCGATTTTTGCAGATACTGTTGTGGCACTTGTTTTAATCCTCACCCAGGTTTTCTGATGCAGAGATATCAGTGCAGAGAGAAGTGCAGATGGTATCCCCCAGGAGTTTAATTTGTTCCATAGCGTCCCTCGATTGACTCTATCGAACGCTGCACTGAAGTCCACAAAAAAGCAGAATAAAGGTAGATGATTGGCCAAAGTGGCTCTCCACGATAGGTAGGACAGCGCTATTATATTATCCGTCGTGGAGCAGCCTGATCTAAAGCCTGACTGAGTACGGGGAAGGATGCTATTTTCTGTAACCCAGTTTTTGAGTTCTACCAGCAGGACACGAGCATAGGCCTTAGCTTCGATATCCAATAAAGCTATTAGCCTGTAATTGGCCGGGTTTGAGCGGTTACCCTTTTTATGAAGTGGATGTAATATTGAGCCCTGCCAAGTGGATGGAATTGTGGCTGTAAGAAAAGCTTGTTTAAAGAGAGGTGTAAGGAGCTCTGCCCAGAACGATCGATTTGATTTAAAAACTGTAGCGGGTATTCCATTTGGCCCTGGCGCGCCATCATTCCTCATGCGACTAATGATCTTAATTACTTTGACTTCAGAGATGCCTGGACCCTGGGTGTTTTCATAATTTGGTGCTTGAGGCAAGGAGAGGGCTGACAGCTCCCCTGTCCCACTGCTGTAGAGCTGATTGATGTGATTCACCGAGACATTCTCGGGTACCCCGTTCTCCTTAGACTGGCCACTATTACTGACTTGGTTGATATATCTCCAAAATGGAGCTGGATTTTTTTCTTTAAGAAGAGAGAAAATTTTAAGCCAGGCTTCCTCTATTCGTTTAGTACGTTGCTCCCATGCGCGTTTCTTGTAGGCAGCTCGAAGTGATCCATTTATGGCACCCTGCAATGCTTTTTCCCCTTTTTGTCTTGCATTTGGGGGATTTTGACGCTTCCATTTGCTTTCCGGCATTTCCTTATTTGGGTGCTGGTTTAGATCATTTGGCACCTGTTTTTGTTGAGCGTCCAATGTTCCCCCAGCGCCCGATGCAGGTCTATCAGGAGAATGGGCCAGTAGTCTAAGAGGGCTTGCGAACCAAAAGCAGTTTTTAATTGTTCATTTTTAATTATCCATGCAGACAGTTTTGTACCAAGATTAGTGGTCCATTTTATCCTGCGCGAGACTTTATCACGTTCTTCGCCCGTAGATTCGCCTACAGATATAAATTTACAAGATGCAACAGTAGAAAGACTGAAAGATGCTCTGAGGGGCCTGTGGTCACTCTCTACTCGATTGTTGATGTCAAAGTCATTCAGATGCAAAGCTAGTGTGCTACCAATGAATAGATAATCGATTGTAGAGATATTCCTGTATGTTGGAAGCGGGCCCATGTTTGATCCTTTGCTTTCTTGAAGTTATGAGCGGATGATATAGAACAGTCATCAAATAAGGCTTGTAGTACTGCGACCTCTTTAGGATGTTTATTTTCAATTCCTGTTTTGTCGATAGATCTGTTATTAAAGTCCCCGACTATAAGTGGATTATGATAAGGATATTTGATGAGAAAATCTCCAATGATGGCTGCCTGATCATAGAGTGCTTGATTTCTCTTGTGCAAAACTGGATTGACATAGCAGTTGAATAGTAGCAATCAAAGCGGATTATAATGATTTTTTATTCCATTGATAAGTAATACTTGGATTCCAGGTGAGGGAGGTGCAAGTGTGATTACTTCCAACCTTCGGGAATGCTTGATGTAGACAGAGAGGCCGCCCATTGGCCGCCCAAAAATATTGCGTCTTGAAGCCGGGACATGGATTTCAAAGTACCCGGAAAGAGCTGTAGTAGATGTTGCCCATGTCTCCTGGAGACAGATTATATCACTGCTTTGAAGGTAATCTAGGGCGAGTCATTTTTAATCAGTTTCTGAAGGCCAGCCACATTCCAAGAAATGATTGTTAAATAGTTATTTTGCTCGTTCAATCTATGATCTGTGTTGCCTTTAAGGGACTTAAAGGTGCCGTTGGGCCGAATGATGGCCACATTCGGCCTGATGTCCAAATTGGTTGTTAGTGTCCTGTTTGTTAGTAAAGACTCTTCTCTGATTAGTGGAGAAGGTAATCCTCAGAGGTTCATGTTGGGAGAGAGTGCTGGTAAGATTGTTACCGGGACGGATATCATTAGCACATTTTAAGATGGAGTACGTTTTTAAGGATGTATTGACTAAGACGTGAGGCTATCTGTCTTGAGGTAAGTGCCTAATCTCAATACCCCAGTCTGCCAATTGATTGGCTTCACACAGCATTGCCCTCTGATGTGACTGTTGGTATAGCCCGACCACTGTGGATTCATCGTGGGAGTCGCCTGACAAGCTTTGGAATTTAACCCAGGCAACATCTGCCGAGCCTATGTGCTCCAATGATGATATGTGAGTAAATAAGCGCAGGATGTTGCCTCTGTTCAAAACATCATAATTGCCTTTGGCATGGTATCTTGGTGTAAGTACGACCTCCACCACTCCTGGTTTTAAACGGCTGCTGCTCATTGAGGTTCCCGGTATGACTTGATTATCAAGTGCAAGTGTTGGTTGATGTATTGGGGGGGTGCTATATACCATTGGTCCTGGAGGAGATTTTGCCACCTATTGATGCTGCATATTAGTGCTGTATGCAGCACTGGACAGTGGTTGCGTGCAAGCCTCCGCCTGTGGCCCTGAAGTTGTGGGTAGCAATGTCGGTCCAGGGACGAGGCTAATCCTCACATCTGGGCCTTCCATGGACTTAGGCTGAATTGGTGTTGTATGAGCCTCCCCTTTCTTATTATCAAGAAAAGAAGTGGAGGGGACATTGAAAGAAATTGCCCCTCGGGCAGAATCGTCAGCTAAACTCTTAATTGAAGGTTGTTTGATGAGTTGTAGGTGATTTGGTAACACTTCTTTGTCTTTCTTTCCTGATGACTTTACTGAAAAAATTGGATAGAGCTTAACAGGGCCAATATCTGACTTAGTTGTATATGTGCGAGTAAGAAGGGACGCTGCTCGATTTTTAGTTTTTTCCCTATTTTGGGCTTTCCTCAGTTTTTTCTTTGCTTTCCTAGAAAGCAAACCTTCCTTCTGTTTGATCTCTGGGGCGCCGTCTAGTTCTTCTATTATTTGGCAGCTAGTTGAAAGACAAGGCGCAACAGTTATGGGTCTCATTGAGGAAGTTAAACTTGAGACAGTGGATGATGGCAAATGTGATATTTTAATTGAGCTTGCAAGCGGGTCTTCAAGTAAGTTGGCTGGATTGTTGATGGGTTCTGTATTTAATTTAGTTGGAGTCAGTTGTAAGGATGGACCGAAGGGTGCTCTTGAGACCCGGACTGAGTCTGCTAAGGTGGTCAAAACTGCAGGAAGATTTGCCCACTGGTCCACAATGGCCGCACATGAACATGAGCAGGTTGTTTGTGAAGTAGAGATCAAGTTTGTGATATGGTCCATTTTTCCTTTCAAATCTGCCAAACACATAGCTATTGTCTGCAAGAGATCCATTTGCAAATCCATCTTGGAGGATTGCCAAAGTAAAGCTTTGGCCGTTATGTGTTGTGGGTTAGTGAGTTTTGGCGATTCGGAGGCAGCCATGAAACTTGGGTTTTCTATGTTTTGAGAGGTACAGTGATGATGATTTGTTCCACTAGATAGTCTATACAGCTGTGGAGTGGACTCAAGGGTTTGCTCAATTTTAGTTTCAAGTTGCTGTAAAAATAATGCAGAAAGTTCTCCCAAATCTTGTTTTTTCAAAGCAACGGGAGAGCCTGAGGCAGCGATCAAAGAAGGATCTTGCCTAATAGGTGAATGAGATTGATGTATTTGTGCCTCAATTATTATAGATCTTCTTGGCGCACATGAGGCTGATTTAGAACTGTCAATAAGAGATAATGAGTGAAGGTCCATTGAAGCAGAGCTTGTGTTAGCATTAGGGACAGAGTCTGGCCCCAAGGACAATTGGGTAGGACTATTGACAATGTCCGTGTTTGGGCAAGAAAGAGAGCAGCGTTTTGTCTTCGTAGGGCAGGGGCCCTGGGAATTTGTTGCAGAGGGAAAAAAGTCTTCCTTAACACTTGAGTTGTTTCCTAAGTGGTCTGTCCTGCCATTAGCTGAAGCTCCATTTGAAGGCTTTGGAAGCAAGTATTTAGTTATCAAGCCAGTGTTGGCGGTTTTTTGGTTATTCTGTGTCTTAGGGGCCCCAGAGAGCTGGCCTGGATTCTGAGCATTTATGCGTATTATGCTGGAATCATTAGTCAATGGCCCTGCTGGGGCTGCGCCTCCATTGGCGTCAACTGCTGACATTGACCCGGTGACTGGAATCCTTTTTGACATCTTAGGGCAATATAAATGTGCACCGTGATATGTTGGTTGATCCTAGGACGGAATAGGATAATGAGCTAGGGAGATCAAATAATTGCTAGGTAAGCGTAGATGGACGTATATAGACTGTGAGCAGGGCACACTGGTGACCCGTTGGCCGCACCCAACCTAGTTGGACCGCTTCCACGGGCTCACTGGGCATGCACTCAGCGGCTGCCTCTAATGGCGGCCGCGCTCACCTTTCCCTGCGGTCCTTTGTGCACGGAGGGAGGTTCACGGGGCTCTCAGGGACTGTTATACCAATGCGGCCTTCCCAAAATGCCTCAGTCTTCCGTATCACGGGAGGCCCCCGCCGTGCAACTGCAGGACTCCTGCAGTGCTCCCGCTCCTCTGCTGCTGCTGTGCCATGTCACCGTAAAAACCTGGGCCGGAGTTCAAGCCAGATTCACCATACTTTGCTCCATGCTTTACTCGCAAGGTGTACCAATGATAGGGTTGTTTCCAGCCAAATAACGTGGAAGCGGGGAGCAGATGAGAAGAAGGTGAGCGGAGCTCACAGGGCACACAGTATACGCAAAGTCACTACTGCCACAATCACTACTTTTACTGCTTGCAGTATGTTACTTGCTTTCTGCCTTTTCAAGGCTCACCTGTGCTCCTGTGCTCCTGTGCTCCCCCCATCAATGCTGTTGCTGGAGCGGCGGTTAAGGGCAGCAATAGGTTCAGTACGCCACCGGCCGCCTCAGCCACACTCACGACTTGAGCCTGCAACAGATGAACAAAAGGCCGACTGACAGGCTGGCAGGCGACTAGTGGGGTCAGTGGGACCACACGGGTCAAGGGTTTTAAAAGGCCTGGCAAGAAAGTCTGACCTCCCCCTCACTCACTGCCCGATTGCCACAAAAACTCAGTCACCAACTTTACCTTCACCTCTACCGCATTTACCGCCGGCGGGTCTGCCACTGCTGTCACATACTCACCCCTTGATCCACAGTCTGCCACCGTAGTTAGACCGTAATTGGGCCTAATTAGTCCTAGATCACTTCCGCTGCCTCTGCCGCGGCTCACGCTCCTTTCTCGATCCTGCTGCCGCAATCCTCGCTCACCGTGATCCTGCCACCGTAATTGGCCTTTAATTCACAGGCCGCCGACGTCGGACCTCCAGCGTCTCGCGGCAAGCTCCTACGAGTCTCCGCAAGCCCTCTTCCCTGTCCTTGTGCCGCGTCAGGGAGCCGAGAAACGGGAGCAAGGAGGGCAATGATCTCTTGCCTCCACGCCCGCCCGCTCACTCAGCAAGCTGAGAGTATCCAGGATGTCGGCGCTGAAGAGGGCGAAGAGCGATGGAAAACGGCGGAGCGGCGGAAGGCTCCTTTCTTGCTTCCTCCTTTCCTGCTGCAAGCTTCGACACCGGCTGCGGGCTCTCTGGAAAATCTGAAATGGACCTCTCCCAGAAATGCTATTTTGCCAACAAGCGTTCTGCCTCAGCCTGTGTCACAGTTAAGGAGTGGTTCTCATATGGGGAGAGTGGTTCTCATTCCGATAGCATCCCAGGCCACGTGGTTGCATGTCAGCAAGTTTATGGCAGCAAAGCTGCACATAGGCTGCCACTCAATTAGAGCTCTGACTAGTGTAGGACCCTCATTGTCTGTTTATATTGCTATATGACCAATAAAGGGGTGGAATGCAGCTAATAATATGGGAATGGTGTTTGTGCACAGTTATAATATAGTTCATAATTGGGTGCAGCAAAGCCCCAAAGTCATAAGGCAGAGTGAGAATAGTCCCATTGAACCATAGACCTTCTCTTAACCAATAATAATGGCTCCATGCAGGATACTAAGCATTTGAAAAAGTGTTGATTGGGGGGTGGGGTGTTGGGATATTATGGAAGAGATCAAGCAATTTGGAGAGGATGACCATTTTCATCAAGGCTAACATCCCTGTTATTGATAATGGGAGTGAAATTCAAAGTTTAACTGCCTCCTCTGTCTTTGTCATCCCCAGGCCATAATCTTCCATCCTAATTGAATCTTTATCCTGAATAATCCAGATGCCTATATCCTTTGCTAAGGATATGCACCAGGGGAGGGGGAATTCCAGCACTTGTTGGGGCGTGACAGGCATGAGTGAAGACACCACCGATTTATTCCAGACATTTAAACAGGCACCTAAATGTGGAGAATTATCTGATAATGGGGTTAAGGTTTAAGACTGGGTTATAGAGATACAATACAATACTGTCTAGATATAATTAGATTATGGGATGAGAAATTGAGCCCAATGGCATTGTGCTGCTGCCTGGTAACATAGGCGAGAGGTTCAAGGGTCATCGCAAACAATATGGGGGAAAGCGGCAACCTTGCCTTGTGCCTCTTTTGCTAGTGATGGGAGACTTGAGGAGGCTTTTAAGGTGAAGTCTCGTGGTAGGGTTAAAATATAATAACCAAACCAAACTCAAAAAGCTCATCAGCAACCCCATTCTAGCTAGGGTAGGAAAAAACAGAAAGTCTCATTCTAGTGAATCAAATGGCTGAATGGCATCAATGAACACTGCCACTGCATGGAGCTGTGGATCTAATGGTGTAGTAGAGCAAATAATTTGCAGGAATCTTATTATCTGTATTGATAAGCAAGAGCCACCTACATGATTCACACTATTTCTAGGCTTCAAAAGAGTAATGAGAAGCACCTCATGAAGGTGACAGAGTGACAGAGGTTTGCTCCTCTTCACATATTGCAAGAAGTCTAGGGGAAAGGAGGTGAGAGTTTTCCCTATAGAATTCGTTTGGAATAACATCACTTTCTGGCAACTTGCATGTAGCCATTCCTGAGATTATGGCCCTTATTTCCTTTATAGCTATGGTTGCCTCAACGATCTGCTGGCGTGTGTCATCTGGCCAGGCCAATGTTATTTGTTCAAAGAAACTGGAGAGATCAGCAGGCGTTGGAGTCATTTGAGTGGTGTTGAGGTTGGTATAATATGCACTAAATCCGTTACGTATATGCTCTACCTTAAAAACCATCTTCCCTTTGTCTGCCACAGTTTGCACTATGTCGTTTACTGACCACGTGGAGTGCACAAGGACCGCCAAAGTCCTACTCGCCCACTCTTCTTCCCCATATATCCTCTCTTTAAAATGTTTTAGATCTGGGACAGAATGTAATAGATATTTTATAGATCTGGTCCAGCCACAAACATCCTTGGTGTCGATCCAATAATCTAGCCTAGACTATGTACAATGTGCAGAGGGTATGTGTGTTCATTCCCTCACTAAGTGGTTTCTAGGATGCCAGATTTCTGTCAGATTATAGACCTTCCAGATATCTGCCACTTTGGATGCCATAGCTTAATGGGAGCGGACCGGTTGATGCAGTGGTGTAACAAAACTTGAGAGCCCCCCCCCTGCAAACTACATTGAGGCCCCCCCCAGACCACAACTTACCACTTTGGTCCCAGACCCAGTGTACTATGCTGAGGGAAGCTCGCACCACAGGCGGTACATGCCACAAGGCTGATGTGAACTGATTTAATACAAAATTAACATCCTCCCTCACAGTATGGCCTGTGAGCCACAAATAAACATTTACTCCAGAGTAAACTCTTGGTCATCAATATTTGGCACATATACTCTTATGAGTGTGATGTGTTTCCCCAACCAGTTTACCCCGGACTATATTAAATATTCCCTGACTATCATCAACAGTGTGTAGGAGTCTTACAGGGAGAAGACATCTCATGATGATAGCTGTACCTCTGGTCTAAGCAGAATATGATGAGATTGACTTGTGCCCACTCCATCTCAATGCAAGCATATCTTCCGTCTGTCTGGTTAGATATGTTTCGTGGAGGAACTACACATCAATTTTATGGTGGTCTAACTAGGCCAGTACCTGTCAGAGTTTGTGAGGCTTATTCAGCCCTTTGATGTTCCATGTGAGAAAATGATAAGTTGAAGGAGTTTTAGCCATTGAGCAGTGTATTAAATAATGACGAGGGCAAATCATGTCAGCTTCCGATGTTCATGACATTGAGTGTTTTAGATGTCCATTTTAAACAAGGGTTGTTCAAGCAGTTTGGGTGTCAATCTTTGTGCTTGACAACAGTTTCCACCTCCCCCATCCACACCAGCCAGCCCAACCTGCTAGTGAATATTACCCTCCCATAAATCCTGTCCCAAACAATACTAAAAGTACAAGTAAACCAAAGACATTTAGAACATCCCCTGTAGACAAGGGGGCTGCCCCGGGGAACCCATAATAGCTGGCAAGTCAGCACCCACTCAAGGATGGTGCTTGCTGGGAATGCATGTCTGCATGAACTGCTTTGTTATGAATGGCCTTTTTGGATGTACACCTGTAGTGTTCTTGTCATACAGAACTGTGGGCCTTATTTACAAAGAATTAAGACAGCGCGGTGCCGCAAGCCATTTGGCTGCGCCCCATTGTGTTAATTCCGAAGCAAAGGGATGCGTCATATCTACACGATATGACAGATCCTTTTGCCCTCCCCTGCGCTGGTGTACAATTAGCTACCATGCGCCGATGCAGGCACCCTTGCACCATGGTGCAAGGGTGCCTACATCACGGGGATGATTGTTTATGTGCAGGAAGGGACACCTTCCTGCACAAAACAATCTCAAGAGGTGATTTCCTCTTCCTATGTGTGCTGCAGAATGCAGCACGCATAGAAAGAGGAAAAAAACTAGGAGAATTGAAAACATTTCTCCTTTTTGTGCCTCCCTATGCCTCCCCTGGGGAGGCATAGCATTCTGATGCATTTCCAGGTTTAAGATTTCTCATAAATCTGGAAATGCAGCAGAAGCCATGGGTGTTGCGTGGGAACACCCACAGCAACACCCATGGCATGCCCCTTTCACTCAAAGTGTTGCATGTAAAGGGGCCATATTTACAAGGACACGAAAAGACCCACATGTCCTTGTAAATATGGGGCAGCAGGTTGTGCCGTCGGTGCATCACAAAAAGTGACGCAAGGGGCTTGTAAATAATCCCCTGTATTTGTAGTAATCCTGTGTCCATCTACAGTCTTACACATCAATCAACTAGTACATTACCTCAATTAGGATAATACACAACATGCATTCCATCACATGGATGGAGATCATGTCTGTCTGGGTCCACCCAGCAGGTATCATTCGGTGTTACTTAAGTATTTGAGGAAATGTATATTTGTCAGCAGACCATGGGTTATTCAGTAGTTGACTCTACTTCTGGGCCACCAACGGAGTGCTGGAGGCTTTCTACATAGCAACTCTCCACATCCGCTTGTACTGCTCCTCCCAGCTGCAAGTATTCACTTCCATAACATATTCTCTAATCAGGGGTTTTAAAGATTTTAACATCATCATCCAATATCACCCAGCCGCTCCCTCAGAACCCGGGACCCAGGGCAAGGGCCATGCAGTGGTGCAGCCAGTAGCTTCTTCACAAAGGGACCTGCACTCTGTGACATCACAAAGATGTGACGTTCATTGCAGTTGTATATGTTTAGTTGCGCTGGATATAGCATGCTATATTGTACGTCCCCCTGTTAGACCTGTCAGCCTTAGGGTGGACTTCTCCCTAACCATTTGCTTTACTCCTTCTGTTTTCCTTGAATTTGTTTTCGTTGGTTAGGACTCTGTGCTCTAGCCTTTAAGCATGGTGAAAGTGGCTTAAGCCCAATTGGCACATTTAATTTTCCTCTAAGATTCCGCTGTACCTCGCTCGGAAACTGGAGCTCTCTTGCGGTTCTAGAGCCTCCAGAAGTGCCAGCACCCTTTTGCTAAAACCACAAAAATTCAATAAAAAAAAGACCTATAACCGAGCCTTCTCAGGGAGGGCTCCGAGGATCTGGAACTCCCTTCCACCTGAAGTCAGGGTGAACCCCTCCACTGTCTTCTTCAAAAAAGAAGTCAAAGGACTCCTGATGAAGAAATGTTTTCCTTCGCCTGGCTCCTTCATCTGGTTCTGGGTCCATACCCGTTGACTCTGGCCCAGCCACCTGGTTCACGAGTATCTTGTACAATTCTAGACTGTGATCTTGTCGCGCTGTTGATTCTGTTGTGTCTGTTTTTCCCTCAGGATAATGTTTGACAATTTTAGACTTTGATTTTGTTGCTTTGCTTATTCTGTTTTGTTTGCTTAAAACCATTGTGATGCATAATCTGTAAAGCGCTCTGATACCCTCGGTGGTCATGTTCGCGCTATATAAAACTTTCAAAATAAATAAATAAATAAGTCCTGAGTAAAGCAGTACTACCTGTATCCAGGGCCTGTAAACTAAATGCTACTAGTGGTCTTGAAGCACTCATTGTGCCACCCACCTTTTTCAACATGCCTTAAAACATGCCATTGCAACTTGTGTGTGCAGTTTTAATCTGCCATTTCTACCTGGCAACATAAATCTTTTGCAAGGTCTAAATCTTCATTTTTAATACATATATCTCACCCCTAGGGTAGGTCCTAAACATCGAGGGGGGCAGGGTGCATTGCATTTAAAAAGTTGAAGATGTATATTTTTACCTTTTTCATGTCCTGGCAGTGAAAAACTCTAAAATTCGTTTTTCACTACTGCAAGCCTATCTCTCCTTTAGGATAACATTGGGTTACCTTATTACATTTAATAAGTAATAACTTTCAATTGGAACAGTTAGGAAAGTTGAGTTTAGTGTCTAAATGTTTTTAATTTTAAACCCTCTTTAATGGCAAAGTTGGATTTTAAGTCACAATTCTAAAAATGCTACTTTTAGAAAGTTGCCATTTTCCTGTCCCAGCCATTTGGTGCCTGCAACCTGTATCTGGGTCACATGACTAGGTATAGCTGGCAGTTGGTTTTTGTGTATTACTCCCAGACAGTGAGATAAAGGGGGAATAGGTGTAGTCAGAACGATCCCTCTCTGTCAGGATAAGTGGGAGGAGCAGTCACCTATCACACTTGTACATCAAAAGGAATCTGCCTCAGCACACTCACAAAGGGTTTCACACTAGTCTTTTGTGCCCCCAGACAAACTGGGGACAGGGCAGGGAGGAAGGAAATCCTAGACATTACTGCAGGGGAGGACTCTAAAGTGGGAGAAACTTCTAAAGTGGCCACCCGATACATATTTAGTAGGCACTCAGACCCAACACTTCTTGACCTGTGGACTCTGCCAGGAAGAAGGGCTGCCCAGTGATAAAGTCTGCCCTGCTGACCAAGGACTGCTCTGCTGCCCAAGGACTGATGTTGCTGCATCAGGACTTTTCTGCTGCTGGGTGTTGGCCCGCTGAATTCAGCCTGCCTGAACATGTGACTTGGACCCGGTCTACTGCAATCAGATAACTTTGGCTGGCGCCTTTTGCTTCTTAGCACTTGATTTGTACAAAACTTTTAAAATTGCATATCTTTGGTTCTACTAATTGGATTTTTGTTGTTTTTGTGTCAAATAATTTATTAAAATGTACTCTATTTTTCTAAATTGTTGTGGCATTTTTGTAGTGTTGTGTTGTCACTTCATTGCCTCTAAGTTAAGCCTAACTGCTTTGTGCAAAGCAACCAGAGGGCTTATGTAGACGCTAATTTGGGATTTGCTTGTGTTTCATCCTGAAGGAAATTATGGTTGCTACTTGAGTAAGGTTTCACCCCCCTCAACAAGTTACCCAATTCCCTACACGGCATGTTGCAGTTTGTGTTTGATGGAAAATATTCCAGCGGGTCTCCTGCACAGCCATTGTGAAGTCAGGATGGGATGAAATGGAATTGTTTTCATGTGCTATGTCACGCTTCTCTTGGACTAACTTGAGAACTGTGTCACAGTCTGAAACTTAACAGTCTAATTATGATGCAGTGGATGACTGCGTTGGCTGGAGGCCTAGGCCCCAACAATCAATGTGTGCTCTTGAAAGCGAACAAAATGGAGATGACAGAGGTGAAAATGGCTGTGGGTATGCTTTCCAAATAGATGCTTAAGGTTTTTTCCATGTTGAGCAGGTTTCCGTTATTGGTTGCAGCGTCATCTTCAAGGGTGGATATATGCATCTCAGCAGCTGTCAGTCTGCCCTTCTGGCTATCTAGTTACGTTTTCATCTGGTCTACCCTGCCCGTCAGCAAGTCTATTTTGCTGTCAATTGAGGAGAGACCTTTTGCATTTCAAGCAGCAGAGCATTGACTTCTATGTCCTCTGTTTCTTTCAATGCTTAATGCTCCAGCACCACTTCTATCCATCAAACTCGGCGTTTGATTCGAGCAAAATGTTAACTACGTTTGCTTAGCATCATGTTTCCCCATCTCTGCGGTATTTCTGGGTGATGCGCTTCTCCTTTCCGGAACTGCTAGCAGGGATTGTTAGCATTATTCCCACCACTCACCATGCCCCTGGCATCCAATAGCTAAGTGAATGGGAGTGAGCCCACTTATAATTAATTTCATTTACTCCAATTACAGTGCTTGCACTGCTCATAGCCTTCCATCCCAGGTAGGAAATCCAAACACAGAGAGGCCTCCAGATTTCGTGCAGGTGCCTCGGGATCCAAGGGGCCAATGTGGAACACCTCCACACACCACTACATCGTCCAATCCCAGGCAGAGTGCAGCCAACTCTGAGCCTCCACATCAGGACTGAGCATCCACCCAGGACGGAGCAGCAGGCCCCTGTGGTGTTGCGGTCTAGCCTTGCAACCACCACGTGAGGCGCGTGATGCATGATGGGATAGGCGCGCGCCATTGTGTACGGGGCTGAGACAGAAGCGTACGCCCCGCGCTCTCCCTCCGAATAAAGGAAATACTTAAAGGATGTATGGTGTCGGAGAATTCATTTAAGGGTGGATCCCAACTCCACAAACTGGCGACGAGGTGGCGGAACCTCGATCTGCAACCAAGCACCGAGCCGACACGCACCGCGGACCTCTCTTCAGGTCAGTCGGAGGGGGAGTGCAGCCGTGCGAGGACCGGCAGCGGGAGGCGTTTCCTGATTCCCTCCTACGAAAGCAATCCGGCCTCACGGTCCGCCGCACCTAGGACGGGTTCACGCTCTGGTGCAATTGCGCACCCATTTTATGAGCCCCACGGGAGAACACCACGTGTCGGCGGCCCTGCATTAAGTGCGTTCGGAGCATCCTGGAGCATGGGGAAGGCAAGTACCCTCATCTAATCACACGTGGACACAAAACACGCCTTGATTCCACGTGTTGCAGATCCCTCCACGGGCATTGCAGCATTTAGAAGTCTGCACAGTAAAGTACACGCTCCCTGCAATTACTAGGCCCTCAAGACCAAGTTGCCCCGGCTTGCTGCGTGTGGCATTCTGATCACACAAGTACCTTCCCCCCTGCAACACTGAGTTTGGGGGCATACTGAGACTTTTCCCACTTGCGTTGTGCCACCCCTGCCACTGGAGGCAGCTTGCTCGCCACTACCCCTCCCATCCACGGGCGTTTCCTCATTCCTGAGTCCACCAGTTACCAACTATGTGTGTACAGACCTTCTCGCTGACCAACCCCGTCCCGTTCCTGCCGAAGCCAGGCGAGCCAGCTATGAAATGGGCAGATTGGAAGGGCTACTTCCTAAATTATCTGTCTGCCCTGGAGGATGAAGGGGAAGAGGCCTTCTCAAGTAAACGCAGGAAGAAAATTCTGT
Source organism: Calotriton arnoldi (assembly GCA_963921515.1). NCBI lineage: Eukaryota > Metazoa > Chordata > Amphibia > Caudata > Salamandridae > Calotriton > Calotriton arnoldi. The sequence goes on along the minus strand of CAWUFW010007042.1, from coordinate 182,837 downwards.
TGCACAATCTAGGGCCGGAAGGTTTGAGAGTATACGAAAGCATGGTAAAAAAGACTAGGGGTCCCAATGATAAAGATGTATTCCAGCACGCGTTGGAAGACTTGGACAGTCATTACCAACCGGTAGTTTGCACTGCCATAGACCGATACAATTTCTTTCAGAGGAAGCAAAATGACACAGAGACAGTGGAAGACTACGTGGCTGCGCTGAAAAAGCTGGCAGTGACTTGCAAATTTGGCCACCTTCATGATGATCTAGTGCGAGATCAGATTATAATGCACACTGTCAACACGAATGTACAGGAGACGTTGTGGGTTAGTGGGATGCTCCCCTTAACCCCTTAAGTGCTGCTGTCGGCCAACGGCCGTCGCGAGCACTACCTCCGTAGTGCTGCGCACGTCCGTTGGCCGACGCAGCCCCGCCCGCTGATTAAAACCGCCGCACCGCGGTGGAATTCGAACCGCGGTTAAGGGGTTAATGAGATTATAGCAATAGTTAAGAAAGCAGAACTGTCACTCCACAGCCCCGCTGATCCAGGAAACAGCACTGATCTTATTAAGCCCCAAGCCTTTTTGACGCATGCGTGGACTGCTGCCATCCCCTGCTCACCTCCTGGATTGGTGGCCATGCTATTCGATCCTGCAGTAGCCTCAGCAGTCAGCCTGCTCAGAAAATGGGTTGCAAACGTGGTCGATGGGGCAGAGTCTCCTCCACACTGGTCCCTGTTATGCTGTTGTGTGGATGTTTGCGATCAGTTGTGCTTAGCAGTCCATTATGGTTAAAGATTATGGCAGATTATATCCACGATCATAAAGAACCTCACTACAGGGCAGCCATCTTGGGGCCAGGCACTTTAGACTCCTGTGAAATGATTAACAGTTTACTGCTTTATTAGCATTTGAATTGATTCAGCTATTTTTATTCCATTTCCTTCATCTTTGCTTCCTCTTCCCTTCATGCAGTTCCTTCATCTGTGTCGATTATAGGGCTTACCATACATTATACAGCATAGAAGTAGGTTAGTCCGTTGAAGGACCGTTATTGTAACGAATGATGAAAGAGGAGCACCTAGAAAGTTAGACAACTTGAGACAGTTGATCACTGAAAGATTACAGAGATTAATGCGACAAGCCTGCACATAGACATTTAGATCTTTTTTCATCAGAAGACTTCAGCTGCATGACGTTGGACTACTGACGTTTTCATGATATGAGGCACCTTACAGTTGTTTTCTGACATTTCTGCTCCTGCCTGGGTGCTCCACACTCTTACCCACCGTACATGCTACCATCACTTGGTTATTGTGCGATTAGTGGCAGTGGAGCTGTGATTCAGTGGCAATGTTACTATAACTACAGCTACAAGCTTGTCATTGTTGTGCTTTACCACATTGAAAATATGCCTACAACAAGTAATACCTGCTAATTTTTTAAGTCTGGTCTAAGAGTAACCATTATCTTTGAAGCATTTTGTATTTTTAAATATAACTGCACATTCTAGTTAGGACAAATCCGTTAGTCTATGATGTTTATGGAAATGACCATGTAAATTGTAAGAATAGGTTTTTACAAACCAGAGAGTAAAATCCAATCTGGCTTTCAATATATTTACAATGTAGATGCTTGAGAACAATTTCCATATATGGAATTTCAAATGAGCGTATTGGCATTCTTTTTGACCATTATGAAAAACGGACTGGATTTTGCTATTTCGTGTGTTGATAAGCACAGCTATTCTGGAAAGAGCTCCAAATGTTTTTATTTATTAAAGCTAAAAGCGTTCTCCCTTCCAGTGTACATTAGTATTTGGATATGGAAGTTTTTGGTGATAGCAGATAGCGGTTATCAATTCCCTGCACAATTAATAATCTAGGAAGTAAATTCTCTAACTCATGGGCTCACAGATGTCATATTTGAGCTGTTGAGTACTACATTTAATGATTTGTACATCACCACTTTACTCCACTCTACACAACTCCACTCTGTGCCACTCCACTGTTGGCCACTCCATTCTGCGCCACTCCACGATATCCTTCTCCATTGTATTCCACTTTACTCCACTCCACTCCAGTCTACGGCACCATAATCTACTCTAGGCCACTCCACTCTATTACACTTCACTCTATGCAACTCTATGCCACTCTGCTCTAGTACACTCCACTGTACTCCACTGCACTCTACGACACTCCAGTCTACAACACTCTACGCCACTCCACTCAATAAAACTTTACTCTGCAACACTCTACGTCGCTTCACTCTGCGACACTCTACTCTACTCTATGCCACTGTACACTCCTCCCCTCTATGACACTATACTGCACTCTACACTACTCCACTTTACGCCACTCTCCTCTGTGCTACTTCACTCTATGCCACTCCACGCCACTCTATGGCACTGCACTCCACTCCACTCGAAGACACTCTACTCCACTCCACTCCACTTATGCCACTCTACTCTACTCTACTCCACTCTATGCCTCTATACTCTACGATTCTTCACACTACGCCACTCCACTCTATGCCACTTAACTCCATGCCACTCCATTCCACTCCACTCCATCCCACTCTATTCCATTCTACATCACTCTACTCTGAGACACTTCACTCTTCGCTACTCTACTCCACTCTCCACTACTCTACTCCACTCTTCGCTACTCTACTCCACTCCACCCTACGGCACCCCACCGCGCTCTCCTCCCCGCCCCTCTACTCTGTGACACACAACAACACTCTACTATACTCTACGACACTCTATTTCACTTAATGACACTTTACAACACTCTACACTATACAGCTCTATGTCAATCCACTCTAAGACACTCTACTTCACTCTACACCACTCCAATCTATGCCACTTTAATCCACAACACTCTACTCTACTCTACACCACTCCACTCTATGACACTCTACTCTATTCTATACCACTTCACTCAGTGACACTCTATGCCACTCCACTCCAGTCTGCTCCACTCTATGCCACTCCACTCTGTGCCATTCCACTCTACACTGCTCCACTCTATGCCACACCACTCTATGACACTTCACTCTATGAAACTCTACTCTATTCTATGCTACTCCATTCTATGCCACTCCACACCAATTTACTCCATTCAACACTGTACTGTATGCCACTCCACTCTATGACACTCTACTCCACTCTGCACCACTCTACTCTATGCCACTCTATATTACTCAACTCTACGACACTCCACTCTGTGACACTCTAATCCACTCTACATCACTCAACTCCACCCTAGGCCACTCCACAACCATCTACTCCACTCTACTCCCCTCCACTCAATGATACTCTACTCTAGTCTATGCCACACTACTCTACGACAATCCATGCCATGCTAGTCTCCTCCACTCTACGCCACTCCACTCTACAACACTCTGCTCCACTCTCCGCCAGTCCAAGCCACTTTGGTCCACTCTTTGCCACTCCACTCTACTCTATCCTACAATACTCTAGTCCACTTCACTCTACGCGGCTCCATGCTATGCCACTCTTCTCCGCAACACTCCGATCCACTCTACACCACTCCACTCTAAGCCAGTCGACTCTACGTTACTCTGTGCAACTTCACTTCGCTTCACTCCACAACACTCCACTCCACTCTCTGCCATTCTACACCATCCTACTTTACTCAGGTCTGCATCACTCCACTCTATGCCACTCCATTCTACACCGCTCAACTCTACAACACTCTACTTCACTTTACGCCACTCCACTCTACGTCACTCCACAGTATGACACTCTAACCAATGCTATGCCTCTCCACTTTATGACACTTCATTCACTCTACACCGCTCTAATCCTCTCTATGCCACTCCATGCCTCTACGCTCAATTCCACACCATTCCATTGTATGCCACTCTACTCTACAACACTCTACTCTACCCTATGACACTCTCTCTGGTCTATGACACTCAATGATACTCCACTACACCACACTCTATTCTACTCTATGCCACGCCTCCCTACAGCACTATTCTCCAATATACGACAATCCACTCTACAACAATCTAGGCCTCTCACTCTATGTCACTCCACTCTAATGCACTCGACATCACTCTCCTAACCTCCACTCTATGCCACTCCGCTCTGTGATACTCTACACTACTCCAATATATGACACTCCACTCCACAACACTCCACGACACTCTTCTGTACGCCACTCCACTCTACAGCACTCCTCGCAACTCCACTCTAGCCCACTCCACTTTATGACAGTATACTCCACTCTAAGCCATTCCACTCTATGACACCCCACTCTGCTTTACTCTGTGTCACTCCATAGCACTCCACCCTGCAACACCCTATTCCACTCTACCCCACTCCACCCTACGCCACTCCACAACACTCTTCTCCACTCTGCACTCTCCATTCTATGACATTCTACTCCAGTCTCATCTTCAACAGTCTACTCCACTCTATTCTATGCCACACTATACCACTCCACTCTACAACATTCCACGCTGTTACTCATGAGACGCAGTCTCCCAGAGTGTTACGGAGATACAGGTAAGATTTGTTGATATTTTTGCCCGTACTAGTGGGTCTGTTATGATTATGACTTGATGGTATATATTACTTGTAAGAGTGAATGGAAGCTTAGATTTTTAATTGTAATTATTAACGAGTTAACAGGACTTGTACTGATTTTTATGGCACTAGAGAGTCGGATTATGACGTGAAGGGCCACATACACAAGGGATAAGATTTGTGACGTGTTATGTGAGAAGGCAAAAATAGGAGATTAAGTACTGGTATTTTTTGTAAATACGGTTAGGTTAGCATGATGCCTGAGGTAATAACACAATCACTGTATTAGAGATTTTTTTATACAGTATAATTGGAGTACTGGGTTGGTGTACGGGCTGGCAGCCACAGATACTTGATACAATAATACCATAATGGTTTATTGTTTTATTAACGGATTGTTCTAAATTATGAGTTTTGCATCAATAATGTGATGATTTTCCGCTTAGGAGTTTGAGAGATATTTGGTCTCATTAATATATGCTGAACTACATTCTATCTATGATATACATGATTTGGTGAGTAGAATGAGATATATGGTGACATGGTAGTCAGTTATACTCTGACTAGGGTTTCTCTCACTATAAAGAGGTGCATGATTTGGCATGTTTCAATATACAAAAGTGGACTCTGATCCCTTAACTCTTAAACCTTCCATTACTATACTTTTTTGCTTACTCTTATAAATCTCTCTCTCTTTTTGTGACTTGCTATATGACTACACATAAGGGTGATTTTTAATCACATGCTGGTATTCTTATGACTGTGTTTCACACGGGACACAACTTAATAGTTCCTCCACTTTTGCTTGGATGTCTCAATTTTTTATCTTTTTATTTCTTCACTTTGGTAATTATATGTCACTATCTTTGAGTTAGGGTTGATAATTCGAGATTTTTATGATTGTTTACTTATCTTTTGTAGCCCTGAGGAAGTCAGTGGTATACTCACAACAGACAAAACGTGTTGGCTGGCTACAATATCGCTTTGCATGTGTTACAAGACTGAAAAAAGTCTGACTACAGTATTTCTTTGGATGTGTTACAAGACTGAAAATAAAGTGGAAAACATATCTACTACAGCATATTTGTGGACATTTATAAATTGGACATTTGCTCAGGATAACTTTTTTCTGTCTTTTGAAGGCCTTTGTCTCCGCCTTGGAAGCGATTAGTGGCCGTTTTGATATCCTTTGAGCTTTATTAAGAATGATCATTGCGATTTATAACACGATTGTGCGCAGAAGTTACCCAGCCACTTCTCCATTGTAACCATTCCACTCTATGCCACTCCACTTCACTCTACGCCACTCTATGACACTCCTGTCTATGCCACTCTGCTCCACTCTATGCCACTCCACTGTATGCCACTCCCTTCTATGACACTCTACTTCACTTCACTCCACTTTCTTCTACACCACTGACTATTAGCCATGCTGAACAGCAGCCACACTGATGAACAACATGGCTAAAACACATTGGCAAACCCAATAGCTCTCGTATAGACAAGAGCTACTGGCTAGGCAATGCTTATTTTTCTCTGCTCTGTACACAGGGCTCCAGTTCCTAATAGGCTACTACTTTCTGTGATTTGTAAATCTGGCTTTATAATGCAGCTGTCTGCGGATCAATTGTTGTCAGTTGATTAAAGTATACATAGAGTAGGCTTTTGTTTTTGTAATTTTCTCTCACTACATGCTTTCGCTCTTTCATGTAACATTCCAAACACATATGGCTTGTTTGAGGTGCAATGCATGAGGGACTATTTTATGGCTTAAAAATACACTGAATAATTTCACATTAAATTATCTAATATATTTATTTTATAAAGAGAGCCATGTTACCTTGTTTTTACTCTAGCACGCTTTTTAAAATAGAAAATAGTTCAGTCAGCGCTCAAAACACAAGCCAGGCCTATTGGCTTTGCCATTGCTGGTTAATTCCATCCTACAGGTGTAAGGGTTGGACAAGCAGCATTTGATTTCATCAGGGCTCAATTAATGCATGATGCTACTTCCACTACCTATGGCGCTTCCCTGAACCAGCATGCAGGTTCATATGAAACCCTGGGGCATATTAATAAGGAGTTAACGCCACCAGAGCTTCACTTTTTCAGACGTTCTGGTGGCGTTAACTCCTTCGCCTTATTTACAAGGTGGGGTTAAGCCACTTAATGTGGCTTAGAGCCGCCTTGTAAATAATGCCCCTATTCACACAGCACTTAGCGTGAAAGGGGCAAGCAATGGGTGTTGCAGTGGGCGTTCCGCTGCAACACCCATTCCTTTTTGACACTGCCCTATAATAAAAAGGTATGGGCAGCGGCAAAAATAGCGCCAAGGAATACCTGGTCTTAAACAGATAATACGAGAAGAAATTTTTTATTTCTCCTCGTATTTTGCTCTTTCCACAATCTGCAGCACACATAGATAGAGCAATCAATCAATCAATCAATCCATTTGTAAAGCGCACTACTCACCCGTGAGGGTCTCAAGGCGCTGGGGTGGGGTGAGGGGTGCTGCTACTGCTCGAATAGCCAGGTCTTGAGAAGCCTCCTGAAGGTTAGTAGGTCCTGGGTCTGCCGTAGGAGGATGGGGAGGGTGTTCCAGGTCTTAGCGGCGAGGTGGGAGAACGATCTGCCGCCGGTGGTCGCTCTTCGGATGCGGGGGACGGTGGCGAGGTCGGCGGAGCGGAGCTGTCGGTTCGGGGTGTAGAAGGTGAGTCGTCTGTTGAGGTATGCCGGTCCGGTGTTGTGGAGTGCCTTGTGTGCGTGGGTGAGGAGCTTGAAGGTGATCCTCTTGTTGACGGGAAGCCAGTGCAGGTCTCTCAGGTGTGGTGTGATGTGGCTGTGGCGCGGGATGTCGAGGATCAGGCGAGCAGAGGCGTTCTGTATGCGTTGTAGACGTTTCAGGAGTTTGGCCGAGGCTCCTGCGTAGAGGGCGTTTCCGTAGTCCAGCCTGCTGCTGACGAGGGCCTGCGTGACCGTTCTTCTTGTTTCGGTGGGGATCCACCTGTAGATCTTGCGGAGCATGCGGAGGGTGTTGAAGCAGGAGGACGAGACGGCGTTGACTTGCTTGGTCATGGAGAGTGTTGAGTCGAGGATAAACCCCAGGTTGCGTGCGTGGTCGGTGGGTGTTGGTGCTGCTCCCAGCGCGGACGGCCACCAGGAGTCGTCCCAGGCTGAGGGGGTGGAACCGAGGATGAGGACCTCTGTCTTGTCCGAGTTCAGCTTCAGACGGCTGTTCTTCATCCACTCGGCGACGGCTTTCATTCCTTCCTGGAGGTTGGTTTTGGCGGTGAGGGGGTCCTTGGTGAGGGAGAGGATCAGCTGGGTGTCGTCGGCGTAGGAGATGATTTTGAGGTCGTGCAGTCGGGCGACGTGGGCGAGCAGTGCCATGTAGACGTTGAACAGTGTCGGGCTGAGGGATGATCCTTGGGGTACGCCGCATATGATCTCAGAGGCTTCGGAACGGAAAGGGGGGAGGCGGACGCTCTGGGTTCTGCCGGAGAGGAAGGAGGTGGTCCATTCCAGAGCCTTGTCTTGGATTCCTGCGTTGTGGAGGCGTGTGCGTAGGGTGCAGTGACAGACAGTGTTGAAGGCGGCTGATAGGTCCAGGAGGATGAGGGCCGCGGTTTCGCCGTTGTCCAGCAGGGTCCTGATGTCATTGGTGGCGGCGATGAGGGCAGTCTCGGTACTGTGGTTGCTGCGGAACCCGGACTGGGACGGATCCAGGATGTTGTTCTCCTCGAGGTAGCGGGTCAGCTGTCTGTTGACGGTCTTCTCGATGACCTTCGCCGGGAACGGGAGCAGGGAGATGGGCCGGACGTTCTTGAGGTCCCTTGAATCCGCCTTGGGTTTCTTCAGTAAGGCGTTGATCTCGGCGTGCTTCCAGCTCTCTGGGAAGGTCGCGGTCTCGAAGGAGATGTTGATGGCCTTGAGGAGATGGGGTGCGATGGTGGCGTCTGTAACGATTGTTTATGTGCAGGAAGGTGTCCCTTCCTGCACTTAAACAATTGCCCCAGCAGCGCAGGCACCTTAGCAAAATGGCGCTAGTGTGCCTGTGCTGGCACTAGGCAGCTTTATTTAGCGCCAGCGCTAGGGGTAATGGAGGCATGCGTCGCATTCTTGTGAATACGGGGCATCCCTGTGTTTTGAAACTGTCGGAGCGCAGCGTTACCAATTTTGGCATACCACAGCGCTCTGCCAGTTTCTTGTAAATATGCCCCCAATAATTTTAAACTAAAGGATTATGACCTCTTTTACATTTATCCTAGCAATAACTACACTTGTCCTTGACAAATCCACTTTAGTTTAAACTGGGTTAGGTTAGCAGGTAACTTCGCTTCCATTAGCGAGTCATTGGGTGCGTGCTATGTAACACCTACTGCAAAAGCAAAGTCCTTTCGTTACTGATAAGTACATATTTAAAAAATATTCAGTGTGCCCGTTCTGAGTCGGGCGCAACTTTTCCATTTACTTTGAAAGGTGTTAATAGACACAGCGACCTTTCGAGTTATAGTTAATGTGATATTTTGATGAGAAACCGTCTGAGTGCGGCGCAGCTGATAAAGTCGGCATTTCACTGCGCTCTTAATTTCGCAGTCACCGGACCCGTGTGCGGTATTTGTGAGGAATGCAGCGTGGAATGCAGGCTGATTAAATGGAAATATATGGCCTGACCTACTTATTTCCAGAGTTCAAAGGACTGCACAAGATCTATTTTTAGGCTCTCTCTTTCGTGTAGCATGAATGCGTAGGCGGTCTCGCCAGAACGACCCCTTCCTCCAGCTGCCTCAGTATTTATTGATCAGGATCAGGTCATCGACTACCGGCTCCGAACCCCGCAGCTCATCTGGGTAATTCTGCTCCTAGCCTTCGATGCTGCTTCAGACTGCCCCCTCTCTTCTCCAGTCTTCCTGGCCTCACAGAAAGTGCCCTGGCCTCCTTTCTTGGCTCAATTAAGTTTTATGTTTGCATCTTAATTATTCCTGGTGTTTTCTGCTTGCAGTGTGCTCTACTTGCACTCCCTTGGAAGATGAGCTTGTAGTTTTACAGTAAGAGGCAGAAGCAATGCAATTGCCACTTTGCCCTGTACAGCAAATGTAATTATGTCTGCGGCCGGGAGTGATGAGCTCTATTATGACCTGAGCTTCTCTCACTGCATTCCAGAGTGGAATGGAAGAACCCTTGCAGGTCACAGGCACCTGATATCACTTTAAAGAGCGCCTAGAAATAGTATCATCAGCAGCAAACATAACTGTTCTCATTCATCCAGTCTTCGCCTACCCATCAGGCTGACTATCCATCCACATGTCCATCCATCCATCCAACATTCGACCCTTCCTTTCACTGATCCACTCACTCATCCATCAGTCCGCCCATCTCTCCATCCGACCATCCCTCATTCCTGCCTCCATCCACCCAAGCAGTAGGAAAATGCATGCTCACATTCCCCAAAGAAAACCTCTTTCAATGACATTTCCATTCTGAGTCTTCTACTTGCTTATTTTTCTTTTCATCTCTTTTTCTCACACCGCCTCTCTTTTAATGTAGGTTTTTCTGATCAAACATGTTTAATATTCCAGAAATGAACTCTGCCCTTGGACTGGCCACCTTTTCCTGGTGCAGATCAGCTCTCTCTACACTCTCTTGAAAACACAAAAACTAGCATTGCCTCACCATCCTTATACGCATCTTTCTAACGCTCCAATGTGAACCTGATTGGTGCAATTTAGATACATTTGTATGTATGTATGTGTTGGCATTTGTAGAGCACGAGTTTAGCTTGACAGCAATGGAGCAATGAACAGGGGGCTATGCCTCCAGGAAAATACAACTATTTGGGGAAGGTTAAGGGTAGCTAGCTTGTTAAGTCAGGGGTAGTGCTCCTTGCAGAGATGGGTTTTTAACTTTTTTCTGAATTGTGGGAGTGTTGATACTGCTCTGATATTGACAGGGATGCTGATCCAAATCTAGGAAGCATGAACAGAGAAAGCTTGCCTTCTGGTTTTTAAAATCTTCCAATGCTTTGTCTCCTGTTTGGGGATATCAAGCTCCTGGCATAGTACTGTCAGTGAGACATGGTTAGTTTGTTTGCCAGGTAAGCTGGGGTCGTGCGGTTGGAGGCTTTATTTGTGATGCCGATACTCTTGAAGGTCATCTGGGCTAGAAGGAGGAGTCAGTGTGGGACTTTCAAAGTGGGGGGCTAATGTGGTTGAATTTCTCCAACCCCCTGAGCACCTGTGCCACTGTGTGCTGCATACCTTTCAGGGGTGCTAAGGTGGTATCAGGGAGACCAGAGATCAGGGAGTGGCCTTCATTCAGACTGGGAAGATCTAAGGTTTGTCATGTCATCTGCATAGGAAATAATATCAACAGCAAAAGACTGAACTAAGGATGCCAAAGGAGAGATGTAGATGTTGAAAATAGAAGCGCTCAAGGAAGAGAACTGAGGAATCCCATAAGTGACGGGTGTATCAGAAGACTGAAATGAGGATAGTGAGACTAGTTGTCAGCTATTAAGGAGAAAGGTCACTAAATAGTTGAGGTCTTTCATGCAGAAACGTTCCTCAAACAGCATTGTGATCAGTGTGGAATACAACAGATGACCAGGGCCGCACAGCCACCTTAATCCATTATTTTCCTAAGGTTATCAATGACTCTTAACAAGGCAGTCTCAGTGCTATCGACTGGATTGAAACCAGATTGGGAGTAGTCAAATAGATTGAGTCAGTGAAGTTGGTTTACAGCATTCTATTTGCATAACCAATTAAACTATGTACAAGGCGGTCACACAGTCAATTTTTTACCTCTATCCAATGTAATTCAATAAATACATATCTATGTCTATCTTTGTCTTCATTTCAGTATACCTTTGAGTTAGAAATAGAGTTACTAGTTGACTGGGGTGTGAGCCCTGGTCAGGCAGCAAACACAATCCTAGTCAGGGTAAGGCACAAGCAAACCCCAAATGAACCTGTGCTCATCCCCTGGTAGCTTGGCACGGACTAGACAGGCTTAACTTAGAGGCAATGTGTAAAGTATTTGTTCAACACTTCAGACAGTAAAACAGTGAAAACACAACCACAAAAAGATCCCTCACCAGGTTAGAAAAATAGAGCTGGTGCACAACCAGGACACCCGCCATGAACTCACTAGGGGCCACGGGGGGAGCCCCAAGGCCCCATGGCCCCTGCTGGCTCCCCGCAAGCACCAGGAGCTGGCATTGCTTCCATTCGTTACCAGTTGCCAGGAAATCCACCTCTGACTGGAGCAGACTTTGTTGTTTCTCCTGGCTAGATAAGCCAGACTCTGTGTATGTTAATGGGAAGGGGGGATCCTGCTCGGGTATATTGCAAACTATGGCAATATGTTTTGACCACGCTGAATTCGTAATGTCAGAGTTGTAGTGCCGATTTCTACCATTGACCAGTTTATTTATTTCGGCCCAAAATAATTTGGAGTTTGATTGCTTACTTGCATGTTGTACTTTGATCTGAAGGCCCATATTGAAATTATGTTTCGCTGCCCAAACTGCTTTTTTGTAGTTATGTTTCAGTTGATTTATTTTGGAAAGTAGATTCTGGGTGGCTTGGCCACCCCTCAAATGTGCCCTCCTAAGCTCTCTATTGAGTTGTTTCTTCATGATACTTACTTGTGGTGTGAACTATTTGTCCCCTAGTGGATTATACACTGATGCTTTGACGAAGTTGTTGGGAAATTTGTAATAAGAATTTTGACAACATTTTCCCATTCCTGAACAGGCGAAAGACCTGAAGTGAAACTTGACATTTTCTGCTGAAGGAAGTTGGAGATAAAGTCAATGATGTTCCCTATTGTCGTATCTTCCCAGGTAAGGCGACTCAAATTGTATATTTGAGCAGATGTTGACAGGCATTGTGCTTCTGGGGCCCAGGGAGGAGTGAGTTCCAGATTAAACGTTTGGACAAAGTGATTGGTATCTGATCTTACTTTAATAGTGAACTTGGTAAGCCTCTTGAATAGATCAGGGTCAGCCAGGGTATAATCTAAAGTGGAGCCTGACTCGTCTGTAATTCTAGTAAAGGCCGCAGGATTATCCGATGGATTTTGCCCTTTAAAGGGGTATAGAAACCCAGGTCTTCTAGGGCTGTTATTCAGAACTTGCCTTGTAGATCCCTTCTTGTTTGAATTCCAACTATTTATGAGATATAATTTGGAGGTTTGCCATGTGAGGCTTGCAATAAATTCATATTGAAATCACCTGACAGTAATATGAAAGCTTGAGGGTGCAGCACTCAAGGCTTCTAGTAGGCCAATGAGGGTCTGAATCTTGTCAAATTCATACTTATGGGTGGGGTGAATGTACAGATCTACAATTAATAGTGCAATATGCAGATCCACAACAATCTAAACACACTAAATCCATGAGAGACCAATATCCACTTCCTCATGAACCAACATGATATCAGTAGAAATGTAAATCGCCATGCTCCCTCTGGCCTTTCCTGACTTCACCTCTTTTGTTGCTGTATTTATATATTCCTTTAATCCCACGATTGGAGTCAATGACTGCTGCCAGGATTCTTGCAAGAGTACGATCTTGTAGTCTCGTAGAAATGTGATAAACTCATTCTCCCCCACCTTTGCACCAAGGCTGTTCACATTCCATGCACAAATGCTACAAGACTGATCTTTGGGGAGCTGGCCTTGGGGCAAACCTCATGTGGCTCTAAGATGTTTGCTGTTCATAATCCTGATTTGCTGGAAATCCTCAGGATTGGCATGCTGCTGAGCTATTTGAAACGGAATTATTGACTTTGTTATTTGTAGGTCTTCCCTGACTAGGGGGCTCTGGGCCAATCGCCCCCTTTAACATACATATCATTAGCAGAGACGGAAGCAAAGTGGTCGGATAGCGAGCAGTCACTACTTTCCTCATGTTCATTCCCCAAACTGCAAATTGTTCCCAATGCTGCCAAACTTGTGATGCAATAATTTCATCTGACCAAGTAATAGTCATAATATCATTCCCTGGACGCTCAGGGTTGGGACTGAATTCAACTGGCTCAATGTTATTTGTCCTAATATGCTGCAGACCTTGTACTGCTTGGAGCAATCTTAGCACTTCGATACGTTTTAAGATATCATAGAAGCCCCTTGAGTTATATTGGGAGATTAACACAATCTTTGCTCTTTCTTGATAAAAAATGCCCCACCCCTGACCTGAGTCTTGTAGGTTGCCTCAAATTCCTCAGACGGTTGCCCCAGGAGTTGAAAAACATGAGTAGCAAAAGGGTATGTCTGTGGTGCTCTTGATTTTGGATGTAAGAATCCACTACGGTAATCCTTCTTGGTACATTGTTACCTCCAACCGAAGAGCAATATCTGTTGTATTTTTCAGGTCTATCCTGAATCCTGGACCGTATTTTGTTGATTGAAGAAGGTCTATCCAGTAAGTCTTCAAAATCCCGATTTAAGTCAGGTAATCCTATCTTATCTACAGTGGGGACCTGTGTGTGGATTTGTGATACATACGTTTGGGAGGCTTGTAGGCCAGAGTAAAAGCTTGGTGCAGTGGCCATGACTTGGTTCAGTGCTTCTGAGCATTCAGGCATTATTGGTGCTAAAGGCCCAGAGCGGTCATTTAATGCAGGAGCAGTATTGGAATCTAAGACTTATGGGCGCTCCTCCGGTTTCTGGAATATCAGATGTGGGATGACAATAATATCTAAATTCTGTTTCGAACTGTGCCCGACCTCCTATCCGGGGGGCGTTAATGTATTTGTTTTTGAGTGGAAATTGCGCCGTTCTTCATTTTTTCGCTTTTCTTGTTTATTGATTTTCTCATTCACTTACGTTCCTTTTTTTAAAGTTAGGGTCGTGGGCTTGTAGATGGTAGGGCCTCTTTCATGTTGTTTTGTGTGGCAGGGTGAGTCGACAGGATAATGACCAGTTCATTCATTTGCTGCCCTTCTGGCTCCAAGACTAAGTTTATATCTTGCTTCTCCCACATTGAGAGTTAGAGCGATGCTCCTATTGTTGTAGGGGTTTCAAGATGGCCATGTTCCATCACAGCACCCTGATTGCCGAAAGAGAGTCTTGTTTGAGACACCTTTACTTCTTCTAGTAATTCTGAGAATTTTCTATGGACCGTGCCAAGGGACTCCATAGAAGTGGAGCATTGACAAGTGTGGTAAGCGGTAGTTGGATCATGTTGTACTTTTTTAATTATGGTCTTTAACTCCTGCAGTTTAAGATCAATACCCTGGACATGCACTGTAAGTGCATTGAGTATATCAACTTAAGTATCCAACTTATCAGCGTGGTATGTTAGTGCTGAAGAAATCACCTTCATAGTGGTCATTAGCTGAGGCCAAATGGATGGGTTTGAGGGCTGGTTTGGTGTGCCAGTAGGTATCCATTTTGGTGACTCAGAAACTAGTTCTTTTTGAGTCCTTTTATGTCCAGGGGTGAATACGGATGGACCAGATCGACTCGTGGTCCGCCCCTCAATGGTTCTCCTACCATTCACTCCTTCCTGCTCGGATATTTGTGCCCGTAATGATAGCTTGATCGGAGAGAGCAAAGAGTTATAGTTGCGTTTTGAGGAAGGGATGGGGTAGAACAAAACTGGTCTGTGGGTGATACGTGTGACTGTTCAAAAGGACTTAAGAGCATTTCATGCCAAACTGAGGAGTCTTCATTTTCCCCCTCCATAATGACATTATTTAAACCATTGTGGGCCTGATTTGAGCATGGCATCCCAGGTGTATGCCGGTCCACATCCTGGGGGTCGGTATGGGTTAAACCCTCATCTTGTTGGAGATCTCGATCCCATGAGAACTGAGGAGCCAAACAGGCCATCGGGGCTTGAACTGTGAGGCCGTTGACTTGTCCAGTGTACTAAGACCTCCACCAGAAGCTGGGCTCTAGCCTGGCTATCCGTTTGCGTCGTTGTAGGGATGGTATGAAGTAATGAAAAGATGACTCTGAGTTCTTTACCGGAGTTCCTGCATCTCCTGTTGAGCATGTCGCTAGCTGTTCTTGCTGATTTTCCTTGGCTGTAAATGGTGGTTGCTCCTTTGCTAGAGGTAATTTGCTGTTACAACCTGACCCTTTATCAGCATGTACAATAGAGCGAGGTATTTTGCATGTAGTGGTTAAAAAAAGTATATATATTTTTTTGCTTTTCTTGGGCCAAGTAGCATAGAATAGGGTGCTGTTATGGGTGGACAATCCTCCCTGAAGATCACTTCTAAGTCAGAAGATGTGGCTGAGGCCAATGGTTTGAGGTTAGGCATTAACTTCTCCTTTGCCCCTTGTTTTTTATTAGCCTGGGGCTTAGATACCCCAGGTAATTTTCCTGATCTCATTCTGAGACACAGCAAGTTGTACTTGTAGATTGAGGTTCAGCGGCCCTGATATTGTTGAAAAATGGGTGAGTGAGAAAGGTATACAACTGAAAAGAGCATAGTTATGTCTGATATTCCCAGCGGTCTATTGGAATGCACCCAGGATAAGTCTAAGAGAGAAGGCGGGTAGCCCTCTAAAATTGAAAGCTACCCCGGGGGCCTAGTGATGCAAAGGCAACATCAGGACACTGGAAACCCTCATACCTGGCTTCTTGCCCATCTCGCTTGTCAATTCCTAACTCTCAATTCCCCACACTTCCATTGCTCGAGTCTGCACTGGCTGGAACTAGAACAGTCTCTTCATGAAAGCACTCAAGCCCTACACTCTCACGCAAAACCAAGGAATTGGCAACTATTTCTTTACTATCAGTATTTGAGACTGTGAATGGTGACACGACTTTATAGCCTGACTCCTTTGCCTATTCATGAACATGTTGTTAATGGTTTTCTTTTTTTGCCACTATTGAAATACTGTCTGGTTTGGCACTGTTTGTATCTAGGCAGTGCCTCATTTGTAAAAAAGGTAAGTGCACTGGCTTTTCTTAGGAGGCAACTGAAGCCTGTACCCTATATTGCCCCTGCCAGTGATGCCGATAACAGTACCAACACAACTACTAAACATCACACTCCTAAAAGTGTGAAAATTCCATCTATTCCAGGCCTCCAAAGCTGTAAGAATGGTGTGGAATAATCTGAGACCAGGCCTCTATAACTTTACCCCAATATGTACAGACAACCGATCATGTCCAAATCATATGCAACAGGCTGTACCCAGCCTGTCGACTTCGAGGACATTCGTCTGTCTGAGTCGGGTGTATTTCACTAAGGATTTGTGGTGCAAGGTAAGCCTGGTGCACCAGCTTAAATTGTACAAAACGGAAATGGGCATTTCTCTACGCTATTTTATGATATATTACTGTCTTATACCAGTAGGTCTGTTAGTAGTATAGCTATGTTGTGCTCCTACTTAGGCCATACAGCTTTAGGACTTGTCACTTAGTCCTCTGCAATTGACTTATAGGAAAGGGACACCCTACTACCACATTCCGTATCCTCAACCTCTATGATTGTCTGTAATGTGGCAGATTCTGGTGACTGCCCCGGAAATCTTGTCCAGCATTGTCAAACCACTGCTGTCATTTTAGCAAAAGTGAGGAACTGACCTGGTCCCATTGAAAACTCCCGCCCGCCTCCTCAAATGTAATGTCAATGTATAAATCACCCAACTCTCTGCTCCCTCCATCAATCCAGCCCGCTGTCTCAGCTGTGCGCTTCAAAGCCTGGAGGGCTGGGTGGTTCCATATTTCCATGCTTGATTTGAAAAGGGGCCACCCATTACTCTCCTGATGGAGCAAGGACTCGGACACGAGACTTGCTCGGAAGCAATCCTCTCGATTTAACTTACTAGCGAATTACTAATAACATGTTTTGTGATTAATAATACGCATTCTCATTACACGCGGGAAAAGAATGAAGCTTGCCTATGTGTTTACTAACTGCAAATAACACGGACGTAGGACTAGAACGCATTTAACACAGGATCTTTACTGCGCATGCGTCTACTACATCTACGTAGTATGACGTGCTGACCCTTGGAGGGAAATTCTGGCGCTTGCGCAAAGAGCTATAAAATGGCCGCTTGAAAGCTCACATGCATGGCACTTGCTTTGCTGAAATTAGAAAATGGGTTTATAACTAACGCAAATGCAGAGAGAGAAATAACAAATGGTATGGGTCAGAGTAGAGGTTGGTGGTATACAGTGAAATCATTTATTTTTGAGAATAACACTTTTCCTTTTGACTTTATTATTAGTGCGTATTTGGGCCTGTTAAAGTTGTCTGAGTCGAGTAAACTGATATTGCGTAACGCATGCGCCCTGGTACGGAAGCTTGGAGGATGACTAAGGATTTGTCACGAGTCCAAGGTCGGCGGAGATGTGCCCTGGGAACATGAGGGTGAAGAGTTCATATGAAGGAACTTATTCGAGAAAACAGTTACAATTGTATTAATAAAGTTTAAAGATGTATGGGAAAGGAAGGGCGGAATAAAAGTTTGAGGGGAGGAGTTTGGAAACAATGGTTAAAGGGAATAAATGGAGTATAAGTATGGTGTGATGATCATTCCCCCCTCGCCTGTCCAATCAGAAGTTAGTATTCTGTGAAAAATGAAACATTAATGGGTGGTACATGCCTCTGGAAAGGTATAATTGAGGTAGTTTAGTTAGAAGTGGAGGCAAGCTTTGGGAAAGTTACGAAGAAGCTTTGGTACGCGTTGAAGAAGCCTGACAACGGGGTGTGCCGGGGTGGTGCTGATGCTCTGAAATGCTGATGGAGAAACTGAATGCTGAACCATCTATTTGAATTGGGTGTGTTAGAAAGAAGATCTCGGAAGAACCACGAGGAGGAAGAGAGTGTCAGAGAGGGGTGCGACGTAGTCATCGGTAACTAGAGAGGTGAAGTATCCTGTCCTGATTCCTGTCCTGAAGTCTTTGTCTCCCGTTCTGTCCTGGGAGGCCCTAACCAGACCTTTGGCCAGGGGGTTGGTCTTCACACCATACTTTGGTAATTATGAAATTCATCGTTTGATAAATGCTCTTCTGTCTCTATCCTCTTCTTCCTGAGCATAGTTATTGTGTGGATCTGAATTGATAAGTGTCATCTGAAATATTTTTGAATTGGCACTCCCGTCAATGAGGGTGTTTGTACTGAAACGCTTTGAGATGGTTCAAAACCCCTAATTTAGATAAAGATTTAAAAACTTACTGAGTCTGTCATTATTTTATACTTATTAAGAAATGTATAATAAGTTATGTCAATTATCGCCATCAACTAGTTTTACCTAACTGGTCCATTGACCAGAGGAAAGAACTGTTTGATCAGCATAAGGTTTAGTTAAAGAAGCAATAACTAGACCTTGAGTTATAAGAAACAGCATAAAACTAAGGGGCATATTAGCAAGGAATAGCGATATTTATCGCTAAACGCGCTTAGCGTGAATCCTGTTAACGCCGCCTATCGCTGGAAAATATCGCTGAGATAACACCCTATTAGTAAGGTTTATCTCCATAGCGATAATATTTCCAGCGATAGCGGCAAAATGCGAGAATATCGCTGGAAAACCAGCGATATTCTTGCATTAACGCTAAGGTGGATTCAGCATTAGAATCCACCTCCTATACCTTAAACAGGTAAGTCATAGTCAGTAGCAGGTGTTAAAATCTAGCGATAAACGCGCTTAGCGCGATTTATTTTATCGCTTCGCCTGCCTTGATAATAGGGGATAGTGGTGTTAGCGACTGTTTACAGTCGCTTTTAGTGGGAACGCCTACCTTGCATGTCATTAGCGATAAATATCGCTGACATGCAAGGCGATGTAATTCCCGGCCTCTAACGCCTGAAAGCTGTCGCTAACGCCTGTTAGCGACAGCTTGCTAATAGGGCGTTAAAAATATCGCCGATTTAGCGGCAAAAAGTGCCACTAAATCGGCGATAAAGCCCTTGATAATATGCCCCTAAATGTTTCCAGTGGTTTACTTAGCGCAGAGCGGAAGCGAGTTGTATGGGCCCAAGTGAGTATATGGTAGTGGAGTATCTGTTGCTAGTAGATGGCTGGATCACTCCTACAGAACCTATCCCAAACCTGAGACATCAGACACCAACACTTTTGATGGTCAGGCACTGTTAAGTCCTAAATATGATTTGCTTACTTCTTAAAGCAGAAAGTGATAATGTTATGTTGCGTAGTGCGGCTGGGCTGGCCCAGTTCCATACGGAGACCCCATACCTGATAGACTGAGGACCAGGGGTCCATATTTAGTGGTGGGTATGTGGAGGATCATCAACTGACCAGCCTGACAAACTGGAGTGAATGCACACCACTTACTTGTATAGACATAGATAACTTGCACCCCCCACCCCCAAATAATCCCAGGGGACAGCTAGACCCACTTGCTGCACTCACTCGGTATAATATGGAGTTGAAGTAAACACATACTCGATGGCCGGTTTTTAGCTCCTTGTTCACCACTGTTGATTAGCTCTTGTGACACAAATTCTCACCATAAATGACCTCCTGCCACTTGAAAATAAGGAGTACACCTCACTTTATGATTTATGTCTGTAAGAGAAAATGTATGGGATTACACCAAAGAGGTAGTGCTCTGGGATAGACCTTTGAGTTTATGGCACCGTATTCCAAATACTGGAAGCCAGCACCAGGAAAGCGCTGCCTTCTGGTAATGAATCTCCATATCTGGAGTAAATATGCAGTCAAAGAAAATAAATGCATGGTATGAAAGCCTTAATCGAAAAAGGAGGGTATGTGCTTATGTCTTGCAGCAGGGGCGTAACAAACACCCCCGCAGCCCCCGCGGTGCGGGGGGGCCCCCAGTCCTCGGTAGGTGATGGGGGCCCCCTCAGCTCTTCGGTATTCGGTAAAGAGCTGTGAGAGAAAGGCTTGCTCTAGAAAGCAGGTGCAGTCTGCAGCCTGCTCTGAGCTCCTCGCGCTGACCCAGGACTGAAGAGAAACAAAGTAACAAGTTACATTGTTTCTCTTCAGTCAGAGCCGGGCCGGAACAAGGATGGGGGTGGGGGTCCCAGAGAGAGAATTCCCCACAAGGCACAGCCTCTGAGAAGGGAGGAGGCAACACAGAGCTGACAGGGCCAGGAGAAGGTTTTCAGCTCCAAGAACAGGACTCTGCTGGGACGCATTGGAAGGTAAGCAAGCATTGGAAATGCAATTGGCCTCGCATTTGTTTTAGTTGGAGCGTCTCCCTGGATGGCACGGAGTGTTACCTTAGTGGCCTGCAGTGTCCCTGATGCTGATAGTGAACATGGAAACGTTCCCAGGTCTCCACAGAAGAGATTAAAAAAAAATTGCTCAAGAATGTTTGAAAATGGATGTACGTGTAGAAAATGACAGAGAACTTTTTTTAATAGTTCAATATAGCGCAAGCTCGCCCCCAAGGTATTGGAGCGCTTTACATGAGCACTAGTTACATTACACAAGGCCACACTTATTTTTTAAGCACGGGGATATTAAGTGAGTTGCCCAGAATCACAGGATTTTGAACCAACGCTGAGACTCGAGCATGATCGCCCAGTTCCAAAGCCAACATCTCTGGCTGTTATGCCACATTTCATTTGTATCAGTGGTCTTCCCAGTTGCAAAGGGAGGGAGAACATGTCTGTTGTTGTTGCATATTTTTGAGCGACATTTGAGACCAAGTGCAAAACTATCTGGAGACTTCAGCAAAATTCAATTTTTTATTTTTTGCTCCCTCCTTGGAATACATTGGTAATATTTGATGCTTTTGGTGTCAATTTGGCACTGTCTGGTGCTGGCACCATAGGCACCTGCCTAGTATTATTGACTCGCTTTATCATCAGCCCTTTATTTACTTTTAGACTCTGGCCATGGGCGTACGTACCAATGGTGCAGCATGTGCAGTGGCATCGGGACCTAGGAATGGGAGGGGCACACTGACTATAGCTGTCTTTCACTACCCAACCAGGAGCCAGGGGGCCATTTTCATCTCCTTAAATGAGGGCGCGTGAGGCACGTGCTACGCCACTGACTCCAGCTTAACTGAAAACCTCACATTTTAGGGGCCTCCGGAGCACTATAGAGTTGGGGAAAGTCATTCCCAGGTTCCACAGCACAGAACCTTCATTTTCTTTTTTAAATACATTTTAGGTATTCAGTTTCCGCCTATGCTGTGCACTTTTTATTTTATGTTTGTTTTCCTATGAATTCTATTTCTTGTTATTCACATTAGTAATATTTTTTATTGAAGAATCCAATAAAGAGCATGTTATAAATTGGTACTTAAAGTCTAATGAAGCATAGAATGAGCCCCAGAACAGCAACGAAATGCCAAAAATAATAGAGATATATTCAGGGAAATAAATGGGACTGGAGTGTAGCAAACTATCACCAGAGTCATATGGGAGAGAGTAGGACACACATAAGAAGGGAAGGACATTGTGGATCGGAAGGGGAGAATCCATGTAAGATGTCATATCTAATAAGCGTTGGCAAAGCCAATAGGTCTGACATTGGTTGCAGAAATATTGGCTGTACCAAAGTATGTTTCTTTTGCTGTAGTTTATTATGACTTTATTGTTCCAAGATGGCTAATGGAGGCTGAGAGAAGAAAGACATGAAGAAATCATTGAAATACGAAAGGGTGTAAATACAGTGGGTGGACAGTGGTGTATGAGAGACAATGAAATACTACAGGGTGTAAATACAGTGGGTGGACAGCGGTGTATGAGAGAATGAAATACAGGGTGTAAATACTGTAGGTGGACAGTGGTGAATAAGAGACAATGAAATACAGGATGTAAATACAGTAGGTGGTCAGTGGGGTATGAGAGACAATGAAATACGAAAGGGTGTAAATACAGTAGGTGGACAGTGGTGTATGAGAGACCATGAAATACTACAGGGTGTAAATACAGTAGGTGGACAGTGGTGTATGAGAGACAATGAAATACTACAGGGTGTAAATACAGCGGGTGGACAGTTGTGTATGAGAGACAATGAAATACTACAGGGTGTAAATACAGTGGGTGGACAGCGGTGTATGAGAGACAATGAAATACAGGGTGTAAATACTGTAGGTGGACAGTGGTGAATAAGAGACAATGAAATACTACAGGGTGTAAATACAGTAGGGGGACAGTGGTGTATGAGAGACAATGAAATACTACAGGGTGTAAATACAGTGGGTGGACAGCAGTGTATGCGAGACAATGAAATACAGGGTGTAAATACTGTAGGTGGACAGTGGTGAATAAGAGACAATGAAATACTAAAGGGTGTAAATACAGTGGGTGGACAGTGGTGAATAAGAGACTATGAAATACAGCGTGTAAATACTATAGGTGGACAGTGGTGTATGAGAGACAATGAAATACTACAGGGTGTAAATACAGTAGGTGGATAGTGGTGTATGAGAGACAATGAAATACAGGGTGTAAATACAGTGGGTGGACAGCGGTGTATGAGAGACAATGAAATACTACAGGGTGTAAATACAGCGGGTGGACAGTTGTGTATAAGAGACAATGAAATACTACAGGGTGTAAATACAGTGGGTGGACAGCGGTGTATGAGAGACAATAAAATACTACAGGGTGTAAATACAGTGGGTGGTTAGCGATGTATGAGCGACAATGAAATACAGGGTGTAAATACTGTAGGTGGACAGTGGTGAATAAGAGACAATGAAATACTAAAGGGTGTAAATACAGTAGGTGGACAGTGGTGTATGAGAGACAATGAAATACGAAAGGGTGTAAATACTGTAGGTGGACAGTGGTGAATAAGAGAAAATGAAATACAGGGTGTAAATACAGTGGGTGGACTGCGGTGTATGAGAGACAATGAAATACAGGGTGTAAATACAGTGGGTGGACAGTGGTGTATGAGAGACAATGAAATACTACAGGGTGTAAATACAGTGGGTGGACAGCGGTGTATGAGAGACAATGAAATACAGGGTGTAAATACAGTGGGTGGACAGCGGTGTATGAGAGACAATGAAATACAGGGTGTAAATACAGTAGGTGGACAGTGGTGATTGAGAGACAATGAAATACTAGAGGGTGTAAATACAGTAGGTGGACAGTGGTGAATAAGAGACAATGAAATACTACAGGGCGTAAATAAGGTTGCACGACATAGACCATGAATTAACACAGGGCAGGGAGTAAACACAGTGGGCTCTGAAGTCGTGACCCTCAGCTGTCCTGCAGAGAACTGTACGCCAGTGACTCATAGCCAATTACAGACCCCGCATCACGCATATAGGTCAAGCTATTTTTATTCTCTAAAATTTCTTCCCATACTTTCCTAAATAAGTAGCCATTCCAGGATGGTTGATATGCATTTGACCTGTAGAAGGGTACAGGGGACATATGGGTGTCCTTGTGTACTGTGGGAAGGGCTGTGACGAGAGTGGGTGGACTGTTAGAGACAAACAAGGAAGCCGTTCCTATCTTGTTCTCTCTTTTCCATAGTGCCTGCGACATGCCTTTGTGTAGAAAAAACTATCACTAGGTAAAGAGGGGAGCTTGTCACGGCCACTAGTGAGATTCTACAGAGCTACCCCATTTCAACATCTGCAATGTTCCATGATTGTGTACTTAATAAATAAAATAACATGACATAATGTTGGCCCTGCCATAATGGTGGTACATATCGGCCCAATGTGCTCACCCATGGTATAATGGTGCCGAAACCGGGTAAAATGCGGGCCGTGGCATGATAGTGGTAATTCCTGTCTGATTGCGTGGTGGTGCACAGCCCTCATGCTAGCTTCGGCATAATGGTGGTAATTCTTGGCATAAGATTGGCTCATATGACATGCAACTATGACACATAGATATTCAAGGCAGAATCTATCCATGTGTTGCAGTGGTTCATGACAATAATTGAACTTTTTCACAAAAAAGATAACTTCTTGATTTAGGGAATTTAAATTATTTTTCAAGAATGCAGAGCTAGTATTTAATAGCAAAACGTGTCTGCTTTCATAAACCGACAAGCTGATGTTTTGGAGACAAATTACTGAATTTATTTAAAGCTGAAATTTGAGTGGTTAAAGGGCCCACTTGGAAAGGCCAACCCCGAACACTCCTCTTTCACTTTGGTGTGCTTGCTGTACTCACTTGCTCCTTCAACTTGGATCTCAGCTTTCGTTTCACCACTTTTAGGATCCACCAGCCGCCACTGGTGCATGCGCAGCAGGCCCCTGACCTGAGAGCTCCTGACTGAATCCGGAGCGTGGGGGCCCCCTCCATATTCTTTGCAGGGGGGCCCCCTCAAGTTTCGTTACGCCACTTTCTTGCAGGATGAACAATGCAGAGCATCTTAAACCGAAATACTTGGTGGACTCGCAACAAATGCAGCAACTGTTCGCTCCAGTAAGGAGATACCTAGACAGCTTTTCCGCAACATTCCAAAGTCGTTCAAACCCTGGAGCAAAAAATCAGGCAGGCAGTGATATATGCTATTTATCAGTGACATTACTATAACCAGTACAGTCTGAATTTTGTGGGACAGTGTTTGATTTGGAAGGATTTTTTGTAGATTCGGGTAAAATAAATCTCAGCAACATGCTTACCTAAGCAATCAATGTGAAACCTGAGTGGAGACAGACTCCAAGATAGGTCTGTTTTACACCAAGCCTGGTCAGCAGGGTAAGATTTCCAATTCTCAGCAGTTACAATGTTCTCCGGTTTAGAGCCATTCACTATAATATTTTGTCCAACATCTGGCTGTCATTTCGATGATAAATATTGCCGGCGCTGCACACACCAGGTCTAAATATGCTCCTATAAACATTATCTGTGACATCACATAGGCATACCTTTATGCATATGAATAGATTTGCTTACGTCTGTAAAGTCTTTTAACATGTTCACTCATTTAGTCACATCTCAGAATCTGGCTATGGTGCAAACATTTGTTTGCAAGACGCTTGAGTTGATAAAATGATGAAAAAAATCAATTGACACAGAAAGAAGGCATTATTGCCTGCTCTGGAAAATATACATTCTGGAAGAGGTGTGGTGTAAAATGTTCAGAGCTGCTTGTTGTGTGGTAGGAGTGTAGCAGAGGTGTCTCCAACAGAAAATCACATTTCTTTCACACTCAAAGAAGGAATGGTAATCCGCATGCAAATGACGAGGAACATGTGGCAGAAATGAATGGATTTATTAATACATAAGCATTCTGCAAAAGCATCACAGATTCAGGGGCGGCTGAGGCTTCACCGCTAAGGCGGAGGAGCGTCGCCCCACTGGCTTTCAGCACTGCAAAAAAGGAAAAATAAAAGGATAATAACATGCTGTTATTATCATTTTATGTTTCTGTGCTGAGGCAGTTCTGCTGGGCAGGGCTGTCAGCTAGCAGGGGGAAGAGTGGTTGGAGCACTTTCTAAGTGTGCATGACGGCTTGGGTGGCCCCTTTTGCTGACCAAACAGTCATATGCACTTTGCATGTTCTCCACCAGGCTGTAATGCACAGCCTGGGTGGAGAACATGCACAGCCTCCCAGTCCCTGTCTGAGCACCGAATCACGGTGCTGAGACCAATAATGACACTGCTATCATAGTGACAGCAGCGTTGTGATTGGCTTAGGGGAGTCTGGGAGCCTGTGTGCTTCCGGTTCACACAGAAGCAGAGGACAGAGAGGACGGAGGAGAGGTGGCGCAGGTAAGTGATCTTTTTTTAAACTCCCATCCTACTACTACTGCCCGGGGGCAGTCACCACTGCATAGATTCCTATCTAAACAACATATCTGCCCACGTCACATACATTTATTGTTGGGCTAATTAATGTTAAAGGTTCTTAACCAATCAAGCACAGCCTCCGATAATGAATGTCTCTCAGAATTTTACATACATTTCAACCCAAAGAAAATTTGCAACGGCATGCTGTAGTAGTACACATGTGCGAAAAAACCAACACTTACAAATCTAGGGAGGGCAATTACCTCACATTTTGTCAGATATCACTGAGAGAGGATGCTGCCTTGGAAGTGTGCCTGGAAATACACACATCAGACCTGCTAAATATCTGTAATGCGTGACTTGCTAGCATCAGCCCCCTCAATTTTCCCTTGCCACATGCAGTAATGCTGCCTTGAAAGAACAAGCATTTGCAATGCAATACGTCTCGCCTTTGGGACCTTATGTGTATTTAGCTATGCAGCTCATTCGCCTGGGTGCTGAAACATCTACTGTTCTTTAACATGGAGGGAAAGTAAGCACCATACTGCGTGACACGCCAGGTATGGGAACACATGGAGAGAAATATTGCCTTTCAGCAGGAAATGGTATAGTCCACAGCTCTGTTTTTAATATAAAATCAGGGCCTTCGGTGGTCATATTACTGAAAATACAAGATTTGGAAAAAATATTATTGTCTATGGGTGCTCGTGGAAGACAATTTCTATGGACTGGAATCTAGAGAATGCTAAAGTGATTCTGGTATTTTACTGACCTCTGCTGGTCGTTTTCTATCAAGAAAGTTAAATAGAGGCAGTTGCCAGAAAACTAAAAAAAAGAAAGTCTCTCAGCAGAAAGCAATTCTGGCATTTTACTGACGACTGCTGGTCGTTTTCTATCAAGACAGTTAAATAGAGGCAGTTGAAGAGAAAATAAAGTCCCTAAGCGGAAGCAGCTGATCTCCAGACCCCACAAAGTACATACACATATAAGTATATAATAAGTATATACTAAAGTATATACAAGAGGTCTCGAATTCTCAACCTAAAAAGGTGATGGATACAAAGAGTGAATCAGTGAGTGGAGTAACAATAGCCCCCGCGGTGCTGGGGGGCCCGAGCTCCAGGAAGCCCAGTGCTCCAGGTGGCCCCCTCCAGCACTGTGCACAGGCGGGCCTGAGAGCTCCTGATTGGGTCAGGAGAGTGGGACCCCCTCCATGGACTTTGCAGGGGGGCCCTTATACGTTTTGTTACACCACTGGAATTAGTCATTGCCCCTGGTAAAGACTCAGGGCTGTACTCCAGTCGATTCAGGTTTTTTTGCTCACTGTACCACAACAGACAGGAATCAACCATATGCAAATCAGTCACAAGCTTGTCCTGAAAGGGGCAGGCCATCCGCTGTACGGGAATGCTGGCAGCCCCAGACATGTTCCAGCCTTGTTGGCATTATCAGTGAAGTGCAGTATGTGTAATTTCGCAGAGTGAGCTTCACGTCCCATCCTCTGTATGCCTTTCTCTATTAGTGCATGTCACTAAGAGAAAAAGATGATAGAGGGAATGCTTGAATTAGTCTCATCAAAAGGTAATTAGTCTGGGTCACATTTCAGTCCATTGTGTTTTTCTCTCACTATGCCATTATAGAAAGGCACAAATAGTATGCAAATTAACCTTGACAAGCGGAGAATGAAGAAGCTAAAGGGGGTGCACATACCCAGAGGAAAGAAAGGGAAGGAAATAGAACTGAAACAGGATAGAAGAAAAATGAGAGATCTGGCGGCTAGCAGGATCCCCAGTCAGATGGCAGCAATCTTATTCTCCTTCAGTTCAAGACTGCTTTTCAAAGTTTGTAAGTGCTTGTCAGCTATGCCATCCATGCAAGCCACAAAAGATGTGGCGAGGGGATAAGTGGTGTAAAATGCATAGGTGACTGTGTAGAAGCTGCAAAGATCTCAACAGGCCTTGTACACCTAGTGCATCTAAGACTAGAGTTCTGTTGACTGTTACTGGGATAAGGGTGTTTCAAAGTCTCCTCCAGTTTCATCCACTACCGCCGGAGGCATAACTGCCCATGCCAGCCAGCCACATCAAGTAGAGAAAGACCTCTACGGAGGTGTTTATGATTACCATGATTTAGTTGATTTTCTATATAGCATGGACAAGACTTTTAAGTGACCTGAGGGATTGTTGGACTTGGCCCTTTTTGCAGGGTCATCCCAGAACTTTTTGCCTTCCTCCTGGTATTTTTTCTGACCTGGCGTTGGTGGTTTTAGGACTCTGGGCACTTTATCACCGATGATCAGTGCTAAAATGCATGTGCTCTCTATGGTAAACTTGGTAAGGTTGGTCTGCACCTGTTTGGCATATTTAAATTATTTATCAGTCCCTTGTAAAGTGGTATTTCATATACCCAGGGCCAGTAAATGAAATGCTAATGGTGTGCTCGCAGCGCTGCTTGCGCCACCCACCAAAGTAGCCTTTCAAACCTGTCTCAGGTCTCTGCCACTGCAGGGCCTGCACGTGCAGTTTACTGCCGCTGTGACGTGGCACATAAAGTGGTTGCCATGTCTGTGACTCCCCTTTTACTACATATCAGTCACCCCTAAGGTAGGCCCTGGCTAGCCCTATGGGTAGGGTGTGGTGTAGGTAAAAGGTAGGACATGTGCCTTAACTGTGTGGCATGTCCTGGTAGTGACAAACAGCCTATTTGGTGTCTCAATGCTGTTAGGTTGCCCTCTCATAGAAATGCATTGGGGATTCCCTGATATGTGTTTCAGTGGTAATTCCTGACTTGAGAGGAGTAGCGTGATCAAATTTGGTATGTTTGGAATAGTGGCGATAAATGCTGCGTACTGGTGTTCACAGATTTATTATCACTATTTTAGAAATGCCACTTTTAGAAGTAGGCATTTCTGTGTGCTATGTGTCTTTGTGCCTGCCTGTTGTGTATTGACTGTCTGGCCTTGGAGTGACCGGGGCTGGGAGGTGCAGTGGCTCCATAGAGTCTGGGTGAGTCAGTACTAGGCTGAATAGGCCTGATCTGCACTGTGGTGTGTATGAGGCCAGAGTCTATACTTTCAATGGGGAGTGTTGTGAACTTGATAAGTGCCCCCCAGAACTGGTTTGGACTGGGTCCAGGGCCCTGTACCAGGGCAGAACAAAGACCTTGGGTAATATAAATATTGGGGCTGTGACCCCCATGTGTGTGGTAACTGGACTGGAACTAACTTGGACTGGAAGAGCACTCTGCCAGGAGGAACCACCATGGGACCCCGCTGCTGCCCTCTGCTGGGAGGCCCTATGTGCTGGCCTGCCTGTGCCCAGCTCTGGCCTTGTGGATTCCTGGGGAAGAACACTCCCTGGTTGTGCCGTGAAGGGGGAGCAGGCTGAGCGCTGCATTTTCTTCCCATTGTCCTGTAGCCCTGGGATTGCGGTGCTGCAGGATTCTTGTGCCCTGGGTGAGTTAGGAGCAGCGCTGAGAGCGCTCTGAGATTTCTGCACTCTGTGAGTTCGAGCCCCTCACGAGGGCTCCTGCTGAAGTACTGCAGTTGCGGAGGCAGAGAGAGCAATTGCACTTTGGCAAGAGCGCCAGGTCATCTCCCACTGTTGTTGTGGAGAGGAGTGGGCCCCCGCTGCCGTGGAGCGCGTGGAGCGCTTCACGTTTCCTTTTTGTGCCAGAGATATTTGCGCCGCCGCCGTGGGAAGTACCGCATTCCTGCCGGAACCCAGGCAGAGGCTAAGCCTGGTTGGGGGCGGGGCCCAGCAGCAAGAGAGACGCCGCAGATCCCAAAGTCAGGCGGGAGCCTACCCCGCATTCGTGGGCCAAAGGAAGGAGGGAGAGCCCAGACCTGGAGCGGAAGAGTTCCGCTGACGTCGGGCAGTAAGCGAGGTTCAGCGAGGGAAGCCGCGCCCCCCCTTCATGCCGCCGCACCGGAGTAGCTGGCCCCGGATGCAGAGACCGGCCCGCAAGCACCTAGAAAGTACAGGGTGAGTCCAGGCAGCGCAGACAGCTAGATACCTTAGTCCTGTTGGGGGTGCCTCAGATACGGGCGGTACGGGCCCCGGTGGCCTGCACAGAGGGGCTGAGCCCCGACCAAACCGCAACTTGATCGAGCAGCTGCATCACGTGTCTGTAGGCAGCTGCCTTGTGCCTGCGGGGCATTTTCTCGTGGGAAGTACCGCATTCCAAAACAGGGGCACAGGAGTGGGGTGCCCTAACGGCGATGAGGAGGCTGGGGCAGTGAATATGCCTTCTAGGCAAATCATGGCTACTGCAGTTTTGGGCCTGATGTGATTACAATATGTGCACGCTAATAATGTTTGCTACGTGCACTGCTGTTGGTGTTTATGCCATACTGTACTGAGTTATTGCCAGTGTGCCCTCTGAAAGTGGGTACGTTGGTGCGCTGTTGCTGATGCTAATGCATGATGTGTTTGTGCTAAGTGTGCCCTTACCAGTAGTTACTGGTTGTCTTCACTAACTGTGAATTATGATGGTTATGACAGTGGCCCGATTGGCCCTGTAGTGTATATAACCCCTGTAAAGTCATACCAAGTACCAGGTGGCACAGTGTATATATGTGATTACGTTCTAATGTGTTTTATGGATAATACAAAGGCTATTTTTACATACCCTTGTGTGGAGTTTCTTTTGTGGGGTGCCCAGTGTGTCGCTGCTGTGTGAGTGTGTTGCGCAAACGCTTTACACATTGCCTCTGAGATAAGCCTGTCTGCTCGTGCCAAGCTACCAAGAGGGTGAGCAGGGGTTATCTTCAGCGTGTAACTCCCTTGCTCTGACTAGAGTGGTGGTTTCTGACTTGCTTAGGCGCATGCTCTAGCCAACCAGAAATCCCATTTCTAACAGGGACAGTAAAAGTTGAGGGAGCAGACACTGGAAGGGCAACAAAGAGTAAACATTGGCAAAGTAAATTAGCCTGGCCTTCACAAGCTGGAGTGATGGTTATTTTTTATATTGCTTTTTATTGCAAGCATATTCCGAAAAGTAGAAATAAAAAATGAAAACACGCCAGCTTTACATGGCGCCCATATGTTTGCAATAATAGTTTTACATTACAGAAAGAAAACATTGCATGTTATTTTAATAGAACAGTACGAGTACTTCCTAGCAGTCAGAAATACATGGTAAATGTCGGCAAACCCTTTTTTGTTTTAATGTACATCAAAGCAAGATCTGATTCTTATTGGCTGAAAGAAAAGATTCTGTTGGCTTTGAATTACAGTAACAAGAAGAAATAGGGGTTATTTAGAGATTGGTGAGTGTGGGACATCCGCCAAAAACGATGATGTTGCATCTACCAATTCAATTCATAGCCATGTATGTACTGTAAAAAAGATAGAAAGGACATATTTGACAGATGTCCCACATCCTACAAACATTAAATAACCCATATAATTTGAACAAAAAAATCAGGGGGGAAAAAAAGAGAAAGAATGGAAATAAAACGTATTGGCAAAGTCAAGTATTGCCCACCAGTCCTGCCACTGAAGTGCACTTTTTTTTAAAGTACACATGCATAAGTCATCAGGAAAATGCTGTTACAGTGCAAGAGGGCCATGACCCATTGTCACATACTGGATTATAAAATGGGGTCAAAGCATAATATGAATGATAGCTGAGCAGACTATTGAAGGCAGGAGACAGATAGACACTAAGGGGCCGATTCCGATCTCGGTCGGAGGCGCACCCAATACTATTCGGTCGGGAAAAAAGCCATGCGAAAGCCAGTTTCCCGACCGATCCGTACAGTACACCGAACGAGCAAGTACGATGCGCACAACAGCAAAAATCCCGGCCGAGCCGTACTCACCCAAACCAGGTCCTGTTCTCCGACCGAGGCGAATCCGGAAACGCCGAATCGAGTCGCACGGAAGGGAAAATGCAGCCCCGTCCGGCCGGACAAGTACGATGCGCTTTCCGTACGCGCCGAACCCGTCGCTACGCACGGCACGTCAAAGCATCCGGGAGAGGCGCACATAAGCTCCGAATCGCGCCACAACACGATCCACGGCTACGAGACGAACACAGCACCGACGAGGACGACGCGAAGCGACGAGGACGAAGCCAAGCGACGAGGACGACGCGAAGCAACGAGAAGGACGAACGACACGAACCAACCATGAATCCCTTCGTCCCGATCATACCAATATTCTACATCTACTACCGGAACAGGCACGGACGCGTACGGCGCAGAAGGTAAGTCAGACACCAACCACAAAACACATACAACACGTACACGACACATCACACACATACACTGGGAATCTGAATATACTTACACCAGCAACAGCAGCACCATAGGGGCGGGATGCCCATCACCAATGCCACATATGCACACAGGGGCCTGAATGCGCGCCACCAACCCAACCCAGGGGGGCTGGATGCCAACCACTACTACCACCCTCACCCAGGGGGGCAGGATGCCCACCACTACTACCACCCTTAGCCAGGGGGCTGGATGCCTACCACCACCCTTAGCCAGGGGGGCTGGATGCCTACCACTACTACCACCCCCACCCAGGGGGCAGGATGCCTACCACTACTACCACCCTCACCCAGGGGGGCAGGATGCCCACCACTACTACCACCCTTAGCCAGGGGGGCTGGATGCCTACCACTACTACCACCCTCAACCAGGGGGGCAGGATGCCTACCACTACTACCACCCTCACCCAGGGGGGCAGGATGCCCACCACTACTACCACCCTTAGCCAGGGGGGCTGGATGCCTACCACCACCCTTAGCCAGGGGGGCTGGATGCCTACCACTACTACCACCCCCACCCAGGGGGGCAGGATGCCTACCACTACTACCACCCTCACCCAGGGGGGCAGGATGCCCACCACTACTACCACCCTTAGCCAGGGGGGCTGGATGCCTACCACTACTACCACCCTCAACCAGGGGGGCAGGATGCCTACCACTACTACCACCCTCACCCAGGGGGGCAGGATGCCCACCACTACTACCACCCTTAGCCAGGGGGGCTGGATGCCTACCACTACTACCACCCTCAACCAGGGGGCAGGATGCCTACCACTACTACCACCCTTAGCCAGGGGGCAGGATGCCCACCACTACTACCACCCTTAGCCAGGGGGGCTGGATGCCTACCACCACCCTTAGCCAGGGGGCTGGATGCCTACCACTACTACCACCCTCAACCAGGGGGGCAGGATGCCTACCACTACTCCCACCCTCACCCAGGGGGGCAGGATGCCCACCACTACTACCACCCTTAGCCAGGGGGGCTGGATGCCTACCACCACCCTTAGCCAGGGGGGCTGGATGCCTACCACTACTACCACCCCACCCAGGGGGCAGGATGCCTACCACTACTACCACCCTCACCCAGGGGGGCAGGATGCCCACCACTACTACCACCCTTAGCCAGGGGGCTGGATGCCTACCACTACTACCACCCTCAACCAGGGGGGCAGGATGCCTACCACTACTACCACCCTCACCCAGGGGGGCAGGATGCCTACCACTACTACCACCCTTAGCCAGGGGGCAGGATGCCCACCACTACTACCACCCTTAGCCAGGGGGGCTGGATGCCTACCACCACCCTTAGCCAGGGGGGCTGGATGCCTACCACTACTACCACCCTCAACCAGGGGGGCAGGATGCCTACCACTACTACCACCCTCACCCAAGGGGGCAGGATGCCCACCACTACTACCACCCTTAGCCAGGGGGCTGGATGCCTACCACCACCCTTAGCCAGGGGGGCTGGATGCCTACCACTACTACCACCCCCACCCAGGGGGCAGGATGCCTACCACTACTACCACCCTCACCCAGGGGGGCAGGATGCCCACCACTACTACCACCCTTAGCCAGGGGGGCTGGATGCCTACCACTACTACCACCCTCAACCAGGGGGGCAGGATGCCTACCACTACTACCACCCTCACCCAGGGGGGCAGGATGCCCACCACTACTACCACCCTTAGCCAGGGGGCTGGATGCCTACCACTACTACCACCCTCAACCAGGGGGGCAGGATGCCTACCACTACTACCACCCTCACCCAGGGGGGCAGGATGCCCACCACTACTACCACCCTTAGCCAGGGGGGCTGGATGCCTACCACTACTACCACCCTCAACCAGGGGGGCAGGATGCCTACCACTACTACCACCCTTAGCCAGGGGGCAGGATGCCCACCACTACTACCACCCTTAGCCAGGGGGGCTGGATGCCTACCACCACCCTTAGCCAGGGGGGCTGGATGCCTACCACTACTACCACCCCACCCAGGGGGGCAGGATGCCTACCACTACTACCACCCTCACCCAGGGGGGCAGGATGCCCACCACTACTACCACCCTTAGCCAGGGGGCTGGATGCCTACCACTACTACCACCCTCAACCAGGGGGGCAGGATGCCCACCACTACTACCACCCTTAGCCAGGGGGCAGGATGCCCACCACTACTACCACCCTTAGCCAGGGGGGCTGGATGCCTACCACCACCCTTAGCCAGGGGGGCTGGATGCCTACCACTACTACCACCCCCACCCAGGGGGCAGGATGCCTACCACTACTACCACCCTCAACCAGGGGGGCAGGATGCCTACCACTACTACCACCCTTAGCCAGGGGGCAGGATGCCCACCACTACTACCACCCTTAGCCAGGGGGGCTGGATGCCTACCACTACTACCACCCTCAACCAGGGGGGCAGGATGCCTACCACTACTACCACCCTTAGCCAGGGGGCAGGATGCCCACCACTACTACCACCCTTAGCCAGGGGGCTGGATGCCTACCACCACCCTTAGCCAGGGGGGCTGGATGCCTACCACTACTACCACCCCCACCCAGGGGGCAGGATGCCTACCACTACTACCACCCTCACCCAGGGGGGCAGGATGCCCACCACTACTACCACCCTTAGCCAGGGGGCTGGATGCCTACCACTACTACCACCCTCAACCAGGGGGGCAGGATGCCTACCACTACTACCACCCTCACCCAGGGGGGCAGGATGCCCACCACTACTACCACCCTTAGCCAGGGGGCAGGATGCCTACCACTACTACCACCCTCACCCAGGGGGGCAGGATGCCCACCACTACTACCACCCTTAGCCAGGGGGCTGGATGCCTACCACTACTACCACCCTCAACCAGGGGGGCAGGATGCCTACCACTACTACCACCCTTAGCCAGGGGGGCAGGATGCCCACCACTACTACCACCCTTAGCCAGGGGGGCTGGATGCCTACCACCACCCTTAGCCAGGGGGGCTGGATGCCTACCACTACTACCACCCCACCCAGGGGGCAGGATGCCTACCACTACTACCACCCTCACCCAGGGGGGCAGGATGCCCACCACTACTACCACCCTTAGCCAGGGGGCTGGATGCCTACCACTACTACCACCCTCAACCAGGGGGGCAGGATGCCTACCACTACTACCACCCTTAGCCAGGGGGCAGGATGCCCACCACTACTACCACCCTTAGCCAGGGGGCTGGATGCCTACCACCACCCTTAGCCAGGGGGGCTGGATGCCTACCACCACCCTTAGCCAGGGGGGCTGGATGCCTACCACTACTACCACCCCCACTCATAGGATGGACAATGCATGACACAACAAGCACACCACAACCTAGGGAATGCAAGATTAAGACATCCCCCCACCACCATGACAAGCGTGTGAGCAGGCTGTGTCAAATGCCTACAACACCGAACATGACATTGAACATACAATGTGACCCCCTAGCACATGTGCCACACATATATGTGTGTGGCACCCACAATGCAAGCAGCCCATGACCATTGTGGCAATGGGGCCTAAACCCCCATCATCACAGTGACCAAAAGGCAAGTGTGGGGTCCATAGCTGAAGCACATTTTGACCATTGTGGCAATGGGGCCTAAACCCCCATCATCACAGTGACCAAAAGGTAAGTGTGGGGTCCATAGCTGAAGCACAGTTTGACCATTGTGGCAATGGGGTCTAAACCCCCATCATCACAGTGACCAAAAGGCAAGTGTGGGGTCCATAGCTGAAGCACATTTTGACCATTGTGGCAATGGGGTCTACACCCTCATCATCACAGTGACCAAAAGGTAATTGTTGACAAAGAAAGAGCTGCAACTGCCAAACTGCATGGATCATTCCTGGTCACAGAACCAAAAACTCATCTGTGGCAAAGTAGTGTATGTGTCCCATTGCAACATAAATTGGGGGAGCCAAATACTGCAGTGCAAATGAAACATTCCTTTGGCCATGTGCAGACAAACAACACCCATGGTGGCTGAGACCGTCAACAGTCATCAATGACACAATGACAGAAGTGACCATCAGAATGCAGAACCACATATTTGCACCAATGGGCACACAAATGCAGATACCCTGTGGAGACAGCAGATGTGAGGTGAACAGATACCATACCATGGCAGCAATGGGACACACAAACCATGATCACTGTGCTGACCGATGACCTAGGAGTCCCAGGGACAGCAGGGGAAACACACCAAACAACATACAGCCAATGGCACACCCAAGATATGCCAATGCAGTGGTGCAGATGCACAAACACAAACAGGCAGACCAACACTGTCATCATACACAGCAGGTGAGGGGTGGGGGTGCCATTGTCCCCAGGCAACAACACAACACATGAGGAGAGCTGAATACCAATCATACAGATGTGCATACACTGCCACACTAAGGTAACTCATGGATCCAAATCCCCTATGTGGGCAAGCAGGCATTGACAGGTGAGAGGGAGCACAAAACACACATGTCACACAGGCACGTAGGAACAACAACTGACACAGCAAGTCACAGACACACCACAGCACCACCCCCAGGGCCCCCACAATGTGGTGACCCTGGGCTGAAGAAAAATACCACTGTGATGACAAAGCTAAATGTCGTTCACACTGTGAACCACAGTCAGGTGTCCTGAGCAACTAACTACCATCACACCTACACAAGCACAAATCAATCAGCATGGCCAGTAAGCCAAGGCCAACATGGAGGCAGGGGACTAGCCGGGCAACAACTCTCATCTGCACACACTCAACACCACACCCCTCGACCTCCAACAATGTGCAGCAGTGAAGTACACATGCACTGGTGACATTGCACATGCACCCATTACTATTCCAGGGTGGTGGGTGGGAACCAAGGTGTAGAAACACATCACACATGGACACTCAACAAGACTCCTGAATGTCTGACACACTGCACACTACGCTGTACATGGACATGACGGCAATACCACACCGACCAATGGGATCCCAGCCACAGTCACACACCAATGAAGAAACCAAGGTCACCCACAAAGAACACACATAGACAACAACCAACATTGCAGCCCGGACCCTAAGGAGTGCCAGCAGTCACACACACAACGTGTCACAATCACTGAAAGATAACACAAACTGGAAATCACATGACAGGGGCAAACAACAAGTGCCAAAGGGAAACCTGACTGTGACCCATCTGCGTCAGCACACAAACTCTGCCCTGACAGCAAACACACCTATGGGTGACACCCTGATGACCAGTAATGTGCCATGCACCCACATCACAGAGAACACAGGGAGAAGACTTTGGGGGAACATAGCTCAAGTCAGCAAGCATCACAAACAGGTACAACACTAGGGATCACAGCATGCGCAGATGAATGGAAGTGAACACACAGACATGCACATACAACACACACCTTGGGCGCAGGCAATGTCACACGTGTACACACTGCCATGAGGGGACTCCACTCCTGTGTGAGGAAAGCTGTGCCATATGTTGCCTCAGTAGGGCCCCATCATGTCAGCTGAGCACTTGGTCACACAATCAACAATTAGCACCAAATGAGGGCTCCCATCACATCAGCCTGGTCATGGATGTGCCAACGGAATCATCAGCACAGATCCAACACACTTGTATAGCAATGTTGCACTGACTACACGGATGAGTCCCTCCCCATTGATGCCCAAACCTGCATGTCCACTGGAGATGGCAACACGGTCAGGGAAGTAGACAAATGCAACGATGGCAGGCACAACAGATGTGCAGGGGTGGAAGCCACAGATGTGAAATTGCCAATGTAAGTAGGAAACCCATTGCCAAATACTGAACACATGACACCCTCAGATGCTGCTATTGATGACATGGATACACCACATGATAGGACACATTCCCCCTGGACCACATGGGTTCCTGCACAGTAACACTTCATAATCATGAGACCAGATATCACCATCACTGCAGCAAGGGCATGGTTAGCTGCACCAACAACATGTACATCTGAAGCATGAGCACTAGAGAAAAGAAAGTTGCTTTATTCAGCATATGTGTTGAGGCCAAACGAAGTCCTGAAAAAGAGCAAAGGCCAATGGCCAGTCCATTGTCAAAGTTCAAACAGGGTGACACTGGCAGATGTCACCCTACGCATGCCTGCACAATACCAGGGACAATCCACTAGGAGGGGCAACCGGGGGGCAGGCCAGGCACCGCAGGGACAGGATCAGGGCTCACCAGGGGGAGTCAGGGAAGGGGTGGTGGGTGCTGGAGAGCCACTGACAACTGCAGTGGAGGTGTCTGACATGGTGTGTGCCGGCACAACTGGGGGGCATGACACAGATGTCGTGGGTGCCGGCACAACTGCAGTGGACCCTGCAGATGGGGTGGACAGGTCCGCCACTGCAGTGCCCAAGTCAGACAGGGCGGTAGTGGACTCCACTGCAGTGCCTACCTCCAGGGGAGGAGAATGGGGAACAGGCAAGGTGGGTTGGACAGAGGGGGAGGACACCCTCACCACATCAGTGGCACAGACAAGCGCAGCGGGGGTGTGGTGCTGGGAGAGCAAGTGGCAGGGGAGAAGGCCGGAGCATCTTGGGGATGGTATATCTGTGGGTGGGGGAACCTGGGGCAGGGTGTGGTGGGGGCACCTGTGCAGTGGGGGCCTGAGGGATGGAGGACGGAGACCTTGTGCCTGAGCTGCAGGGCGGTGGCGGGGTCTTGCTCTTAGCACTCCGGGGGACTTGCGGGTGGGGGCCTCAGTCCGTCTGCGCCTGGGGGAGGGTGTCCGGGGGCGAGGGGCACTCTGCTCCGTGTGGGTGGGCTTCCTCTTCCCCCGGGATGCTGGAGCAGCTTCATCGGTGGGGAAGAGGCCGAGGTCACAGAGGAAGAGCTGCTGTGACTTTGGGGTTGCAGGTGAGGCAAGGGAGGGTGCTTTGGAGGGAGAGGGAACTGAGGACTGCGCAGTGCATGTGGATGCGTGTGTGTGTTCCAGGGCCCCATCCCCTGTGAGTCTGGCTTCAGTCCCCTGAATGTGCTTGCGTGTGCGTTTTGTCATTGGCGTGTGTGTCAGTGTGCTGGATGTGTGTGTGCTGGTGTGTGCCAGTGTGTGTGTGCCTGGGATGGGTAAGGTGCTGGGGAGTGTGGATGGAGCAAAGGCAGGAGGGGTGAGGGACCGTTTGAGGAGGGACACTGCTGCCGTCAGGGAGGAGTCCATGGACCTATTGCCCCTCTGTAGGTCAGACATGCCCGATGAGATGCCCTCCATGAACGACACCAGCTGAGTCAACAGCGCGGTGTGCGCATGGAGGACACTCAGCATGGCTGTCTGCCCTACATGGAGCTGGCGAAGGAGGTACACAGACTCCTCACTCAGGGCAGCAGGGGACACAGGGGCAGGGGGTGCGGTGCCTGGCCCAAAGGAGACACGCTCCCGGACATGGGAGCCTCCACGGACCTGGGGAATGGGAGCCGATGGGAGGGCGGTGGTGGTGCTGGTGGTGGCGGGGACAGCAACACTAGCTGGGGTGTGGTGGCTGCTGACACCCGCCTCCACAAGGGAGTCATCCTCCGAGTTGCTCTGGTCCTCAGCTGAGGTGGATGCTGCTGAGGACTCCTCGGTGTGGCTCCCTCGCCCTCCGTGCCACTGGGTCCCTCCGACCACTCCTCGGCTGCTGACCCAGTCTGGCTCTCCGGCTCCTCCTGGTCCGTGGAGCTGTCCCCTTCCGTGGCCGTGGATGTATCTGCAAACAATGGGGAAACAGACAGACATCAGTCACCTGCACATAACGCACACACCACTGTGAGCACAGCACATCACAGAGCAAGCCCTGGCATCATTAGTTGTACATTGCTAAAAGTGCACTAATTGAACAGGAGAAGTCAATTGTCAGTCTGATGCCAAGCATGGCACTCACATCCCACATGGCCTTGCACCCATCTGTCTGGTGTCTGTTGGATTGCAACACCCCAGTGTTGACACATGCACCAAGTACACAGTAGTTGGACAGTGCAGAGGACACGGTGTGGACACATCACAGCTCTTGCCACTGAGTCAGTACAGGTTTACGGATGTAAGGGATGCCCAGAGTCAAATAGGAAATGCATGTGATGCATACCAGCGACAGACACCATGATGCACCCATGTCCTGATAGCCAGCGCCACTATGGTGTGCATGTAGCACATGTCACTCCCCTGCAGGATCACCAATCAGTAGACACATGCCATGGCGGAGGCATGACTGCAAAGTCATACATCACTGTCTCAGTGATGTATGACTTTGCAGCCAGACAACAACACTCTGCACTGTGTCACAATAGTAGGTCATGGGGAATGCAAGTCCTGGAGCTGCACAAGTGCACATGTACATCCCCCCACAACACATCCTCTTAACCCTCATCTGTCCAGGTCATACCTATTGGACATATGGGAGACCTGTGACACTACCCTACATGTCAGAATACAGGCATTGTGTAAGCAATGGACCCACCCATGATGCCCACCACAGAGTCAGGGAAACAGATGCTGTCTCCCACCTTGAGTCAAGCAAACTGCAAGGACACAGTCCTAAGTGACAGAATTCCCTGCATGTAAGGGCCACACCTGGGTATCAGATGAGGAGTGGGCAGTGCACAATAGAGGGACATGGCTCCTGGACAACATGACTGCTGTACTGTGGCAGTTCAACCTGGCCCGAGGAGGGCACATAACATGTTAGACAGAGTACACAGTGCAGTCTTTGACTCACCCCCTCCTTGCTGCTCTCTGGCCTTCAGCTGCCCATCCAGGTCTGGAAAGACCACCGCCAGGATCCTGAGCATGTGGGGGTCAGGGTCCGTGTTCCGCCCCTCCTGCGAGGAGGCGACAGCTTCAGCTGGACCCGTGCAATCCTCCGGGTCCAGCCCCGAAGGTCCTGCCACCTCTTTTGGCAGTTGCGGATCCGGCGCTTGTAGACCCCCACGGACCGGACAGCCCGGACGATGTCCTTCCAGATCTCATGCTTCCGATGGGCAGAAGCCTGTCAGGATGACAAAGTGATAAGGACATTACTACACATGCAACATATCCGTGCATGACACAGTTGCATATACATGTCGCAATCACAGGGGCACATGGTGTACCCAGGCAGTGCACGGCTGCCCATGGACAGTTTTCCAGAAGTCACTACATGGTATCATAGCATGGGGAGTAAAACCCTGTTCAGAAGCACTGTCACTGCACCATACCTGTCCAGTGCAAGTCACTACACACTATGGGGGGTGACAACTACTCAGTGAGCCTGCTAGCCAGTGGTGTGCTGACTCTCAGCCTTGCTAGTCAGACAAAATGCACATTCAGAAAGGCAGTGCACAGAACACTCACCTGCTCCCCTGGTGTCCCATACAGCTTGCTGTACTGTGGAAGTAGGCTGTCCAGCAGGGCCTGGTTCTCTTCAAGGCTGAAGGCTGGGGCTCTCTCCACAGTACGTGCCATTGCAGGGTCCAGAGGGGCAGAGACAGCAGCAGTGCAGTGGCAGATGTCGTCCTGGAGCATGTAGTGCAGGCAAGTGGGCTCTCAGGGGAACATGCAGCAATATATATGTGCTGGAGAGGCAGATACTGTCCCTTGTGTCCAAAGTGATAGGTCCAAGTCGTTTGCATCTTCTGAATCTGGCCAATCCATGGAATAGCAGCACCAAAACACGCCCACAGCATCCTTCAAATCTTCAACTTCATGACATACATTATTTTGCAACATTGTTGTGGGTGACCAACTGATTTTCCAGCAACCGACTCGTTCGAATATTCAAAAACGCGTCCGTTGCCAGGCAAGCCCATTGTCAATGGGTGCGCACCGATCGGTCCATTGCTGTTCAACGCGCACAGGGGTACAACGCGTACCCGCACACATTGAAAGCAATGGGCCGGCCGGAGGCACCGATCGGTCCATTGCTGTTCAACGCGCACAGGGGTACAACGCGTACCCGCACACATTGAATGCAATGGGCCGGCCGGAGGCACCGATCGGTCCATTGCTGTTCAACGCGCACAGGGGTACAACGCGTACCCGCACACATTGAAAGCAATGGGCCGGCCGGAGGCACCGATCGGTCCATTGCAGTACAAGGTGCACAGGGGTACAACGCGTACCCGCACACATTGAATGCAATGGGCCGGCCGGAGGCACCGATCGGTCCATTGCTGTTCAACGCGCACAGGGGTACAACGCGTGCACCGCACACATTGAATGCAATGGGCCGGCCGGAGGCACCGATCGGTCCATTGCTGTTCAACGCGCACAGGGGTACAACGCGTACCCGCACACATTGAATGCAATGGGCCGGCCGGAGGCACCGATCGGTCCATTGCAGTACAACGCATCACTGTACATGTGACTGGCATATGTCAGCATGCCTGTCTCAGATGGACATATGCCAGCCACAGATAGCTCCCAGGGAGTGAGGGGCACACCTACATCACGACAGCCTGTCCAAACCTTATCATAAGGCATGTAAGGCTGCATTTCCTATTGTGTGTATGTTGGTGTACATGTTGTCCTGTGGGTGTCACCTGTGGGCAGCCACCCCCAGGCTGTGCACGTGTTCATGGGGACAGGATCATGGGTGTTACGTGTACGTGACCACTGTGATGTGCAACTGTTCATATCTGTGCATGTGCCATGGTCACATTTCACAGTGGTGTTTGTGTATGTCATGTCACATACCCCGTGAGTCCCATGTGGGACGGTATGTTTGAGCCAGGGTGTCCCAGTGGCACAATAGTGATGGCCCTCCACAGTCTTTGTGCATGTAGTGTTTACAATGTCTCTGATTTCATGTGCACAATGGGAGACAGTCTCCACATCCACGTTGTGTGTGCATGGACTCTGATGTTGTGCGTGTGTGTCACAGACGTCCATGGCTCTCCTGCCATGGCAAGTGTGGCCACTACCTGTGGGGGTCATGTTTGTTTTGTTGTGGTGTACACAT
Source organism: Calotriton arnoldi (assembly GCA_963921515.1). Lineage (NCBI taxonomy): Eukaryota > Metazoa > Chordata > Amphibia > Caudata > Salamandridae > Calotriton > Calotriton arnoldi. The sequence continues at coordinate 139,412 of CAWUFW010007042.1, read as the reverse complement.
GATACTCCAGGTGATGCCAGTGTCCATGTGGCATTACAGGGTCCCTGGGAATGTGCCTGTCGTTGAGCTGTGGTGCCTGGGGCACATCTGTCCTCACATGTCACTGGGGGGTGACTGTGACACAGCATCATGATATCCAATGGGCCAACCTGGGACAAATTGATGCCACCTGTAGGACCGTGTTGACAGATGTTGGCCATGTATGTACCATAAATGTCGTTCCGGTACTGCACACTTCATGTAGTTGTGCCTCATGATGATGTATGTTGGGATCTTGAGTGTGTTCAATGCCGCATATGTGGGGTGACTGACGATCTTGCTTACTTCTCCTCTGCACTGCAGGGCTCCTGCTGTCCATCGGCCATTCCCAGACCTGGCAACGATGGTGGAACGGGACAGCATCCGACGGTACCGCTTCACCAGGCAGCTGATTGAGGATTTGGCAGTGCAGTTGTCCCCACATTTGCAGCCTGGCCGGCCGTATCCTACAGCGCTGACCCCCAAGGTGAAGGTGATGGCAGCCCTACACTTCTTTGCCACCGGTACCTTCCAACATACTGTGGATTCTGCTGGTGGGATGTCACAGACCATGTTCAGCCGTGTGCTCCGCGATGTTTTGGCGGCAATGTTGCTCTTCCTGAACCGGTACATCTATTTCCCTAGACTGCGACGACTCACTGACGTGAAGAGTGACTTTTATGCCCTGGGGAGGATGCCGCATGTCATTGGCTCCATTGATGGGACACATGTGGCTTTGGTACCACCACAGGCCCAGGAGCAGGCCTACAGGAACCGCAAGCACTACCACTCGGTCAATGCACTGGTGGTGTGTCTTGCAGACATGACCATCACACACGTGTGTGCCCGTTTCCCTGGTTCAGCACACGATGCCTTTGTGATGAGGAGTAGTCGCATCCCCAGGTTGATGGCACAGATGCAGAACCAGCGTGCCTGGCTTGTCGGTGTGTACTGACTTTGTGCCATTGTGTGTGATCTGATCTGTAGTATTCCGCCCACTTTTCCAAGTCAGCTGATGTGCACTTGTCTGTCCGTAGGTGACTCGGGATACCCCAACATGCCGTGGTTGCTGACACCCCTCAGGAACCCTGTGACACCTGCCCAGATGCGCTACAATGAGGCACATGGTCGGACCAGGAGAGTGATTGAGCGGACCTTTGGTCTCCTGAAGAGCCGCTTCCGCTGCCTGGACAAGACCGGAGGGTCCCTCCCATATGCCCCTGCGAAAGTGTGCAAGATTATCATCGTCTGCTGCATGCTCCACAACCTGGCAGTGCGGAAGGAGTTGCCTCTCATCCAGGATGACGATGACCAACATCCGCCACCTGTGGAGGATCCTGGCCTGGACCACGATGCCAGTGACGATGATGATGGTGATGGTGATGGTGATGTCCGCACACAGCTCATCACCAACTTCTTTAGCTGAATGTGAGTATCCTGAGGTGTCATGGAATGATGTGAGTTGGCATGATGTGTGGGTGGTGCTCTGGTGCTGTTGGAGTGTGTCCATGGGCTACTTGACAGGATGTGTGTTGCGATGTGTGGTGACAGGTGGGCTGTACTCCCCAACAGTGTTGACATGCTAACTTGGTTCTGGGTGGGTATCTTGTAACATGTATTGTGCATGAGTTTTGCTGTTCTGTCCTGTACTGCATTGCTTTTGACTGTGTGTCATTTCTGTCCTTCACAGGGTACTTTCAGATTCGTTTGGTGAACTGTGTCCACCGACGACGTGATTGCACATCCAGGCTGGTAGCTGTTGTGTCCCTACAGGTGATGTGCGCCACACCCATGGACTTCCTTCAGTCTACAGTTGTTGACTGTGTGCCCGCTGCCAGGTGGGATTACCTTGCATCTGTAGTGGTTACAGCATGTTGCAACTGTGTAATAAACCTGTGCTTCACTTTGTGATGTGCGTTGTCTGTGGTCACACATTTGACTGCCATTTGCTTACTGCACCTGTGGGCTACTTGACTACAACTGGGAATGGGTGTGGTGTCTGTGCATTGCACCGTCTTCCCTGGCAACATCAGTGTAGGCAATGAGTCAGATGGCCTAGGTGTGTATGTGTTGTGTAGCCCTGGTGGTGTGTCTCCCTCATATGTGTCACGTTGCCTGTACTCACATGCCTGTGTTGTCCTTGCTGTTGCAGTTCGCATACACTGTGTAATTTTGCAGTTCATCATCCCCATAACAGCACCCACGTTGGAATCACGACAGAGGCAAGTATGGTGTATTAGTGTGTTTATTGTGATAATAGTGCATAGGATGGATTGTGCTGTACATGAATCTTGCAATCCCAAGTTCCTAGATGAATAGAAAGTCCAGGTAGACAGGATCCCCAGTATCGGGGCCACTGTTGTCTGACACATTGTTCCAACTTATACTCCCCATGCAATGTGTGGGAGTAGTGTTGCCATCAACAGGGTGAACAGTCTGTGCACAAAGGCGAAAATCCAGAACAGGTTCAGGCTTCCTGGGAGTTGCGCTTGGCCATCAGCCTCTCACTTTCCCCTCCTCGGACGACCCCTCTTCTTGGGGGGGGGCCCTCAAGTGCAGGCTGCTGCGGTGCAGGGGACTCTCCGCCAGAGTCCTCCTCCCTCCCTGTGGCAGTTGCAGTTTGTTCGGTACCAGATGTTGTTGGCACACAGGGAGGTGTGGACTGGTTGCTGTTCATCTGGCGGAGGCATTGTAAAATGTCCCTGTGCACCGCCGTCATCTCATGTAGTACATCCCACTTGGACTCCACGCGGGTCATGTGGGAGTCCACACGTGACATGTGGGAGTCCACACGTGACATGTGTGACTCCACTTGGGACATGTGGGAGTCCAAGCGGGCATGATGGGCAGCCTGCTGCTGTTTAATGTCTCTGAGGAGCCCCACTACCTGGCTGAGCTCTCCGGTGCTGGACTGGTATGCATCAGCTATGCGTACCAGTTGTGGGTCTTCATGCACACCAGCAACGTCTGCAAGCAGCGACCTCTGTCTCCCACCCCTCCCACCACCCCTGCTGACATGTGCAGTGTGTGCAGTTGCACGCACAGATAACCCTGGTCCACCTTGGGGGTTGGTGGTGGTGGTGGTGTCCATGGCCCCAGGTTGGTCCAGGGTCACTGCGCTGGTGTTGTTCCTTATTCTGTCCATGTCGGCAGGGATGGTATTCGTGGTGACAGTCGTTGGAGGGGTGGGTGCAGGGGGTGCAGCTGGTGGACCTGCTGGTGCTGCAGCTGGTGGTCCTGCTGGTGCAGCATGTTGACTTGCACCGGATGTGCCAGGTTGTTCTTCATCGTCCGAGGAGGACAGAGGCTGTACGACGCCAGTGAGCTCGGCATCCTCTTGAGCCTGGGACTGGGACTCCTCAGCGTCTGCTGCTGTGTCCCTATCATCACCTGTTTTTGGGAGACACAAACAATGTATGTCATGTTTCTGCAGGCATCAGTGGTTGACACACCTGACAGTTGTGACTGTGCCTCGGGGTGCGGGCCTGTACATTGTATTGTCCTAAGTCGTCACAGTCAGGGGTTGATATTGGTGTGGCACATTGTCCTGCATTATTTGGGCATTTCTATGTATTCTCTGGGGTGTGAACATGGTCTGCATTGATTGTGTTTGGTTGACAGCCAGACCTCCTTCCCACCCACCCACCCACCCAGTCAGTTATCCCACCATGGAACGTGCTTGCATTGCAGGGAGTGTAAGTTGTCTCTCAGGATGTCAGTCAGTGGTGTCCTGCTGTTTGTTGGTGCACAGTTGGCAGCAGGGCCTTGTGCTCCCCACAGCAGTAGCCAGTGTCAGCCATCTTGTGAGTCCTTCTCCACTCCCTGTGATGTGAGCATGGTTCAGGGTGGTGTTGATGGGACAGTTGTGGGGGTGAGCTATGTCTGTGACTACGTCTCCCATCATGCTATTGCCTCCACCCCCTTCCCAGCATGCCCATGCTTCCTTCCTTTTGACTCTGCTTCCCTGTGGGGTGGGCTGGCTGTGCTGACAGGATGGCTGGGAGTGTTGTCCTGGCAGTTGTTTGGCTAAGAGTCCCAAGAGTGTCCCTGTGCTTCACACAACATAACCCAGGGTGGTGGTGCTTTGTGGGATCTTGTGTTAGGATGGAGGGCATTGCATTCTACCAGGTGGGTACTGTGGAGTTTGTGTTGGGGGGTGTGAGGGGAGGTGCTGGTGACTATAGTCAGTGCTGCAAGTCCCCCTTCCCACCCAGCCAGCCAGATAGCCCAACATGGAACGTGCTTGCATTGCAGGGAGTGGAAGTTGTCTCTCAGGATGTCAGTCAGTGGTGTCCTGCTGTTTGTTGGTGCACAGTTGGCAGCAGGGCCTTGTGCTCCCCACAGCAGTAGCCAGTGTCAGCCATCTTGTGAGTCCTTCTCCACTCCCTGTGATGTGAGCATGGTTCAGGGTGGTGTTGATGGGACAGTTGTGGGGGTGAGCTATGTCTGTGACTACGACTCCCATCATGCTATTGCCTCCACCCCCTTCCCAGCATGCCCATGCTTCCTTCCTTTTGACTCTGCTTCCCTGTGGGGTGGGCTGGCTGTGCTGACAGGATGGCTGGGAGTGTTGTCCTGGCAGTTGTTTGGCTAAGAGTCCCAAGAGTGTCCCTGTGCTTCACACAACATAACCCAGGGTGGTGGTGCTTTGTGGGATCTTGTGTTAGGATGGAGGGCATTGCATTCTACCAGGTGGGTACTGTGGAGTTTGTGTTGGGGGGTGTGAGGGGAGGTGCTGGTGACTATAGTCAGTGCTGCAAGTCCCCCTTCCCACCCAGCCAGCCAGATAGCCCACCATGGAACGTGCTTGCATTGCAGGGAGTGGAAGTTGTCTCTCAGGATGTCAGTCAGTGGTGTCCTGCTGTTTGTTGGTGCACAGTTGGCAGCAGGGCCTTGTGCTCCCCACAGCAGTAGCCAGTGTCAGCCATCTTGTGAGTCCTTCTCCACTCCCTGTGATGTGAGCATGGTTCAGGGTGGTGTTGATGGGACAGTTGTGGGGGTGAGCTATGTCTGTGACTACGACTCCCATCATGCTATTGCCTCCACCCCCTTCCCAGCATGCCCATGCTTCCTTCCTTTGACTCTGCTTCCCTGTGGGGTGGGCTGGCTGTGCTGACAGGATGGCTGGGAGTGTTGTCCTGGCAGTTGTTTGGCTAAGAGTCCCAAGAGTGTCCCTGTGCTTCACACAACATAACCCAGGGTGGTGGTGCTTTGTGGGATCTTGTGTTAGGATGGAGGGCATTGCATTCTACCAGGTGGGTACTGTGGAGTTTGTGTTGGGGGGGTGTGAGGGGAGGTGCTGGTGACTATAGTCAGTGCTGCAAGTCCCCCTTCCCACCCAGCCAGCCAGATAGCCCAACATGGAACGTGCTTGCATTGCAGGGAGTGGAAGTTGTCTCTCAGGATGTCAGTCAGTGGTGTCCTGCTGTTTGTTGGTGCACAGTTGGCAGCAGGGCCTTGTGCTCCCCACAGCAGTAGCCAGTGTCAGCCATCTTGTGAGTCCTTCTCCACTCCCTGTGATGTGAGCATGGTTCAGGGTGGTGTTGATGGGACAGTTGTGGGGGTGAGCTATGTCTGTGACTACGTCTCCCATCATGCTATTGCCTCCACCCCCTTCCCAGCATGCCCATGCTTCCTTCCTTTTGACTCTGCTTCCCTGTGGGGTGGGCTGGCTGTGCTGACAGGATGGCTGGGAGTGTTGTCCTGGCAGTTGTTTGGCTAAGAGTCCCAAGAGTGTCCCTGTGCTTCACACAACATAACCCAGGGTGGTGGTGCTTTGTGGGATCTTGTGTTAGGATGGAGGGCATTGCATTCTACCAGGTGGGTACTGTGGAGTTTGTGTTGGGGGGTGTGAGGGGAGGTGCTGGTGACTATAGTCAGTGCTGCAAGTCCCCCTTCCCACCCAGCCAGCCAGATAGCCCAACATGGAACGTGCTTGCATTGCAGGGAGTGGAAGTTGTCTCTCAGGATGTCAGTCAGTGGTGTCCTGCTGTTTGTTGGTGCACAGTTGGCAGCAGGGCCTTGTGCTCCCCACAGCAGTAGCCAGTGTCAGCCATCTTGTGAGTCCTTCTCCACTCCCTGTGATGTGAGCATGGTTCAGGGTGGTGTTGATGGGACAGTTGTGGGGGTGAGCTATGTCTGTGACTACGACTCCCATCATGCTATTGCCTCCACCCCCTTCCCAGCATGCCCATGCTTCCTTCCTTTGACTCTGCTTCCCTGTGGGGTGGGCTGGCTGTGCTGACAGGATGGCTGGGAGTGTTGTCCTGGCAGTTGTTTGGCTAAGAGTCCCAAGAGTGTCCCTGTGCTTCACACAACATAACCCAGGGTGGTGGTGCTTTGTGGGATCTTGTGTTAGGATGGAGGGCATTGCATTCTACCAGGTGGGTACTGTGGAGTTTGTGTTGGGGGGTGTGAGGGGAGGTGCTGGTGACTATAGTCAGTGCTGCAAGTCCCCCTTCCCACCCAGCCAGCCAGATAGCCCACCATGGAACGTGCTTGCATTGCAGGGAGTGGAAGTTGTCTCTCAGGATGTCAGTCAGTGGTGTCCTGCTGTTTGTTGGTGCACAGTTGGCAGCAGGGCCTTGTGCTCCCCACAGCAGTAGCCAGTGTCAGCCATCTTGTGAGTCCTTCTCCACTCCCTGTGATGTGAGCATGGTTCAGGGTGGTGTTGATGGGACAGTTGTGGGGGTGAGCTATGTCTGTGACTACGACTCCCATCATGCTATTGCCTCCACCCCCTTCCCAGCATGCCCATGCTTCCTTCCTTTTGACTCTGCTTCCCTGTGGGGTGGGCTGGCTGTGCTGACAGGATGGCTGGGAGTGTTGTCCTGGCAGTTGTTTGGCTAAGAGTCCCAAGAGTGTCCCTGTGCTTCACACAACATAACCCAGGGTGGTGGTGCTTTGTGGGATCTTGTGTTAGGATGGAGGGCATTGCATTCTACCAGGTGGGTACTGTGGAGTTTGTGTTGGGGGGGTGTGAGGGGAGGTGCTGGTGACTATAGTCAGTGCTGCAAGTCCCCCTTCCCACCCAGCCAGCCAGATAGCCCACCATGGAACGTGCTTGCATTGCAGGGAGTGGAAGTTGTCTCTCAGGATGTCAGTCAGTGGTGTCCTGCTGTTTGTTGGTGCACAGTTGGCAGCAGGGCCTTGTGCTCCCCACAGCAGTAGCCAGTGTCAGCCATCTTGTGAGTCCTTCTCCACTCCCTGTGATGTGAGCATGGTTCAGGGTGGTGTTGATGGGACAGTTGTGGGGGGGGCAATATGTGTGACTGCGACTCCCATGATGCTATTGGCTACACTGACTTGGCCAGCATACACAGAATTCCTTCCTTTGAGTGGTCTTCACTGTGTGTTGGTGTTGTTGTGGTGGCTACATGTGTGGATGTGTGTGTTAGTTCTATTTGTGCCACTGCCTAGCTGTAGTTGTGGTTGTGTTTGTACATGTGTTGGCACAGTTGGATGTGACTTTTTTGATGGCATGTGTTGTGTTTATCTGACTGACATACACATTTTGGGATGATTCTGTTCTAGTTGCTGTGTAATTGCTATGTGTGCATGGTTTGACTCTCCCCTTGACAGTGATGTGTGTGTTTTGTGGCAGTTTATTGTGTACATTTGTTGTGTACTCACCAGGCTCTGGGATGTTCTCTAGTCCATATACGCTCACTGGCGGAAGGATGGCCCGCACCTTCTCCTCCCAGGGCCTGAGGTATATTGGCTTGGCAGGAGGGCCACTGCCGGTCTGTTGGCTGTTGCTGTAGTCTATCTTCAGCAGGTCCCGTACCCTCCTGCGCACGTCATACCACCTGTTCTGGATGTCCGTCTTTGTGCGCCGACATGATGATTGGGCGTTCACCCTGTTGATGATCCTCTCCCACATCTTGGTTTTCTGCGACATGGGGGTCTGTTGGACCAGAGTGCCAAACAGCTGTGGCTCCACCCTGAGGATCTCGTCTACCAGGACTTCCAATTCACAATCTAGGAACTTGGGATTCTTCTTGGGGGGCATGGTGATGGGTGGTGATGGTGAGTGATGTGTGTGTTGGTGTGCAGGTGAGGGTGTGTGAGTGTGTGTTTTGCTGGGTGTATGTGAGGTAGGTATTTGTTGGTGTGCTGATGGTGTGTGGCTTGTGTGAGGGATGAGCTGTGGGTGTGTGGTTGCTTTCTCTTGGGTGCTGGCAGTGAAATGGCATTTGCAAAGGCTCATGGTAGTGATTTGTGTCCTTTATATAGGTGGAGTTGTGGGTGTGTCTTTGTTCTCTGTCCCCACCCCCCCAGTGTTTATTGGCTTGGTAATTGCTTGTTTGGCCTTTTTTGGTAGATTTTTCCTTTGTGCTGTTTGTGTATGTTGGAAACGTTCTTGTGACCGAGTCGGACCCTGCATTGGTCTCGTACGGTGTTTTCCGTTTCGTTCACGCTGTGTTTGTGCAGTTTTGTATGCTGCGTACGCGTCGGTCGCGGTGTATTGTGTTGCTTCCGCTCGGTTTTGTATGCGTGTCGGTCGTACGGCTTGTCCTCCGTCCGACTCGGTCGTGTTTTTCGCGCCTTGCATCGTACTTTGCGGGTTGGAGTTGGCGGGTACGATTCGGTCGGATTTGTTCCGGGTGCGTGTCGGTCGGTTGGATTCGCGTGTTTTTCCGGCCGGATTGCTATTTTCCGAGCGGCTCGGTCGGTCGGCTTGGTTTCCTGACGTGTCGGTCGGATTTATCGCGGCTTGCATCGTACTTGGCGTGTCGGGCGCCACTGGTACGTGTCGGTCGGTATTTTTTCCGGATCCGAGTCGGTCGGTGCTTTTTCCGGCCCGAATCGGAATCGACCCCTAAGGCCTTGTAGCAAGACATTTCACTGCGGGCTTGATTCACAAAGATATTTATATGCCTAAATTAAAATTAGATGTGCAAAAATCTCAATCTATAAATGTATGGTCAGGTTTTGTAACTAGGTTTGTCCACAGCCTATGTTACATCACTTTGCTGTTATATTGGAAAGGAGCACAAATTTTCCAACGGGTGATGTGGATTTCTGGTTGGTGAGACTTCCCTGAGTGATGAAGTAAGTGTACAACTCCTGTAAGTTTGCAGGTATTTTGAAACTTTTGTGAGGCACATATTTGCCATTGAAGGCAAGATTAAATCCATATCCAGGGTGATATTGGTTAAGAAACAATCTCATAATTAGTGAGGTATACAAAAAGGGGATTTTCTATGGTAAAAATGTATTCTTTATGGTAGAAAAACTATAAAAACTTAACAGGGGCAATTGTACTTGGGTGGACCATCCACACACGTGTTAATGTACACTGGTTACATTTATGAATGCAAAGTTGAAATTCACAAATGACCTTCAGAACTACTCCTGGGAAACTTTGACTGCCACAACTTCCTAGAATTCCCTTTGAATTCCCCAAAAAACTAGGGGGCATATTAGCAAGACCCACGTTAAAATTATCGCCGTTTTAGCGGCAGGAAACTGCCGCTAAAACGGCGATAATGGGCTTGCTAATATGCGTTATGGAATTCCAATAGAAGCCCAGGTTAGATGTCCTGCACATCTAACCTGGGCTTCTATTGGAATTCTATAACGCATATTAGCAAGCCCATTATCGCTGTTTTAGCGGCAGTGTCCTGCCGCTAAAACGGCGATAATTTTTACGTGGGTCTTGCTAATATGCCCATAGAACTTTATTGTATAAGTAGTAGTATTCTCACTAGTGATGATTTCAATGCAGTGCTTCCAATTTAGGGGCACCATGAGGTAGTGCATTTGAGGTAGTAGCCAGGAGTATGAAAAATTCCTGAAATTATGCAAATTACGCTGGTGCAATTAAAATTTTCCCAGGTCTAGTAGTGACAGTGAAGTTCTCAGTGATATTACTAAGCATATTGCTAAACAATGTCCTTTCTAGGTTAATGGAATCTCTATAAAGTAGCTTAACGTCGCATATACTATGGGCCCTATTCACAAAAGTGAATTTGGTCATAAATATGAGTTTATGAATGGATTCACCTTTTTATGCCTGACAGGAATTCACAAAGGGATTTCTGACAGGCGTATATGTATTAATGACTACAGAGACCATCAGGAGTGCACAGAACACTCATAAATCTCACTCACTTGGTAGGGAATGGGTGTTGCAAGGAGTGGTTTGACTTGAAAATGTAGGAACCCTCACAAATATGTACATATGTGGCACTGGCGTAACAGAACTTGAGGGGGCCCCCCTACAAGGCACATGCTGGGGCCCCAACTGGACCCAATCAGGAGATCTCCAGCCAGAGTACTATGCTGAAGGGGCCCCTCGGAGCTTGGGGACCCCCCCGCACCACAGGGGCTGTGGGGGCTTGTGTTACGCCATTGATATGTGGCTCTTCCTAAACTCCTCTCTGTTCGCTTTAAACCTGGAAAACGGCAGGGATGTATTCAAGCAAAGGGCTGGAGTAACTCTTTTATCAGAATAAGTAAGGGAACAGATCACCCGGACAGTTAGTGGGGTGTATTCGATGTGCTTTCTCCATGTGAAACAATATCTTCCCAAAAGATTAAAAAACAGACTGTGCATCATTCATTTGCACAGGGGCTTTGTTCCCCCATGTGGATGTGCCTGCTATGGAGAACTCAGTGTTGTAGGGAAAAAGAGCCCTTTTAGAATTGTCACATGACAGTCCTAGAAATAAGCCTCAAACCCTTCCCTGGCACCAGCTTTCCAGGTGTACTTCTGGCAATAGTTTGTGAATCCCAAAAATCTAAAAAAAAAGAAAAATAGTCCATCAGCACCATAGATGGATGGTGCAGACTCACTATTTTTTGTGGATCAGGCACTAAGAAAGCAATCACATATTTAGGGATGTACCACTTCACTCAGAAGTGAATACAGGAATGTGCTTTTTGGGTTATTACTGATTTTCTTAACATTGATTAACATCTCTTTAATTCAAGACTTGTTATTAAAAGCGACTGCCACGCTACTGAACAAAAATACAACTGCCCTAAACTGAGGGTTCTATTTTTAAAAAGAAATTACAGAAAGAGGGCCTCCTGCTGCTTCGTAAATAGTTTGTAATGATCCTATTCTGGTAGACTGTCAATCAAGCCTTTGGATGGACAAGTGAACAAAGATTGTGAGGTCCTCAACCACTGTGGTGTCATTCTGCAGGATGTTTTAGCATGCTACTTATCTAATATTTTCCTTAAGTTCAATGCTGGATAGTATAGTAGTTTGTTTGCTATACAATTTTGTTAGTTGTTGGTCCATCAGAATGGGTGGTAAATATTCAAAAAAGAGGCTATTACACCTATTAAACCTTCCTCATCTCCCCGATCACCAAATGATATAGTGGAATAGCAGGAGGGAATACATGAAGATAATAGATTAGAACTGAGGGATTGGAACCATGTGCAACTGACTTCACGTTCCTTCACCCTAGGGTTTAGAGCATCCAGAAATGTTAACTATTCCTTTCATAGTATCCATTATAGACTCACTATCTAAAATCTTTAAACTAGTGTTTGGCTTTCAAATACAAGGATTCAGTTTCTGAAAGCAACATTTATGTATTTATTTTGAGGCTTTTGTAGAGTGCTGGTAACCAATCAAGAGTGGCCACAGAGTGCTGTGCTCTCACCCTATCAACTCCACATCCAACACCAACACCCTTCTAAACAACTTCAACACTTTTTTGGGAAACGTTGTGAACATCGATGCCCGAATTAAAACATACACGTGCAAGTCAAAGCCTTCAGCACTCTGGGACTCTAAACACTGTTCCGTAGCAAAGGACAATCTTTTTCGTAGTATAACCCGCGATTTTTGCCCTATATCTTTGTGCTGCCTTGGGAACTCTAAAGACTTTACCCATTCTAACCAGTGGTAAAGTGCCTGTGCTTCCCCTTTTAACATGGTTGAATTAGCATAGTCCTAATTGGCATATTTAACTTGCCTACAAGTTCATAGTACATGATACAAGGGTGTACCTAGGGCTTTGAAGGTGAATGTCACTAGAGGACTGCAGCAACTATTGTGCCATCTACTACTGTGTCAGCACAAACATGGATTCAGGCCTACCACTGCAGCCTGACTGGAGGAGTTTGAAAACTGCAATTTAAACTGTGAATTTAAACCCTTTCGACAGGTCTAGACCTTATTTTTAAATATTAATAAGTCACCCCTAAGTAGACCTTGTATCCTACAAGGCAGGGTGCATGGTATTTCAGAGTAGGTCATGTAGACATTGAATTTGAGCATGTCCTTAGAGTGACTGGTACACAAAAGCTATTTTCACTGTATGAATGCTTGCTGGCCCATAGAGAAATACTAGAAGGCAATATTAAATGCAAATTCTGCTATCCCAGAGTAGGGGCCAGCTAGAAATATGATTCAACATCTCTTTTTAATATTTATCAAAAACCCAATTTAATGGTATAGTTGGATTTTTGATAACTATTAAGGAAACATAACTTTGATAAAGTTTCCTTTTCTCTGTCTAAAGCCTCTCAGAGCTAATTTGCATTACTCTCAAGCTGTATCTCTCTGAGTGTACAAGCCCTGAATGAATTGTGAAAACTGCTCCCAGAGCAGAGACAAAGGTCTGGAACAGGGGTTTTGTACTTTTGGCAGGAGGGGTGTTGGGGCTTTGCCCAGGAACTTAATTTACTGCAAAGGGTCTCTCCTGTCACAGGTAGGTTCTGAAACAACATCTGCCGATCCATCAGGTCTTCCCCAACACTGCTCCAATTTTATTTAAGAGTTGAAGACATACAGGAGGCAGTAGGCGAGCAGTAACTAAGAAAAAGCTTGTGAGAACAGCTATGCTTTCAAGTTCCTTCTAAATTTGGACAGAGAAGGCTCACATAGAAGAACAGTGGCAAGAGTTCCAGAGATATGGGGCACCATAAAAAAAGTCTCCGACCAGACCTATCTATGTATATAATGGGATTTATGTATTGCAAATCTAGCCAAAATGCAGCTGTAGTGATGTGCATGGTCAAAGACCATGTATAAAGTCAATGAGTAATAAGAGAGGAAGCTGGGTTGTAGAAGGTTAATGTATTGTGATGCAGTGTTCTTTAAAGAGGTGAATCTCAAACTCCTTCCAAAATTGGAGCACTCTTGGGAAGCCCTGATGAATGTGGGGATGCTGATCCAGATTCTTGGTACAAATATGGAAAAGGATAAGGGTGGAGATATTGTAAGAGTTTTTATCTGTAGATCTTGCATTTCTGAGAATGCCAGCTAGATAATTGGTGTGTCCAGGAGAGGAGATAGAACTTGTGTCGTCATTCACAGTGGTGAGGTAATGTGTGAGCAATATATAGTAAGAAAGCTGGTGAGAAAGGAAGAGGAGGTGTTAGGGGAGTGGGAGAGACGTGCTGATAGGTGAAAGAATGGGTCTCTTTTGTCTAACATATATTAGTTTAGTCAAGCTCTGGTCAAGGGACTCGAGTTTGGACTAATCTCATTTAATCATCATCATACCATTGTGATACATATTTATTGTGATAAGGGGATTTTGGCTCAGGGGGAATTTCTGGCTTCCAGCTGCCAGGAAGTGCAATGAGCAGTTTGAGTTTCAATTTTCTATTACTGTGTTGCGATGAAGCAGTTGGTGGGTAAATAATTTTGTATCTTGAAGGGCTGAACACAGTAAGATGGGTTCTCCAAGTACTTGTGTCTTTCATGATGAGTGTGAGGAGCCTAGAGGAAGCAGGACAATGTTGATGGTGTTGCAGCAATCTGAAGGTGAAATCCAGAGCTGTTATGAGTTCTATTTCCAATGTTGCTCCTGTTCTACAGGACAAGTGAAACAAACAGATACCATGACAGTCTGGTCTTAAAAATAGTACTAATTGGGTTGAATTTCAAATAATCACTTAAATCGCAGTTTGGCACCCAGACTTGTACTCAGCAAAGTGCTGTTTTGTTGAAGGTTAGACAAAACCATGGTAGGCAAATCCAACATGGCACCCAAAACTTGCTGGGAGGAGTGTGCATAATCTTAGGAGGCAGAATAGGTGGAGATTGGTTGGTGGTAGGGAAAGTTGGCTGTCTCCAGGCACATGAGGAATGATCCAGGTCCTCTCTCTGGTGCATATTCTGCATCTGGGACAGCACTGGGTGCAGCAGGGATGACAGTCACTACAAGCCTATTTGGGTGTTGGTCCTGGGTCAAATTCATAACTTGGCTTCTCCTGGCCATCACTACAGCCTAAGAATTGGTGGCTTCTCTGTGTGGATGTCTTGACCCTGAAAGAACTGGGCAGGGACTCGAGGGGTGTGCTTCGAGCCGTTTGACACTCAGCAAAGAACTACCAGACTAGATGGCCAGGTGTGCACCAGTTCTCACGGACTTTTCCCACAATCCAGCAAATTCTCCAAGTGGATCACAAATCACAGCTTCAGCAGTTGCAGGAAGGGGCCACCGGCGCAAAAGGGCCCCTACAGCAATGCGAGACTGAGACAGCAAATAGACCTGGACACCGAAACAAAAGTGGTTGCCATTAGTGAAGATAGCGCAAAAAGAGGTCAATTTCTGAAAATTGGAGGCAGTTTTGAACATATGAAGAGACACTCTATAGGTGTTTTGCAATGTATGGGAGACTGCATGCATTTGTGGTTGCTGTTGGCAATGTTTGTGGTAATGTGAGGGAAATCAATAGTAAAACCAGTTCTACCAGACCATAAAATTAGCCCATGAAAAGTCAAAAACGTGACTCACACACTGTCCTGTCAGACAGCCATTCTAGCACTGCCACATTACCATATAGGTCAGTCCAACCCTGCAGTGGTATACTGGGGTGCAATTTAGGTACTTAACATAGGCCCATTGCATTGGTCTGAGTCACATATGACAGGGTTTACTGGGCCATCAGGCAGATCTCCTCCTTGGAGCACTTGGGGTCTGGTCTGCTGTACAAGGGGCAGAGAGGCATGAGTGGCCACTGAGGAGCACGAGATCTGGTACTTGTAGGGGCAGACCGGTCTGCTGCTGAGAGGGGGATTCTGGATCCTGGCCAGGTTATGAGCAGGAGCCGGAATGGTGGAGGGCTCTCCACCTTGGATGGAACAGAATAAGTAGTCGAGAACAATCCTAAGTCACTCCTGCCCCCTTCAACATCTTTAAAGCAATAATATATAAAATATGTATTTATTTGAAATACTATGGGGGTGATTAGGATGTAGGGCGGATCGCCACCGCCCGCATGGCGGTGACGATCCGCCCTACATTTCCCTCCGCACGCCACCCATTTCCCCCGCCATATTAGTATGGCGGGGGGACCCCGGCGGACGGAAAGACCGTCTGCCGGTTTTCCGCCGGTCGACCAGTCGACCGGGCTGAAAAGGGGCTAGATATGGTGGCGGTGTCTGCTAGACACCGCCATCCATATTAGAATGGGTGCGGGAAGCAGCCTTTCCGTGGCGGGAAAGGCATGCGGAGTTTGCTGTTGGGGGCCCGTTGCGGGCCCCCAGGGTATTGGGGGGGTGGGGGGGTGCACATGGGGGGTACCTATGGTACCCCCCACATTGTCATGGACAAGGTGGCAGGCACCGCGCGGTGCCTGTCACCTTGTGCATGACAATGCACACAGTGCATTCCCAGCATTGTGGCGGGCGGTGCTGTGAGCACCGCCCGCCACAATGCTGGGAATGGAGGATGCCACCGCCACGGTGGCGGTGCCATCCTAATCGCCGATGCGGGACCGCCGCACCACTGGCGGCCGGTACCAGCACCGCTAGGGTGGCGGGCGGACGAAAGTCCGCCCGCCATCCTAATAGGCCCCATAGTATTTGGTGACACATCTAGATATTATTATTTGTAACAAAGAACTTTGTCAATCCTTCAAGATAACAAAATAATTTTTTTCTTTAATCATAGAGAGTATATGCAGTCACAATGCTTAGTATAACATCAAGTGAACAATTATATTTAATTGGTATACAATATCTTTTAACAAGCACTCATAGTAAACGCCATTATGTATAGAATATCTTCCAGAAAAAAGCAGGTGTTTTAGTGAGTGTTTTTTAAAGTGGCATAGCAGAGTTCCATGAAAATGTCAGTTTTTCAGAAAGTTTTCTTTCTTCCTTCAGAGATTTTAAATATAACACTCTTCCTTCATGACTAATTTTCACATGGTAACAAGTTGATCTTTATGTTCATGTTTAAAGCTTTTGGAATCTATGACAAGACGTTTTTCAATTGGTTAGGCTGCAGGGGAACATCATTAGACATGATGGGCCCAAATTACAAAAAAAAGCAGGAAAGCTGCTCCTGTAAAGGTACTGCTATGAATGGGTACATATTTAATACTTATTTTGCAATTCGTAAACATTGGTAGGAATGGCCCTGGAAACTGACTTGCAGGCTACTACTAGCAATGTCATGTTATTTCCCCAATTTGGACATTGAGGAAAGGAAGCCCCACTGTACAATTGCACATTTCTTTTCTTTTTTTCCCCACAAGGAAAGCCTTCCTCATAAAGATTGGGGATGTTCCATTTCTCTTCACAGCCAGGGAGGATATTTACTCCAGCCCTTCACTGAAACAAATGTCTGACCATTTGCACTTTAGGAAAGGGTGGGAGACGAATTTGGGAATGTTCTAAAGTTCACAAGTGTTTTGGTGCTAATAAATTCTCAAGGCAAACCACACCTTGAGCAGCCCATTACCTCCACCACTTGTGTGTGTTTTTTTTTCTTCTTTAATGTGTGCACTTGTGGCATATGTTTGATAGGTATGCTGTTGTGGCTATCTGAAGTGTAAATGTAGCCATTGTTAGCTGTAAGTGTATGTTTACGTCAAAATAATGTTGTGAATGGGGTCCCGATGATGTGGGGACATTGATGTTTTATTTTTCAAAAGCAAACCTTTGCATTATGGAGATGTCTTTGAAAAACAAAAAAAATATCACATCCATCATCAGAAATATGCATTTCTTTCAAGCCCCGGAGTTCACCAATAGTTCCAGAGTGCAGCATTGTGCCCCCTTATGACACATCCTGAAAATGCTATTGGATGGATGTGACTTTGAAAAGTAAACTTGCCACATAGGTTACGAAAAGTACACAATGTTGCACCAAAAACTCAAAGTATTTTTGAACCACAGCAGGGCAAAGCAAAGTGAATGAATGGTTTCAGTAAGTTATTTTAATGAGAGTCATTTTAATCACCTTTGAAATTAAAGAACGGTCCAAGCGTTTACTCCTTTTACTGCTCGTGTTACATTTCTTTTTTTTTCCTGTTGTGTTCTTTGTAATATCAGTATTGTCGCCACAACGACAAAAAGAACGGTTTATGCAGCATTGGACCCTTAAAACCTCACAAATACTGACAAATACCTGATTAGGGATTTATTGATAATGGAAATTCCGGTGTTTCCAAAAGAAAACGTTTTTCCAAACTGGAATCCACCAGCTACACATATTGAGGAGGGAATTAAACTTTTGGCTGTATCTCAAGGCTTCAGATTATTTCCATAACAAGCAAATTGTAAATGAGTCTCTTCTACACCATGACTTGCTGCTTGCTAGTAGTCCTTCAAATCAGAAGCGGAAGGGAGGTGGAGGTGACATGTGCCGAGGGTCACTCAGCTGCTGCTGTAGTTGATGCGCTGTATAAGATGATATGCAAGATGTGCTCCTTCCCTCTTGGCATCCCGAGGAGCTGATTGCAACATGCTCTCAAAACGTACATCTAATTTAAATGCAAATTTGTAATTACACAGATTTAAAGTTAATACATTTTAATTAAAGACAAATTATGACATGGGGGGAAGTACAAAACAAAATTAAATGTTAAGAATGATAGATTGGAGTGTCTGGAAGCCAGTTTAAATGGAAACAGATTTCAAGGGCAATATGTTTCTGCTGTTCGGGTCCTCCTCCCTTTCAAATTAGCTGCATGCTTCCTCCTAATGTATTACATGTAATCAGAGAATTTGTAATAGTTTCCCAGAAGTTTAATTTCGATGGCATGCAAATGTTTGCTTACAATTATGTGGCATCTGAGGTATACCCTGTAGAGATCCCTTCTGGCTGCTTTGAAATTGATTACATGACCTTAGGAATGAGTTTCATTTGCTATGCAAGCGGTGAGCGATAGTACATCTTGCGAGGCTGCATTACTCCTACAAGGACAGCACTGTGACAATCACACTATGCCAGTATGTTATTCTAGGATCGAATAGCACAGATAGGAAGACTTGCCATGTTACTATTCACCTCAACCTTTTCATATTTGTTTCTCACAGATGGACATTCAACTGTTCGGAATGTCATTAAATGGTATATTTGTCTATACCTGAGGAAGAGCTTAGTCGAGGTAGAGAACAGACATTTCTTGATTTGTTCATGGAGTGTGAAATGATCAGAAAGAGTCAATAACTCGAAGGAAACAGGTGTAGAAATTTGAGGGCAATTTGCAAGGGCATGCATCAGTAAATGAAGTAGTTCTCCTGTATTACTACTGTACAAACTCATAAAAGCCGTTGTGAAATGGCCCCTTGGTTTCTGAAGAGAAGCTACAACTACCTGATTGGATCAGCAGAACTTTAGGCACAGTGACTTCTGGAGGTAAACTGATCTTAGATTACTATGTACGTATTTTTTGATCAAAGATGTGATCTTGCTGTAGATAGGGTATAATATATGCACATAGTCTAAAAGGTGTCCATTATCTGCTCAGGAGACCGTATCAGTTTTTGATGACTGATGGAACAGCTTGTTGGAACAGTCAATACAAGAGTAAGGGTGCCAACTGCCTCCAAGTGGTGTTTATACACAGGAATGTGTCGCATCATTCATTGGGCGTAATTCACATTTTTTGGGCATCTAAGTCAGCTGTATGTAATATATATGTAAGTAAGTCCGTTTTTATATAGCGCAGCTACTCACCCTTACGGGTCTCAAGGCGCTGGGGGCCGTCGTGGAAATTAAGTGAGCTATTGCCCAGAGTCACATGGTGCTGAGTTGAGCTGCCGCCGGAGATCGAACCGTGAACCCTGTGCTCCGAAGTCAGCTGCCCTGGCCGCTGCACCACACCTCTCCAATATATGGAGCATAGCCCACTTGCAGATGGCTAGACCTTTTCTTGTGACCCCGGGTGCTCTCTCTAGGATGGCAGAAAGGCTGCCTACATAAAGGCAGGCAGTATTCACAGAGTGGTACCTCTTGGGCAGTTTTCCAGTGCTTTTTCACACCTACGCTTAGGGCCCGATTACGAGTCTGGCAGTCCGAGGACTGCCAGACTCGTGGTGGCGTGGCTGTGGCAGTCTTGCGACTGCCACATTACGACCTTAGTGGTCGTGCCACCCTGGTACCACTGACTCCGCCAGGGAACCGCCGTTCCTGGCGGTGGCGCGGCAGTCCAGATGTATCTATATGCATGGCGGGACCGCTGTGGTCCCGCCAAGCATATACCGACTTTTATCACCGCCACTTATTTCATGGAGGTCCTTCCTTCATGAAAACAGAGGCAGTGAGGAAAGAAAGGGGGCCCTACAGGGCCCCGTTGTGCCTCACGCCTTGTGGATGCACACAAGGGGGAAAACAACACGTGCTCCCCCCTGTGTGCATGCACAGAAGTTCCAGCAGGGCATGGACTTTTTAGACCATGCTGTGCTGAAACTTCCTTTGACGTTCCCATTGTGGGGCCTATTTTATAGGCAAAGGAAATGCCTGCAAATGACAAATAAAGTAATTATAGGGCAGGCGGTTCTCACGTGGGTTTGGCGGGGCAGCTCCGCCGCTGCACCGTCAAACTCGTAATCAGTCCCTCAGTGCTTAAAGAGGTTGGATTAGGTGGGTAAATGGGGCGTGATAAAAATCCAAACAATCCCATTATTTTGAGGATGCATGGGAAGGCTTTTTTAAATTTACCGTAAAAACATTTTTCAAGGGAGAGAAAAACAAGAGAAAGGTTACGGTCCATTTACATCTTAACCTTTTAAGCCCACAGATTTCCCACAAGTAGAATATCCGTGGGTTTAGGATTAGGCAAAAGAGAAAAGTACAACTTTCATGGATCTCAAAAGTAAATAATTGAACTTTAATTTTTCCCACGAAAGGAGTGATTTTACAAAAATTCATATGCATAAACCTGCAATGCGAAGTTGTTGCAAATCCATCCTCTAGAATGACACATTAGTGTTTTGCACCTGTATTCTGTCTTGTGGAATCAAAAGTTACTTTTTATAGGAAGATTAATTTTTGCAGGTAGGACATTAGGTCAGGTTATAGGTGACTAGAACTGGTTGTTCCTGTTACCTCTCACACATGCATAGTAACCCTAATTGAATTCTGTGTATTGCAGGTAGTATTGATAGGGTATGTTACAAACATATAAACCAAAACAATGGGTCACTGTTCCTAAGAGAAGAAAGGGGATGTCGGTATAGAAAATGGAAAGGAAAGTCAGAGTGACTTTTACTTGGTGCCCTCACACATCCCAAGGGATGTCATGGTTCATCAAAGGGCGGTGCTCCTCATTGGGCCGGCGCTGCAATCCGGTCCCCCGTAGGGTCGCTTTAGCGGAGATCTTTTGATTGTACGCCGTATGATGAGTGCGAGGTAGTGCTTGTGGAGTAGTGAGTGAGTTTAAAAATGGCTAGAGGATATCTGTGCTGTATAAATTTAATGAATAGATTCCTCTGTCTTGAATAAAAACATCTACAGATGCTTGAGAGGATGGGTAGGTGCAGCTACATATGCCTTTCACCAAAACCATTGTGACGAAATGCACCCTATCGTTTGACTCAAGGGGACTACCTCCTAGTTCCTTGGGATTGGATCACTACAAGGGTCTAACTGGTGGCATTACCTCATTTTTGGTAGGCCATCACCAATATATCTCTATTTTCTTTTCTTTGGTCCTGAAGAAGTGCCAGGGATCTCCTCCTGAGATTGTCAAGGGTGCGAAACATGTCGACCTAACCAGTATAAAACTTTATTCACACACATGTATGTCAGAGCTACTTAGGGCCTTTTTATTCATGACAGAGGAATCTATTCATAACGTTTATACAGCACAGATATCCTCTAGCCATTTTTAAACTCACTCACTACTCCACAAGCACTACCTCACACTCATCATACGGCGTACAATCAAAAGATCTCTGCTAAAGCGACCCTTCGGGGGACCCGTAGGGGATTGCAGCGCCTGCCCGATGAGGAGCACCTCCTTACATTGAAGCATGACATCCCTTGGGATGTGTGAGGGCACCAAGTAAAAGTCACTTTGACTTTCCTTTCCATTTTCTAGACCGACATCCCCTTTCTTCTCTTAGGAAGAGTGACCCATTCTTTTGGTTTATACATTACTTGGGAGCACGGGCACTGGACCTTCATTAAGCTCCTTGTCCCCCACCTCTTTTGTTTGGAGTATGTTACAAACATGCCTGTTGGGCTATTTCCCACAGCCTGCTAATGAAAACAATCTTTTGAGTAATCTATCCCTCAATTCACCTTTCATAATCCAGTCAAAGCAGCTAGGCTATACTCAGGGCAAATGTTATCATGCATCACAATTCATGGTCCAGTTAAAAAAGATAAAGAGCTCCAGACCCATACTAAGTTAAATGGAAGAAATAAACTCTTTAATTAAAAAGCATCAATTTTAAAGAGTCCACAAAATGGAACAAGCATTAATGCTGACAAAGTATTCAGCTCTAGGGAAAGGGATCCGGTTATAAAGCAACAAAGTGTCACATTGAACCTACATTCAAAAGTTAGGTGCACCCAAAGAGCCTGCACAATGGCTAAAACCCTAGGGGAGCAATGTGACAACCATGGCACATGATGTCCCGGTTCGCAATCATCATGGAAGGCAGCATGAGAACCAAAATGGCCTTATTTAGAGTTAGGCAGATTGGATAATCTGTCACAAACATGGCGGATGTCCCATCTGCCATATTACAATTGTATTATAGGCTATGGTACTTACTTGTAATATGGCAAACAGGCTAACCACATGTTTTGACGGAGTATCTTATCCTCCAAACTCTAAATAAGACCCAAAGTTCCCATCACATCATTGTATCTTCCTGCTGTTGCAAATGGATATATGCATATTTTTGAGACAACCATTCAGACAGAATAAGTTGGTAAACCAACACTCTCCCTTATGACCGGGGGACTGGCGGCTCCTGATTTTGAGCTTTATGACTACTATGCAGAGGCTCATCACTCTTACTCCTGTATCTGCCCTCCATGGGCACCATACATGGCTCACTTGGCGACTGAACAGAATACAGTGCACCTGACAATCTTCAGAGTACTGATTAGGAGGACTCTTTGTCATGACCATACAGAGTTGAACTTAGTTAGGAGTGTTCAGCTGGTCTGTGAGAGGGATCAGATTAAAGCCGACTGCCAGACACTCAACAGAATACAGAATTGGGCAGTTATCACATCGGGAGACCTATTGCCTGGAGGCACCTTCATTGATTATACCACAATTAGTGATAGGATACATCCCGCTTTGGCTGATAAATTTACATATTTACCACTGCGCTTCATTTGTAAAGCCATCTATTCCTCTTTCCCCCAGGTACCGAGGGACTTTAAGTCACTAGCCTTGTTTCTTACACTACAAACAGACATCTGACCACCAAGCTCTTGCTCCCATATTAACAGAAACCCTCATGACTGTCCCAACTGCTAAAACCGAATTGGACTGCTCTGGAACACACAATTTCAGAGAAAGATTTGAGATATTGCTGCAAACAGACATTTTGTTCCCTAAAGGTCGACTTTGACTCACTCATTTCAAACTCTTACACTAGACCTACAGAACCCGCTTAAATGATCTGAATATGGTTCTACGGGCAATGCTGATTGTGTACGGTGCTCTGCACTAACTGCCAATTTTATTCACTTAGCCTTGGAATGTCCTAAAATAGCAGCATACTAGGAACAGGTATTCAAGCTGGTCTCTGGAACAGTGGATATCCATATAGTCATATATCCCTTAACCCAAAGGTGGCCCACGTAGAGTGTAAAGAACATTTTTTGGTGACAATTTGGAAATTTGTCTCCATAGTGATGTTGTTAGCTAAAAGGTAGGTGGTTTGTGTATGGGGAAGACATGGTATACCAAATAGCACTTGTTACAACGCATGCGTTTACAACGCATGCCATTAACATCAGTCGTTACAACGACACGTTGTTACATCGCATGCCATTACAACGCAAGTCGTTACAACGACTTGCTGTAGGGGGGTGCTGGAGTTTGGAATAGTATAATTTACTATTCCAACTCCAGTGTGTGCAATAGTAGGGAAGGTGTTGGATTGAAAATCCAACACCTTCTGCCCCCTACAGCAAGTCGTTGTAATGACTTGCGTTGTAATGGCATGTGATGTAACAACGTGTCGTTGTAACGACTTGCGTTGTAATGGCATGCGTTGTAAACGATGCGTTGTGAACGTTGTTTACTGGTATACCCAGCACCAATACCTGGTGAGCAGATCTAATATATTGCAACAATCAATTAGAGACTCATTGTGCCATCTTACCCACCAATAACAGAGCAAAGAACATTTGGCACCCTTTACAAACATATTTGATCAGTGCTACTCTTCTGGATTAGCAATGCTGGTTGGATGAATTGGACCAAAGTCAAGATCTTGCACGTGCAGGTCCTGTGGCCGTGAGGGACCTTGGCCTGGAATGACTACATCCCTAATTTCTCTGTGGGCTTTTGCTTGGCTACCTGCTGGCCTACCTCTGATATTTTTCTGGTTCTGAGACTTACTGAACTAAGTGATTGGAAATAAGTTCTTTCTGTCTGTGCGAGGGTTGAAATAATTACTTGTTTGTTTGGTGGGCTATCAAATGAGAGTGGTACAATATAGCTCGCTTTACTGTCTGGTGTGTTGTTATGCTGTTGGAGAAGAAATATATATAAAAAAATTCAGGCAGATCACAAGGCTCATGTGAGAAAGTGTCAGCCCTTTGTGCAGTGGTCTGGCTTCAAAATAGTTCAAAACAGTACCTTTCAGTTACACAGTGGATGCTATGGATGTGACCTCCAAATCCATAGCACTCACAACCAACTGCTGTGGGTGTGAAGGTCATGTCCAAGCATCCGGCACCGGAACAGCAACTGTTTGGTGCTGCTATGCTGCGCCATCCCTCTCACATCACCCTGGGTCAGAGTGTGAAATTCTCCTGCAAATGACGCAACCGTGTCAGTGACATGATTGCATATTTGGTCAGGACCAGGAAATGTCTTCTGGGTTTACCAGGGTGCGTGAAGGGGGCTGAAACCACAACCCTGTTCTGTGCATGCACTGGCAATTATGCAAAAAGGAGGTATTGCTGGAAAGCTGAAAATCCCTGCTTTCCAGCAATACCTCTCTTACTCTGGACACCGCCAGGAGGTCACAGTGGCATATGATCACCTGGCACTTCCACTAGAATGTATCATATTCTTCAAGTTTCTGGAAGAGAGGTTGGCATGTTTTTTCCGTCAGTCAGATTTTTTATATATACAAAAGGTGTGCTTCAGTACTGTATCAGGGCATAATATCAGGGCATAATTGAACCATGCATAGTGGTTGCTGTGATATAAGTTCTATATAGTCATCAGGTTGTTGGCGGGTGTTAATGACGGGGCTCAACATCTCATGCTTTATGCCATCCTGAATTCCAGGAAAGATTTTGCAGTTCCCACACAGCATGTTTCAGTACTATTTCATGCCACCTGTGACCACTGCATAGTGGATACTGTGAACTGACTTGACTGCAGCAGGTAGGTTATTGTTGGGTGTTCAAGATGGGACTCAACGTTTCTTGCTTTATGTCATCCTCCATTCCATAAAAGTTGTTTTTTCTGAATGGCAATATTTCAGTACTGGTTCATGCTACATGCTACTCCTGCATAGTGGAAACTTGAACGGAGTTGCCTGCAGTGATATATTTATTTCTTGTTTCAGCAATTGCCTTACAATATACTATAAAACACAAAACACTATGTTTGCAATATTCAATATTCAATCAATCAATCAATCAATCAATCACGGCATTTATAGAGCGCGCTACTCACCCGGGAGGGTCTCAAGGCGCTGGGGGAGGGGGTAAGTTACTGCTCGAACAGCCAGGTCTTGAGCTGCTTCCTGAAGGAGAGATGGTCCTGGGTTCGCCGAAGGTGAGTGGGGAGGGAGTTCCAGGTCTTGGCTGCCAGGTAGGAGAAGGATCTTCCTCCGGCGGTGGCTCTGCGGATGCGTGGTACGGTGGCGAGGGCGTGGCTGGTTGATCGTAGCTGGTGGGTGGGCGTGTAGAAGGTCATGCGGTCGTTGAGGTACTTGGGGCCCAGATCGTGGAGGGCCTTGTGTGCGTGGGTGAGGAGTCTGAACGTGATTCTCTTGCTGACGGGGAGCCAGTGCAGGTCTTTCAGGTGTCCGGTGATGTGGCTGTGTCGGGGGATGTCCAGGATGAGTCGTGCGGAGGCGTTCTGGATGCGCTGGAGTCTTTTTTGAAGTTTGGCTGTGGTTCCGGCGTAGAGGGTGTTCCCATAGTCCAGTCGGCTGGTGACGAGTGCCTGGGTGACGGTCTTCCTGGTTTCAGTGGGGATCCATCTGAAGATCTTGCGGAGCATGCGCAGGGTGTTGAAGCACGAAGATGAGACGGCGTTGACTTGTCTGGTCATCGACAGGGAGGAGTCCAGGATGAAGCCCAGGTTGCGTGCGTGGTCCGTTGGCTTGGGCGCGGTGCCCAGGGCCGGGGGCCACCAAGAGTCGTCCCAGGCGGAGGGTGATGAGCCCAGGATGAGGACTTCCGTCTTGTCTGAGTTCAGTTTAAGGTGGCTGTTCCTCATCCAGTCGGCGACGTCTCTCATCCCGTCGTGTAGGTTGGCTCTGGCGGTGGTGGGGTCGTTGGTGAGGGAGAGGATCAGCTGGGTGTCGTCGGCGTAGGAGATGATGTTGAGGTTGTGTTGGCGTGCGATGGCTGCGAGGGGGCTCATGTAGACGTTGAAGAGGGTTGGACTGAGTGAAGATCCTTGTGGAACGCCGCAGATGACTTCGGTGGCCTCGGATCTGAACGGGGGAGGCGGACTCTCTGGGTTCTTCCGGCGAGGAACGAGATGATCCATTCCAGTGCTTTCTCTCGGATTCCGATGTTGCTGAGGCGCTTCACTAGGGTGCGGTGGCAGACGGTGTCGAACGCCGCGGAGAGGTCCAAGAGGATGAGGGCTGCTGTTTCCCCGTTGTCGGTTAGGGTTCTGATGTCGTCGGTGGCTGCGATAAGGGCGGTCTCGGTGCTGTGGTTGGCCCGAAACCCGGACTGCGAGGGGTCGAGGGATCCATTCGTCTCGAGGAAGGCGGCAAGCTGTCTGTTGACGGTCTTCTCGATGACTTTGGCCGGAAACGGAAGGAGCGAGATGGGACGGTAGTTCTTGAGGTCGGTGGGGTCCGCCGTTGGTTTCTTCAGGAGGGCGGTAAGCTCGGCGTGCTTCCAGCTCTCCGGGAAGTTGGCGGTGTGGAAGGAGGAGTTGATGATGTCCCGGAGATGGGGTGCGATGGTGGCGTCGGCTTTGTTGAAGACGTGGTGTGGGCAGGGGTCGGTTGGTGATCCGGAGTGGATGGAGTTCATCGTGCGGGTGGTGTCTTCGGTGCTGATCGGGGTCCAGTTGCAGAGGGTGGTGGTGGCGGGCGTTGGTTCGGCGGTAGGGTGCGTGGTCTGTGCGTCGAAGCTGTTATGTATGTCGGTGATCTTGCGGTGGAAGAACGCGGCGAGTGAGTTGCAGAGGTCTTGCGAGGGGGTGATGTCGTTGTTTCCGGCGCTGGGGTTGGAGAACTCTTTGACGATGCTGAAAAGTTCCTTGCTGTCGTGGGCGTTGTTGTCCAGTCGTTCTTTGAGTGCCGACTTCTTGGTGGCACGGATCAGCTGGTGGTGTTTGCGGGTGGCGTGCTTGAGGGCGGTCCTGTTGTCTGTGGTCTGGTCGAGTCGCCAGGCTTTCTCGAGAGTGCGGCAGTTCTTCTTGGATTCCTTGAGTTCGTTGGTGAACCAAGGGGTTTTCTTGCTTCCGGGTCTGCTGGGAGGGTTTTTAGTGGTGCGAGGTCGTCGGCGCAGGCGGTCAGCCACTTGGCGAGGTTGCTGGCTGCTTCGTTTGGGTCCGTTGTGTTGGTGGGTGTGTTCTGGCTGAGGGAGGCGGTGAGCTGCTCGGCGGTGATCTTGCTCCAGCTCCGGCGGGGAGCCTGTTGCGGGTGGTGGTGGGTCGCAGTCTTTCTGAAGCTGAAGTGGACGCAGCTGTGGTCGGTCCAGTGGAGTCCGGTGGCGTGGCTGAAGGAGATGTGCTTGCTGGAAGAGAAGACGGGGTCAAGCGTGTGGCCGGCGTAGTGGGTGGGCGTGTTCACCAGTTGCTTGAGTCCGAGGTTGGCGAGGTTGTCCAGCAGGGCGGTGGTGTTTCTGTCGTTGTTGTTCTCCAGGTGGAAGTTGAGGTCCCCTAGGAGGATGTAGTCGGCGGAGGGCATGGCGTGCGGGCTGATGAAGTCTGCGATGTCTTCGCTGAATAGTGTGCGTGGTCCCGGGGGTCTGTAGATGAGGGTGCCTCGGAGGGTGGTCTTGGGGTCAGTGTGTATCTGGAAGTGTAGGTGTTCGGCGGCGGTGAAGGTCTCGTCGGAGTTAGTCGAGATGCGGATGGTGTTCTTGTGTACGATGGCGATGCCTCCTCCCGTCTGGTTGACGCGGTCCTTCCGGGTGATCTTGTATCCGTCCGGGATGGCTATGGCGATGTCGGGCGCTGAGGAGGCGTTCATCCAGGTTTCGGTGAGGAAGGCGACGTCCGGTGCTGTTGCGTCGAGCAGGTCCCAGAGTTCCACGGCGTGCCTGTGGACGGAGCGGGTGTTCAACAGGATGCATTTCAGGTGGTTGCTGCTGGTGCTCGACTTGGCGGAGGTGGTGCACGTCCGGGGGCAGGTGAATCGGCAGGCTTGGCAGGTGAAGGGTCCGTGGGTGCGTCTCGGTGAGGCTCGGTAGCAGGCAGGGTTCCGGCCGGCATTGAGTGCGGTGAGGGTGGCGGCGTCGTAGGTCCGTCGAGTAGTGTTGCATCGGTGGGATCCAGGGGTCCTGGCGCTGGGCGCGGGCCAGGCGCGGACGGGCGCAGACGGGCTTACCTTTGGCGCACCTTCGGCGCTCCGTCGGTGCTCCCGCTGCGCGCGGCCGCTGCGCGGCCGCTGCGCGGTCGCTCAGGGGCGTCATAAGTAAGGAGCCTGGAGGGAGGAGCAGCTGGGTGGCGGGAGCGGGGCGGCGAATGGAATCACGGGGGGCGGGGCCGCAGGGAGGCAGTGGCGGGAAGTCCCAGGAGCAGCGGGCAGCGGGAAAGTCCCAGGAGCAGCGGGAAGTCCCAGGAGCAGCAGGCAGCGGGAAAGTCCCAGGAGCAGCCGGCAGCCAGCGAAGGAATCTTCAGGCAGGAGGCGGCAAGGCAGGCAGGAGCGGCAGCAGTGAGTGGGGCGACCAAGCCCTGTAGAGGGCTGAGCGGTCACACTCTGTGGTCCCCTACGGTCCCCTTAAGTAAGGAGCCTGGAGGGAGGAGCAGCTGGGTGGCGGGAGCGGGGCGGCGAATGGAATCACGGGGGCGGGGCCGCAGGGAGGCAGTGGCGGGAAGTCCCAGGAGCAGCGGGCAGCGGGAAAGTCCCAGGAGCAGCGGGAAAGTCCCAGGAGCAGCAGGCAGCGGGAAAGTCCCAGGAGCAGCGGGCAGCGAGCGAAGGAATCTCCAGGCAGGAGGCGGCAAGGCAGGCAGGAGCGGCAGCAGTGAGTGGGGCGACCAAGCCCTGTGGAGGGCTGAGCGGTCACACTCTGTGGTCCCCTACGGTCCCCTTAAGTAAGGAGCCTGGAGGGAGGAGCAGCTGGGTGGCGGGAGCGGGGCGGCGAATGGAATCACGGGGGGCGGGGCCGCAGGGAGGCAGTGGCGGGAAGTCCCAGGAGCAGCGGGCAGCGGGAAAGTCCCAGGAGCAGCGGGAAAGTCCCAGGAGCAGCAGGCAGCGGGAAAGTCCCAGGAGCAGCGGGCAGCGAGCGAAGGAATCTCCAGGCAGGAGGCGGCAAGGCAGGCAGGAGCGGCAGCAGTGAGTGGGGAGACCATCATTCAATGAAAGAAAATGTAAAATCAGCTCTGATACCGGAGAACATCTCACTTAATCCATATATTAAGAGTTTTGCTCTACATAATGGGTATTGGAATCGATTCTTTTTAGAAAATAAATATATGCTCTCTTGCACGGTGCTTTTACCCCATTTTTTGCCAAAACCCACCAAATTTAGCTATTTTTTAGCTATTTCCTTGGCTCCTTCGAGTGGAGTCTACAAACCATGGACACCTTTAGAGTGCCCAGAAAACTAGAACCCTAATTTGGTGTGGATACCGGTTGTGAAAAATAAAACTTATGAAGGTTTAAGCGTGACCTACCCCAAATATCAAAAAAAGGACTTAGCACTGGGGTTTTTGGAGTGTTTATGGAAGTTTAGCAGTCAAGAGGTAATGCAGACATTGGTGAGTCTTCTCAAATGCTGACCTCTTGTTATAGTTACAAGTTTCTTTCCAGTGTTTACAAGCACTGGCTACTCACTATAGAGTTCCAAGTGCCAAGTTAGTCTACACAGCAGCTGTATGTTTGGTTCACATCTGCAAGTGTGGGGTTTGTCACCACTGATGCTGGTCTCTAGATACACAGTTACTGCTGTCAGGACAGGAACTGGCGCATCTTTCATCTCACTGCTACGTGCTTTATAGCTGCACATAGGATTCTATTTGTTTAGGACTGAGGGCCTGGTTACAAGTTTGGAAGTCCTCCTGTAGGGCCGCCACCGCTGTGCCCACAGGAGGACCACCAAGCCCGTTGTGCACCCGCCTGCCGGGTTCCCACTTGAATCTACGGTGGGTGGGCAGTGCTGCAGTGGTCTCACGGGGTAGCTGTGTTAGGCTCATAGGAGAGCCTTAAAAGCAGACCGCCACCACGACAGCACCTGCAGCATGTTCCTGCACAGAGTGGCATGCGCCATGTTGTGTATGCCACACCGTGCAGGAATGGGGGTGCAATTCCAGGGGGGCACAACATGTGCCCCCCTGCATGCACCCCTAGGCCCAGAGGCAGCAGGATTTGCATGTCTGCCGCACTTTATATGGCAGCTCATTGGATTTGCAAGTCGGAATATGCTCAGCGGTGCCGCATTAGCACCCCTAGCATATTCCTGCCCCTTTCCGCTCCACCACCGCCACAGGATCCTTGATCCGCCGAAAGCAGTGGTCCTGTGGTGGTACGACCTCCAAACTTGAAATATGGTGGGCTAAAACGCTGTGGTGGCAGTGGTCAAACCGCCCCCACGAGTACAGCTGTCCCAGGACCGCCGTACTCGGAATAAGTCCCTAGATGATTTTGAAATGATTTGCAATTTGTAAACCATCGTTCTTTTTATAAAAAAAGAATTAGTTTGAAAATGGAAGCAGTACCCTTTTTGTGCGTGTCTGAAATATGTAAAATGTTCCCTTCCAACTAACCAGATTAACATTTTATTTAAAATGCTGAAAGGTATCCGGAGTATTATGAAAGATATCACTATTCAGGGGAGGATTAAAATTCATTCATGCTTTAATCACAAAAATCTTAATAACTCTGAAGAAGTAACAATCAGCATGGGTACATAAAAATAACCTGGTAAAATCCTAAAGGCATATATTTAATTATAATTTGTTATTCAGCACCTAAGGGAAGAGAAAGTCCTTTTACTGTAATAAAGTGTACTGTTGCACATAAAACCTGCACAGACTTGTAGTGAATAGTTGTCAAATGATAAGTAATTAATTTAATGAAGCAACATATTTGGTGGTGCATCTCATTGCTTGCACAGCCTGTTGTTATTATGTTATTATACAGCAAGGTGATGGCGCAACAGTTCACCTTTAACAATCTCTGGTAGATAATGTTTTTTGACACTTTTGAATGTTTAACACATGCTACATGAACAGAGAGTCATATAATATAGAACTGTCACCATTACATTACATGATACTAATTTAACCACAGACTTCCTTTCCAATTTTTTTGTTCATAATCTTTTGAGAACGAATTAATAGATTCCTCTTATTGCACTATGAATTGGTAAAAAGGTTAAGAGAGCTACATACATTTGGAACCTGAAAATCTACTGCAATTTCGTCACCATAAATTGTGCCCCACATTGGCTATCAGAGAAGTTCAGATTTAGTAAAAGGTGTGTGCATACTTCACTGTGAGAGACCTCATGTGTTAGGTAATGAGGACGTTTTTGGGGATCAGTTAATTCATATTCCCAAATTTCTCATTCACAGAACTAAGAACATCATCTAGAAAAGGGCAGTAAGGGGTATAATTGTTGATAAGAGGTCTATGTTCTGATTAACTTCCTTGTGATTGTGCCACACCAATTTGGCGGAGACAAACAAATGCAGTGTTTCTAATTACAAAGTCCACTGTGTGCATGCATCCCAGTTCCTGCACAGAATGCACTTTATAGTCCATGCCGTGCAGGAACTGTTTTTGGCATTCCCATTTTTTGAGGCACCGCTGTGGGAACGTAAAAACAAAAGCCATCCAAACACGAGAAACACTCGTAATCTGGCGGGTGGCCTGACCGCGTGTTTGGCAGTGCGGCGGCGAGGCAAACTCGTAATCAGGCCCTTAGTGTCCAACACTTTCTTAAAAATGGTTTATATTGGAATGTGATTATTTAATTTTATAATTTCAGTCTGAAATTCTTTGTTTTAAATTTGTTTGTATCTAGTTGAAATAGTTTGTGTTATTTCATCAGTATTGTTGGTGGTTAGAAATGTCATAATTAATGGTTATTTGTATATTTGTAAGGAATAATCTAATTCATTTAATTTTTTATAGAATAAAGACATGTAGCACATTTATCTCATTTTATTTATGTTTTCAAAGTTTATTTAATTTATATTTTTACGTTTTTAAAAATATTTAACTTAAAAATAACATTTATATATAGTTACATATTAAAATATATTTAATTCCTATTGTATGGGGTACATTTTCCACTTTTATTTTCCATTGTTTAACACTTTTTTAACATTTCTTAAATTGTTTTACATACATACTTGCAACATAATTTTAACATAAGTTTTTTCAGAATACATCAAATAAATTTGTTAAACATTTTTAAGACAGTTTTGACATGTTTTACATGTGTTCATGCTTTACATTATTTCCAATTCATTTCTAAGGGGAGATTGCCTTTTTTAGTTTCATTTAGCGGCCATTTTTTTTTTTTAACTGCTACCTTCTATTTTGTAATTTTTTGTATTATTTTTAGTCTACTTTCCAGGAACCAGGTCACGGTAAGGTGCTTCTGTTTGTAAGTCAGTTTTTTAAAGGATCTTTTAAGGGTTTTAGGGGTAGGGAAGGTTTGGGGGAAGTCCTAGAAGTTCAATATAGTGTTGTTTGTGGTTTATGTATTTTAAGATGCATTAATAGTATTGCTTTTCACTAGTTTGTAGTTTCGATTTTTCGTATAATGTTTTAGTAATGTATCGTTATGTTAAATTGTATTATGTTACCTATACTTTGATGATTAAGGGCCTCATTTTGATGGCGGTCGGATCGCCACTGACAGGCCATCAGTGGCGGTACAACCGCTGACAGCCCTTTGGTCTGACCGCCGCATTTTAATGCTGGCAGTCGGACTACAGAAGTCTGAGTCCAGACCACCACCTCTGCCAGGATCTCAGATCCCGACGGGGCTGCAGTCTGAGTCGTGGCCCAGAATATCAGTGGTGCCGAGCCAGGCAACGCCATCAGGATTTGTATATCCCTTTCTGAGAGCCTGTTCATGGCAGGAACACCACCAATTACAGGCTGTCAGAAAAGGATATTGTGGGCCCCAAACAGGTGGTGCCCCCACTCACCTCCAAGCACCGTGTGCCATGCATGACATGGTGCATGGCACACGGTCAATGGACGTGCAGGAGGTGCTCCTTATCATGGAGGTGTGATGTATATTTGGGAATATAATGTGTTTTGCAGGTGTGTTTTCTTTTTTTTTTAAATAAATTTTTTATTGAAGTCCAGATTACAAACATTTTAAAATCCATAAATACATCCATAAAAAGATATTAAAAATACAAGATCAATAAATAGCACCAATATATACTGAAAAGTCATGAACAATGAGAAGCAAAAAAAAAGACAACCATAAATCCTCAAATTAAGCCTCTAAGCAAGCATAAAGCAATATCCACTCCCAGACATCAGTGTGGCCACCCAATCTTAATCAAAATAAGTTGCCCAGATTTTTTCAAATTTCTTAAGCCCTTCAACTCGTAAAGCATAAGTTCGTTCACTCTTTTGAACTGATTTCATCTTTCGAGCCCATTCATAGACAGAGGGTATGAGATCTGTGCGCCATTTTTGCAACAAAAGTGATCTGGCTACCGCCATTGCAATGTATAAAAATTTAACAAACTTGTCGGGCAGGAGAAGGTCTGGATCAAAACCTAAAATTATTAAACGATTATTCAATCCTAACACAATACTACATTCACATTCCAAATAACAAAAATGTCTTTCCAAAACCTCTGAATCCTAGGACATTGCAAAATAATGTGTGACCAGTTGGCAGTGGGATAGTTAATACAACGGAAACACTGTGCCGATTGATTGACATAAATTTTGGAAAGAAAAAGAGGAGTTCGATAAAGTTGCCATTTACTGAAAAACAACATCCTTCGCCAATTCGCTCCTCTTAACGTGCTAAAATTAAGATTATTAATTGCTGACCACATACTGGCTGAGATTTCTACTTCTTCATGTTTCATCCATTTTGCAATTGCCTTACTCCCAAGATCAAAACCTTTAACTAAAGCTAAGCGTTTTTTCCATTCCCCAGGTTTTTTAACAACCGTATCCTCTAAGAGTTCATGGACTATATGATGTTGATCGCAAATTTGGGTTAAATCTAATTCACTGAGGAATTTACTAAAAATACTATTTGACCGTAGAAGAAGAAAATCGTTAATGATCAATTGTGACATTTCCGCCATACTCAACCATCTACCATTCCTCAAAAAATCTGAGATTTTACGGAATCCAACATTAGCCCACTTTGATATAAGTTCTGTAGATTCTCTAATCCCCGACAATGACATAGGGCCAGATAACAAAGTTGAAGAATTAATTAAAGGGATAGAATATCTTTTATAGAGGGCCTGACGTTTTTAAAAAAACCATTGTAGGCACTTATACCGCACCAATTTAGGAGATTTAAAAATTGATAAAGGGGAGTGGATCTGACTTTCCTTACACATTAAATTCATAAAACTATTAATAAAAAGATTTGATTGTTGTTGAGGCTTAAATCTGGATAAATATTGTGCAAAATACGCAAAGTAGTAATCCCTGAGATTCGGAAGAGCTAAACCTCCCTGTTCCAACCCTTCGTATAAAGTGCTAAGTGCAATTCGCAGGGTTTTTTTGCCCAGAGAAAAGTTGTAAACATAGACTCTATTCGGGAAAAAAAGAACCAAACAAGATACATGGAATGGCCGAAAAAAGAAAATTAAAAAGTGGAAGAACAGACATTTTAATTAGTGCAACCCTGCCCAAAATAGATAATGGAAGAGAATTCCAGCGTGAAAACAGATCCTGAATTTTTCGTAGAAGCGGGACAAAATTTAAATGAAATAAATCAATTATACGTTCTGAGAAATAAACCCCCGGGTATCTCTTGGGTTTGGTGTTTAAACAAGAGAGAATATCAGGGTGCAAATCCAAGCCCACTCCACCACACTGTATAATTTCAGTTTTCTTTTTATTAATTCTATACCCACCTAACGCTTCAAATTCCTCAAAAATCTTAAAAGTTTTTACCTGGACCTCTATCTCGGGCTTAATAATAAGCATAATATCGTCGGCGTATAATTTCAATTTCGCCATAGTGGGAATTGGAGGGCGAATATCAACGCTGTTCCTAATTGCAATCGCCAATGGCTCAATAAAAAAGCAAATAAAACTGGGGAGAGAGGACACCCCTGTCTAGTCCCCCGTTTTACCTTAACCTGACCGGCCATCGAGGTATTAATAATTACATTAGCTTCAGCATTAAGATAAAGATTTTGGACCAGGCCCGTGATCTTGGAGGATATACCAAAGTTTCGCAAGATAATAAACAGCGTCTCCCAGACAACAAGGTCAAATGCCTTCTCAGCATCTAAAAGAAGGACTAATGCAGGTATCTTCTGGGTCTCAAAATAATCCAATGCCTCAGTTAAATAATGTGTATTAGTACCCAGCTGCCTGCCAGCAATAAAACCATTTTGGTCCGGGTGAATCAAATGTGAGGCATGCTGATTAAACCGATTAGCTAAAAGTTTAGTAACAATTTTGTAATCCGAGTTTAATAACGTTATAGGACGATAAGAATTCGGATCTTCACTAACTTTTCCCTTTTTTTAAAAACTGACTATGTTTCCTTGTCTAAAAGATTCTGGTATTGCCCCACCTTCTAACATTGAGTTTACCAACTGTAAAAGAAATCTGCCACGGAATTATAAAAACTTTACAAAATTCCGCCGGAAAACCATCCGGACCGCAGGCCTTACCACTTGGTAAATTCTTAATCACCCCATGCAGCTCATCTTTAGTAAAAGGTCTTGCCATAATTGATTTCTCACTCTCTGAAAGTGTTGGAGAACAATTTTTCTGAAGAAAGTCTCTCAAAGATGTAATATCGACAATCTGTTGTTGACCATATATAGACCCAAAATGCTGTAGCATTATTTCACTAATTTTCACAGGATCATCCGTACAGGAGGCAGTTAAGGGGCATTTTAATGCATTGATCTGATTAGAAGCAACCTGCTCCCTTGCCTGCCAGGCCAGGAACCTACCAGTAAAGTTGCTTTCTTCATATATTTTTTGTCTATGATGTTGAAAAAAAGATTCGCTTAGAGTGTAATATCTTGCGCTGAGATCACGTTTAGCCTGATCCACCTGGCGCTGGTTAAAAACAGTAGGATTATTAAGAAATGCAGAATAAGAACTTTGTACCTTCTGCTCCAGAACTCGCTTTTCTACCTTAACTTTCTTTATAATTTCAGCATCTTTTCCGATAATTAGCCCCCGAATAAAGGCCTTAAGTGTATCCCATATCGTATTTAAGGGAGCAGAATCGTGGTTTCGAGCAAGGAATTCCCTAATCTCAATCTCAATAAGACCCACCCAGTCCTCCTCTAATAAATATTGCCTATTTAGCATCCATCTTTTAGGGGTCTTAGCACATTCCCCAATTTGTAAATCAAGTACCAGCATAGCATGGTCAGAAAATCCATTCTGCAGAAATCTTTGCTGGCAGAAACTTAAGCTCTGAGAAACCAAAAAAAATCAATGCGTGATGAGGTGTGAAATCTACCAGACAGACAAGTATAAACAATTTTAGTTGGAAAAGCCCTCCGACATGGATCCAGTAGATCTAAAGTTACCCCATAATGTTGTATTGTTCTTAAAGTTTTAGGTTTCAATTGTTTTTTAGCCAGCACTGAGGAATCGATTCTAGGATTCATTAAAACATTAAAATCTCCCCCAAAATCAGTTCCCCGGGTGTTTGAATTAGAGATTGAAAAATTCCTCATATATCTTTAGATTATCCTCTACAGGAGCATAAATACTGGCAAAGGTTATTGGTTTCTGTCCAGCAATACAAGTAACCCAACACCAACGACCATACTGATCTTTGTCAAAGCTGACGACTTCCGCCTGGAATTTTTTACTTAAAAATATTGCCGTCCCTCGAAGGGAGGCTGAAGATGAAGAAAATCCCCTATAGGCTGCCCACGACTTAAACATAGAAAAGTCTAACAGCTTCACAGCTGGTATATGGGTTTCTTGTAATAAAATTACCGCCGGATTTTCTGTTTTAATCCACATTTCAATTGCCCGCATTTTCGTTCTATTATTAAGACCATTGACGTTAAAAGAGACCACTTTCAAAATCTCCTTACTAACCATAATAAATAAGAAGCAAATCTAACCACCTAAACGGCACCCCACGTATTAAAAAAAGCATTGATCTAAAAAATGGATGTATAAAGATTAGAAAAAATGGACTTCGTTTTCTGGCTATACAGCCTTTTTCACCCCAGTGACCCACACCCTCCCCTTTGAGAAAGTGGCTAGCCCCGCTGCCCACCTTCTCCCAACCACCCCAAATACTAATATTGGTGCCCTGAAATTGCACCTGAGGTGATCTACCCCCCTCCTAAGAAAAAGAAAAGAGAAAAAAAGAGGTAACAGGATCTAAATGGTACTCTCCTTTTTCAAACAAAAAAGACAATACAAAGGATAAACAAACCCAGATTATTTTCCAGCTGAGATAGCTTTAAGAAGTTCCTGCGCCTCTTCAATGCGTGTAAATAAGTGAAATTTCCCCTGCACAAGGACTTTGAGCTTGGATTGTTGAGCAATAGAGGCTTGTGCCCCTTGAGCTTTAAAAAGGTACAATAACTTAACAAACTCTTTGCGTCTTCTTGCCGCTTCCGCAGACATGTCGGAGAAAATTCTGCATTTCGCACCATTCTCGATCTCAAACTGTCTAGTCAAAATTGCCTTGGACAAGATTTTTTCCTTTATACGAAAGTCTGCAAAATTGACAAGTATAGTGCGGGGAAACTTCAGATTAGGGGAAGAATGCGCTGGGACCCGATGAGCTCTGGTTACAGTCAGATCGCCCGTAAACTCAGGAATCACAACCTTCTTCAAAAAGGAATCAACCCAATTAAGTGTATCCGTGCCTTCAATCCGCTCCGGAACACCAACTATACGAAGATTTGAGCGGCGTGAAAAATGTTCAAGTTCTTCGATCTTATTTTCCATTCTTGTTTTCTCCCGGGAGGCTAAATCTACTTGCTGCAAAATATGGTTCATTTGGTCCTCAACCAGGGAGATTCTTGCTTCAGCCTCCTGGATTCGAGGTGGAAGGCTGGCTACTGCATCTTCTATCTTCTCCAAGCGCAGCTGTATCATTGCGATATCCGTTAGTTGTGTTTTTTTCATATCGCGTATTTCTTCAAGAATCATATTTAACATATTTTTAACATCCAGCTGATATGACATAGCCTTCTCGTTTCCACCCTCAAGAACCAGGTCACAATCTTTAATTCCAAATAGAGTCTCGTTATTATGTTCGGGCATCAAAGGACCCAGTGGTTTAGGCTTTCCTAAAGCTAAGGCTGAGGCTACTATTTGGTCTTGCTGCTCTTGCTGAACTGTTATAATTTCATTAGATTGCATTTGAATAGACATTTCACGAGAAGGGAGAAGAGAAGGCGGGGACTGAGGAAGCGGGGTCGCGACAGCCTTTGCCAATGTTAACGCAGTGATTTTAAGCTGTTCCAAATCAAGTAAAGCCATCGGCGGATCTTCCACTTGTATCTGTATTCCTTGAGTATCCGGAGAAGAGACCACTAGAGGAGAGGAGGATGCTGGACCTAGAGTTTTTACTGGCTCTAGTGTTACAGCTAACATTATCGACTCTTCTAATATGTCATGATTATTCTGGGCTAAGAGAGTTCGACTGAGCATATCTGAACAGGGAGAGGTGACAGGAGGTAAAATTTTTGGGGAAAAGAGAGGAAAGTCTCTGGCATTTTTTTGCTCTTGATTTTTATAACATGCGCCACCTCCTGGTGAGCTAGCTAAGTCAATATCCCTTGGCTTAATTCCTGAGGCTTCTGTTAAGCTAATCTCCTTTAAAGAAAGATCGTCTGCTTCGGAGCTTTGTGAACTAAAGGAGGACTCCGCATGACGCATTTTACCTCCCACTTTAGTCACTGTCAAATTCAGCTTCCCTTTGGCAGTGCGTGCTTTAGTCTTTGCAGCATCCACTTTTGCTGCAGCAGCGGCGAGTCTCAGCTGTTTCTTCATTATAAAATGCTTATCGAGGTACCCCCACTTAAAACACCAATGCCAGACCGCCCAAGTCTCTCACCAGGTAAATTATGAGCTCATCAGGACTTACCCTCCTGCCGTTCTCCAGCAACAGTCCCAAAGTTTTTAGGCTCACCGGAAATCCCAAGCCTCAGTCAATTGAAAACCCATATAGCTCCGGTTCTCAATCTCATTGCGAACCCTCCTGCAGAGTCTCCAGCCACGGTCACTACATCGGATGGAATCTAGCCGATCCTCTACTCTCCTCCAGTCTCAGCTGAACAACTTGAACAAATAAACAGTTCTCCGGTTTAAACACGGGAAAACCGCAATCCGAAAGCCTCAAACGCCGCCAAGCAATGCAGCCGCTGGAAGCACACCCGCCGCATCCGAGAGTGTATACGCGGTGAAATTCAAAAAACCCGCGATAATCCTTAGCGTCCGACCGCTCCCGCTCCTGTTCCACCAAACATCGTCATAGGAGGGGGGAGGAGCATCACCTGAGGCTACGCGCTAGCGGGAGGCGCCATAGCCCGTACACCCTTGCAGGTGTGTTTTCTTATTAATTTTACAGCTTTTTGTCTACAAACGTGTCCTATGGGCATTGGGAGTTTCTGTTTTTTTTTTAAAGAATCAATTTTGGTTTATAGTAAACACATGCTTTTTGCTTTGATTTCCTTAGTCCTGGGGCTGTTTTTTATGGTTTCTAAATATTTAGGATTGCTTTGAGGGATCTTTATTGGATTCATTTTATTTTTGTATTCTTTGGGGGGCTTTTAGGTAATATTTTCTTGTTTTGAGTGGATTACTATTTTTGACAGCGTGGATACAGATGAAGATTTGCAGCTACAGAACAGTACGTCCTATTTATTTCATTTCTTTTAGATGGGAAATATTATATTTTATTGTTTGTGAAAATATGTGATTGTTACTTGGAATTGTGTGGTTTATGTGTTGTAATTAATTTATGTGATGGATTGAGTTTGTTTTTTAGTATCTTAGTTGGTGATGGTTACATTTTTTATTTAAATAATTTATATATCATTTTACTACCTCAGTCTTCATTAACATTGGACTTTTTAAAAATTTTAGACTGATATATTATAATATTATATTTATTATTTAAAAAAACATTGATTTGTCATGTTGGTTAGATTTTGTGATAGTTTTTTAGGACTTTGGTAGGTTACTATTTATTTTATAATATGCTATTGGCTATCATTTCAAAATAATGTACTCCTTTAATATATTTATGTGGAGTTTGACTTTAAATTGTAGCATGTTGTACATTCTTTTGGTTTGTTTGCTACGTTTATGGGCAATTTGTCTAACAGATTGCTCCATTTGTAGTTGTTGGCAGCTTTTCTGTTTTTGCAAAGCTTCTATACATTTATAGAGTGTAGTTTGGGATCTGTCTAGTGTGGATTGGAAGGCATTGTACCATCCTTCCACTGTGTTATTTGTTTTGGCTTCCTGAACAACGTGCTGTAATAGACATTCCAGCATGGTATTTGGAATTTGGGTTGTCACCTGGGTCTGGAGCGATGCAGTCTGCCAGCTCATGTGTCTTTCAAATAATCCATTAGGGGGCTTAGTTTTTCTTCATTTTGATGGTTGAAAGGGCTTTCTATTAGTGTATTGTAGTGGCTAGCTACCTCTGTGATAGGGATCTAGGCTAGTGCTATAATTGTTTTATTTCAAAGGCAAATTGGCTGTTTGTAGAATAGTCTACACATAGGGTTTGAATATGAGTCTGGAGGTCCATGGACCACTATTACAATTAGGGCAGTTGGACCACCATTACCCTGGCTGAGGTCCTGCCAAG
Source organism: Calotriton arnoldi (assembly GCA_963921515.1). Classification (NCBI taxonomy): domain Eukaryota; kingdom Metazoa; phylum Chordata; class Amphibia; order Caudata; family Salamandridae; genus Calotriton; species Calotriton arnoldi. Next base: position 98,667 of record CAWUFW010007042.1, on the reverse strand, counting down.
CATATTACAAGTTTCCTCTCCACTACGATTTTCATGGCGGCTTCTCCTCTATGAAAACTGTGGCGGAGTGGAAACAAAGAGGACCCTACATAGCCCGATGATGCCCACGCCATGTGGAAGCTCACAGGGGGACACAACATGAGCCCCCCTGTGTGCATGCACACCAGTTCCTGCACAGCATGGACTTAACAGTTTATGCAGTGCAGGAACTGTTTTTGGCATTCCCATTGTGGTGCCCATTTTTAAAGGCACCGCTGTGAGAAAGCTAAAAAAAGGCCGGCCACCCAGGAGGAAACTTCTAATCTGGTGGGTGGCCCGACCACAGCTTTAGTGGTGTGGCGCCGAGGCAGACCCGGCACTGCACCGCCAAAGTCGTAATCAGGCACTTAGTCAGATTGTCGGAAATGTCTACACATATTTTGATTGAAATTATAGTAACAGCTTTGTATTGCTGTGAGAGGGGTACATTTTTAAAATGGTTTGAATCATGGCTTGCTCAAAGCCTATGATTATTTTTTGAGTGTAGTAATTATTTGTTTTATGCTTAATGTGGTTTAAGTGCTCGTAGTAAGTGATGCTTTGTTTATTTGGTAGTAGGGCATATGTAAAAGGGATATTTGTGTTTTAATATTCACCATTTATGGTGTATATCTGAGGGAATAATTTGGGACACCTTTTGAAGGTCCCAGCCATCATCCAGGTTTGACAATGGCTTTGGTTTAGTATGTGTTTTGCTGTAGGGAATATTAGGATTCGTTTCTCATTGTTTAGGTTGTCATATAAAAGGAAAGGTTCCTCATTATGTGTCATAGTTAAATGTTCAGGCATTTGTATGTCTTGGTATCATCTAGGGGCAGGAGGAGCATCGCTGGCGGCTTCTTTTAGTTTGTCCAATTTAAATTTTTGAAAGGGGGTATAGCTGGTAGTTGGCCTGTGATGTGTTTGTGGACTTAGGGGAGTATATCTTTAAGGATTTTGGTTGTGGGTTTCTGGCAGCTAGTGCTTGGCTCTTTTATATCCTGCAATACCTCCCTTACTTCTATTTCTGCCACATTTGGGGGGGTGGCTTCTGCTGTCGTACATGAATTACAACATCATCTTTTGTAGTTGCCCTTCCATAGCATGCATTAGAATAATATTTGGTACATTTCCAATTTACATTTTCTGTTGATGCACTTTCTTGGCTGTAGGTGTAGCCTATGGGATTTAGTAATTGCTTTCCTTTCTGTGATGTTATGTATTTTGCTGCCTCTGTCGTTGTATCTGAAAGTAGTGTAATACTATAAGTATATACAATATTTTAAAGTTTATACATTGTTATTTACATGTAAAATTATGCAGCTACTTCTATTTTGTATACTTACATGTATGTTCTGTTTAGACGTTTCACACTGTTTTGCAGCTTTTCCATTGAGGGTCTTCTAATGAAGAGCAGGGGCTTTTTGTTTTGTTGGATGAAAAAAAGGCAGTTTCATTTGAAATGTTAATTTGTTAGTAGTTTGTAGAGGTTGAGGTCTTTATGTTTATTTGTACATACTATTTGGGTGAGTTTATAGTTTTCTATTCTATTTATTTATGTATACATACTTTGTAACATCATTTTGCTGGTTTTTGGTAGTTTTCTGTCAATTAATCACTTTTCCAAGTCACAGTTTTTTCCTTTTAGGAAGTCTATGTAAAGAGATAGAAGTTGGAGAGTATTTCATTTATTATTTGCTATTTTTAAGATTATTAACAAGTATAAATTAGTTTAAAAATCCAGCACAGTTTCCCCGTCCTGCAGCATTTATTTTTGAAGTATTTAGTTGTTTAAATTAGTGTGCCTTTTATATTGTTGATTTAATTGTTTGACTGACTTAAATGGTGAATGTTGTTTATACTTTGACTTATTTGTTTGTTTAGTTTTAGTTTGAATATTTTTATCAGTTATGTCCTTCATTGGTAAATGCTAATTTAGGTTTTATTTATAATGTATGACATATACTTTAATAGTTTTGAATATAAATGAATTTATATATATATTTATTAATATTTAGGTTGCTTTCTAAATGTTTGTAGTTAATGCTAACATTTTTTTTGTTGCATTGTCATGATTTTATTTATATAATTTTTTGGGGTGAATGGTAAATATTTTGGTAATGTAATATATTTATATTACATTTTAACATGTGTATAAAATGTTTTTGGCTTATTTCTACTTCTTTGCGTAAAGTAATTTTTTAGATTTGTTAATGATATTTTAATTATTTTGGCGATATTATTGTAGTCGATATTGTGTGAATCAATATTTTTGACATATTATATGTTTATTTAAAGGTGACAATATTTTTGTTTCCGATGTTTGCATTTTCAATATAAGTAAAAAGCTATATTTTTTAAAACAATATTTGTGTTCTCAATTTTTGTGGTTTTACTAGAAGTATAGGAAGTCGATATTTTTGTTATCGATATTGAATTTTTTATATTTTTGTGTTTTGATATTGCATGCATCAATATTATGTCAGTGATCTATGGTGAATTCTCAAAGGGTGATTGGTCAGTTTTTAAAAGCCTCACTAATTTATTGAGCGTCTGCCTTGAGGCTGCATGATATTTAAAAGCAGGAGATGATGAACTTTAAATGTAACATGTACATACCGTGATTAGCACCCAAAAGCTATGTTCAATCTAGGAAGGCAGGCTTGCCCATACAGGATTACTTGGAAGCAATATTAAATATTATTTCTGCTATCTCATACTAGGCACCATCTAGGATAATAATTTAATGGCTGTTTTTAATATTTATCAAAAGCACAACATAATGGTGAACTCGTATTTTATTGATAAATATTAAGGAAAGGGGACTTTTAGGAAATTACCCTTTTCCTGCCTGAAGCCTCTGGAGGCAAATTTGCATTAGCCTCCAAATGTCATCAGCTGGTGAATAGCCCCAAAGAGGTGCGAAAACTGTTCCCATGGCAGAGACAATGGTCTGGGACTGGGTTGATATGGTTGTTCCTCTGGCAGGAAAACAAGTTGGTCTGAATCCAGGAGCTCTATTTACTTCACAAGGGCCTCAATGGTCACATTGATGCAGCTCACACCTGCACGAGCCTTCACTTTTGTCTTCCTAGTCAGGCAGGCTCCACACCCAGCAAATGAGGAAGAAGGATTGCTCATTACCATGACCAAAGCCCTGATTGGACACACAGGCTCCCAACAAGGAGAGAAGGGGGTTCTCCATCTTGGACTTAGTGACACTGTGGATTGTTTGTAGTAGGCCACAAAAGTGGGTAGGGTTACTCCCAGGAAATGTTGCCATATTGGTTAGTGCAAAAGAAGCACTTGATGGACGGAATGATTGACAATGCAAACATTTACCCCCAGTCACAAGGATCTGGGTTTAATCCATCATTCTTTTGCTCACCACACCACCCCAGTTTGGACCTAGCCATATGCAAATCAGTCTTGACCCTGTACCTTATGGGAACAGTCCAGCCAGAACTGCCAAGCCAGATCCTCCCTGGACCAGATACAGGAATCCTGGGACCGGTTTCGGGGCATCACCCTTCATCAGCCAGGCTAGCTTGAATTCAGTGGCGCTGTGAGCATGGGACCCACATCTGGGGATACCCTTCCCACTTTGGGCGACAAATGCAAAAGAAACAATTGATGGACGGAATGATTTACAATGCAAACTTTCACCCCCAGTCACAAGGATCTGGGTTTAATCCATCATTCTTTTGCTCACCACACCACCCCAGTTTGGACCCAGCCATATGCAAATCAGTCTTGACCCTGTTCCTTATGTGAACAGTCATGCCCGAACTGCCAATCCAGGTCCTCCCTGGACTGGACACAAGCATCGCGGGGCTCATTTCGGGGCATCACCCTTCATCAGCCAGGCTAGCTTGAATCCAGTGGCGCAGTGAGCACGGGACCCACGTCTGGGCATACCCTTCCCACTTAGGGCAACAAATGCAAAAGAAACAATTGATAGACGGAATGATTGACAATGCAAACATTCACCCCTAGTCACAAGGATCTGGGTTTAATCCATCATTCTTTTGCTCACCACATCACCCCAGTTTGGACCCAGCCATATGCAAATCAGTCTTGACCCTGTTCCTTATGGGAACATTCCAGCCCGAACTGCCAAGCCAGGTCCTCCCTGGACCGGAAACAAGCATCCTGGGACCGGTTTTGGGGCATCACCCTTCATCAGCCAAGCTAGCTTGAATCCAGTGGCGCAGTGAGCACAGGACCCACTTCTGGGCATACTCTTCCCACTTAGGGCGACAAATGCAAAAGAACCAATTGATTGACGGAATGATTGACAATGCAAACATTCACCCCCAGTCACAAGGATCTGGGTTTAATCCATCATTCTTTTGCTCACCACACCACCCCAGTTTGGACCCAGCCATATGCAAATCAGTCTTGACCCTGTTCCTTCCAGCTCCTCCCTGGACCGGAAACAAGCTCCCTGGGACCGGTTTCGGGGCATCACCCTTCATCAGCCAGGCCGACCTGGCCTGGCAGTTCAGGCTGGACTGTTCCCATTGGGTGCTGGGTCCAGACTGATTTGCATATGGCTGGGTCCAAACTGGAATGGCATGGTGAGCAAAAAACAATGGATTTAGGCCCATATCTCTGTACTGGGGTGAATGTATGACATTGTTCTGCATTCTGTCCATCAATTGTTCTTTTTGCATTTGTCACCCCGAGTGGGACGGGTATGCCCAGACATGGGTCCCGTGCTCTCCATGCCACTGGAGTCAAGCTATCCTGGCTGATGAGGGGTGAAACCCTGAAACCGGTCCTAGGATGCTTGTTTCCAGTCCAGGGATGGCCTGGCCTGGCAGTTCGGGCTGGACTGTTCCCATTGGGTGCAGGGTCCAGACTGATTTGCATATGGCAGGGTCCAAACTGGAATGGCATGGGAAGCAAAAAAACGATGGATTTAGGCCCAGATCTCTGTATTTGGGTGAATGTATGACATTGTTTTGCATTCTGTCCATCAATTGTTCTTTTTGCCATATTGGTTAGGGCACGGCCAGGATTCACCCCTATGCAGAGGCTGGTTCCGGGCTTCAATGGGACACCCCTGGCCATCGTCATCAGAACACTACTGTACCAGTGGAAGCACAGAAGAAGGACTGCATCTGCTGTTTGGCACATGTGAGGAGATATGGAGGGCTGGACCTACTCCCACTTTTACCCAGGACAAAGAAGTAGACTCCAAGGGCTAGTTGGCTGACCTCCTGTGTAACCTACAGGAAGCTTCAAGAGGCCATTTCCTACAGAGGCCAGTTGACCAGTACCAACTGGACCTAGCCTGGTTTTCTGCTGGTAGCCTTTGCTGGAGTGAGTCTTGATTCCCAAGTACTGTTCCTCCCATCCTGGGACCCTTGACTGTGTCTAACTGAACTTCTGCTTATATTCCTGGGACTTAGAAAATCTTTGTTCTTCAGGCCTCTGGAGGACCGGGAGAAACATGCCAAGCTGATCTGCCCAAAGTGCCTTGCAGCTGGGCTGAGAAAACAGGTCTCCCCTACTCAGAGATTTTTTGTAGTAGCAAATCCTTTTTAGCGGGCCCATGCATAGGAGGTATCCAGCCTCATGGAGCCCTCTTCAAATGTGGCCTGCAGCCTTGCCCCACTAGAGTATTCCAAGCTCAATAAAAGAGACTAAGGGCCTGATTTATATGTTGGTGCTAACATAATTGTATGCCCAAAAATTTAGATGCGGGCAGAACTTTGGTTTAATCACAGAGGAGACTGCTCCATCTCTGCTGTGATGAAACCTCTCCAATGGCCCTGAGGCTGTAAGAGGCAGACCACTAATTCTGCCATCCTGATTTAAAGGGGTGGAATTAGAGGTTAGTTTTCACTGCCTAGTATCACCAGGAGCACCCTGGTGGTAAGGGGCAGTGAAAACTGTTAAATGCTACCCTTGCCATGGGAAAGCTGATCAGTAAGTGTGCTGTGAATGTACACACAGTAAGTGTGCCTACAATGGTACATTACATCAAGTACTGTGGGTTCCATTTTGGAAAGCCCAGGCCTGCCTGTAAAGTTATAAGGAGTAAAGGAATCCATCAGTCAGATTTGTGTACTGTTGCATTCCTATGAGCTGGGTGCAACACACATTGGAGGGAAAGAAAGAGACTCCCTTTACACTTCAAAAGTCTGCTCTTTGATTCAGTGATGGATCACAAGGAAAGAACCTGGACACATTTCAGGAAAGGAGATAGGGCTGATAAGGGAATCATGAACAGTAAGACTGAGGGTCTGGGATTAAACTTGTGATGCACATATCACTGTGGATGAAATCCAGGAGTGAACTCTGGTCACTCCCATGAATTGTGTTGTAGGACAATCAGCTTCAGAGTCTTGCCTGCAGTGACAAACATCTTTCATAAGAAAAGAAGAAATAGAGAAGTGTCCACTTCAAAATATGCAGAACCCCAAACTAGAACTTCAAAGACCAGACCTTAAATCACATTTGGTGTCTGGAAAAGGACTATAAAAAGGGGAGGTTGAGTCCCCAAAAATGTGTCATCTGCCAAGCAATCAGATGGGCAGTGTGAGATAGGTATGCTCTACATTACTTCTGTCTGAGACCAGAGAGAGGGGTATGGGCCTGCTAGTCACCCTGCTGTGTCAATGGACATCAGCCAGGACAACAAGATCCCCTTCTCTGGAGCCTGGAGCACCAGCATGTGCCTGCTTGCCAAGACCAGTGTGCTCTGTGAGGAAGAGGAGACTGTTGGAGGGAACGATGTCCAGTTGGAAACCCTGAAAGAAGATTCCCAGAGCGAGGTGTGAGGCTGTGCACTGATCTGGTCATAGCCCATGTGCAGTGTCATCTCGCTGACCCCTGTATGCCAGGAGAGGGCCACCAGAGCTGAGCCATGTGTTAAGCTCTGAGTGGGACTGGATGACCCATACTGATGTGCTGCGGTGACCCCATATGCCGGAGGGGACACCGGTAAAGTTATTACTTCCAGGAGCACCGAGACTCATAAACGTCTAGGCGTAGGAGCCTGCAACAAGATAGTCTGGGTCTGTGCTGTCAAGTAATGCAACAATCCTGTATGCCAGGAAGGGCTGCCGGTGGCAATGTTGCCAAAGGATTCGGGTTGCGCCCGAAGGAGAGACTGAGGCTAAGTTCGGCGGGTTGGACCTGCACTGTAAGGGAACTGCCCTGACTGACCACTGGGGACTGCTTTTGCACCCTCGTTGGTCTCCAGTCAGGAGCTGAAGAAAGGATTTTACCCCCCATGGGTGAAGATAACTTACCACATCTTCGTGACTTAAGAGCTAATCTGACAACTGAGAAGAACTCCGGCAGCACTGCTCAGGAGAAAGAGCCTGTGCTGCCGGGAGCTGCAGCGTGGACTGCTAACAGACCAACTTCTCCGAGCAGAGATGGACGTATGGGTGCTCATGCTGTGGGCACCAGCTGCACCCCTGAAATCTGAGCTGCGAGAGTGTGTACGATGTGAACTGGGCCAGTTAGGCCCTAAGGACACAGTGTGTCAACAATGTTGTGACATCATAGAAACTTTTACCTAAAACCCGAAGAGTCAAAGGTGAACTCTCATATGGTCTAATAGTGAGCATCCCCTGGAGGCGGCCACCAATGAATGGGGAATAATTCTGCTACATGAAGGAGGGTAGTACAGGGACATGCATGACAACTACTAGAGCCTCAACCTCAAGGGGGGGTGTGTTGTTGCTTCTGAATGCTGAATGCCTTTACATGTGTAGAGTTCAAAATAAAATACTTATTTTTTGTATAAAAACATGTTTTTGACTGAACATTGACTTAGTGTTATTACCGCTTGCACTTTGAGCTATGAGTAGTGTTCACTGACCTGTTTCTACATCTCCCCCACCCACGGCGGGGCCTTCACTGCTCGACCACAGCTACCACTGAGGGTCAAGTGCAGGCAGAAGGGGTACTTGGCTCTGTTGCTTGGGATCCATAGTAAGTAGGACATCAGAAGTAAAAGTCTTCAACTACCACAGTTGGACCCAGTTGCCCTTAAATACCCCCATGGACCTCTGAAAGGGTTTCTGGCAAATACAGAATAATGGAAACAAATTTTACTGAGAACATTTTTGATAGAGGGACAGCAGACCTGCACATGAAATCCCCTTAGCCCAAAATATATACAAAAGCATTTTGTATGAAGACCAACTAAATCAGTCTTCCAAGGCAAAAAGACAAGAACGGTAGGACTAGATAAACATATTTTTTCATCTGCTGTACATTGATCCCTTGGGAGTACAATGAAAGATGTTTACTGTTTTACCAATCACCATTGCTTTGGTTTTTTAAATATACTTAAAATGATTTGCTGCATTGCTTGCAAGCAGCACATCCCATAATTTTATGAGATGCACTGCTTACATTTTCTTGTAATTTTATGATTGTCTGGTCAATGAGAATAAGATTGTGTGCATAAAAGGGGACAGAGATTTTAATATCAACCATGTTTAGGGCAAAGTACTTAGTCCTAAAAAGATGTTCAGTCATATATGCCACGTATTGCTTAAGGTGGGTTGGGTCAAGAATGCAACCTTGCTTAAGAACTTTTGCTCATGATATTAATTTTGATTTTAATTCTGACTCGCATATGCTCATGAAAAAGTCTAAGGGCCTAATTATGAGTCTGGCGGTCCACGGACCACTAGACTCGTTGGGGCACAATGGTGGCAGTCTTCTGACCGCCCTATTATGACCAGTTGGGCCGCCCTGGGACCAGCACAACTGCCAGGGATCAGAGATCCCCGGTGGTGGTGCGGCGGTCTTGAGGCCGCAATATGCTTAGCGGGGCCGCTGCTGCCCTCTCAAACATATTACGAGTTTCCTCACTGCCACACTTTTCATAGCGGTGCGACCGCCATGAAAAGTGTGATGGTGAGGGAACAAAGGGGGCCCTACAGGGCCACCTTGTGCCTCAGCACCATGGGACACATGCAGGGGGGCACATGTTGCGCCCCCCTGTGTGCATGCACCCTAGTACCTGCATAGCATGGACTGCAGCAGTCCATGCCATGTAGGTATTGATTTTGATATTCCCATTGCCTATTATTTTTGCCTATTTTTTTTTCTGATTTTTATATAGCGCGAACGTGACCCAAAGGTATCGGGTATAAGAGCGATTTACATGAGCACCAGTTGCTTACATAAGGACACATTCATTTTTGTTAGACACAGGGGGATTAAGGGATTTGGCCAGAATCACAGGATGTTCAGCATCATTGCTTAGACTCGATTCCGGTTCTTGAGACTTGAGATCGACTGCCCTAGCTGTTAGGCTACATCCTCTCCTCTCTATTTCACGGGCACCGCTGTAGGAACGACAAAGAACCGCCCGCCAGACAGGAGAAAACACTAATCTGGTGGGCGGTTTAACCACGGGTTTGGCGGTGCAGGAGTGGGGCGGTCCTGTTCCCGCATCGCCAAACTCGTAATCAGTCCCTAAGCAACATTATCAGGGAGGAGTTAATTTCCATTGCACACAATGTCGCCCGACTGGTCAAAGGGTGTGCTGTAGTCGAAAAACAACAGTACAGCTTTCACCCTACTCCAAAAATTAAAGAAGACATTGCATTCAGGGCCATTGCACTATATGTAGTATGAGACACCATTTAAACCCAGCCTTTTGTCACTGTACGAGTCAAATAGATACATACAGTGTTAGTCCCTACGAGTGGACCATATTCGTAGGACTTGTATAAATGAGGTAAGGCAAGAAGACTACAGTGCTCTTAATGGGACAGTAAGTTTGCGTGAATAGGGGTTTTAATATTGGGCGATTTGTTACATTAAAATAAAAAATGTTTGTCTGACAAACTAACCAGAGGGTGAGTTGGATTAAGTGATTTTGTATGATTCTTGGAACACAAAAAAAGTAGAGTGCACTAATTTCAAACAAATAAAAGTAGAGTGCACTAATTTCCCACAAAGAAAACTATTCATAGAATTAGAGTACCAGCATAATTTGTTTGGTAAAATATTTTAGAAGAAGCATTCAAATGCCATTTTTAGATTGTATTGTACTGTAATTGCATTTAAAGCACTTAGTACCCATAATGAAATGTAGAAGTGCTTGATGCTGGGCAGAATGCTGCTGAGGGACCCAAGGTTAGTGGTTAATTCAGTGGTTATTGGTTACTTTATTAGTTTTTTGCTCTTAAGGAACCTATTTCATGCATTTAATCCAGCCTCTTCATGGTAGATTAATATGAGTTATGTGTGATCTTTAGGATGTCGGGTTATATGTGAGTTTGAGATGATAGCTGGTGGTATTAATATATGAGCTACCGAAGATTAGGTATTAGTAGGTGGCATGGGTATGATTTTCAAAGGAGAGTGCTAGAAATGGGATTCCTCCTTGACTGAGGTATGCACCCAGGCCAGGCAGGAACGACCACTGCTAGATGCACACTAAAAGATAACCTGTGCTCACCCTCTGGAAGCTGGGCACAGAGCAGAGGCAGTGTGCGAAGTATTTGGGCAACACACACACACACAGTAGCACAATGAATGCACCACAGAAAGACTCCACACCGGTTTAGAAACATAGGGCCTCATTTATGAGACTCCTTGCACCTCCGGAACGTCACTTTTTGTGACGTTCCGTGGCGCAGAAGCCTGCGTGATATTTATCAGGCAGCACAAAGCCACTTTTTTTTGGCTTAATTCTGCCTGATAAATATCAGTCCCTTCAACGCAGTGTTCTGCGTTAAAGGGGCGTGCAATGGGTGTTGCTGGGGGCGTTCCCAGCAATATCCGTGGCCTTTTGACACTGCCCCAGATTTACGAGAAATCGTAAATCTGAGGCAGCACCAAAAGCTTACGCCTCCCCAGGGGAGGCGTAAGGGAGGCACAACGAGGAGAAATATCTTTATTTCTCCTTGTTTTACCTTTTTCTATGTGTGCTGCATTCTGCAGCATACATAGAAAGATGAAAACGCCTCTTGTGATTATTTTTGTACAGAAAGGTTTCCCTTCCTGTACAAAAATAATCATCCCCGCAACGCAGGCACCCTTGCACCATGGTGCCAAGGTGCCTGCGTTGGTGCACGGCAGCCCATTGTGCGCCGGCGCAGGGGAAAAGGACAGGAATGTGCCGTATCTTATAGATACGGCGCATTCCTGCCCTTTTCTTTTGCCCTACGGCAAAAACTCATAAATGAGGCCATAGAGTATTATATTCTTGAACAAAACAATACCAAAAGTACAAAAATCCAATGTATAGAAGTTGAGATATTGAATTTTAAAGGAATTAATGCAGTATAGTGCTTAGCAGCAAGTAACGCTAAAAAGGCTACTTTAGACCGTGCTGGACCAAGGCAAAGTCATAGTTTGGACCGACCTCGTTGGCTCGCTGGCCAGCTACAGGACCCATACAGGCCCAGTGAACAAAGTACCTTTCCTGGTCGCAAACAGCGAAAAACATCAATCTCGAGGCCTGAATGTGCAGGATACGTTGATCTTCTCTACACAGTGAAGGCAATATGTCAGTTCCGAAGTTGGGTGCCAGAGTTGAGAGGTGTCGTGCAATGCGCGGGTTCTGCCATGCAGTTAAGGGGATGCATCGATCTCACTGAGTTGCAGCGACGTCAATACACTGTGGGATGCGTCGATCTCTGGAGGCAAAGTGCTGGTTCTGAGGCAATGCAGCGATTTCACTCCCACATCTGGGTCGATGAACCGGTTCTGCTACATGCAGACAGGAGATGCATTGAAATCCAGGTTGCAAGTATCTGGGCCACTTCCAAAGAGCCAGGCACAGGAGCAGGGGTAGAGACTTTGATATCCCTAAGTCTCAAGCAACAGGAGGCAAGCCAACAAACGCTTGGAGATCACTTGGAGTGAAGGCAGAGTCCAGATCTCCTTCAGCAGCGTCAGAGAGCAGCAAGCAGCAGGGAAACAAACAGAAAAGCAGGCTTTCCTGATCAGCAGTCCAGTTTAGTCAATTAACCAGCACAGCAGTTCTCCTGGCAGAGCTTCAGTTACAAGTCCAGTACTGTCTGATTTTAAGGGGTCAGAGCCCTAAAAGTGCCTTTGATGTGGGGGTGACTTCAAAGCAACTGTCTGAAGTGCACAAGCATCCCTTTCAACCCAGTCCCTGTCTGCCACGCTATCTGTGGGGGTAATCAGTCAGGACACTGCTTATTCAAGTGAAGCGCTAGCCCCTACCTTCCACCCTGCCCAGGCAAGGCCATCAGAATGCAGATCTATGTAGATGGTTAATCAGACACACCTATCCGTCCTGTGTTGTGGCTGTCTAGAGGGAATGCACAAAGTGTAGCTGTCACCCTCCCAAGACATGTATTAAAGATAGGCTGTCAGGCACAGTAATGTTAACTCCAACTTCACCAGTGAGGAGGATTTATCATTACCATTCCAAAGATATGAAACATGAAAAAGCTACTCCTATTTGATCAGTAATCACAGCTTAAAAGTGTATTAAGAAATTCCCAATGCTAGCCTATGAGTGGGGTAGGCCTCACAGTAGTGAAAAAGGAATTGGTATTATTATTATTATTTTCCATTGTGGAGTAGTATGTACACAAGGCAGTGCTTAATTTGTGCAGGTGTTTTCCGATGCTCGACACAGGCACTTATTTAGGAATACAACTTAATACAGCTTGAGATGAGTCAAAATGTCATACTTGCTTAAGTCTATTGGTTAGTAGTTAATGCTGGCACTGCCATTTAGCAGCAGTGGCAGCAGCTGTGGGTGGTGCCGGCTGCAGTGGAACACCTTGAGCCCTGCCACTCAAATTTTAAAAAATAAAGCACTGACTCGAGGTGTGCCTTGGATAACTGTTTCACTCAAAACACTGCTATCTCTTCCTTGTGCATTGCTTAACCAGCATCATAGGCATGCAACTCTTTTTAAATTCAGTGCAGCACTATTTTTTAGGTCTCGCCTAGGCAGCGCTTGCGCTGTCTCTTTGAGACATGCTGTATTCGGGATATAGGCTTTAAGCTCCGCCCATGTTTTTAACTGGCTCCTTTGACTTTCTTATGGAAATGCTTTTTTTTCTTTGGTTAATGTCTTTAGTAGTCCCCCCTTTTCTACTGTTGTAACCTGCATTGAGGACTGCCCCTGTTACATGTGACTTTAATCGGCACGCTTTATTTTCAGTTTCTGAGCACTCTTTTCTTAATGACTTCTTCATCATAGCTGGAGTTGCAGGCACGACAGCCCCTTACCCGACCGCACTTCCCCGACATGCCCTCTCTTCAGACTGCAATGCCTTCTCCTCCTCCCTTCTGTTTATCATTTATTTCATAAGCCCGCCCGTCTATCTTTTCTATGTATTTACTTTTGTAGCATTTGCGTTATGCCGCGCTTCTGCTTCACATGTTTAAAGCTAAAGAGCAGCGTGTCGCGAATGCTACAGAAGCAAATAAATAGATAAGAAATGCGGGCAGCTGCCACCTTTCTTTTTTTATTTATTTACTTTATTAGTATTTGCGGCACACCGCCCTTTAGCTTCACATGTTTAAAGTGAAAGTGCAGCGTGCCGCGAATGTTAAAAAGTAAGTAAATAGATAAGAAATGCGGGCAAATGCCGCCTTTCTTTACTATTTATTTACTTTTGTAGTGTTCACGGTATGCTGTGCTTTAGTTTCACACGTTTAAAGCTAATGTGCGCTGTGCCGCGAATGCTACAAAAGGAAAAAAAAGGGAAAAAAGACAGGCTGCCCCCTTTACATCATTGTCGGCTTTACCATTAAACATGGTGGCTGACTGCCTTTCTTTTTTATTTATTTACTTTTATAGCATTTGCGGCACAGCCCGCTTTAGCTTTAAACATATGAAGATAAAGCGCGGCGTGCCACCAATCCTATTAAAGCAAAAAAAAAGCTCATTCCTGTTCTCCGGAATTCTATTTGCATAATAGGTCTTGAGGAAAGGGTGGAGTACCACATGCACCATTGTTGTTTATTTATTTAAAATGCACCAATGTTGTTTATTTATTTGAATAAACAACAATGGTGCATTTTAAAAATGCAAGCTAACAAAAATCACTTCCAATAAAAACAAATGGAAACGTATGCTCAGCTGCAATTTTTCTCTTTATAATTGCATTAAGGGTGCAGTACCTTATGTGGCTAATAGAGGCCCCTTTACAACTCCACAGGGACACCTGGCAACAGCCTGTGTTACTCCACCTTTCCTTGCTTCGTGGAATTTCTATTATTACTTATGCAACTGCTGGGATTTTTTTGACAAATCTAACAAACATTAGCATTTGCAATGCCAATAGCTCAAAGTTTCACTAATGCGAGACCTATTGCATTGCAATTTTTCTTTATGAATGATAGTAAATAAAGGTCCTAGAGTTCATGCCAGTATGTCAGTTGAAACAAGTATGTTGTAGAAGGAAATAAAAGTTGTTTAGAGTAATTGTGCAATGAATTGTTTTGCACTAGACTTTACCCTTTGAAAGTGGCCTTGCAACTATGGATAGGGAAACCTAGGGGCATATTAGCAAGGAATAGTGATATTTATCGCTAAACGCGCTTAGCGCGAATCCTGTTAACGCCGCCTATCGCTGAAAAATATCGCTGAAAAATATCGCTGAGATAACACCCTATTAGTAAAGTTTATCTCCATAGCGATAATATTTCCAGCGATAGCGGCAAATGCGAGAATATCGCTGGAAAACCAGCGATATTCTTGCATTAACGCTAAGGTGGATTCAGCATTAGAATCCACCTCCTATACCTTAAACAGGTAAGTCATAGTCAGTAGCAGGTGTTAAAATCTAGCGATAAACGCGCTTAGCGCGATTTATTTTATCGCTTCGCCTACCTTGATAATAGGGGTTAGTGGTGTTAGCGACTGTTTACAGTCGCTTTTAGTGGGGAACGCCTACCTTGCATGTCATTAGCGATAAATATCGCTGACATGCAAGGCGATGTAATTCCCGGCCTCTAACGCCTGAAAGCTGTCGCTAACGCCTGTTAGCGACAGCTTGCTAATAGGGCGTTAAAAATATCGCCGATTTAGCGGCAAAAAGTGCCGCTAATCGGCGATAAAGCCCTTGATAATATGCCCTCTATTTTCTAAGCACGTCTCAGGAGCAAGAACCTAGGTTCCTTCATGTAAAGGGTGTTGGAGTAAGCAGACGTACGTTCTTGGAAAATGCTGTTGGAGTAGAAATGGAAAAAATAATTCGGATCACAATGACACAGGCAGGTTCTTTATCATGTCTGTTATCAAGTCAGGGCAGACCATTAAGGTTGCACACAGTGTTAGTCAATCATGCTAAGCAAGCTCTGGAGTTTGCCCTTGGACGGTACACGTTCCAGACCATTATTCATTGCACACATGCTGCTCCAGTATTTGCATAGCAGCAACCCTTATAGAGTGCTGTTTTTAGTCTTTTTCTGTATGCATTATGAATGATTTTGCCACAGGGAAGACATTTAGGAATTTTAATTTGGGAGAGTCTAATCACTTTAAAAAGAATTATGACCGAAAAAGAATGTGTTTAACAAGCCCCTAGAGTAGGGTTATGCAGATACAGAGTTCATAGAAAGTCTGCTGAGTGCTTCAGTTTCTGATGCATTTCTGATTTGACTTAAATAAACTGTAGACTGCAATTCCTGCATCCTTTACAAATACAAAGGTCCACTAGGATGTTAACTTTGTTTAATGAGTCAGAGGCTGGAATTCACTTTTATTTCCTTGGCAATGTATACATTTATATGGTGCTAAATTGGTCGCAAAAACTCCTTGTGCGAATAACAGTTTTCTCTGAGTTTTGCAATTAGTTTATGATATACTGTACAAAATGAGGCATCACAGGGCACATATGGTACCAACGCATGCACATGTTTTATATACATTTTCATAATTTGTCCCTTTTTTACCACTGTCAAATGGGTGACCGCAAAACAGATCACAAAATCTGCACAGCATTCATAGTGAGCACAATTGCAAAAATGGGTGCAAAAAATATTTGCACTGATTTTGTCCTTTGTGCTCTTTGAAGAAAGAGATCTTAAATAATATGAATAGTTCTTGTAAAACAGCATTACCATGCCTCCTTTCAACAACTCTATTTGCGTGTCTGCCCTCAACAAGTATTATTAATAGCTAACTATCTAACTAACTAATTAACTAACTAACTAACTAACTAACTAACTAACTAACTCTATGATCACCTCTATCTTGTACAAAGCTTGTGGTGAGATTTAGAGTTTGCTGACGGTACTTCACCTGGCAGGGTGGCACATAGCATCACGCCCGCCACCTTGATGGACTACTGTCCACCATATTTAGAGCTCACTGTGGCCCACGGCTCATCCCTGCACTATGACAGGCACTGCCATTATGAAGGTTTCTGTCAAGGTGCTAAATGTTTGGCAGATGCCCCAGTTGTTTTTGAATACCACCCACCAAACTTTAGCAAATATTTTCTTTTCAAAATGGGTGTTTGTTATGAAAAAAACAGCAATGGCCCTCACACCCATGGAGTACTTTCCCTGGGTGTGGGGTCATTATTTGTTTTGTTCTAGTCCTTACCACCAGATTTACCTAATACTAATTAGGGTGGGCAGTGTAATGCTCTTAATCCATTAACCCCTACTTTGTTGGCTGTAAGAGAAACTAGGGGCGCTCTGTCAGTCCGTCACCCTAAACAGGGTGGGCAGACTGTCATTTTAGCAAAAAAAGGTATTTGCAAAAGAGTATCATGTCAGCCAAACCATAAATCTCTCCTCCACCCGAGTATCTTGTCAAAATGTCTGTTTTGGAAAATAAAAGGTAATCCTGGAATAATACACTTTGTGTACTATTCCTCACAGCCCCTGCATATGTACTGTTTTCCATCTTCACAAAACACTTGCCTGTTATTCTGTAACACCAGAAAAACACAAATCCTGGAATGCTAAACTATCTTTTTCAAATAAGCCTATTAAAAGTAGGGGTGCGAGTTTCACTCTGCCGAGTTCCGGAGAGTTACATAAAAACTCAGTGAGATCCTGCATAGTTCCACCAACAGAGAGAAAATATGCAGCTCATGCTGCAATTTAGTGCTGGTAGAGCGAGCAGGGCTGAAAAATCAGCGGGAACAGCACCCTGTATTGCACAAGAGTGAGCGGCCATATGAGGTAGAAAATCTATTCGAGTGGAGGCAAGTCTACTCGAGCAGCAGCTTCCTGACCGCGACAGCTTGGGACCACCTGTGACCACCCGCAACCGCCCGTGTAAGAAAATCGTGCCAGCGGGCGTCAAATCTTGCTTGCATTTTCTGGAGCCTCGCAGAAGAAAAAGTCCTCCACGTGGCGATTGCCGTAATTTGGCCAGAACTCAACATTAAAGAGTAACATGAGTGACCAAAATTCCACCAATTTCAAGTTGCAGAATTTTTCTTCTAATTAAAAGGCACATTTCCTCTACCTTTTTTTAAGAGACAGTCAATGAAAATATCAGGTGAGGTTGCAGAGAATGTTATCCCGGAATTTTCTAATTAGTTTTTTAAAAAATGAAAATAACCTATACATTGCAGGTACGCAGTACAGACTTACAGAAAGAAACAATCTGCACTGTGCATTTGCTGACCTTTTTATCTTAAAGGGCATGCCATTACAGATGATTGACAATTCATTTTAAAGGACCTTAAATGATCCAATAACGGGAAAATGTTTGGGATGTTTGGCCACCAAGGTGCACTTTCTCGGGGAGGTGAGTGGTGGTTCACACCTCTCCAGACAGCAAAAGCATTGTGAAGGACTTGGATTGTCTTGCATATAACCTGAAACTCCTTTCATAAAGAAGGTCACCACCAGCTAACATCACAAGCGCGGAGAAAACTGTAAAGAGTAGCTACCTTGATCAATAGTGTTAAAGGCTACTGGAAGATGGAGTAAATGAGCATAAATATGACCTCCTCCAAACAAACTGCATTAAAATGTCAAAAAAGTGGCCTCAGTTCAACATAACTATAACTCCACATTGTGTTCGACTTGTTTAAAATCAATCAAAATTGCGATTGTTAACATTTTGTCCAAAATATTATATATCGACCATGTGATATTTGTGGGAGGGTGCTTAGGATCAGGGCAACATCTTTTAAAGAATGATCGAACCCTCAACAATCTCAGAGGGTCACAGACAGTTAAACCTCTGAATGGGAATGAAGAATTACGTTTCTTTTTAATGATGATGACTAGTAGTGAAGACTAGCTCTTGACCATATATAATTTTGATGGACCTCTCAATAAAAAAAAAAATGCATTACTTGTCCAGCTCCTTTTGAAACATCCTGACATCTGCCTTCTGGTGTCCCTTTAAAAGGGGGTGGAAGTTGGGATTCCACCAAGTTGGGTCTAAAATTCCAACCTTCCACTTAACCTGGGCTACGTGCAATGCAAGAAAAAATTTGGTATAAAGTGGGGATAAATTGAACCAGTGGTACTTAGCCACATTTATATCATTACTTTTTATTGGGAATTTGACTAAATCGAGCATTGACTATTCATAACATAGTTTATTAGAAATTCCAAACAATATCCCTATCTACAGTTCCATCTAATTTAAATATTTCAAAGTCTTTGAACAAAAGAAAATGAATGATCACATATCTCAAAGGAAATACAAGCAATATATTACAGGCAGCTGCTAAATGCAGGTTTACACCGAGTCCATATGTTCCTTGTCCCTCCTTGTTCCTTGTAATAAAGACATAATAGGTGTTTATATGATCATTTTAGTCCACAAAGCACCAGGAGCTAGTCACAATAGTAGGGAGTCCTTTGGGGTATGCACCTCATATTATTATTTTTCTCCTTCTGAAAAACTAAATCAATCCAAAAAGTAATTTATGTTGTTGAATTTCTCCACATTTAAAGTCAATGTGTTTCGGCCATAATGGTTTTTGACCTCCTCAGGACAAAACAAAGACAAGAAAACAATACCTATGATGCAAAACATAACAAAGTTCAAGACAGAGCAGATTTTGGCAGTTTTCTAAAATTGACTTTGCTTTATTGGTGGACAAAAAAGATGATTCTGCTTAGCTTGCTTTTCAGAGAACAATTTTGCCAACCCCTATTCCTGACAATAGCAGCTATGATCAGTAGGTAGTAGATGGGTGATGGTGGGACTGACAACTCTGAGCTGGCAGTGGACATTTGTTGCTCTTCCAGGATTTCATAGTCTACTGATTGCCACAGACACATTTCGCCCCACTTGACTGGCAGGCTGTGGTATCCCTAGGTCCCTGTGCAGGATGTGATGCCACCATGGCTTCATGACTCAAAGATATTAGAATAATTCTTTGGATGCACTGCATCCCCATCAGCATGGGAGGGAACTACACAAAATACTTACTGCATAAAATCCTTACATTTCAGGGTGCTATGAAACAGTTTTGGTCAGCTACCACTTCCACATTTCATCAGGCAGTCCTGCAATGCCACTTGGTGGGACTCTAAATGAGTATACCACTAGCACTGCTGCCATGATTATCTCTTGTAACTACCCTACTGTGACCCAACTGGTTCCCAAACAGGAACAGTTTCCTAGATCTTTGCAGGGTGAGAGTGTGGAATGTTCTTCAGCACAACAGGTGCTTCTGCTCACCTTTGGCCCTACAACCCCTACTCACATTCAAATCTTCTTGTGTTTAATTGTCCCAACTCTATGTGCTTCATCACCAGACCTGCCAACTTATGAAAATATTTTACCTTGTGAGGTGGGCGTGGGACCTTTGTAGATGCATGGCCCATGCCTAGAACAAACTAAGAGACACTTATGCCCGCTCTCCCCACCGAACAAACTAAGAGACACTTATGCCCCCTCTACCCACCAACCCGACTCCCTAAAAAACTAAAATATGCGGAGGTTGTCGTCTCCAAAGACAAGCTGGAGATCTGCTCTGTGCAGTGGCTCCCAGCGCCTCTTCCCTATCACCCTGTGAAATCGGCTAGTCACCGGATGACCGTGTGGGGGAGCCAATACTCTGTAACGATTGGTGGCACCATGTGAGGTGTCAGGCCTGTCCTTCCTGATGCCCATTTTATTGTTCAGCATGTATGCTAGCTCACTGCTGTCCATTTTCTCAATTTGTTCCTTACGTTCACTTCTTTGATTGCGTTTTTCAGGTGTTGCATGAGTTTAACATTTGTATAGACATTTTAGTTTTTCACTTTTTGAAATGTACTGCTCTTATGTAAATTCATATTTTGAATTCTAAGCTATGTACTTTCTCTTAAAAAAGCAGGAAGCAATTACTCAATAGTGACTTTTTCCTCCTAGGTCTTACAGTGTCAAATACAGAGAGAGCTCAGGCTATTAAGCACTTACATCAAAAATCAGTAGATAAGGAAATAACCCAAGGCGGATGCTGTTTACTGTTATTGTAGATGCCATGACAAATTCATGTCTGATTTGATGCGTTTTGGCATTACATTCTCGAGAGTGCAAGGCTAGCAGTAAGTGCAGTGTCTGATGAGCGCGACATTCAGAGACTCCACCCTTACACAAAAGCACCCCAGTAGTCCATATAACAGTGGCAACGCAAGGAAGGAAACAATTGTTATTCATTCATAAAATGGTATGTGTTTGTGTGAGCTCGACATTTCGCTTAATGAGATCAACTCACATCATGCAGAGCCAGAAAATAACAGAAGATGTTGGCGAACACCTATTCGAGATCCATGGTTACATTTGTAAGGCTGTAGTCATTTCTACTTTTTACAATCCAGCGCCTTTAGGGCACGTTGGACTAGTTGCCTTTTTGTCATTGGCACATTTAGTATGTAGTAACTCTGTGTTCATTCTTCAGATGTTCCTTTCACTTTGACATTGGAAAATGCCTTGTGAAAGGCCAATAGGTCTTTGATGCACAGTGATATCATGTTATTTGGTTATTGACTTGCTTGACTTATCAGCTGTACAGGTTTGTCTGTAAGTCGCAGACATGGGCTCTTACCTGCAGTTCTACTCCATACCCAGTGTAAACAGTCACGTTGTATGTGCACTCCAGATAGCTGTGTAGTGGTAGAGGCGGATAGTCCGTGGAGTCTATGTATCCTTCCGGATCGTAGAAAATCACACTGCACAGAACTAAAGATAAAGAATCATTAACGCAAAGTACTTGCAACTTGCTTGCACAAAAAACAACATAAAAATAGAAATCATTTGCAAAACCAATATGGCCTTAGAGCCTGCCGTAGTGGGCTTTACCGGCCATTTAAGGCCTTCAGCTCGGGGCTTTTACAAGGGAGCGGGCCTTTAATGGCCGGCAGAGCCCGCTACTGAGGGCTCTTAGGCTATTAGAACATTCCGTCGCCTAGAGGGCAGAATGTTCTAATTTGTAAAAGAAAGGACTCATGGAGCCCGAAGAGGTTGAAATGCCCTCGGGCGCTGTGAAGCCCGATGCCCCGGGATTCTACCGGCCATTAGAAGCCCGGACCACTCGATTGTTTTCAGTGGAGCGCTCAACATTCCAATATTCTAATATAGTATGGAAACCACAACATAATGCTTTGCATATATAATACTAGGTAAATGTTGTTAAACTGTAGGTAACTGAATATAAACTATTGGAATGAAATAATTAAAAGTCTTAAAATAAACTACAAGAAGTGTATAGGTTTAACAAAGAGTTCGTCTTGGCCGGTGGAATCAGCTCTTGTACAGAGCTCTAGTCCAGGCGAAGTCTGTCACAGATTTTATTCCTTCCATTTCAACTCGAGCTCGTGGGAGCTGATTACAATCCCATGGTCCTTTGGTCTGGTAATTTGGAATCAGGGCTATACCAATACTGTGAGGTACAGTATTTACCCAGTACAGTATTAGTGCATCATTCTTAGATCTGCACCTCGGAATGGGGAATACTTCAGTAGTACAACAAGTTCTCTTCTGTTCTGAAGTGCAAAGCTTGACGGATGCTGTGTATTCTGTGGGTTTGTGCTGAACAAATTACCAGAGACAAGGCCCTGTGACAGAATGTGAGCACTGGGTGTGCTAAGTATTGTTGCGCCAAGACTGGCTTCTCAGTAGTTGAAGTACTGGAACCAGTGCTTAATTTGTGTCGTTGGTTTCCGGTGCTGAGCATCGGTACTTAATAGTCAACACCGGCTCTTAAGGCAGTCGGCAACTTGGGGCGCTGTTTGTTACTTTTGAAATGAGCACAATAGCAGTTATTTATTTTTGCCTGGGAATATGGCAACATTTGTTGACCTATCTAAAGTAAACAACATAACATTATACATCAACATTCAGAAATCAACATAACAAGACAGTTACAACATAAAAGGGAAAAAAAAACAAAAACAAAGGAGAACATACTTCACCTATTAAAATATAACACAATATTCCATTACAATAAATCAGCCCAAAAAACAGCGGAACAAATCACCACAACATAATGCAACCCTCCAAATATACTCAAAACCTTCTTGTCGTATGTTACTACCTCATAATTCCGTTTTCATAATACAGGGGCGAAAAGTGTTTGGAGAAAGCATTGTTGTAATCTGCCCCAGAAACCGAATTTCAAAGATCTGCTACAGAGAGAATTAAGAACTGCCGAAGGCAACTCATATTATTGAGAGGGATTCAAAGTTCAAAGTGGAGAGGCATCTAAATAGCTGCGTTTATGGAATGCTTTGTGAATACCTTTTTAGGAATGCCCTAGAGATTATATATTTGTACATCCGCCTCAAGCGCTTTCTTGATTCACAGAGTTCTGCTTCACACAAGTACAACTGTCCAAATACTGGGACTCTAGATCGATCTAGTATGATGGCGGAAAATGCACCTGTGTGGTGAATTCTGCAACACTTTAAATTTAGGGTTGGAGAGGGAAATCGGCATTACAGGGGGCATAGGCAGGGAATATGAGGTGTATAAACATTAATGCATAATTATGTGCAGGGACTTATAGGGCAATGAGGCAAAGAAAGGCAGATAGGCTGGAGTGACAAGTCAGTGTGCGGGCCGGTTTTTTAGCTGTTTGTGGGCCTATTTTATGGTCTGGTTTTTACTGTTTATTTCCCTGATATTAAAACAAATATTGCTTGTAGTCAGCTCAAATCCATGTAGTTTTCCATGTATTGCAAAACACTTAACCATCATGTCTTTTCAAGTTCAAAAATGTTTTGCTGTCTAATTCACTAATGACGGCCTCTTTTGTTTTGATGCCCCGGCCGATTTTCTGTCCCAGTCCGACTGTAGTTATGTGGGTATTCACAAGCAGTTTGTGGTTCGATTCCAGCACAAGAAAAATAGGTAAATCATCTCTTTTTTAAAGATTCTGGTAGAATGGGAAAGGGAAGTGCACACTCCCATATTTAATAGCCATCTAATGGAAGAGATTTCTCTATATGAAAATATTTGCCAATGGAGAAAACAATATTGTATATTGTATGCACATTTATGCAACATTTACTCATGCACATATTTCAGGTAGTAACAAATATGCATGAATTTGTTTTTGGAAGTAAGATAAATGTATTGTAAGTGTAGGTGAAAACCCTGGAGAGTAGATTTCTAGGTTTTGCAAGCTGTGATTTGAGAATGGGGAACAATGTGGAGTACCCACAAATAAAGCAATCTTTGCAGTGGACAACCAACCACTGGATCATACACGCAATGGCCTTGTGCTAAAATCTTTTGATTTCGCATTAAATTGTGTGTCTTTAATTCTGTTTATATGGGCAGATTGTTGTGTGTCTTCAGATATTCTCAATTGTGGAGTGTTTAATTCTTACATTTCAAGGAGCTCAAGACTTTCTTGCAAGATATAAATACACCCTTTCTCTGCAGTGAAGAAGGTCTTTGAGACCAGACAGTAAATATTAAAGGCGAGGGTCGGTTGAATGATCAAAGGCAAGGAATTCCACAGTGTGGATGACATCCAAGACGAAACTTTACATCATGTGAGGCGAAGAACCTCTAAGAGCGCAGATCTGAAGAACAAAGGGCTGGCAAGGTTTAAAGGATCTCATGTTATTTTGGAGGTAAAACTGACTTTTCAGTCGAAGACCTTGCACACCAAAGAAGAGCTAATGAAGAGGCAGAAGGTGGAGAGATGTCAGCCTGCATCGGCTGCTCTCCTTCGCTTCTTGCTGTAGTGGCAAGTACCCTACAGTGGCACGTGGAAGGTCTAGACTGCAGCAATCAGTTCAGCCTTCATGATCATGCTGGGGAGATGCTGTGCTGTGACACATGGCCCTTGTTCACTAATGCCTGGGAGTCTGGAGTCTGGCTGGCGTAGGTTCCACGAGAAGTGGCCAGAGGGAAGGACGTTTCCTGTGCCCACAGACTTACCAAGGACCATGACTTTGTCTGGTTTAGTGAACCACTGCCCTACCATGACATCTGTTAGGCCTATGTAACTGCAGCTACGTGTGCACATTGTGTATACAGCTCTCAATTTTCATAGAGAACGTTGTTGTCTAGAGAAGGAGGGTTCCTTATAAAGCTGCCCCTGCTGCTCTGAATTGTGGTGTGAGGTCCCATATATGTGATCAGCTGTCATCTTCGCACTGTTGATGGCTAATTCCCATTAATGAACTGTTACAACTTATTAGTTGATTACACCATGGATTGGGGGCACCATGCTGAGTTACTATGTGCCACTTTGCGTGGGTTTTTTTGTCGCTGCAACAATGTGATTCCATTTCCAAGGGCGTTCCCAAATTTTAGGACGCTAAGGGATTATTTGACTTTTCCATCTGCTAGTGCTGCTGTCTGCCCTAAACATTGTACGGAACAATTTGGGAGATGCGAATCTGTGAGATTAAAAAACATATATCATTTTTATGACTGTCAGATTTACTGATTTAAAGTCGTCAGTACATTAATTCTGCGGTGAGATTCCGGGGTCTTAAGTAACAGTACTGGGCAATAACTCAATGTGAGCTAACAGGGATCATGAGTTAAACTCCCCCAAATAGGGAATAACCTGTCAGACATAGAATTATGGGGTTTGTGAGGGCAGGATTTTCCATATTCCAGGGAGTTTAATTCAGATATTCACCCACTCATAAGAACATTGTTTGACGTAGTTTAAGTTGACAGATACAATTATGTACAAAGTTATTGAATTGGGGAATGAGTGAGTGTATTAATTGTGAAGAATAGTTAAGTTTCGCATCGTAGGGGATGGATTGGAGCATCTATCCATCTTCCAAGATGAGATTAGCTATTTCAAACTGTTTGGCCAGCGCAGGGATCGCCCAAGGTACCAATTTTGGGCTGAAGGCTCAGACACTTTATGGCCCATGCATCTCCTGCAGCTTATCTGGAGATAATACATATTGGGCTTGTAACAATGTCAGTGCCTGACAGGGATATGTATTTATTGTTGTTGTGAATTTTTGCAGCCTTTTGTCACAAGTGCACAAACACGCAAGAAATCCAAACTGTTATTTTTAAAGACATTACTCTAAGCCAATTTTACCATAGAATAAATTAAATTAAACCATTGCAGACAGCAGTAAAATCGTAGTAATAGTTTGAGGATGAAATGTAAATGTTGTGAAACCAGGCAACCTGTTCTACACAATGAAATTCCGAAAATCGTTATCTGCCTAAATCCATAAGCCATAAAGGTACTGTGAATCAACAAACTTTCGTACTTGAAATTCATACATATACAGTTTGCAGGCCTGTTTAGGAAACAAGGCTTACTTATGTCTAGGTCCACTGAAATTATGCGGCAGGGGAGCATCAATTATGCAGCAGGCTTGACTAGATAATGCAGTAAGAAAAGACGAGTTATGCTGCATAATGCTGCACATTTGTTGATAATATTATTTCATTATTTTTAAATTTGTACACGTGATAATGCTGTCTGGGCAAAGATTTCACCTAATTAGTACCAATTTAACAACCAAATACATCAATAAGCAACTGAAAAATGACAAGTTAAACTTTGCAAAGGGTCTTTTAACACACATAAATGCATACCACCATGTTTTTAGTAACGTTTGATCCATTTGAGTGAGAAGCAAAATGTGTTTTTGTTAAAATCTGCAGATTATGCGGCAGATGATGGATTATGTGGAAAATGCGGCAAATCCTTATTTATTCCAAAAATGCCATGGCCACAGAATCACATAATTCCAGTGCCCTACTTATGCCTCTGTTGGGTAAGAAGCTATGAGACAAACAGCCACAGATTCCTTTAGATGAGATGACTCGAGTTGGAGCTGCCCTGCTGCCTTTAACGCCACCGACGTCCCAATGTCTCAGACTGAGAGGGCTGTGAACAGCTATTATGTATCTTCAAAGCAGTTTAAATTGAGGACAATAAACCTTGTAATTTTCATGTATGGAGAGAGAAATAACTAGGGCTGGGCAATAAATTCAGCTCCACCGATTAAGTTCGTGGAGTTTTGGCTACTCTCTGATTAACACTTTAACACGGAGTTCCGGAAAAACGCCAACCGCTGCGTGGCGGATTTTTTTCTCACGCTTACAGTTGGCGAACACGAGCGAAAATTGGCATCCCCTAGCATGATTTTCAGGCGCTAAGAGGGCACCTATGGAGATTTTCTCAATGCGGGCATTCAAGGACAGTTATGCCTTTTCATGGTGAAAAAGCTGCTGCTCGAGTAGAAAATCTACTAGAGCGGCAGCAAACAAGCACCACCCTCTGGTATGCTGCGTAGTGCGAATCACGCTTATTTTGCAGTGCAGAACAAGCTCCCAGTGCTATAAGTCAGCGCATCCAGCGTGACTTGCCGATTTCCGCCAGTTCACTGAATTCAGCGGAATCACGTGAAGTTTTCATTTCACTCCGTGGAATTCTGCGGAGTGAAATTCCGCGAGTTACGCTCACCCCTAGAAATAACATGAGAATTCCGCTGAACATCATGATAAAGCCCAGAGCAAAATATGCTTTTACCCATGCACCATCTATTCTAATGAATATATGTGGACAATAAACATACTATCAAAGCACTTAATAAATATAATGCATGTTGTGCACTCTGTAGCCTGATAATGAAAATAATTTAATCAGCTATTGGAAATGAATAACGACTTATACAGTGGTGTTGTGCCCAGGCTTAGCAAGATGTGTTTGTTGTTAGTGTACTTTTTCAAAGCTCAACCAAATAATCTTATTACTTGTGTAGATACAAAATTTCAAAGATAAAGAAAAGGTCCAAGCCATATCTCACCCTATATGGAAACCACCGAAGTCATCTGCGGCGTTCCACAAGGATCCTCACTCAGCCCGACCCTCTTCAACGTCTACATGAGCCCCCTCGCAGCCATCGCACGCCGACACAACCTCAACATCATCTCCTACGCCGACGACACCCAGCTGATCCTCTCCCTCACCAACGACCCCACTACCGCCAGAGCCAACCTGCACGACGGGATGAGAGACGTCGCCGACTGGATGAGGAACAGCCGCCTTAAACTGAACTCAGACAAGACGGAAGTCCTCATCCTGGGCTCATCACCCTCCGCCTGGGACGACTCCTGGTGGCCCCCGGCCCTGGGCACCGCACCCAAGCCAACGGACCACGCACGCAACCTGGGCTTCATCCTGGACTCCTCCCTATCAATGACCAAACAAGTCAACGCCGTCTCATCTTCATGCTTCAACACCCTGCGCATGCTCCGCAAGATCTTCAGATGGATCCCCACTGAAACCAGGAAGACCGTCACCCAGGCACTCGTCACCAGCCGACTGGACTATGGGAACACCCTCTACGCCGGAACCACAGCCAAACTTCAAAAGAGACTCCAGCGCATCCAGAACGCCTCCGCACGACTCATCCTGGACATCCCCCGACACAGCCACATCACCGTACACCTGAAAGACCTGCACTGGCTCCCCGTCAGCAAGAGAATCACGTTCAGACTCCTCACCCACGCACACAAGGCCCTCCACGACCTGGGCCCAAAGTACCTCAACGACCGCATGTCCTTCTACACGCCCACACGCCAGCTACGATCAACCAGCCACGCCCTCGCCACCGTACCACGCATCCGCAGAACCACCGCCGGAGGAAGATCCTTCTCCTACCTGGCGGCCAAGACCTGGAACTCCCTCCCCACTCACCTTCGGCGAACCCAGGACCATCTCGCCTTCAGGAAGCAGCTCAAGACCTGGCTGTTCGAGCAGTAACTTACCCCCTCCCCCAGCGCCTTGAGACCCTCCCGGGTGAGTAGCGCGCTCTATAAATGCCGTGATTGATTGATTGAAGATTACAGTAAACACTCTTTTTTCCCTCAAAGAACTTTTTATTTTGATATGAAATGTGTGTCAGCCAAAACACCTAGAAATGCACAAATATGATTTTATAGGGGCCGGGAACATCAAATCATGTTGTCTAGATTGCTCTAGAAAATGTATCAAGATGAAAGAAGAAGAAAACGGAACGGGGCTTAACTGTTTCAAGGAGATTAGCCTGGAACAATATTCCTCCAAAAATTCTACATGCTCTCATTGACATCATAAACCCCATAATTAACAGTATAATTAACTCCTCTCTCAAACAAGCAAAAGTACCGGACATCTGGAAAATAGCATCGGTCAAACCCCTCCCAAAAAAAAATGTACCTGACCCGACGACTCTCTCCAACCTCAGACCTATCTCGCTGCTACCTAGTCTGAGCAAAATAACTGAGAAGCTAGTCAATACACAACTAAATGCATATCTACAAGAAGCTAACATTCTGCACCCCAAACAATCGGGTTTTAGGCCTGGACATTCAACAGAATCGGTGCTGCTCCATACATCAGAAACCTTAAAATTTGCCTTAGATCAAGGTAAAAATGCAGTACTGATTCTGTTGGACCTATCGGCTGTGTTCGACACGGTCTCTCACGACATCCTGGCAGACAGACTCGGGGAATGTGGCATCTCTCACAAAGCCCTGGCCTGGCTAATCTCTTTCCTGGACAACAGGAGACAAATGAGCTCACGAGTGCTGGGTAACTTTCAGTGGCTTTGGTACATACGTTTGCAACTGCCAATGTGATGGGTGGAAAGATGGTGTGGGACAGAAATGATTTTGGGTAAAAGAGAGTGGTAAGAATAGGGGTGAGGTAAGTGGTTGAGTCACTACTCTCCTTGTTTCATTTGTTTGGGATTTTTGCGATTATTTGTCTGTACCTATGCAGGTATTCCTGTTGTGTAATCTTTTCCTGTTGGCGATATTGGATTCATGTCCTTCCTTCCTTCCTTCCTTTGTAAAGCGCTCTGATATCCTTCGGGATCTTGTTCGCGCTATATAAAACTTTATAAATAAATAAATAAAAAAATAGTAACCCTAGGCAACTTCAAATCAACAGAAAAACAACTGCTCTCTTGAGTCCCTCAGGGCTCTGCCCTGAGCCCTACACTTTTGAACCTTTATATGATACCGCTGCTCAACCTGATTGCATCCTTTGATGTCGAGTCCATCTCATATGCGGATGACACTCAGCTAATTCTCACTCTTGACAAAAATTCCACAGCAGCTGAAGAAAAATTCCAAAACTGTCTTTCAGCAGTCATGGACTGAATGAAATCAAACCACCTCAAATGCAACAGCCAAAACACAGAGATTATGCTGCATGGTATATCCAACATCTTCATGCCCAAACAATGGTGGCCGACCGACACAGCACCGCCCCCTAACACAATAGACACTGTGAGAAATCTAGGGATCCAATTCAATCGTACACTATCCTTCCACCAGCAAGCGCTCTCGGTAGCGGGCATGTGCTTCCACATGATAAAAACCCTAAAAAAGTTATTTGACCTGCTTCCTTTGACAGCCAGAAAATCAGTGGCAGTAGCCCTAATTCAGGCTGGCTTGGACTACTGCAACAGCCTGTATGTAGGAGCAAATAAGGTAGTGCTGAAAAGACTACATACAGTCCAGAATGCGGCAGCCCGGCTGGTACTAAAACTACCCACGAGGTCCTCGGCCACAACAGCACTAAAAACCCTCCACTGGCTACCCATACATAAAAGGATTCTCTTCAAAATCCTAGTAATAATTTTCAGAACCCTCAAAAACACAGGACCCACATACCTAAGAACCAGAATCAAACCATATATTACCAAAAGGCTTTTGCGATCAGCCTCGGAAAATCTCCTGGCACCCCCGCCTTCCACCTCTCATCTAGAGGAGGAAAGTCAATGGCAGTCCTGGGAACAAAAGCATGGAATGCCTTGCCCACCCATTTGAGACAGGCGCAGTCTGAACCCCTGTTCAAGAAACACCTAAAAACCTGGATCTTTGCGGCCCCTGACCAGTTATTGCTATCACTTATCTGACCTTTCTACCGGCTGGTCCTTACTTATTCTTCACCACTGCCCCCGCCCAGTTTTCCGATAGCGCCAAGATGCTCCCCGGAGTGAACGTTGCACTCTATAAATATCATCATTCATTCATTTAAGAGCAAGGCATTGAGGTCAAAAGAGAAATTATTTCCACCATTCAAGTCAAGGAGAGAAGTGACAATCAATTCACTTTACAAGAGGACTTTACAAGAGTTGGACTTAAAACAAACCTCAGTAGCTCTGTCATAGCCCTTTCACAATTAGCTGATGGATGCACATAAGAGCTAGCTTTGTTTGTTTGAGATGGAAGGGTCTAGAGGACATTTCTCGGAAGGTAGTGAATAACTATGCCCATCTATTGGGAGGGGGGAGGGGGGTAGGACTACATTTGAAAAAAAAAGGTTTTATTGCCTCTTTTTTCATAACCCAGACATAATATGCAAGTCGTCTTTACTTTGCTAACAACTCTACAAATGTTCCTAAATTAACAACGAAAACAAACATAAACCTTTCAGTTTCCTGAGCAGAGTTTATAGCGCTGTAAATTTAAGGTTGACGATCCTCAAGCTTATATATATACACACACACACGCATGATCGCACACACACACACACTTTTTATATAAATATTTGATACCAGCTCAGCAATTGCATAAATATTTCTTTACTCTCAAGGACAAATGCAATCGCTCCTTTTATGTGCAGAGGCAAAATTATACATAACACTAACTTGTTTTTGTGGCTGAAGTTTAGCAACTGGAACATAAACATTGTCAGCACGTTTTTATAACTCCATTGTCTAGCCTGTTAAGCTCGATATGCCTATTTTAAATATGGTGATTTGGAAAGTGGGAGAGATCGTTACATGAACTTTGGTTAAGTAAGTACAATGCTGTAATTTATTTTGTTTCATTCCCTGTTTTATAATCCACGCATGACTAACTCGACGCAAAGTTGCCAAAACGTCTCTGGAAAAATGCATTATCCACTAGTTGGAAATGCAGAGTAGCATTCACTAAAATGACTCCATAAATAACTAGATGACAGTCAGCCATGGTGCCCTGGGCATATAGTGGCGGCCATGTTGAAGTAGTTGGCAGAATCTTAAATTAATCAGGGTATTTAGTTGATAGGGGATGGTGTTCTATTGTAGTCTATGGTAGACATGTGAGGTGACCTCTTCAATATTATTGATGTTTTTTGACTGTCAAACTAGCCCCAATAAAGGAAATGGGTATGGTATCTGAACCTAGGTAGTCTATGGTAGTCATGTTAGGTAAGCCCTACAGTATTTTCTGGTATTGTATACTTGGCAGGCTATCCTAAATAAGGTAAATAGCTATGGTATCTGAACCTAGGTGGTCTGGACCTCCAATAGCTGCAATGTCATTTACTCATTAAAAATGCTCATGATCGCCCCAGGAGTCCATGCTGGTACAGATATATTTTTCAAGAAATGAAGTGTGGAACGGGGGGACTCTAGCCCTCTTACATCATGGTGTTCTCCCCACCTCGGTAAATGGCTCTGAGTTGATAGAGAAGTATCTCATGTAGTTTTAAATGTTACAATCAAGCCACGGGATGTCGTCATGTAGTCCATGTATTTGGCTTTTCAGACGGAACACCCACTGTTGTTCTTTCCTGAATGGTGACCGCTACTCGAAAGTGGTCATTGTGCCACTAGTATTGTCCATCTAATGTCATCTGGAGCATAGTTGATGTTTGCAAAGTGTGTGGACATCTTAGTCATGATGTGCTTACACTGGATATTGCTGCAGTGTTCCGTGATTAATTGTTTTGATAGGTCTGGTGGTCATCCCTACATATTGAAGATCGCATGGGCAGGTAATGAGATAAATACAATCTCTTTTGAGAATTGACCACTAATCTGACCACCCAGGATTATCCAAAGAAAATAGTCAAACAGGCATTTTAAAGGGACAGAAATAATCATCGTGAAGCTCCACTGGAGACACAGAATAAGGAGACTAATAATCTTCTTACCTGTGTGACGACTTTTACACCTTCATCCAACAAGATCCAGAAGATCATAAAAAAACATTGGTCAATTCTCAAAAGTGGTACCCTTGATATTCCAGACCCCAGATTCTCATTAAACCAAATGCAAAATTTAAGAGATCTTTTGATCCACACACGCCCACTGGAAACAAAGAAAACTACCCAACAGACCCTCTGGGGTCTACCTACAACAAAAGGACACTACCCATGTGGAAACTGCACAGTATGCAAAATGACTAAAATGAGCAAAGAGATCAACCTTGGAGAAAATCGTCCATGGGTTCAGGTAGGATATACCAATTGCAATACAAGGAGTTGTATTTATCTCATTACCTGCCCATGCGATCTTCAATATGTAGGGATGACCACCAGACTGATCAAAACAAGAATCATGGAAAACCGCAGCAACATCCGGTATAAGCACATTACGACTAAGATGTCCACACACTTTGCAAACATCAACCATGCTCCAGATGACATTAGATGGATAATACTAGAGACAAATGACCACTGGGAGTGGCAGTCGCTAATCACAAAAGAACAACGGTGGGTGTTCCGTCTGAAAAGCCATATACATGGACAAAATGACGACATCCTGTGGCTTGATTATAACATTTAAAACTACATGGGACACTTCTCTATGAACTAAGAGCCAGATACCGAGGTGGGGAGAACACCATGATGTAAGAGGGCTGGAGTCCCCCCATTCCACACTTCATTTCTTGAACAATAAATCTGTACCATCACAGACTCCTGGGGCGATCATGAGCATCTTTAATGAGTAAATGACATTGCAGCTATTGGAGGTCCAGGATAGCCTGCCAAGTATACAATACCAGAAAATACTGGAGGGCTTACCTCACATGACTACCATAGACTACCTATGTTCAGGTACCATAGCCATGTCCTTTATTTGGGGTAGTTTGACAACCAAAAAACATCAATAATATTGAAGAGGTCACCTCACAAGCCTAGCATAGACTACAATAGAACACCATCCCCTATCAACTAAATACCGATTGATTTAAGATTCTCCCAACTACTTCAACATGGCCGCCACTATATTCCCCGAGCACCATAGTTACTTTTATTAGCTTGACCATATACTACACCGCACTGTATGCAAACCTAGGTTCCAACCACCCCGGTCTAGACATCGCAGCAATCCAGCTTACTGGGAATAGTCAAACCAGTATTACATGGAACACATCTCAATATTCACAGCATATCAAGATTGTCATAAGATCCTCCATAACGATTGCATCATGGCTACTATTGGAGATACGCCGACCATTGTAGTGAATTAACAAAGATTGTGCTGATATAACATCAGAAATTTCAGAGAGCCCACTGATTAACGGGAGCTCCGTAAGAACATGAGACCCCTCTGACCATCTCAAGATGGCAGCTACCAATCCACGTTATCTCTGTAGAACAACTTCTACAGAGAACAGAGCCTCTCCAAGATGGCCGCCACCATATGCCCCAACCACCTTGTTCTCACATGTACCCACAATGCATTTTGCCGCAGAGAGTACTTCCGGGTCTCTGCTGCAGGTGATCCTCATTAACAGGTCTCTCTGTACTTAAGCAAGCCCTTTTCGGCCATGCACTTCATCTGCAGGCAGGCAGGATTAGGGGTAGGTGACGGAACTGTGAGTATGATATTGATCGCGGAGGAGAAAGTGACACGTGAGAACGCAATCGGTGAAACTATGCATTGACCACCTCTGCCTTTGATATTATTCTTTTACAGAAACCGCAATAATCTTGCGGTCCCCTGCCTTGTCCTAGGGCACATTATGGCCTATGAATAGGGGTAAGAAATACAAATACCTCATGGGAGTCAGTAATGACAATGCATTTTTATCTGTAATAATAACACTGTGTATTGTGAGTTCCTGTTTGTGTAGTCTCTATTTTATATTTTTTAATAACGCTTGCTGTTACACAGTGATTTCACGTGTGATTTAGACACCGGTGGCACTCAACAATAGAAGAGCTAACGTTGAGCTTGGATAACACAGCATGGCACTGCATGATACAATGATATGCAGAGACCATACGTGCATCATATGTGCTGTCCACAATAAAACATTGATTGTTTGGATATTTTAAGTCCTTTCCCTGTAGCTTTCTTCTTTCCACAAGGTTGATTTATGGATTCGTACTGGAGTGAGCATGACATAGATACCTAGGATTTACTGTATCACTACCAGGGATTGAGTATAATAAGACTCTAGATACCCACCCTAATTCAGGGGTAGGCAACATATATTTTTTGGTCCTGAAGAAATGCTAGGGATCCAGGACTGGAACAACATAGAGTGAAACATGTCGACCTGAATAGTGAATCAAAAGCAGGAGCGACATGCCACTCCGTTGCCGGACGCACAGCTGATACCCAAGTCTCAATAGATTCTCAACAATCAGTCCATTTTCAATAAGTTTTATTCTTTGTATTCAAAAGTTTATATGCCATTTTATTTTCATTTCATCATGTCGCATGAGAGATATTGTGTACTTGATATCTAATACTGCAGATCTGCCAATCCAGGCCTTTTTTTTGTAGCAAGAATGTAAACAATTAGTCCTCAGTTGTAAATATAATTCCCAATGCATTTCGGGCTTAGTATTTGCCCTTCGTCAGGGGTACACTACAAAATGAAAAACAACCAACATTAAATGATATGTTTAAGTCATAATATAATCACGATTTTTAATCCAAGACACGGCTCGTTCAAAAACTATCCCCATTATTGACGTTTTCCCTCTAAGCAGTGCACTTGCGCCCTACCAGTAGATTGCTCAAACAGACATCTCCCCCCGCAGTGACCTTCCCGTTATCTAACTTCCCATCTCAACACCCTACCGGCTCTAGTTGTTTCCCCCAAATCCTTCTGAATTTGTCACAATCCCCATATGCACGAAGACAACCGTATATACCCACCTAAATATTTGTTAACGTGAGCAACTTCAAACACTTTCTCTTCCTTTGCGCTGACCGAAAAACCACCCGCAGCCACCTGCATCCTTTTACCCACTCCTAACCCCTCCCCTTCAATTTTTTTTCAATCACGTTAACCTCCTCGGGCCTCATCACTACAACACCCATCTCCCCTTGCGTCAAATGCCGCATTAACTCCCTATACACCAATCAATGCTATGCCTAATGTATATCTTCCTTCAGAGTTAACTACTCCCCGTTTCTGATTGATCTACCAACATACTCATAGGTGTTTATCCCACCACCCTGCGCCAAGAGGTAAGCCACATAATCTCAACCTCCCAATTGTCACCTTTCCGAAAAAAACGGTCCCTGCATCAATCCATGAGTAACCCCCTCCTACAGCATGCCTACAACACCCATACTCCACTGTTGCAGTGGCCTTAAACACTCGAGTTCTACTATGTTCATTATTTATCGTAACCCACTTCTTACAATTGAAACTTCCCTGAGCATCCCACAAAATTACCCTGCCCACCCGTAGATGTTATCTGACACGCCAATTTCATATAATGAAGATAGTAACTGAAAACTGTCTTTCACATTAATACGTATTACTTAACTGCCCTTCAGGACAAGTTGCACCCATGGAGGACTATTGATTTAAAACAAAGAAGAAATTACGTCGCATAAGAGATAACCTCACCTTCAAAATGGAAGTTTGTGTATTGCTTTGGAAAATCAATACGACCATCGGTTCTGAAAACGGACATACATAGAACGTTTAAAGATATGAAACTTAAGTGTTAATGTGAAAGACAGTTTTCAGTTACTATCTTCATTATATGAAATTGGCGTGTCAGATAACAACTACGGGTGGGCGGGGTAATTTTGTGGGATGCTCAGGGAAGTTTCAATTGTAAGAAGTGGGTTACGATAAATAATGAACATAGTAGAACTCGAGTGTTTAGGGCACTGCAACAGTGGAGTATGGGTGTTGTAGGCATGCTGTAGGAGGGAGTTACTCATGGATTGATGAAGGGACCGGTTTTTTCGGAAAGGTGACAATTGGGAGGTTGAGATTATGTGGCTTACCTCTTGGCGCAGGGTGGTGGGATAAACACCTATGAGTATGTTGGTAGATCAATCAGAAACGGGCGTTTACTGATACTGTTTCATCACGGGGAGTAGTTAACTCTAAAGGAAGATATACATTAGGCATTGCATTGATTGGTGTATAGGGAGTTAATGCGGCATTTGACGCAAGCGGAGATGGGTGTTGTAGTGATGAGGCCCGAGGAGGTTAACGTGATTGAAAAAAAATTGAAGGGGAGGGGTTAGGAGTGGGTAAAAGGATGCAGGTGGCTGCGGGTGATTTTTCGGTCAGCGCAAAGGAAGAGAAAGCGTTTGAAGTTGCTCACGTTAACAAATATTTAGGTGGGTAAATACGGTTGTCTTCGTGCATATGGGGATTGTGACAAATTCAGAAGGATTTGGGGGAAACAACTAGAGCCGGTAGGGTGTTGAGATGGGAAGTTAGATAATGGGAAGGTCACTGCGGGGGGGAGACGTCTGTTTGAGCAATCTACTGGTAGGGCGTAAGTGCACTGCTTAGAGGGAAAACGTCAATAATGGGGATAGTTTTTGAACGACCCGTGTCTTGGATTAAAAATCGCAATTATATTATGACTTAAACATATCATTTAATGTTGGTTGTTTTTCATTTTGTAGTGTACCCCTGACGAAGGGCAAATACTAAGCCCGAAATGCATTGGAAATTATATTTACAACTGAGGACTAATTGTTAACATTCTTGCTACAAAAAAAAAGGCCTGGATTGGCAGATCTGCAGTATTAGATATCAAGTACACAATATCTCTCATGCGACATGATGAAATGAAAATAAAATGGCATATAAACTTTTGAATACAAAGAATAAAGCTTATTGAAAATGGACTGATTGTTGAGAATCTATTGAGACTTGGGTATCAGCTGTGCGTCCGGCAACGGAGTGGCACGTCGCTCCTGCTTTTGATGAATAGTCTTATCAACGTGGTACTGGGGCAGACCACGGATCCGGGCAGCACGCACACAAATTCAAACGATGAATTGTTGTGGTGATTATATTGACAGGTGTGCACTTGGACATCCCCTCTTTTTGACCTGAATAGTGAAACCACAATAGTTCACTACAACACACTCACTGAGTAGTGACTTATCATAACCTTACGCACACTACCGCATCTTAGTTTCTAACTTTACCAAAGGGTCTCTGAATAAAATTTGATCTACTTTAGATAATTACACATTATACCCCACACACCTGCATGCACCGTCACGGCTGATACAAGAAAAGATCTCCCACAAAGAGCCCTCTTGCGGGGCTCATGGGGCATTGCTGCGCCGGCCCGTGAGAAGCAAAACGCCCGATGATGACGCATGACACCCACAAGGGTGTGTGAGGGCAACACTTCCAAATAAGGAAGATTCCCCTGGAACTATATATTCCAATCACATATTTAACGTTTTCTATACCCTCTCCACATAGGAACAAGTACCCACACTGATTAGAGGTGTGAACTTGCTCCCAGGAGCAAAACAATAGCCTAACCTGAATGGGCAGAGATGACCCCTCTGTACCTGACAGAATATGCAAGGTCAACTGGAACAATCCTTTTTGACATTTAAGTGTCATGCCCTGCTTAAATGTCACATCCTGCTTGACAGGTCTGCTGGGGCTTTCATATGACACTTAGGGACCACTTTAAAGAGGCCTCCGCCCTGGCAAATATTAGCTGACACTTGAGCAGGGCCCTTCTGTTGTCTTCCCAGTCAGAGAGGCTGCAATCATGTTGGGCCTCTTTTGACATTACAGTGTGACAGCCTGTTTGACAGGTCTGCTAGGTTTACATATAACATTACAGGCACACATCAAAGGAGGGAACAGAATGCTGAAACAATTTGTGTGTACCCACTGTCTGCTTGCCAAAGCTCAGCTTTGTTATACCAGACTTTTGTCTCTGAAGTTGCTGTGGGAACAGGGACCGCACCAAACTGGATTTTTCTCTTAGCTTTCCATAGGATTACCATAGTTCACTCCCCACACACACCAGCAGCCCTTAGAGCCCATGTTTACTGTGGCTGAAGAATTAAAAATGCCCATAGTACGTAGGGTTAGGCGTGGGAACCTTTACCCCAATGTTTAGGCACCTACTTCAGAATACTCATAGATCTATAGAAGATCAGAAGATGAAGAACCAACTGTCTATGACATGAAAGGAGCCTAGAAGACTGTACCTGATCTTCCTCTTGTACCCAAGACAAAGAGGTCAAAGAAGACAAAGAAGTGGACTCCAAGGGTCAAAAGGGTGGCCTCCTGTTCAATCTACAGGTATACAACAAGCTACAAGAGGCCTTTCAGGCTGACCTGGACTGGACTCTGCCACCCTATGAGTCTCTAAGACCCTCCCCTGAGGTCCTGGGGGGCTTTAGAAGTGTACTCCAGTAGTAGATGGGGACTTAAAGGACTATAATCAGAAGATAAAATCTTTGGCCAGAATGAACCATGTTAGTGTATTTGACCCGCGCTTCATAGTGATCAATGTCGAATCACGCCTAGGTCCAGTTCTACCGTGACCTTTGACTATCATTGGCACTTTGGGCTCTTGGCACTAGTTCTACTTAAAACTTTAATAATTCATATCTCCAGTCCCCCTTACTAGATTTTTGTCACTTTGGCGTCATTTTATTACATTTTGCCCTAAGTTAATCCTGTCTTCTCTGTGCCATAGCTACCAATGGGTTGAGCTCAGCTTGATTTAGTGACTTTAGTGGTTCACCCTCATAAGGATTGCAAATATTACTTGTACTCAATATATGACTCAACTAATAACGCAATTTCTTACAGTCATGGCCAAAGCTAGCCAGTTTAATGTGCTAAAATTCCCTGTGCTCACCTCCCCAAAATACTCTACAACTTGTAACTTTTTTAGGTTTTTGAAAGTCACCTTTTGGATCACAAACACTCCAACAATTGGAGTTCATGGACAGGTGATGAACAGATGATGAAATTGGGACTTTCCAAGTGTGCACAAATAAGAATTTAATTGTAGGTATTTCCTAAATGTGGGAGATATTCTCAAGGAGCAATGGACTGCTTTGCTGAGAGCATTTTATTACAGTATTAACATCTCAATCATGCACTAGTGTGCAGTAAACACTTTGTTGCTTTGGTTCCAGTTGAGGCTTTCCACTTAGGTTCATGTGGAACTTAGGGGCATATTAGCAAGACCCACTTTAAAATTATCGCCGTTTTAGCGGCAGGAAACTGCCGCTAAAACGGCGATAATGGGCTTGCTAATATGCGTTATGGAATTCCAATAGAAGCCAAGGTTAGATGTCCTGCACATCTAACCTGGGCTTCTATTGGAATTCCATAACGCATATTAGCAAGCCCATTATCGCCGTTTTAGCGGCAGTTTCCTGCCGCTAAAACGGCGATAATTTTAACGTGGGTCTTGCTAATATGCCCCTTAATGTGTGGGAAAAGTAACTACAGTGAAAAAAAGGCTATGAATGCTTCTCAAAAGCATTTATGAGTGTGGGAACTAGTACTTCAAGAGTACTCTATGACGCAGTCTTACATGCCTTTGTGAATCAGCCGTGATGCGCCAAACTCTCTATTAGTAAACATACAAGGTGGGTCCAGTCCTTTCTATTTGAGCTAATTGTATCTGCATATTCCTTTTAGATATGTACTGCAAAATGCCTTTAAGGCTAGGTCCTTGTAAGGAATTGGAGTATTAGTTGAGATAGTTGACACCTCAAACATCAATTACAATTCTTGTCAGGGTCAACCGCCAAAGTCATTAAAGAAACCTGTGCTTAAGCCTGGGTAGCTTGGCATAAAACCAATCAGGATTAACTTAGATGCAATTGATAAAAGTATTTATGCAATGCTCGAACAGTAATACAGTGAAAACACAGCGCAAGAGAAATCCCAAACCAATTTAGAAAAATAGAGTATATTTTAATGAATAAAATGACACCAAACCAACCAAAGATCAGGTTCTGGGGATGCCAATTCTATGCCCACTGCCAGCATGTATATGGGGGGGGAACCCCTTTGTCTAAATTTAAAACTGTTTTTAGTGAGTTTTTCCCTTTCCCATAGGTTTGGCTCTAGCCTGGCAAGTGAAACAAACAGCAGGCACGCCCAGGTGTGGGCTGTATCTGCCAGTGACAGGGTAGGCTTCTTCTGAAGTCAGGAAGGACTGGGTATAGCCCCCCAATGTTACACTTTGAAGTGCAATCAGTGCAGGGGCAGAGCTCCTCCCCAGCCATCCCATTAGGGAGACCCTCACCTCCCACACCTAGGTTGTTTGTTTACTATCGTGTAGGAATATATATCACACCAGAGGAGAGCCATTGACCGTCAGGTGATCCTTGGCACTAGCAGAAAGGCATATTTGTCTAGGCAGGAAAATGTGAACTTTCTAAAAGTGACATTTTCAAAATAGTAATTTATCCGACTTAACTGTTAGGTTGGATTTTCAATTCCTATTCCAATGAGTCAGTGAATAATTTTTCTAGTTAGTCACAAAGTGAAGTTATGCATTATAAGGAGCTATACTGTAATCCAGTGTTTTTCTATGGGAGAGCTAGCCTTGCTGCAGTGCAAAACGACTTTGAAAGTTTTTCACTGCCAGGACATGTAAAACATAAGTACACATATCCTACTTTTTTAAATACCATGCATTCTGCCCTATGAGCATTTAAGGCCTAAATTAGGGGTGAATTATAAGTATTAAAAAGGAAAGTTTACGCATGGCAAAAGGTTTATTTTACCAGGTAAAAATGGCTGCTTTCAACTGCACTACAGGCTGCAATGGCAGGTCAGAGACATGTGTTACAGTGCTACTTTAGTGGGTAGCACAAGACGTGCTGCAGTCCACTAGTAGTATTTAATTTACATGTCATGAGTACATGTAGTACCATATACTAGGGACATATATCAGATATTAGATGTACAAATCAGGTATATACCAATGGTACCATGTGTTGGAAGGGAGAGCAGAAACTCTTTACCACTGGGTAGCAGGGGTAAAGTTCACCTAATCCTAATGCCAACAAAAATGGGTTCAGCTACAGAAGGCAAAAAATCTGGGGTGACCCTGCTGAAAGAGCACGTTTCCAACAGTCCTCTGTGTCTCTGTGGGAGTTATCACCCTTGAAAGTGCATGCAGTCAAATAGAGAGGATGTGGCTGAATTTAACCTCAAACATAGGTTCTGGGTTAGAGTTGTGGGGTAATGGAAAATCACTAGATTATTAGCAAACGTGTTACATCTACAGGAGATCCCAGTGGAAGAATTTCTTCCACCATAATCATAACTTGATGGGGAAAATTTCACCAACAAGATTCTCCTTCATATGTAGCACTTTTTCCAGAAATCAAATACGTTTTCATTGCCACCCAAACCTAAATCAGGCTGTCTATTTTATAGAGTTTAAACATCACTAGCAGCAAAGGTCACAAGAATTGTTTGGGTGAAGCTTCCCTGAGAGTAAATAAGTTGAAGGAGTGTAATCAAATTTGAAGATGTTCCAGGTAAAACAAGGTGCCCTGCCCTGGCGGACGATTTCAGAAAATTCTATAAAATGTGCTTGATGTGGTTTCTTACTTGATCACCTGTGTGTGAAATCTGCCTTTTTGATATGCTTGTTCTAGATTTGTTATCTTCCCTATTTGCTTGTTGTGTGACTCGGTACACTGTAACCTTGCCATTCAGTGTCACAGAACATGTGCTCTGTCACTAAATTAATAGTGTAAAACTGTTTTCACCCAATTGGTTTATTCCACTTTCCAGCAAGGCCATTATAAGCTGGCATAGAAAATGTGCTTCTAGACTTGCAAGTTAAATGTCATATGTGTGGATTTATATCACCCACATATATGACTGAAATGTATGGCTGTATGGAGCACCATTGGGCCACGGCTTAAATGTACTGCAATGACAATGTGCAAGGAATATTGACTTTGTCGTGTATAAATCATAATTTTAAATATTAACTAAATAAACCCTTGTGAGCCCACAGGACTAGGTGGTTAATATACAAAGATGGCACATGCTAAATTCTGTGAAAATATGGCCCCACAGCAAACTGTTAAAAAACATTCTTTGTAGATAAAGCTAAATATGAGCAGGCCTAGCTACGAATATGCAATTTTTTCCTATCTTTGCATGGGAAAATGCTGGATCGGTCAATAAAAAATATTTTCCTCTTAGTTTTCAAAATGTAATTTAATAGTGAAAGTAGATTTTTGATGATAATAATGGAAAAGTAATTTTAGAAAAGTGTACTTTGTGTTGTTGGAGAGTAAACTGGTTCAGAACTGCTTCGGAGACTGAATACATCATCCTGGGCTGGATGTTAACAACCCACCTCGTGGAAGTCCATAGCTTGATTAATGTTAACTATGGTCACTGAGCAGGGTTTTGCCATCTCGTAGCAATCAGCAGCACAAAATGTAGCTTTC
Source organism: Calotriton arnoldi (assembly GCA_963921515.1). Classification (NCBI taxonomy): domain Eukaryota; kingdom Metazoa; phylum Chordata; class Amphibia; order Caudata; family Salamandridae; genus Calotriton; species Calotriton arnoldi. Next base: position 55,887 of record CAWUFW010007042.1, on the reverse strand, counting down.
ACAGTTAATCCTTTGAAGTAGAGAGCCCAATTAGGAAGTCAGGAACTACAACCATTGATACCTTGAGCCACCCTATACTGTTTGTCTGTGTCCCCTGCAGCATGGACAACATGTTCCTACACTGGCAGAAAACAGGATACCTCGTCTCCATAGGCAATGGCTAGGTGAGGGTCAAAACTCCTGTAGGATAGGGCCATATTGGTTAAGTCATTATGGAATGTTGTGCAGTAAACTGAGAAAGGAAATACTAAAAAAGTAGATGGGCATTCTGCAAGAAAATAGCAATGATTGTGTCCAGGGAATTCTCCAATCATTGACTAGTGCAGAGGATAAAACTCACATCGCACCATCACCTTTGCAGCACATTCCTGTACCAGAGAAGAAACAGCCTTTAGAAGAAGAGTCTGGTTGGCTGCTACAAGAAAGAAGACCCAATGACTCCTGCTGGTACTCATGGACTTGAGCTGGTCTCCTTGTGTCAAGTGGTTGGCCTACTGTTACATACTACAGGGATACAAAAAGCCGTAGGACTTCTCATTCCAAGAAGACCTTGCTGACCACTGTGTGCTGGACTGTAGAGGAGCCCTGGATGGAGCAAGACATACTTCCTAGAGGCCTACTCTAAGCACTGGAAGAGTGATGAACAGGGACTTTTCCAGCAATTTTGTTACCTATGGAAGACTGTGGTATGAGGCTAAGTCTTGCCTAGAAAGGGTGCACTGTCATTTGGCAAGATGTACAATTTGTACCACTCAGTGCTTTTTGCCATGAAGAAACAGTCTTCAATAGGACCTCACTGGAAAAGTATCCAGCCTCATGGATCTCTGACCAATTACAGCTTTCAGCCTTGTCCTGCTGGAGGGTTTCAAGGACAAAAGAAGTGACAAAATCTGACGGTAAAACTTTGCCCTGGGGTGAAGTGGCAAATGTACTCCATCAGCAAAGGTACCTTGGTGACTTTTGTATTAAGTTGTATTCCACTCTGAGCTTTTGGTGGCAAAATTGAAGACTTCTGTGGGAGCTTGACAGTGATTCATCTGACTTTGAGGGACACTTGTCTGCTTTTGCTTCTTGTCTTGCTCTGATAGATGACTTGGAACTCCAAAATGTAGTCTGAATCAAAAGGTAAAAACTTTGACTGGTATGACCCACTTGGCCTATCAGACCTCTGTTCCATTGAAACCAGTCTGAAATCACACCTAGGTCAGACAAGCACGAGCTGTGACTTTTGTTTAGCGTTATGTATTTTCTTTTCACTTTTTGCCTCAAACCTTTAAAAAATAATATCTTATGGGATTTTCATCTTTTTAATGTGTTTTTTTGCTTATTTTATTTCATTGATGTTTCTAAGTTGGTTTGGTAATTTTAGTATTACTGAGTTGTTGTTTATGATGTACGAAATGCATATTGAGGGATCTTGGGCAGCCAGGGGGTGATGGGCCTCCACTTTAACAACTTTTGCAACTGGTATTCTGGAGCCCCCTTACTGCAGACCCCAAACTGGAAACAAAGCACCCCTCTAAGCACTTGATTGGCAGGGTGGGAAAACTGAGCACCCCAAGGTTTACTCAGGCACACAACATCAGGAATGCAACAAACATTTAATAAATTACTGACCAGCTGGTGCTTTTCTCATAAAAAAGGAACATACTTTATTACACACACTACTAAAACGTATGCACACATGTTAACTGTGTGACTGTGTGACTAACAAAAAGTCACATAGGTCTAGTAACCCCCTAGACCAGTTGCGCTGTAGGCACCTAGAACAGTCTGTACACTAGCAAGCCAATAACCCTACCCCTGAACAACAGAATGCCCCTTCTACGTTCCTAATAACATATATGGGGTGCATTAGTTAAAGTTTAGGCCTACTGGCTTTGTCAGATGTCACCATGCTAATCAATGGCAAATATAAGCTCAAATATTATGTAAATCAACACTAAAATACTTTCTTGATGGTACCATCGTTCAGCAACGTAAGAAAGTCATGAAACAATGTACTATCTAAAAGCAAATCTGTAGTTTTCTATAGTCAAACATTTCATGTCAGAATCTTTTTTTACCTTGATTAATAGCAAAGCAAAAAAATCAATCCAATCCAGAGAACATGGACAAAATTCCCATCCACAAGTATGCCTATTTTCCAATGAAACACTCCTGGGGTCACAGTTTGCTCATCCTAGGACACTTAGGGTGAGTATGGGGCTTGCTGTGGAGGGTCTTCAGGCAGCCCTCTAACTCCAAGAAAATGCAATTGGTTGTGCCACTGCCCACCTTTGGAAAGCACCAGCATTAATATGCATATTTTGCAAGCCATCACAAGGGCTTATGTGTCAAACGTTCTAGAATAAGGCATTTACATTCAGAGGTCTTTGAAGCTGCTTTGGTTTGACTCAGGAAACATTTCCTATTTGCATTTTATCTTTTTACCAGGTCTACATTTAAAGCTCCAGTCGGTGCAAAGGACCCTCTATCAATACCACTGCAGACAATGGACCAGACCTGCTCTGCAGTCATTTGTGACTCCTGTTGGTCCAGAACTTCCTCTCTAGCAGCTGACAGGGAAGATATCAGCCTTCTGCTCTCTCTCCTACAGCATGGAAGAGCAGAAGCAGAGTGCAATGGTTTGTTCAGTGCCCAGGGAACCCCACTCCACAAGGACCATGCAGGGCAGTCCCCTGGCTCCCTGGGCAATTTGCACTCCTCCCTCAGCTGGAACAGGCCTCTGATGATCCCAGGACACTGCCCATTCCCTGGGGTAAAACGTAAAAGGACAGCACAGCTTACTCGGGGCCCAGCCCTTCTGGGTCCTGGACCTCCCAGGGGGCATGCAAAGTTTTGGGGGACAGTGGAGTTCCATGTGCTCGCTGACTGGATCCCTCCCCGGCCATTTGCTCTCCTATGCGGAATTAGTACTGAACAGCTGGAAATGGTTACACTTTTTCTCTCCTGGTGGCTCCAGAAAGAGCTGATCACAAGTGGCTAATTCAAAAAGTAATAACTTGGGCCCTGCTGGTCCTTTTGAGGTGGGCGTTTTGGGATCCTGGTAGCTCGCTCCAGCCACCTAAAGCATTTTTTGAGGGGCTCGGCGCCCCTAAAACCTTAGCAATTACCTCTGGGCCTCATGAGCTCTAATGTAGATGTTTTCTGAGCTTTTAATTGATTGTGCCTCCTTCGTTGAGAGAAAGAGAACAAGGATGTGTCCCCAACTACTAGCCTGTGTCCTGGGGTCTTCAACCAGCAGCATTCCACGGCTCTCAAGTCAGACCACACTCCCTGCCTTCATACCCCAGGACCCTGCCTTCTAGCCACTTGGAGGATACCTGTGTGTTTTGTAGCAAATAGGAGCATCCCTTCCTAGAACCTGATCTGCTCTACAGCGAATCCAGGGGACCCTTCTCTTCCACAGTCCCCAGTAACACCATCCTCTACTGTTTCCTGAGGAAGCGGGGGTACCCCAGACATGGTTTGTCCTCAAGGGGTGTTTCCTTCATTATCTGTTGTTGCTCTTCTACTCAAGGTTTTTTCCTTGTGTACAGGTTTAAAAGTATAGGTGGAGCATTCTCAAAGCTGGGTATCTCTGAGCCCACTTGGTTCCTCCACCCCTGACATGCATTTTCAAGGAGCAGCCCACTAGCTGGTCTATTCCTTCTCACAGCACAGTGGGTGCTCTCAAAATAGTGGAGTCTAGTGATTACCTTGGACCTAGCTGCACTAATAACTGACACAGTATCAGGGATGGACTGGAACCGCAAACCAGCCCTGGCAATTACGTCGGACTGGCCTCCAAGGGGGGCTGGGTATGCTGGTGGGAAACACTTTTGTTACTTGCTGCAAAACCGGCCCCCAGTAACAAAAACAGCCCCCATTGGTCCAAAACCACCCCCCACCTTTCCGCCGCACCGGGGAAATGCCCGGTGCCCACTACGGCCAGTTTGGCCCTACACAGTATAGCTGGTTCCTTCCCTCCAAGACTTCAAAGGAAGCCCTTGGTATAACTGGTGCTAGAGGCCTGCCGGTTTCCCTATGGTCCCTAGGAGAAAAGCATGCCCATACATGTCTGGGAATTGTGAGTTAATTACCCAATTCAGATCTCTCCCTCACCCTCTTCCTCTGCCAGGAGAAAGCTAATCCCTTGCAAAGCGAAGCATTGATCTACTTGTTGGCAAGCAGAGTAATTTACTTGGCCTAGTAGAGTAATGCATACCACTATCTAAAAAAGGGCTGGCTCAGGAAAATATTGCAAACATGAAATTATGAGAAAGAGCACAAGCATGGCCAAATTAATAATATATTTGTACTCAGGACTTTTTTAAATGGGGAAAATGACTTTAAACATTTCTGTTCGTTGAGCCAATGCGAAGTTAATATTTTTAGCACAGGTTTTAACCAGAGTGTGAACACAATAAAGCACCACAGAAATACAGTAAGTACTACAGACTCACACTCTGGTCTAAAAGAAATGGGTATATTTATTTTTGGATTCCTAATTAAATTATAAGGCGTACACCTGACGTAATCAATTTACACAAGGTCCCGTGTGTCACAAGCCACCTGCGCACAGATACCAGGCAGAGTTAGCTAATAGTCCTACTTACTCACTTGTGCACTTGTATTCATGTGTAACCAGTACACCGCCTTTTATCCCAGCTATGTAATGGTAGTACTTATTTTAAACAGTCAGCACTGGTACTTATCTCTCAGTACCATTTTAAGAGAAGTTTACAGTGACTAAGGCTCAATTTGTGAGACTCACAGCACAAGTTCAAAACCCAGAGGTCTAAATTAAAGAATCTAGTGTGTTTTAAATTTAATTAAATTATTTAGTAATGATCTAACTTAACATGCAATCCTCTGGGCGAATTGTCTGGCGCTTGTGTCATTGCTGCCAGTGGTTTAGTTGAGATTCTCTTGGAAATATCTTGTGACCTAACCAGTGTATATTAAGTTAGTTAGGGCATGCCTCTTCCCATTTAATATCCCTGTTAATACGTTGTTTTCAATGTTTTACTGAGCTCCTGTCTCCTCAGTGAGGTGTATCAGCAGGATTCAGCCAAGCAAGGCTCCATGCCCTTAAATAGAAATGTTGACTGGTTGATGGCGATTAGAAAGCAGAGGTTGGTGCTGTAGCTTGCCTGGCCGGCCCTTCAGTAGATTGCTTACAACACTTCACTCTGGTCTTTCAGTGGAAGTAAGCATTTTCAAAGTTCTTCTGTTGTCCTGAATACTAGGAGTGTGAGAAATGTGCATAATTTGCTTTTGTGTAACTATGGGAAATTTCAGCACTAATTATGTGTAATTAGACAAAATGCAAATCCCTCATTTAGCACTGTATACTAGCATGAAGTGTGTCCTTGTGCCAATTTTTGAAGCGAGAATGCATTTCGCACAAAAGATAGTGCAAAAAACTAAAGCACCCTGAACAAAAGCTGGTTAGGGTCTGTTGTTCCTGTGTGTTGGAAAGTGGGTTATTAGTATTGGTAAATATATATCTACCACTGTAAATAAGGCCACTAACACGGTCTAGGGATCAGAATAGGGCTCAGAAAATTATTTCCATGCTCAACCCTTGGTAGCTTGGCTGCGAGCAGGCAGGCTTAACTTCAGAGACAGGTATCTAAGCATTTAAAAATAATAATTCAGTAAATAATTGAGACACAACACACAATAAAAATCCAACACCAATTTATGAAAATAGGAAAGATTTGTATCTTCAAAAGGACACCAAAACGACAAGAATCCAATGAAGGGAACCGGAGATATGAATTTTTAAAGATTTAGCACTATGTAGCACATAGAACGTTATAGCACCTATTGGGACATCTGGTTGCGCTAGACCGGGACAAAGTCAAAGTTTCAGGCCAACCGAGATGGAGCCCTGCGCGGCTACCCCTCAGGAGTAGGCCTCGGTCAAAGTTTTTACCTTTTGACTTAGAAACTTTCCTGCAGCTTTTCTGCGGGGGTCCATTGAGGCTCGCCACCAGTTAGGGTTCAGTGAGGGTTCGCCGGCTTGTCTTTCGACGAGCTCCCGGTCAAACTATGGAATTCAGACCTCCAGAGCTTTCCAGCGGGACAAACCAGAAATCCAGGCCTGCTCACGGTTGAAGGTGGGCGGCTTGACTCTCGCGGTTGGAGCCAGTCAAGTCTTTTACCTTTGGACTTAGAAACTTTTACAGAGCTTTTTCCCCCGGGGTCCCTCGATGCTCTTTTCCAGGCCGGGTTCAGTGAGGGTTCGCAGGTGTGGCTTTCGACGAGCTCCCGGTCAAACTCTGGAAGTCGGACCTCCGAAACTTCTCAGTGGTACGAACTTAGAGGGTAGGCCGGCTCGCGGGTGAGGGTCGCCGGCTTGGTGGTGATAGACCAGGTGAGCTCTGTTAACCTGTAGCTTGCTGGGAGTCCAATCTTTATTCCTCTTGAACAAGTTAGGTTCACAGGGCTGTAGTTCCAGACTGTGCAGCAGGCGCAGTCAGTCAGAGTGCTGGGCCTGGTTGGTGCAAATCAAACGTCCAGCATGGACCCTTCATCTTCTCTTGTTTCAAGCAGCAGATCTGAGAGGCTCTGCCCCTCTCAGATACTTATTCAGTGTTCTCTGGGGTCAGAAAAGAGGGCATTCCTGTCCAACGAGGTGCATGGCAACACCCCAAGGCATGACCATTTCCTCCAAAGTGTGGCACAATGGTCTCTCAGAAAGCAGTATTCTTCCAATATTCTATATGACTGAAGCCTCAGCAGAAAAACAAGAGCCAGCTAAAACAACCTCCAGGATGGATTATTTCCGTAGCTCCCCTCCCTCCTACATCTGCAAATTCCTTCCTTAAGCCTCCCATCTGCCTGTCCCCTTCTTCCTTTGAAGCGCATGCTTTACGACCCCTCCCCCCTGCCGGTTCTGGCATTCCTGTGGAGGAGGCTCCTTTTACAAGAGATAGCCTGTCTCCCAGGGTGCTACTTATCACTTCATCAAAGCAGCCTGGCTAATCCACTTGACAAATCAGGGCAGACCACTGGAAGGCTGAAATGTGGTTTACAGACAAGAAAGTCTTATAACTTTGTTTCTGTACATTTGAGGATAAATTCAACAACAGCATATTGTTGGATGTATCAATACCATTCTTCTAAGTCCTTGAATGATATTTTTCGGCTGTCTCTTGCGGTAGTTATGAATTCATAACTATTGCAATGTTAACCTATGTAGCTGGGGATCTACGATGTGAAAAATGAAATGTCCAATTTCTGCAACACCAGGGCCTATAAAACTGATTTTATAAGCACCCTGCTTATAGCTACATGGCCCCCCACACCTGGGCCACCTAAGGGAGACTTTAAGGGTCCTGAACATACAAACATAATGTAGATCCTCACTCCCCAGTGCTCCCAGCAGAAAAGTTGATTTTGGGAAGCACTTTACTGCAATGGGGGAAGTGAAAGGTGCTCTTTTCATGATCCCCAGGGCATAAAAAATCTATTTTATAAGGGTCCTTCTTATAAGTAATAGACCCCCACCCCAGGACACCTAGGAGAGACCCTGGGGGTACCTAATATGCCAAAATATTGCAGTTTATCCATTTTAAAGTGCCCCTAACACCTAAAGTCTAGTTTGAGCACAATTTAAAAGCAATTCTTGAACTCAGGGCTGCTTTTAAAATGACCTCAGGCTCTCAGGAGTGCACACATGCAAGTGCGGAAAGGGCTGCTGGCTTTTAAACTGCCATGCCCTATTATATACTAGGGCCTTAAAGGTAGTTTCAATCCCCCTGCTCTATTATGTACTAGGGACTTATAGGAGAGGTCATGCCAATCCTAGGGGCACCCTAACCCATAGTGTACCCTAGTGTATATAGGTAATTTTATTGTATTCTAAGTGTTTTCAACATAGCGCTGGCCCTGGCCCTGGTTAAGCAGAGCCCAGGGACAGTCAGAGTCAGTTACCACGAGTACCAGTCAGCCAAAAAATAGGGGGTGCACAGTCCACAGGGGGACTTTGCAACACTGTGCATTTGTGGCAATTTCTTTTACTGGAAATGCTGCTTTCTGGTACATTTTTACCATTAAGTAGTGTAATTTTGGAACTCTTGCGTAACAAGCATGACACAAAATTCCAGAATTATGCAAATTACGTAAGCGTAATTTAAATTCCACCCAGGCCTAATAAATACCTCTCAAAGAACTACACAGCTGGGGTTTTGCTGACTTTTATTTCCACACAACAGGTAGTAGGGTTCAGGTCCAAATCTCACTTCCCCTGTACACAGCCAGGCACAAGGATGAGGGCACTAAGACATGAAGCTGTGAATTACAATCTCTGGCTTCTTAGTCCTCATTGATACCAATAGTTATCTTGACATGGTGCATTATACCACACAACAATTAGAAAAAACATGCTGCTATGGTCAAGAAAACAACTTCCATACAGACACACTGTTTGATACAAAAGAGACATTCTTTTCTGCGCTTCACTGAGCTTCACAGTGTTTATGTAAGCAGAGCTTTGAGTGACAAAATACCTACAGAGACCAGGGTTTTACTCTAGTGGGAGATAAACTCAGAAGATAAAACGCTCTTCAAGCAAACGTTCATTATAAAAAATATCTAGTATATAAAAAAATGACACGTTAATGAAACAAATGGAACGCAATTTATATATAATACTCCGAGCAGTTTGAGGTGCTAAGTACAGGGTTCTGACGACATCTACTATCGGTCATATTTCCCTGTAAAGCAATCTTCCCTGTATTCAGTTTCTACAGAGTGTGCTCTGCCCCATTTCCCTTATCTGAGCTGGTAGGCTGCCAGCTCTCTGTATAGCGACGTTGGCACCATACCGCAGCATGCCTCTGCTCTATGTTCACGCAGCTGCAGCTATCCATTCTGTGCCTAGGCGAGCATCTCCTCTCTAATGTGATCAATGTGCTTTTAGAGAGAGAATGGGTAAACAGGCTCAGAGGACAGATTGCTCAGACCACACACCCTCAAAGTCTTGACGTGCTGACAAAGGGTTTGAGTGCAAGGAAGCAGTTCGACGAAATACTGTAGAGGCTTGAAGTGGTAACTGAGGGGATTAGTGCAAGGAATTCCAACATACAAAATAATTTTATTTGAGTAAACTGCCATTTATCAAAGCATCCTCACAGCATGCTCAGACAGAATGGAACATGCAGGCAAAATTGCAATACAAAAGTAGGTGTTAATATAGTGTTAATAGGCCAATCAATGCATTCTTTAATGCATTCTGTATATATATTTTATTATGTTTGTAAAGCAACCCACTGACCAAAACAAAAGGATTGAATGAATAGTTCAATGTGGTTGGTCCTTTTGAAAGGCAACATACAAATGACTCAAGCAGCACACTTAAGCTTCACAAACCATCAGGCACTTGGGTCTTCTACAGTAGTTAAGCAGGGAATGGCAGCAGGGAGAATGCCACACTAGGCCAAGTGCAGGATTTGGCATCTTCATCTCCAACAGTCATGAGAAGTCCATCAGAGGCAGGCACAATAATAGAGAACTGCATTTGTCCTCTTCCTTAAGGAATAGGGAATATTTTCAAAACTCAACACTGCTACTACTGAAAGCTGATTTGCCCCGATATAGACACTGCCAGGCTAATTATCATTTGGTGATTTAGTCAAACCTACACATGGCCACACCTAGTCAAGTATCCACTGACTGGGGGGATAAAGGACAATTCTTCCTCTGCTGGGCCATAATTGGGAAATTCAAGTAGGCCTTTGCCGAAGAGTCCCATCATTATTGGCTTACATCTATGCAGCACATTCATGAGAGAGATGAGTCACAGAGAGCTGTTGTAAAATGGCTCTATTGGTAGATTGTACTACCCATTATAGAATGAAGATTTAGAAAAAAGTGTTTCACCAAATAAATGTCACGTTCTTAGCTTCACTAAATGTTACAACAATCTTTCACATCAGAAAGTCATCCGTATCATTTAGTTTTTAGGCCTAGCATTAGCCAAGACCTTTTGATTTTACTAAAATTTTATGTATAAGGTATTCTCTTTTAGGTGTTTCAGCCAACCCTCTTCATCCATGGGTCTGTTGTTGAGACTTTCACGTTTTTCTTCCACCCACGACACCAAATAGCCTGGGGGTAATGGGTCAGCCCAATCACCTCATTTCAGCCATTGGCTAACTTCACTGTGAATGATGGCATGTTGCCCTTTCACACTGTGCACACAAAGTAGATCTCTTCAGTTCCATGGACTACTATGATAATGTGTGTTTTTGAGAGCAAAAATAATATTTTTGCTTTCAGTCAGTGTTTTTGTTTTTAAGATTGACAAGGGCTTGACAGTTTCCTCAACAATAAAGTTTTATAAAAGCCATGAAAAAACAAAGCAATGACAAAACCAGCCCTAGGTTGCCTGTGTTACGTTTCAGGGAGGACCTGGCCTGGCAGTTCGGGCTGAACTATTCCCATGAGGAGCAGTGTCAAGACTGATTTGCATATGGCTGGGTCCAAACTGAGGTGGCATGGTTTGGGAAAAACTATGGATTGGGATACAGCACGAGCAATTGCCAGTGGCTGAGATTAATTTAAGAATTCCATCCATCACCTTGTTGTATTTGTAAAACCAAAATGCTAGCTTTATTAATGCTGGTTAAATTATGATGTCTGAGACGTTGGTCTGCATAAATCCTTTTTATCTGCATGCTTACAATGCACCACAATATCGTAGTAAACATTAGAGCTGGAGTGATGTGCGTTTACCTGCAGATGCATGCAAAAGAAAACTACATTGTTGTAGACAGCTGGCATGCACTAGCCACAATACATAGGTCTCATGCAAGACAGCACATGTGCTGTGGCTTGCAAGATCTTTTGTTTTTTAACAGTTGGCTTAGAGGCTGCCCATTGCTTAACATTGGTTGGCTTCATTGTCATTGTCATTTGCTTGCTTCTTTTTTGGTCAGCTGCCAAAGGCTTCATTCCTCTTCTTGTGTTTGTCCCTCCCCTGCAGCATGGAAGGATTGCTTGTGTCCTTCCTCTGTTCATTTTTCCAGCTACTACTTATTTCTTTGTGTTTAAACACTTTACGAGAGTGTGCATTTTTCAGCTGTCTCCCTCGTGTACTTCTCTCCCCTCCATGCCCCCATGTTGCTTACCACCCCACTTTCTCCCACCAAATTGTCTCCATCCCCACTCCCTCTCTCTGTGTTGCCTCTCTTCCCCCTCTTTTTCTCTGGAAGGGCTCTTCCCCTCTCCCTATCCATTCCCTCCCTTCATGTTGCCTCCTGCCCCTTTACCCCTTGCCTCCCATTCCACAATACAAAACAAAGAGATATGAAGTGGTGGTGCTGGCTGCGTCATTGCAATTATTTCACACACCTACCAATGTCCAAGTTGCCGCCCTACATGCCCTCCCTCAGTGGTGCCCCATACCCAGCCCACCCTCTCTACCGGTCAGCAATTAAAAAAAAAGTGCTAAGATGCAGCCCGTGCCAGCCGTGTCATAGCATTTGTTTTTGCTTTCAACCATGCTGTACAGCAGCCACACTGTTGTACAAAATGGTTAAAAAACATTGACAACGCCAATACTCAGGCAAGACATATTGGATTTGGCAATGCTTGCATTTAAAGCAAACCCATGTTTAGGCCTCACTTCTGTTCAAAGGCCGTGAAGCACATGTGGAAAGGGTTCGCAGTTTTAACAGAAGCACAAAGTTCTAAGACATGTATTTAAACGTCATACCTCAGTGTAATGGCATATCTATAAAAATAAACAATTTAGGTGCATTGCAGATAAACAGTTAAAAGGAACCCTTTGTAACTCTACTGATGTTTTCAATCATTGTCAACTATAAAGCAACCCTCCGCCACACCTCTAAATGTTTTAAGCTCTTGTGGATAATTGTAAACATAGCTAGATTTATTTTTTCTTAATTAAACCAGTAGACAGATCCTTTTGTGGAGAGCTGCATTTAATTTACTACTGAAGTACATAAAGCATGAACAGTAGTATCATGTATTGTTCATCGATGTAGTTACACGTTGTTAGACCTGTCAGTCTTAGGGCGGGATCCGCCCCAACTTTTTAGCCTTTCTCCTCCACTTTTTCTGATCTCTTTTTTTGCTGGCTTTTTAGTCTACATCAGTAGATATCAGGGAAGTGCCCCATTGTATCCACTAAGGATGTTATTACCTCCTCCCCTTGTGGGCTTATTCTTACAAACTCTGGTGACCAATCGACCTCGGCTAAGAGAATGTCATAACTAAGTATTACATTTTTCCCAGAATATTACCCTAATGGCCCACATTATGTCACCCTCAATTTGTATGTTTTATTAAAAAAGTCTTTCTGGAGGACTGACATGTTGTTCTGGGGTTTCGACTTCTATGAAGTCATCAGTTGCTTGTGCATCCAGAAACTCTTGAAGATTCTGGCACACCATTGTGAACTCTGCCGCACTGTCTAGCAGATTCACTGACCACGTCTTGTTTTGAAGGACAGTTCACAATATGTGTGGCATATTTAGCCCAAATTCCCACAACCTTCTCATTTTAGAATTGGGGTTTTTGTTTTGGAAGTTTCTCTTGCCTTTTATAATGAGATTAGAGGAGCATTGTGAGTCCTTTTTCAATTTCACATACTCTTCTTGTCTGCACTCTGATTGCCCTCCTCTCTCTGATCATTTGTCCGATGAGTCCTGAAAGGAACGAGAAGCACGGGTATCTGTGTACTGATACCTACCAGGCTGCTTTATTGTATCACTGTTAGTTATGTAAATTGTAACTTCTTCCAGAGGTCTCCGGTTGTAGAGATCCATCCCATGATTTTGTTTTTTCTTCATTTTTTTGTTCGTCCCATCAATTTTTTGGAAGATTCCGGTGCTTGTGTGGCATAGTCCTTTTTGGAACTACATTTAAGCTGTGGCTTATTTGGTCTTGCTCCCAAATGATCTCAACCTATAGATGTGTAGGTGTCTGCAATAATTTTTGGCAATTCACGCTCCTGGTCTGCTACTGTATCCTGCGTGAGGCGTTGGTGTATTGCCATGCTGCCACTTCCCCTATGATATTACTTAATACGATTGAGGATACTGTAGCAAAATTGTCAATTAATTTAATTCCCTTATTCAGGACTGGGGCAGACCTGAATTCATTTCGAATTTGTTTTAGCACTTTTAACAAAAAGGCAAGTAAGTGATGGTGTCCCATGTGTTATTGTATAAATTGTTGCAAAAACTGTACCCCAAGTGGCACAGTCATCAATGGTGAGAACCTCCCGAGTGGCAAGCACATTGTGAGAATTATATGTTTATCCTGGTACCCCGTATGGGGAAAAGCTACTTCAAGCTAATTTGCTATTTTGTGCAATCCAGAACGGAATTTCCTCCCGTCTGGTGGGGATCGTTCCCATAATAGCATCGATAGTTACATGACTCATCGCAGGCACAGCTAACTGTGGCTGGACAGCTTGAACAGCACTCGCTGTGGCAGTTGTTATCGTACGCATTAAATGTCTGTATAGTGTAACTAAACCAGGATAGGGAGTGCGTAGATCACCAGCATTAGGCAGTGCTAAATTTGTGTATGGTATGTAACTAGCCAATGCTGGCCATGTAGCCCCCTCATTGCTGAGGGGACCCAGTCAAATGCTGTGTAATGTATGTGATAGGGCACCTTGAAACCAATTTTGATGTTCCTGAAATCTTAATGGCATTTCTAAGTCATTATAGGCTCTGTATTGGCCTGGGAAGGCAGCTTTATCATAGGTGAGAAATATTTGTGTGTTAGCGTCTATTGCTGGTAAAGTGATCCATGAGTAGAATACTTCAGTTCTATAAGCTTTGTGAACCTCAGTCACAAAGGTAACATCTCCACCCAATTTTGTAGCCTATGTAATATTTAATGTGATGTAACAGCAGGTCTGCAATTAGCAGGAATATTGATTGCATTCACCATTGTAGTGAATGGAATTTAGAGAGGGAATAACTTTAGTGGGGGATCCTTTTAAAGGTTCAAGCTTCAACAACCTGCAGACAAACATAGGTACTTCCTAATATGCTGAGGAGGAATTGCCCCTAACACCATGACGTCTCCATTTAAAGGTGACTTGTGTACCTTGGGCACACACAATAACTAATTAGGAGATCAGTTGAATAAGTAGGATAGGAAGGAAGTTATCAATACATTTATTGAAACAATTGTAATCTTGCAAGAGAGAATGAGCTGCGATTATTAGACAGATAATAGAAAGCAAAGTAACCAGGATTATGAACATGGTTAAAAGGATGAACAGTCCAGCCATGGCAGTCTGATTTGTATCTATATCTATACAGCTACATATAGCTATATATATATATCTATCTATAAATCTATACATAGATATATATATATTCACTGAAAAAACCATAGGTTTCAGGGACGTTATAGTTAGAAATTATCATTTAAAAAAACAGAGAAATTCACTGAAAAAATCACAGGTTTCAGGTACGTTATAGTTAGAAATAAGCATTTTAAAAACCATAGAAATTCACTGAAAAAACCACAGGTTTCAGGGACGTTATAGTTAGTTGGACATTTCACTCGTATAAAACCAGAGAAATTCCGCCATTATTGTTAACTGAGTTAACTATAACTCACACCCCGCAATGCACTGCTTATGACCTCACATATTACATCACTCATGACGTGGTCAGTGACATCACTGATGACATCACTAATGATATCTCAAATGACATCACTGATGGCATCACCCAGTGACTGAGTGTTTCTAAAAAGTTTAAATATGTATTATATATATATATTCCAAGGTGTATTGAAGAATGAGTGGGTGTATGAGTGTCTGAATGGATGTTTTAATAGGTGCATGACTGACTGTATAAGTGAGTGAATAAATGTGTCTTACTAATACATGGGTGACTGACTAATCTGTATGACTGTATCAGTCTGTCAGTTGGTGTGTAAGTGGCTGCTTGGGTTGGTGAGTAGCTGCATGAGTGTCTATATGGGTTTTTGATTGGTTGTCTGAGTACCTGAATGGGTGCATGAGTGTCTGTGTGGGTGGGTGGGGTGTGTGTGACTCCCTGCATGGATGTGTGAGTGGGTGATTCACTGGGTGTATGGGTTCAAGAGTACGTCTGTGAGGGGCTATATGGGTGGGTGAGTGTGTGTATGGCTGTATTGGTGAGTGAATGGATGTCTCAGTGGTACATGTGTGAGTAACTACATATGTGAAAGGCAGTATATGTGAGTGTTGGAGTATATAAATGATTATATGTGGGAGTGAGTGATTGTGAGAGTGGCTGTATGGATGAGTGTGTGCTTGTGTCAGTGATTGTATAAGAGAGTAAGTATGTGTTAGTATCTGTATAAATAAATGAGGGTGTGTGTGTATAACTGTGTAGGTGAGTAAATGGGAGTGTGATTGATTCTTTGCATGACTGACTAGCTTTGTGAGTATCTCTATGGGTGAGTGGCGGTGTGTGAGTGTCTGTATGGGTGTATGAGTGCATATGATAGTGGCTGTATTGATGAGTGAATGCAGGTATGAGTGACTGTATGGATGAGGGAGTGGATGTGTGTGTAGACCTAGGAATCAGTGAGTGGGTATGTAGTAACTGGTATTAGTGTGTCTATGGTTTCGAGAATGGCAGTCTGTATTTTAGAGTGGGTGTATCAAAGGTTATATTAGGCTGTGAGGAGGTGCATCAGATTATCACATGGATGATGTCATCAGTGATTTCATTTCAGATTTCATCAGTGATGTCATCAGTGATGTCACTGACCATGTCATGAGTGATGTAATATGTGATGTCATCAGCAGTGCATTGCGGGGGCACGAGTTATAGTTAGCTCAACTAACTATAATGGCCGAATTTCTCTGGTTTTGTACGAGTGAAATGTCCAACTAACTATAACGTCCCTGAAACCTGTGGTTTTTTCAGTGAATTTATATGGTTTTTTAAATGCTAATTTCTAACCATAACGTCCCTGAAACCTATGTTTTTTTGTGAATTTCTATGGTTTTTTAAATGATCATTTCTAACTACAACGTCCCTGAAACCTATGGTTTTTTCAGTGAATTTCTAAGGTTTTTAAATGCTAATTTCTAACTATGCCTACATAGGTAGGACATGTGCAGAAAAGAGGAAGAAAGGCGCAGAAAGAGGAAGAAAGGTGCATAAAGAAGCAAGAGAAATGCAGAAAGAGGCAACAGAAGTCCAGAAAGAGGAAGAAAGGTGAAGAAAGAAGCAAGAGATGTGCAGAAAGAACCAACAGAGGTGCACAAAGAGGCCTACTTTGACTGTACCTTACAACAAACTCATACAAACTACCCTAATCACTAATTCTTCTCTGAAGATGTCTTAAACCTCACTTTTCTCTTTAAGGTTCACTATTAATCAACTGCTCAGCATGTTAGGCCTACCAAATATAAAACAGCAATCCTAAAAATATCACAGTTGTAAGTCTGACCAAGTTTGTGAAGGTATGCATGCATGTCTATGCTTTTACCTAGTGACATGTTAAATGAAAATAAACATATAAAGACTTGAATACCTGTGTTTCAAACAGCATACTCTGTAAATTTGTGTTAAGAAGTGTATGCATTTCTTTCTACTCACAATACAGGGCATATGGGTATTCAATAGTATATTTTAGGGGCTCTATAACACATATATACATAAGACATGTCTGCCTGTGCAACCGAATGGCAGAGCAGAACTAAGAAGATTTGACCACCTATAAGAGAAGCTACCAGCTTTTTCAGCAACCATCTTCAGATGCATAGCATATGTGGGAATGCATGTGCAAGTAGACATATACCTCAGTCACGAGACCACGCAGACCTTTAAACTTGACAGCTTGCGCTTTCCATTTCAATATAGAAATAGGCGAGAGAAGTACAGAAAGGAGCAAGAGAATTGCAGAAAAAAACAAGAGAGGTGCAGAAAGAGTAAGAAATGTGCAGAAAGAGGCAAGAGAAGTGCAGAAAGAGACAAGAGAAGTATAGAAAGAAGCAAGAGAAGTGCAGAAAGAGGCAAGAGAGGAGCAGAAAGAGGCAAGAGAGGAGCAGAAAGAGCTAAGTGAGGTGCAGAAAGAGGCAAGAGAAGTGCAGTAAGAGGCAAGAGAAGTGCAGAAAGAGGCAAGAGAGGTACAGAAATAAGCAACAGAGGTACAGAAGGAGACAAGAGAACTGCAGAAAGAGGCAAGAGAGTTACAGAAACAGGCAAGAGAAGTGCAGAAAAAGGGAACAGGGGTGCAGAAAGAGGCAAGAGAGGTGCAGAAAGAGGGAAGAAGGGTGCAGAGAGAGGCAAGAGGGGTGCAGCAAGAAGCAACAGAAGTGCAGAAAGAAGCAAGAGAAGTGCAGAAAAAAGCAACAGAGGTGCAGAAAGAGGCAATAGGGGTACATAAAGAGGCATGAGAAGTGCAGAAAAAAGCAACAGAGGTACAGAAAGAGGCAAGAGGGGTAAAGAAAGAGGCAAGAGAAGTGCAGAAAGAAGCAACAGAGGTGCAGAAGGAGGCAAGAGAACTGAAGAAAGAGGCAAGAGAGGTGCAGAAAGAGGCAAGAGGGGTGCCGAAATTTTCAAGATAGGTGCAGAAAGAAGCAAAAGCAGTGCAGAAAGAACCAACAGAGGTGCAGGAACAGACTAGAGGGGTGCAGAAAGAGGCAAGAGAAGTTCAGAAAGAAGCAACAGAGGTGCAGAAGGAGGCAAGAGAACTGAAGAATGAGGCAAGAGAGGTGCAGAAAGAGGGAAGAAGGGTGCAGAAAGAGGCAAGAGGGGTGCAGAAAGAAGCAAGAGAGGTGTAGAAAGAAGCAAGAGAAGTGAAAAAAAAAGCAACAGACGTGCAGAAAGAGGCAAGAGGGGTGCAGAAAGTGGCAAGAGAAGTGCAGAAAAAAGCAAATGAGGTGCAGAAAGAGGCAAGAGGGGCACAGAAAGAGGCAAGAGAGGAGCAGAAAGAGGCAAGAGAGGTGCACATCGAGGCACGTGGGGTACAGAAATTTACAAGAGAGGTGCAGAAACAAGCAAGAGAAGAACAGAAAGACCCAACAGAGGTGCAGAAGGAGGCATGAGGCGTGCAGAAAGAGGCAAGAGAAGTACAGAAAGAAGCAACATAGGTGCAGAAGGAGACAAGAGAACTGCAGAAAGAGGCAAGAGAGTTGCAGAAAAGGGGAACAGGGGTGCAGCAAGAGGCAAGAGAGGTGCAGAAAGAGGTAAGAAGGGTACAGAAAGAGGCAAGAGGAGTGCAGAAAGAAGCAACAGAAGTGCAGAAAGAAGCAAGGGAAGTGCAGAAAGAATCAACAGAGGTGGAGAAAGAGGCAAGAGGGGTGCAGAAAGAGGAAATAGAAGTGCAGAAAGAAGCAACAGAGGTGAAAAAAGAGGCAAGAGAGGTGCAGAAAGAGGCAAGAGAGGTGTAGAAAGAGGCAGAGGGGTGGACAAAGAGGCAAGAGGGAAGCAGAATGAAACAAGAGAGGTGCAGAAAGAAACAAAAGAGGTGCAGAAAGAAGGAGCAGAGGTGCAGAAAGAGGCAATAGGGGTGCAGAAAGAGGGAAGAGGTGTGTAGAAATAGGCACAAGGGTTGCAGAAAGAAGGGACAGAGGTGCAGAAAGAAGCAAGAGATGTGCAGAAAGAAGCAACAGAGGTGCAGAAAAAGGGATGAGAGGTGGAGAAAGAGGCAAGAGAAGTGCAGAAAGAAGCAAAAGAGATGAACAAAGGGGGAACGGGGTTGGAGAAAGTGGCAAGAGGGGTGCAGAAAGAAGCAAGAGAGGTGCTGAAAGAAGCAAAAGAAGTGCAGAAAGAAGGAACAGAGGTGCAGAAAGAGGCAACAGGGGTGCAGAAAGAGAGAAGAGGGGAGGAGAAAGAGGCAAGGGGGTGTAGAAAGAAGAAAGAGAGCTGTAGAAAGAAACAAAAGAAGTGCAGAAAGAAGGAACAGAGGTGCAGAAAGAGGCAGCAGGGGTGCAGAAAGATTGATGAGGGGTGGAGAAAGAGGCAAGGGGTGAAGAAAGAAGCAAGAGAGCTACAGAAAGAAACAAAAGAAGTGCAGAAAGAAGGAACAGAGGTGCAGAAAGAGGCAAGAAGGGTGCAGAAAGAGCAAAAGGGGTGCAGAAAGAAGCGAGAGGTGCAGAAAAAACCAAAAGAAGTGCAGAAAGAAGGAACAGAGGTGCAGAAAGAGGCAAAAGGGGTGCAGAAAGAGGCAAGAGGGGTGCAGAAAGAGGCAAGAGGGGTGTGGAAAGAGGGAAGAGGGGTGCAGAATCAGGCAAGGGGGTGCAGAAAGAAGCAAGAAAGGTGCAGAAAGAAGCAAGAGAGGTGCAGAAAGAAGCAAGAGGAGTACATAAAGAAGCAACAGAGGTGCAGAAAGAGGCAAGAGGGGTGAAAAAAGAGGGAAGAGGGGTGCAGAAAAAGGCACGAGGGGTGCAGAAAGAAGCATGAGATGTCCAGAAAGAAACAAAAGAAGTGCAGAAAGAAGGAACAGAGGTGCAGAAAGAGGCAACAGGGATGCAGAAAGAGGGAAGAGGGGTGGAGAAAGAGGCAAGAGAGGTACAGAAATAAGCAACAGAGGTACAGAAGGAGACAAGAGAACTGCAGAAAGAGGCAAGAGAGTTACAGAAACAGGCAAGAGAAGTGGAGAAAAAGGGAACAGGGGTGCAGAAAGAGGCAAGAGAGGTGCAGAAAGAGGGAAGAAGGGTGCAGAGAGAGGCAAGAGGGGTGCAGCAAGAAGCAACAGAAGTGCAGAAAGAAGCAAGAGAAGTGCAGAAAAAAGCAACAGAGGTGCAGAAAGAACCAACAGAGGTACAGAAAGAGGCAAGAGGGGTAAAGAAAGAGGCAAGAGAAGTGCAGAAA
This sequence comes from Calotriton arnoldi, assembly GCA_963921515.1. Classification (NCBI taxonomy): domain Eukaryota; kingdom Metazoa; phylum Chordata; class Amphibia; order Caudata; family Salamandridae; genus Calotriton; species Calotriton arnoldi. The sequence goes on along the minus strand of CAWUFW010007042.1, from coordinate 36,079 downwards.
GAAGCAACAGAGGTGCAGAAGGAGGCAAGAGAACTGAAGAAAGAGGCAAGAGAGGTGCAGAAAGAGGCAAGAGGGGTGCCGAAATTTTCAAGATAGGTGCAGAAAGAAGCAAAAGCAGTGCAGAAAGAACCAACAGAGGTGCAGGAACAGACTAGAGGGGTGCAGAAAGAGGCAAGAGAAGTTCAGAAAGAAGCAACAGAGGTGCAGAAGGAGGCAAGAGAACTGAAGAATGAGGCAAGAGAGGTGCAGAAAAGAGGGAAGAAGGGTGCAGAAAGAGGCAAGAGGGGTGCAGAAAGAAGCAAGAGAGGTGTAGAAAGAAGCAAGAGAAGTGCAAAAAAAAGCAACAGACGTGCAGAAAGAGGCAAGAGGGGTGCAGAAAGAGGCAAGAGAAGTGCAGAAGGAAGCAACAGAGGTGCAGAAAAAGGCAAGAAAAGTGCAGAAAGCGGCAAGAGAGTTACATAAACAGGCAAAAAAGGTGCAGGAAGAGGGAACAGGGGTGCAGACAGAGGCAAGAGAGGTGCATAAAGAACCAACAGAGGTACAGAAAGAGGCAAGATGGGTGCAGAAATGTGCAAGAGAGTACCAGACGGAAGCAAGAGCAGTGCAGAAAGAACTGACAGAGGTACAGAAAGAGGCAAGAGAGGTGCAGAAAGAGGCAAGAGAAGTGCAGAAAAAAGCAAATGAGGTGCAGAAAGAGGCAAGAGGGGCACAGAAAGAGGCAAGAGAGGAGCAGAAAGAGGCAAGAGAGGTGCACATCGAGGCACGTGGGGTACAGAAATTTACAAGAGAGGTGCAGAAACAAGCAAGAGAAGAACAGAAAGAACCAACAGAGGTGCAGAAGGAGACAAGAGAACTGCAGAAAGAGGCAAGAGAGTTGCAGAAAAGGGGAACAGGGGTGCAGCAAGAGGCAAGAGAGGTGCAGAAAGAGGTAAGAAGGGTACAGAAAGAGGCAAGAGGAGTGCAGAAAGAAGCAACAGAAGTGCAGAAAGAAGCAAGGGAAGTGCAGAAGGAAGCAACAGAGGTGGAGAAAGAGGCAAGAGGGGTGCAGAAAGAGGAAATAGAAGTCCAGAAAGAAGCAACAGAGGTGAAAAAAGAGGCAAGAGAGGTGCAGAAAGAGGCAAGAGAGGTGTAGAAAGAGGCAGAGGGGTGGACAAAGAGGCAAGAGGGAAGCAGAATGAAACAAGAGAGGTGCAGAAAGAAACAAAAGAGGTGCAGAAAGAAGGAGCAGAGGTGCAGAAAGAGGCAATAGGGGTGCAGAAAGAGGGAAGAGGTGTGTAGAAAGAAGCAACAGAGGTGCAGAAAAAGGGATGAGGGGTGGAGAAAGAGGCAAGAGAAGTGCAGAAAGAAGCAAAAGAGATGAACAAAGGGGGAACGGGGTTGGAGAAAGTGGCAAGAGGGGTGCAGAAAGAAGCAAGAGAGGTGCTGAAAGAAGCAAAAGAAGTGCAGAAAGAAGGAACAGAGGTGCAGAAAGAGGCAACAGGGGTGCAGAAAGAGAGAAGAGGGGAGGAGAAAGAGGCAAGGGGGTGTAGAAAGAAGCAAGAGAGCTGTAGAAAGAAACAAAAGAAGTGCAGAAAGAAGGAACAGAGGTGCAGAAAGAGGCAGCAGGGGTGCAGAAAGATAGATGAGGGGTGGAGAAAGAGGCAAGGGGGTGCAGAAAGAAGCAAGAGAGCTACAGAAAGAAACAAAAGAAGTGCAGAAAGAAGGAACAGAGGTGCAGAAAGAGGCAAGAAGGGTGCAGAAAGAGCAAAAGGGGTGCAGAAAGAAGCGAGAGGTGCAGAAAAAAACAAAAGAAGTGCAGAAAGAAGCAACAGAGATGCACAAAGAGGCAAGAGGAGTGCAGAAAGAAGAAAGAGAGGTACAGAAAGAAGCAAGAGAAGTGCATAAATATATATTTGAGGGGCACTATAACACATATATACATAAGACATGTCTGCCTGTGCAACCAAATGACAGAGCAGAACTAAGAAGATTTGACCACCTATAAGAAAAGCTACCCGTTTTTTAAGCTACCATCTTCAGATGCATAGCACATGTGAGAATAGATGTGCAAGTAGACATATACCTCAGTAATGAGAGCACGCAGACCTTTAAACTTGACAGCTTGCACTTCCCATTTGAATATAGAAACAGGCGAGAGAAGTACAGAAAGGAGCAAGAGAATTGCAGAAAAAAACAAGAGAGGTGCAGAAAGAGTAAGAAATGTGCAGAAAGAGGCAAGAGAAGTGCAGAAAGAGGCAAGAGAAGTGTAGAAAGAGGTAAGAGAAGTGCAGAAAGAGGCAAGAGAGGAGCAGAAAGAGCTAAGTGAGGTGCAGAAAGAGGCAAGAGAAGTGCAGAAAGAGGAAAGAGAAGTGCAGAAAGAGGCAAGAGAGGTACAGAAAGAAGCAACAGAGGTGCAAAAGGAGACAAGAGAACTGCGGAAAGAGGCAAGAGAGTTGCAGAAAAAGCCAAGAGAGGTGCAGAAAAAGGGAATTGGGGTGCAGAAAGAGGCAAGAGAGGTGCAGAAATAGGGAAGAAGGGTGCAGAAAGAGGGAAGAGGGGTGCAGAAAGAAGCAACAAAAGTGCAGAAAGAAGCAAGAGAAGTGCAGAAAGTAGCAACAGAGGTGCAGAAAGAGGCAAGAGGTGTACAGAAAGAGGCAAGAGAAGTGCTGAATGAAGCAACAGAGGTGCAGAAACAGGCAAGAGAGGTATAGAACGAGGGAAGAGGGGTGCAGAAAGAGGCAAGAGGGGTGCAGAAAGAAGCAAGAGCAGTGCAGAAAGAACCAACAGAGGTGCTGAAGGAGGCAAGAGGGGTGCCGAAAGAGGCAAGAGGTGTGTCAAACTTTTCAAGAGAAGTGCAGAAAGAAGCAAAAGCAGTGCAGAAAGAACCAACAGAGGTGCAGAAACAGATAAGAGGGGTGCAGAAAGAGGCAAGAGAAGTTCAGAAAGAAGCAACAGAGGTGCAGACGGAGGCAAGAGAACTGAAGAAAGAGGCAAGAGAGTTGCAGGAAGAAGCAAGAGAGGTACACAAAGAGGGAAGAAGGGTACAGAAAGAGGCAAGAGGGGTGCAGAAAGAAGCAACAGAGGTGCAGAAAGAGGCAAGAGGGGTGGAGAAAGAGGCAAGGGGGTGTAGAAAGAAGCAAGAGGGGTGCAGAAAGAAGCAAGAGAGCTGCAGAAAGAAACAAAAGAAGTGCAGAAAGAAGGAACAGAGGTGTAGAAAGAGGCAAGAGGGGTACAGAAAGAGGGAAGAGGGGTGTGAAAAAGGCACGAGGGGTGCAGAAAGAAGCAAGAGAGGTGCAGAAAGAAACAAAAGAAGTGCAGAAAGAAGGAACAGAGGTGTAGAAAGAGGCAAGAGGGGTACAGAAAGAGGGAAGAGGGGTGTGAAAAAGGCACGAGGGGTGCAGAAAGAAGCAAGAGAGGTGCAGAAAGAAGCAAGAGAGCTGCAGAAAGAAACAAAAGAAGTGCAGAAAGAAGGAACAGAGGTGCAGAAAGAGGCAAGAGGGGTTCAGAAAGAGGGAAGAGGGATGCAGAAAAGGGGAAGAGGGGTGCAGAAAGAAGCAAGAGAGGTGCAGAAAGAAACAAAAGAAGTGCAGAAAGAAGCAACAGAAGTGCAGAAAGAGGCAACAGGGGTACAGAAAGAGAGACGAGGGATGAAGAAAGAGGCAAGGGGGTACAGAAAGAAGCAAGAGGGGTGCAGAAAGAAGCAAGAGAGCTGCAGAAAGAAACAAAAGAAGTGCAGAAAGAAGGAACAGAGGTGCAGAAAGAGGCAAGAGGGGTTCAGAAAGAGGGAAGAGGGATGCAGAAAAAGGGAAGAAGGGTGCAGAAAGAAGCAAGAGAGGTGCAGAAAGAAACAAAAGAAGTGCAGAAAGAAGGAACAGAGGTGTAGAAAGAGGCAAGAGGGGTGCAGAAAGAGGGAAGAGTGGTGTGAAAAAGGCACAAGGGGTGCAGAAAGAAGCAAGAGAGGTGCAGAAAGAAGCAACAGATGTGCAGAAAGAGGGAACAGGGGTGGAGAAAGAGACAAGAGAAGTGCAGAAACAAGCAACAGAGAAGCAGAAAGGCGTTAGAGGGGTAGAGAAAGAGACAAGAGAAGTGCAGAAAGAAGCAACAGAGATGCAGAAAGGGGGAAGAGCAGTGGAGAAAGAGGTAATAGAAGTGCAGAAAGAAGGAACAGAAGTGCAGAAAGATGCAACGGGGTGAAGAAAGAGGGAAGAGGGGTGGAGAAAGAGGCAAAGGGGTGCAGAAAGAAGCAAGAGAGCTGCAGAAAGAAACAAAAGAAGTGCAGAAAGAAGGAACAAAGGTGCAGAAAGAGGCAAGAGGGGTGCAGAAAGAAGCAAAAGGGGTGCAGAAAGAAGCGAGAGGTACAGAAAGAAACAAAAGAAGTGCAGAAAGAAGGAACAGAGGTGCAGAAAGAGGCAAGAGGGGTGCAGAAAGAAACAAAAGAAGTGCAGAAAGAAGCAACAGAGGTGCACAAAGAGGCAACAGGAGTGCAGAAAGAGGGAAGAGGGGTGCAGAAAGAAGCAAGAGAGGGTCAGAAAGAAGCAAGAGAAGTGCATAAATATATATTTGAGGGGCTCTATAACACATATATACATAAGACATGTCTGTCTGTGCAACCGAATGACAGAGCAGAACTAAGAAGATTTGACCACCTATAAGAGAAGCTATCCACTTTTTAAGCTACCATCTTCAGATGCATAACACATGTGAGAATACATGTGCAAGTAGACATATACCTCAGTCACGAGAGCACGCAGACCTTTAAACTTGACAGCTTGCACTTCCCATTTGAATATTGAAACAGGCGAGAGAAGTACAGAAAGGAGCAAAAGAATTGCAGAAAAAAAACAAGAGAGGTGCAGAAAGAGTAATAAATGTGCAGAAAGAGGCAAGAGAATTGCAGAAAGAGGCAAGAGAAGTGTAGAAAGAGGCAAGAGAGGTGCAGAAAGAGGCAAGAAAGGAGCAGAAAGAGGCAAGAGAGGAGCAGAAAAAGCTAAGTGAGGTGCAGAAAGAGGCAAGAGAAGAGCAGAAAGAGGCAAGAGAAGTGCAGAAAGAGACAAGAGAGGTACAGAAAGAAGCAACAGAGGTACAGAAGGAGACAAGAGAACTGCAGAAAGAGGCAAGAGTGTTACAGAAACAGGCAAGAGAGGTGCAGAAAAAGGGAACAGGGGTGCAGAAAGAGACAGGAGAGGTACAGAAAGAGGGAAGAAGGGTGCAGAGAGAGGCAAGAGGGATGCGGCAAGAAGCAACATAAGTGCAGAAAGAAGCAAGAGAAGTGCAGAATAAAGCAACAGAGGTGCAGAAAGAGGCAATAGGGGTACAGAAAGAGGCACGAGAAGTGCAGATAGAAGCAACAGAGGTACAGAAAGATGCAACGGGGTGAAGAAAGAGGGAAGAGGGGTGGTGAAAGAGGCATAGGGTTGCAGAAAGAAGCAAGAGAGCTGCAGAAAGAAACAAAAGAAGTGCAGAAAGGAACAAAGGTGCAGAAAGAGGCAAGAGGGGTACAGACAGAGGCAAAAGGGGTGCAGAAAGAAGCGAGAGGTACAGAAAGAAACAAAAGAAGTGCAGAAAGAAGGAGCAGAGGTGCAGAAAGAGGCAAGAGGGGTGCAGAAAGAAACAAAAGAAGTGCAGAAAGAAGCAACAGAGGTGCACAAAGAGGCAACAGGAGTGCAGAAAGAGGGAAGTGGGGTGCAGAAAGAGGCATGAGGAGTGCAGAAAGAAGCAAGAGAGGGTCAGAAAGAAGCAAGAGAAGTGCATAAATATATATTTGAGGGGCTCTATAACACATATATACATAAGACATGTCTGCCTGTGCAACCGAATGACAGAGCAGAACTAAGAAGATTTGACCACCTATAAGAGAAGCTATCCACTTTTTAAACTACCATCTTCAGATGCATAACACATGTGAGAATACATGTGCAAGTAGACATATACCTCAGTCACGAGAGCACGCAGACCTTTAAACTTGACAGCTTGCACTTCCTATTTGAATATTGAAACAGGCGAGAGAAGTACAGAAAGGAGCAAAAGAATTGCAGAAAAAAACAAGAGAGGTGCAGAAAGAGAAAGACATGTGCAGAAAGAGGCAAGAGAATTGCAGAAAGAGGCAAGAGAAGTGGAGAAAGAGGCAAGAGAAGTGCAGAAAGAGGCAAGAGAGGAGCAGAAAGAGGCAAGAGAGGAGCAGAAAAAGCTAAGTGAGGTGCAGAAAGAGGCAAGAGAAGTGCAGAAAGAGGCAAGAGAAGTGCAGAAAGAGACAAGAGAGGTACAGAAAGAAGCAACAGAGGTACAGAAGGAGACAAGAGAACTGCAGAAAGAGGCAAGAGTGTTACAGAAACAGGCAAGAGAGGTGCAGAAAAAGGGAACAGGGGTGCAGAAAGAGACAGGAGAGGTACAGAAAGAGGGAAGAAGGGTGCAGAGAGAGGCAAGAGGGATGCGGCAAGAAGCAACATAAGTACAGAAAGAAGCAAGAGAAGTGCAGAATAAAGCAACAGAGGTGCAGAAAGAGGCAATAGGGGTACAGAAAGAGGCACGAGAAGTGCAGATAGAAGCAACAGAGGTACAGAAAGATGCAACGGGGTGAAGAAAGAGGGAAGAGGGGTGGAGAAAGAGGCATAGGGTTGCAGAAAGAAGCAAGAGAGCTGCAGAAAGAAACAAAAGAAGTGCAGAAAGAAGGAACAAAGGTGCAGAAAGAGGCAAGAGGGGTGCAGACAGAGGCAAAAGGGGTGCAGAAAGAAGCGAGAGGTACAGAAAGAAACAAAAGAAGTGCAGAAAGAAGGAGCAGAGGTGCAGAAAGAGGCAAGAGGGGTGCAGAAAGAAACAAAAGAAGTGCAGAAAGAAGCAACAGAGGTGCACAAAGAGGCAACAGGAGTGCAGAAAGAGGGAAGTGGGGTGCAGAAAGAGGCATGAGGAGTGCAGAAAGAAGCAAGAGAGGGTCAGAAAGAAGCAAGAGAAGTGCATAAATATATATTTGAGGGGCTCTATAACACATATATACATAAGACATGTCTGCCTGTGCAACCGAATGACAGAGCAGAACTAAGAAGATTTGACCACCTATAAGAGAAGCTATCCACTTTTTAAGCTACCATCTTCAGATGCATAACACATGTGAGAATACATGTGCAAGTAGACATATACCTCAGTCACGAGAGCACGCAGACCTTTAAACTTGACAGCTTGCACTTCCTATTTGAATATTGAAACAGGCGAGAGAAGTACAGAAAGGAGCAAAAGAATTGCAGAAAAAAACAAGAGAGGTGCAGAAAGAGAAAGACGTGCAGAAAGAGGCAAGAGAATTGCAGAAAGAGGCAAGAGAAGTGGAGAAAGAGGCAAGAGAAGTGCAGAAAGAGGCAAGAGAGGAGCAGAAAGAGGCAAGAGAGGAGCAGAAAAAGCTAAGTGAGTGCAGAAAGAGGCAAGAGAAGTGCAGAAAGAGGCAAGAGAAGTGCAGAAAGAGACAAGAGAGGTACAGAAAGAAGCAACAGAGGTACAGAAGGAGACAAGAGAACTGCAGAAAGAGGCAAGAGAGTTACAGAAACAGGCAAGAGAGGTGCAGGAAAAGGGAAAAGGGGTGCAGAAAGAGACAGGAGAGGTACAGAAAGAGGGAAGAAGCGTGCAGAGAGAGGCAAGAGGGATGCGGCAAGAAGCAACAGAAGTGCAGAAAGAAGCAAGAGAAGTGCAGAAAATAGCAACAGAGGTGCAGAAAGAGGCAATAGGGGTACAGAAAGAGGCACGAGAAGTGCAGATAGAAGCAACAGAGGTACAGAAAGAGGCAAGAGGGGTACAGAAAGAGGCAAGAGAAGTGCAGAAAGAAGCAACAGATATGCAGAAAGAACTAACAGAGGTGCTAAAGGAGGCAAGAGGGGTGCCGAAAGAGGCAAGAGGGGTGCCAAAATTTTCAAGAGCGGTGCAGAAAGAAGCAAAAGAAGTGCAGAAAGAACCAACAGAGGTACAGAAACAGACAAGAGGGGTGCTGAAAGAGGCAAGAGATGTTCAGAAAGAAACAACAGAGGTGCAGAAGGAGGCAATAGAACTGAAGAAAGAGGCAAGAGAGGTGCAGAAAGAGGGAAGAAGGGTGCAGAAAGAGGCAAAAGGGGTGCAGAAAGAAGCAAGAGGTACAGAAAGAAACAAAAGAAGTGCAGAAAGAAGGAACAGAGGTGCAGAAAGAGGCAAGAGGGGTGCAGAAAGAAACAAAAGAAGTGCAGAAAGAAGCAACAGAGGTGCACAAAGAGGCAACAGGAGTGCAGAAAGAGGGAAGAGGGGTGCAGAAAGAGGCATGAGGGGTGCAGAAAGAAGCAAGAGAGGGTCAGAAAGAAGCAAGAGAAGTGCATAAATATATATTTGAGGGGCTCTATAACACATATATACATGACATGTCTGCCTGTGCAACCGAATGACAGAGCAGAACTAAGAAGATTTGCCCACCTATAAGAGAAGCTATCTGCTTTTTAAGCTACCATCTTCAGATGCATAACACATGTGAGAATACATGTGCAAGTAGACATATACCTCAGTCACGAGAGCACGCAGACCTTTCACTTGACAGCTTGCACTTCCCATTTGAATATTGAAACAGGCGAGAGAAGTACAGAAAGGAGCAAAAGAATTGCAGGAAAAAAAACAAGAGACGTGCAGAAAGAGAAAGAAATGTGCAGAAAGAAGCAAGAGAATTTCAGAAAGAGGCAAGAGAAGTGTAGAAAGAGGCAAGAGAAGTGCAGAAAGAGGCAAGAGAGGAGCAGAAAGAGGCAAGAGAGGAGCAGAAAAAGCTAAGTGAGGTGCAGAAAGAGGCAAGAGAAGTGCAGAAAGAGGCAAGAGAGTTATAGAAACAGGCAAGAGAGGTGCAGAAAAAGGGAACAGGGGTGCAGAAAGAGACAGGAGTGGTGCAGAAAGAGGGAAGAAGGGTGAAGAGAGAGGCAAGAGGGATGCAGCAAGAAGCAACAGAAGTGCAGAAAGAAGCAAGAGAAGTGCAGAAAAAGCAACAGAGGTGCAGAAAGAGGCAATAGGGGTACAGAAAGAGGCACGAGAAGTGCAGAAAGAAGCAACAGAGGTACAGAAAGAGGCAAGAGGGGTACAGAAAGAGGCAAGAGAAGTGCAGAAAGAAGCAACAGGTGCAGAAAGAACTAACAGAGGTGCTAAAGGAGGCAAGAGGGGTGCCAAAAGAGGCAAGAGGGGTGCCAACATTTTCAAGAGAGGTGCAGAAAGAAGCAAAAGCAGTGCAGAAAGAACCAACAGAGGTACAGAAACAGACAAGAGGGGTGCAGAAAGAGGCAAGAGAAGTTCAGAAAGATGCAACAGAGGTGCAGAAGGAGGCAAGAGAACTGAAGAAAGAGGCAAGAGAGGTGCAGAAAGAGGGAAGAAGGGTGCAGAAAGAAGCAAGATGGTGTAGAAAGAAGCAAGAGAAGTGCAAAAAGAAGCAACAGAGGTGCATAAAGAGGAAAGAGGGGTGCAGAAAGAGGCAAGAGAAGTGCAGAAGGAAGCAACAGAGGTGCAGAAAAAGGCAAGAAAAGTGCAGAAAGCGGCAAGAGAGTTACATAAACAGGCAAATGAGGTGCAGAAAGAGGGAACAGGGGTGCAGACAGAGGCAAGAGGTGCATAAAGAACCAAAAGAGGTACAGAAAGAGGCAAGAGGGTGCAGAAATGTGCAAGAGAGTACCAGACAGAAGCAAGAGCAGTGCAGAATGAACTGACAGAGGTACAGAAAGAGGCAAGAGGGGTGCAGAAAGAGGCAAGAGAAGTGCAGAAAGAAGGAACAGAGGTACAGAAACAGACAAGAGGGGTGCTGAAAGAGGCAAGAGATGTTCAGAAAGAAACAACAGAGGTGCAGAAGGAGGCAATAGAACTGAAGAAAGAGGCAAGAGAGGTGCAGAAAGAGGGAAGAAGGGTGCAGAAAGAGGCAAAAGGGATGCAGAAAGAAGCAAGAGGTACAGAAAGAAACAAAAGAAGTGCAGAAAGAAGGAACAGAGGTGCAGAAAGAGGCAAGAGGGGTGCAGAAAGAAACAAAAGAAGTGCAGAAAGAAGCAACAGAGGTGCACAAAGAGGCAACAGGAGTGCAGAAAGAGGGAAGAGGGGTGCAGAAAGAGGCATGAGGGGTGCAGAAAGAAGCAAGAGAGGGTCAGAAAGAAGCAAGAGAAGTGCATAAATATATATTTGAGGGGCTCTATAACACATATATACATAAGACATGTCTGCCTGTGCAACCGAATGACAGAGCAGAACTAAGAAGATTTGCCCACCTATAAGAGAAGCTATCTGCTTTTTAAGCTACCATCTTCAGATGCATAACACATGTGAGAATACATGTGCAAGTAGACATATACCTCAGTCACGAGAGCACGCAGACCTTTAACTTGACAGCTTGCACTTCCCATTTGAATATTGAAACAGGCGAGAGAAGTACAGAAAGGAGCAAAAGAATTGCAGAAAAAAACAAGAGACGTGCAGAAAGAGAAAGAAATGTGCAGAAAGAAGCAAGAGAATTTCAGAAAGAGGCAAGAGAAGTGTAGAAAGAGGCAAGAGAAGTGCAGAAAGAGGCAAGAGAGGAGCAGAAAGAGGCAAGAGAGGAGCAGAAAAAGCTAAGTGAGGTGCAGAAAGAGGCAAGAGAAGTGCAGAAAGAGGCAAGAGAGTTATAGAAACAGGCAAGAGAGGTGCAGAAAAAGGGAACAGGGGTGCAGAAAGAGACAGGAGTGGTGCAGAAAGAGGGAAGAAGGGTGAAGAGAGAGGCAAGAGGGATGCAGCAAGAAGCAACAGAAGTGCAGAAAGAAGCAAGAGAAGTGCAGAAAAAAGCAACAGAGGTGCAGAAAGAGGCAATAGGGGTACAGAAAGAGGCACGAGAAGTGCAGAAAGAAGCAACAGAGGTACAGAAAGAGGCAAGAGGGGTACAGAAAGAGGCAAGAGAAGTGCAGAAAGAAGCAACAGGTGCAGAAAGAACTAACAGAGGTGCTAAAGGAGGCAAGAGGGGTGCCAAAAGAGGCAAGAGGGGTGCCAACATTTTCAAGAGAGGTGCAGAAAGAAGCAAAAGCAGTGCAGAAAGAACCAACAGAGGTACAGAAACAGACAAGAGGGGTGCAGAAAGAGGCAAGAGAAGTTCAGAAAGATGCAACAGAGGTGCAGAAGGAGGCAAGAGAACTGAAGAAAGAGGCAAGAGAGGTGCAGAAAGAGGGAAGAAGGGTGCAGAAAGAAGCAAGATGGTGTAGAAAGAAGCAAGAGAAGTGCAAAAAGAAGCAACAGAGGTGCAGAAAGAGGAAAGAGGGGTGCAGAAAGAGGCAAGAGAAGTGCAGAAGGAAGCAACAGAGGTGCAGAAAAAGGCAAGAAAAGTGCAGAAAGCGGCAAGAGAGTTACATAAACAGGCAAATGAGGTGCAGAAAGAGGGAACAGGGGTGCAGACAGAGGCAAGAGGTGCATAAAGAACCAAAAGAGGTACAGAAAGAGGCAAGAGGGGTGCAGAAATGTGCAAGAGAGTACCAGACAGAAGCAAGAGCAGTGCAGAATGAACTGACAGAGGTACAGAAAGAGGCAAGAGGGGTGCAGAAAGAGGCAAGAGAAGTGCAGAAAGAAGGAACAGAGGTGCAGAAAGAGGCAAGAGGGGTTCAGAAAGAGGGAAGAGGGATGCATAAAAAGGGATGAGGGGTGAAGAAAGAAGCAAGAGAGGTGCAGAAAGAAACAAAAGAAGTGCAGAAAGAAGGAACAGAGGTGTAGAAAGAGGCAAGAGGGGTGCAGAAAGAGGGAAGAGGGGTGTGAAAAAGGCACATGGGGTGCAGAAAGAAGCAAGAGAGTTGCAGAAAGAAGCAACAGATGTGCAGAAAGAAGGAACAGGGGTGGAGAAAGAGACAAGAGAAGTGCAGAAACAAGCAACAGAGAAGCAGAAAGGCGTTAGAGAGGTAGAGAAAGAGACAAGAGAAGTGCAGAAAGAAGCAACAGAGATGCAGAAAGGGGGAAGAGCAGTGGAGAAAGAGGTAATAGAAGTGCAGAAAGAAAGAAGGAACAGAGGTGCACAAAGATGCAACGGGGTGAAGAAAGAGGGAAGAGGGGTGGAGAAAGAGGCAAAGGGGTGCAGAAAGAAGCAAGAGAGCTGCAGAAAGAAACAAAAGAAGTGCAGAAAGAAGGAACAAAGGTGCAGAAAGAGACAAGAGGGGTGCAGAAAGTGGCAAAAGGGATGCAGAAAGAAGCGAGAGGTACAGAAAGAAACAAAAGAAGTGGATAAAGAAGGAACAGAGGTGCAGAAAGAGGCAAGAGGGGTGCAGAAAGAAACAAAAGAAGTGCAGAAAGAAGCAACAGAGGTGCGCAAAGAGGCAACAGGAGTGCAGAAAGAGGGAAGAGGGGTGCAGAAAGAGGCACGAGGGGTGCAGAAAGAAGCAAGAGAGGGTCAGAAAGAAGCAAGAGAAGTGCATAAATATATATTTGAGGGGCTCTATAACACATATATACATAAGACATGTCTGCCTGTGCAACCGAATGACAGAGCAGAACTAAGAAGATTTGACCACCTATAAGAGAAGCTATCCGCTTTTTAAGCTACCATCTTCAGATGCATAACACATGTGAGAATACATGTGCAAGTAGACATATACCTCAGTCATGAGAGCACGCAGACCTTTAAACTTGACAGCTTGCACTTCCCATTTGAATATTGAAACAGGCGAGAGAAGTACAGAAAGGAGCAAAAGAATTGCAGAAATAAACAAGAGATGTGCAGAAAGAGTAAGAAATGTGCAGAAAGAGGCAAGAGAATTGCAGAAACAGGCAAGAGAAGTGTAGAAAGAGGCAAGAGAAGTGCAGAAAGAGGCAAGAGAGGAGCAGAAAGAGGCAAGAGAGGAGCAGAAAAAGCTAAGTGAGGTGCAGAAAGAGGCAAGAGAAGTGCAGAAAGAGGCAAGAGAGTTACAGAAACAGGCAAGAGAGGTGCAGAAAAAGGGAACAGGGGTGCAGAAAGAGACAGGAGAGGTGCAGAAAGAGGGAAGAAGGGTGCAGAGAGAGGCAAAAGGGATGCAGCAAGAAGCAACAGAAGTGCAGAAAGAAGCAAGAGAAGTGCAGAAAAAAGCAACAGAGGTGCAGAAAGAGGCAATAGGGGTACAGAAAGAGGCACGAGAAGTGCAGAAAGAAGCTACAGAGGTACAGAAAGAGGCAAGAGGGGTACAGAAAGAGGCAAGAGAAGTGCAGAAAGAAGCAACAGAGGTGCAGAAAGAACTAACAGAGGTGCTAAAGGAGGCAAGAGGGGTGCCAAAAGAGGCAAGAGGTGTGCCAACATTTTCAAGAGAGGTGCAGAAAGAAGCAAAAGCAGTGCAGAAAGAACCAACAGAGGAACAGAAACAGACAAGAGGGGTGCAGAAAGAGGCAAGAGAAGTTCAGAAAGATGCAACAGAGGTGCAGAAGGAGGCAAGAGAACTGAAGAAAGAGGCAAGAGAGGTGCAGAAAGAAGCAAGAGAGGTGTAGAAAGAAGCAAGAGAAGTGCAAAAAGAAGCAACAGAGGTGCAGAAAGAGGCAAGAGGGGTGCAGAAAGAGGCAAGAGAAGTGCAGAAGGAAGCAACAGAGGTGCAGAAAAAGGCAAGAAAAGTGCAGAAAGCGGCAAGAGAGTTACATAAACAGGCAAAAGAGGTGCAGAAAGAGGGAACAGGGGTGCAGACAGAGGCAAGAGGTGCATGAAGAACCAAAAGAGGTACAGAAAGAGGCAAGAGGGGTGCAGAAATGTGCAAGAGAGTACCAGACAGAAGCAAGAGCAGTGCAGAAAGAACTGACAGAGGTACAGAAAGAGGCAAGAGGGGTGCAGAAAGAGGCAAGAGAAGTGCAGAAAGAAGGAACAGAGGTGCAGAAAGAGGCAAGAGGGGTTCAGAAAGAGGGAAGAGGGATGCAGAAAAAGGGACGAGGGGTGGAGAAAGAAGCAAGAGAGGTGCAGAAAGAAACAAAAGAAGTGCAGAAAGAAGGAACAGAGGTGTAGAAAGAGGCAAGAAGGGTGCAGAAAGAGGGAAGAGGGGTGCAGAAAGAAGCAAGAGAGGTGTAGAAAGAAGCAAGAGAAGTGCAAAAAGAAGCAACAGAGGTGCAGAAAGAGGCAAGAGGGGTGCAGAAAGAGGCAAGAGAAGTGCAGAAGGAAGCAACAGAGGTGCAGAAAAAGGAAAGAAAAGTGCAGAAAGCGGCAAGAGAGTTACATAAACAGGCAAAAGAGGTGCAGAAAGAGGGAACAGGGGTGCAGACAGAGGCAAGAGGTGCATAAAGAACCAAAAGAGGTACAGAAAGAGGCAAGAGGGGTGCAGAAATGTGGAAGAGAGTACCAGACAGAAGCAAGAGCAGTGCAGAAAGAACTGACAGAGGAACAGAAAGAGGCAAGAGGGGTGCAGAAAGAGGCAAGAGAAGTGCAGAAAGAAGGAACAGAGGTGCAGAAAGAGGCAAGAGGGGTTCAGAAAGAGGGAAGAGGGATGCAGAAAAAGGGACGAGGGGTGGAGAAAGAAGCAAGAGAGGTGCAGAAAGAAACAAAAGAAGTGCAGAAAGAAGGAACAGAGGTGTAGAAAGAGGCAAGAGGGGTGCAGAAAGAGGGAAGAGGGGAGTGAAAAAGGCACGAGGGGTGCAGAAAGAAGCAAGAGAGGTGCAGAAAGAAGCAACAGATGTGCAGAAAGAAGGAACAGGGGTGGAGAAAGAGACAAGAGAAGTGCAGAAACAAGCAACAGAGAAGCAGAAAGGCGTTAGAGAGGTAGAGAAAGAGACAAGAGAAGTGCAGAAAGAAGCAACAGAGATGCAGAAAGGGGGAAGAGCAGTGGAGAAAGAGGTAATAGAAGTGCAGAAAGAAGGAACAGAGGTGCAGAAAGATGCAACGGGGTGAAGAAAGAGGGAAGAGGGGTGGAGAAAGAGGCAAAGGGGTGCAGAAAGAAGCAAGAAAGCTGCAGAAAGAAACAAAAGAAGTGCAGAAAGAAGGAACAAAGGTGTAGAAAGAGGCAAGAGGGGTGCAGAAAGTGGCAAAAGGGATGCAGAAAGAAGCGAGAGGTACAGAAAGAAACAAAAGAAGTGCATAAAGAAGGAACAGAGGTGCAGAAATAGGCAAGAGGGGTGCAGAAAGAAACAAAAGAAGTGCAGAAAGAAGCAACAGAGGTGCACAAAGAGGCAACAGGAGTGCAGAAAGAGGGAAGAGGGGTGCAGAAAGAGGCACGAGGGTGCAGAAAGAAGCAAGAGAGGGTCAGAAAGAAGCAAGAGAAGTGCATAAATATATATTTGAGGGGCTCTATAACCCATATATACATAAGACATGTCTGCCTGTGCAACCGAATGACAGAGCAGAACTAAGAAGATTTGACCACCTATAAGAGAAGCTATCCGCTTTTTAAGCTACCATCTTCAGATGCATAACACATGTGAGAATACATGTGCAAGTAGACATATACCTCAGTCATGAGAGCACGCAGACCTTTAAACTTGACAGCTTGCACTTCCCATTTGAATATTGAAACAGGCGAGAGAAGTACAGAAAGGAGCAAAAGAATTGCAGAAATAAACAAGAGAGGTGCAGAAAGAGTAAGAAATGTGCAGAAAGAGGCAAGAGAAGTGCAGAAAGAGGCAAGAGAAGTGTAGAAAGAGGCAAGAGAAGTGCAGAAAGAGGCAAGAGAGGAGCAGAAAGAGGCAAGAGAGGAGCAGAAAAAGCTAAGTGAGGTGCAGAAAGAGGCAAGAGAAGTGCAGAAAGAGGCAAGAGAAGTGCAGAAAGAGACAAGAGAGGTACAGAAAGAAGCAACAGAGGTACAGAAGGAGACAAGAGAACTGCCGAAAGAGGCAAGAGAGTTACAGAAACAGGCAAGAGAGGTGCAGAAAAAGGGAACAGGGGTGCAGAAAGAGACAGGAGAGGTGCAGAAAGAGGGAAGAAGGGTGCAGAGAGAGGCAAGAGGGAAGCAGCAAGAAGCAAGAGAAGTGCAGAAAGAAGCAAGAGAAGTGCAGAAAAAAGCAACAGAGGTGAAGAAAGAGGCAATAGGGGTACAGAAAGAGGCACGAGAAGTGCAGAAAGAAGCAACAGAGGTACAGAAAGAGGCAAGAGGGGTACAGAAAGAGGCAAGAGAAGTGCAGAAAGAAGCAACAGAGGTGCAGAAAGAACTAACAGAGGTGCTAAAGGAGGCAAGAGGGGTACCAACATTTTCAAGAGAGGTGCAGAAAGAAGCAAAAGCAGTGCAGAAAGAACCAACAGACGTACAGAAACAGACAAGAGGGGTGCAGAAAGAGGCAAGAGAAGTTCAGAAAGAAGCAACAGAGGTGCAGAAGGAGGCAAGAGAACTGAAGAAAGAGGCAAGAGAGGTGCAGAAAGAGGGAAGAAGGGTGCAGAAAGAGGCAAGAGGGGTGCAGAAAGAAGCAAGAGAGGTGTAGAAAGAAGCAAGAGAAGTGCAAAAAGAAGCAACAGAGGTGTAGAAAGAGTCAAGAGGGGTGCAGAAAGAGGCAAGAGAAGTGCTGAAGGAAGCAACAGAGGTGCAGAAAAAGGCAAGAAAAGTGCAGAAAGCGGCAAGAGAGTTACATAAACAGGCAAAAGAGGTACAGAAAGAGGGAACAGGGGTGCAGACAGAGGCAAGAGAGGTGCAGAAAGAACCAACAGAGGTATAGAAAGAGGCAAGAGGGGTGCAGAAATGTGCAAGAGAGTATCAGACAGAAGCAAGAGCAGTGCAGAAAGAACTGACAGAGGTACAGAAAGAGGCAAGAGGGGTGCAGAAAGAGGCAAGAGAAGTGCAGAAAAAAGCAAATGAGGTGCAGAAAGAGGCAAAAGGGGCGCAGAAAGAGGCAAGAGAGGAGCAGAAAGAGGCAAGAGAGGTGCACATCGAGGCACGTGGGGTACAGAAATTTACAAGAGAGGTGCAGAAACAAGCAAGAGAAGAACAGAAAGAACCAACAGAGGTGCAGAAGGAGGCAAGAGGGGTGCTGAAAGAGGCAAGAGAAGTACAGAAAGAAGCAACAGAGATGCAGAAGGAGACAAGAAAACTGCAGAAAGAGGCAAGAGAGTTGCAGAAAAGGGGAATAGGGGTGCAGAAAGAGGCAAGAGAGGTGCAGAAAGAGGTAAGAAGGGTGCAGAAAGAGGCAAGAGGAGTGCAGAACGAAGTAACAGAAGTGCAGAAAGAAGCAAGGGAAGTGCACAAAGAAGCAACAGAGGTGGAGAAAGAGGCAAGAGGGGTGCAGAAAGAGGCAATAGAAGTTCAGAAAGAAGCAACAGAGGTGAAAAAAGAGGCAAGAGAGGTGCAGAAAGAGGCAAGAGAGGTGTAGAAAGAGGCAGAGGGGTGGACAAAGAGGCAAGAGGGAAGCAGAATGAATCAAGAGAGGTGCAGAAAGAAACAAAAGAAGTGCAGAAAGAAGGAGCAGAGGTGCAGAAAGAGGCAATAGGGGTGCAGAAAGAGGGAAGAGGTGTGTAGAAAAAGGCACAAGGGTTGCAGAAAGAAGGGACAGAGGTGCAGAAAGAAGCAAGAGAAGTGCAGAAAGTAGCAACAGAGGTGCAGAAAGAGGGGGGTGGAGAAAGAGGCAAGAGAAGGGCAGAAAGAAGCAAAAGAGATGCAAAAAGGGGTAATGGGGTTGGAGAAAGTGGCAAGAGGGGTGCAGAAAGAAGCAAGAGAGGTGCTGAAAGAAACAAAAGAAGTGCAGAAAGAAGGACCAGAGGTGCAGAAAGAGGCAAAAGGGGTGCAGAAAGAGAGAAGAGGGGAGGAGAAAGAGGCAAGGGGGTATAGAAAGGAGCAAGAGAGCTGTAGAAAGAAAGAAAAGAAGTGCAGAAAGAAGGAACAGAGGTGCAGAGAGAGGCAGCAGGGGTGCATAAAGAGAGATGAGGGGTGGAGAAAGAGGCAAGGGGGTGCAGAAAGAAGCAAGAGAGCTACAGAAAGAAACAAAAGAAGTGCAGAAAGAAGGAACAGAGGTACAGAAAGAGGCAAGAAGAGTGCAGAAAGAGGCAAAGGGGTGCAGAAAGAAGCGAGAGGTGCAGAAAAAACAAAAGAAGTGCAGAAAGAAGGAACAGAGGTGCAGAAAGAGGCAAGAGGGGTGCAGAAAGAGGCAAGAGGGGTGCGGAAAGAGGCAAGAGGGGTGCAGAAGCAGGCAAGGGGGTGCAGAAAGAAGCAAGAAAGGTGCAGAAAGAAGTTAGGAATGTCCAGAAAGAAACAAAAGAAGTGCAGAAAGAAGAAACAGAGGTGCAGAAAGAGGCAACAGGGATGCAGAAAGAGGGAAGAGGGGTGGAGAAAGAGGCAAGGGGGTGTAGAAAGAAGCAAGAGAGCTTTAGAAAGAAACAAAAGAAGTGCAGAAAGAAGGAACAGAGGTGCAGAAAGAGGCAAAGGGGGTACAGAAAGAGGCAAGAGGGATGCGGAAAGAGGGAAGATGGGTGTAGAAGCAGGCAAGGGGGTGCAGAAAGAAGCAAGAAAGGTACAGAAAGAAGGAACAGAGGTGCAGAAAGAGGCAAGAGGGGTGCAGAAAGAGGCAAGAGGGATGCAGAAAAACGGAAGAGGGGTGCAGAAAGAAGCATGAGAGGTGCAGAAAGAAACAAAAGAAGTGCAGAGAGAAGGAACAGAGGTGCAGAAAGAGGCAAGAGGGGTTCAGAAAGAGGGAAGAGGGATGCAGAAAAAGGGAAGAGGGGTGCAGAAAGAAGCAAGAGATGTGCAGAAAGAAACAAAAGAAGTGCAGAAAGAAGGAACAGTGGTGTAGAAAGAGGCAAGAGAGGTGCAGAAAGAGGGAAAAGGGGTGTGACAGAGGCACAAGGGGTGCAGAAAGAAGCGAGAGGTGCTGGAAGAAACAAAAGAAGTACAGAAAGAAGGAACAGAGGTGCAGAAAGAGGCAAGAGGGGTGGAGAAAGAGACAAGAGAAGTGCAGAAACAAGCACAAGAGATGCAGAAAGGGGGAAGAGGGGTGGAGAAGGAGGCAAGGGGGTGCAGAAAGAAGCAAGAGAGCTGTAGAAAGAAACAAAAGAAGTGCAGAAAGAAGGAACAGAGGTGCAGAGAGAGGCAGCAGGGGTGCAGAAAGAGAGATGAGGGGTGGAGAAAGAGGCAAGGGGGTGCAGAAAGAAGCAAGAGAGCTACAGAAAGAAACAAAAGAAGTGCAGAAAGAAGGAACAGAGGTACAGAAAGAGGCAAGAAGAGTGCAGAAAGAGGCAAAAGGGTGCAGAAAGAAGCGAGAGGTGCAGAAAAAAACAAAAGAAGTGCAGAAAGAAGGAACAGAGGTGCAGAAAGAGGCAAGAGGGGTGCAGAAAGAGGCAAGAGGGGTGCGGAAAGAGGCAAGAGGGGTGCAGAAGCAGGCAAGGGGGTGCAGAAAGAAGCAAGAAAGGTACAGAAAGAAGTTAGGGATGTCCAGAAAGAAACAAAAGAAGTGCAGAAAGAAGAAACAGAGGTGCAGAAAGAGGCAACAGGGATGCAGAAAGAGGGAAGAGGGGTGGAGAAAGAGGCAAGGGGGTGTAGAAAGAAGCAAGAGAGCTTTAGAAAGAAACAAAAGAAGTGCAGAAAGAAGGAACAGAGGTGCAGAAAGAGGCAAAGGGGGTACAGAAAGAGGCAAGAGGGATGCGGAAAGAGGGAAGATGGGTGTAGAAGCAGGCAAGGGGGTGCAGAAAGAAGCAAGAAAGGTACAGAAAGAATGAACAGAGGTGCAGAAAGAGGCAAGAGGGGTGCAGAAAGAGGCAAGAGGGATGCAGAAAAACGGAAGAGGGGTGCAGAAAGAAGCATGAGAGGTGCAGAAAGAAATAAAAGAAGTGCAGAGAGAAGGAACAGAGGTGCAGAAAGAGGCAAGAGGGGTTCAGAAAGAGGGAAGAGGGATGCAGAAAAAGGGAAGAGGGGTGCAGAAAGAAGCAAGAGATGTGCAGAAAGAAACAAAAGAAGTGCAGAAAGAAGGAACAGTGGTGTAGAAAGAGGCAAGAGGGGTGCAGAAAGAGGGAAAAGGGGTGTGACAGAGGCACAAGGGGTGCAGAAAGAAGCGAGAGGTGCTGGAAGAAACAAAAGAAGTGCAGAAAGAAGGAACAGAGGTGCAGAAAGAGGCAAGAGGGGTGGAGAAAGAGACAAGAGAAGTGCAGAAACAAGCACAAGAGATGCAGAAAGGGGGAAGAGGGGTGGAGAAAGAGGCAAGAGAAGAGCAGAAAGAAGGAAGAGAAGTGCAGAAAAAAGCAACAGAGGTGCAGAAAGAGGCAAAAGGGGTGTAGAAAGAGGCAAGAGAAGTGCAGAAAGAAGCAACAGAGGTGCAGAAAGAGGGAAGATGGGTGGAAAAAGAGGCAAGGGGGTGTAGAAAGAAGCAAGAGAGCTGCAGAAAGAAACAAAAGAAGTGCAGAAAGAAGGAACAAAGGTGCAGAAAGAGGCAAGGGGGTGCAGAAAGAGGCAAAAGGGGTGCAGAAAGAAGCGAGAGGTGCTGGAAGAAACAAAAGAAGTGCAGAAAGAAGGAACAGAGGTGCAGAAAGAGGCAAGAGGGGTGCAGAAAGAAACACAAGAAGTGCAGAAAGAAGCAACAGAGATGCACAAAGAGGCAAGAGGAGTGCAGAAAGAAGCAAGAGAGGTGCAAAAAGAAGCAAGAGAAGTGCATAAATATATATTTGAGGGGCACTATAACACATATATACATAAGACATGTCTGCCTTTGCAACCACATGACAGAACAGAACTAAGAAGATTTGATCACCTATAAGAGAAGCTACCCGCTTTTTAAGCTACCATCTTCAGATGCATAGCACATGTAAGAATAGATGTGCAAGTAGACATATACCTCAGTAATGATAGCACGCAGACCTTTAAACTTGACAGCTTGCACTTCCCATTTGAATATAGAAACAGGCGAGAGAAGTACAGAAAGGAGCAAGAGAATTTCAGAAAAAAACAAGAGAGGTGCAGAAAGAGTAAGAAATGTGCAGAAAGAGGCAAGAGAAGTGTAGAAAGAGGCAAGAGAAGTGCAGAAAGAGGCAAGAGAGGAGCAGAAAGAGTTACATGAGGTGCAGAAAGAGGCAAGAGAAGTGCAGAAAGAGGCAAGAGAGGTACAGAAAGATGCAACAGAGGTGCAAAAGGAGACAAGAGAACTGTGGAAAGAGGAAAGAGAGTTGCAGAAAAAGCCAAGAGAGGTGCAGAAAAAGAGAATTGGGGTGCAGAAAGAGGCAAGAGAGGTGCAGAAACAGGGAAGAAGGGTGCAGAAAGAGGGAAGAGGGGTGCAGAAAGAAGCAACAGAAGTGCATAAAGAAGCAAGAGAAGTGCAGAAAGTAGCAACAGAGGTGCAGAAAGAGGCAAGAGGTGTACAGAAAGAGGCAAGAGAAGTGCTGAAAGAAGCAACAGAGGTGCAGAAAGAGGCAAGAGAGGTATAGAATGAGGGAAGGGGGTGCAGAAAGAGGCAAGAGAGGTGCAGAAAGAGGCAAGAGAGGTGTAGAAAGAGGCAGAGGGGTGGACAAAGAGCCAAGAGGGAAGCAGAATGAAGCAAGAGAGGTGCAGAAAGAAACAAAAGAAGTGCAGAAAGAAGGAGCAGAGGTGCAGAAAGAGGCAATAGGGGTGCAGAAAGAGGGAAGAGGTGTGTAGAAAAAGGCACAAGGGTTGCAGAAAGAAGGGACAGAGGTGCAGAAAGAAGCAAGAGAAGTGCAGAAAGTAGCAACAGAGGTGCAGAAAGAGGGGGTGGAGAAAGAGGCAAGAGAAGGGCAGAAAGAAGCAAAAGAGATGCAAAAAGGGGTAATGGGGTTGGAGAAAGTGGCAAGAGGGGTGCAGAAAGAAGCAAGAGAGGTGCTGAAAGAAACAAAAGAAGTGCAGAAAGAAGGACCAGAGGTGCAGAAAGAGGCAAAAGGGGTGCAGAAAGAGAGAAGAGGGGAGGAGAAAGAGGCAAGGGGGTATAGAAAGGAACAAGAGAGCTGTAGAAAGAAACAAAAGAAGTGCAGAAAGAAGGAACAGAGGTGCAGAGAGAGGCAGCAGGGGTGCAGAAAGAGAGATGAGGGGTGGAGAAAGAGGCAAAGGGGTGCAGAAAGAAGCAAGAGAGCTACAGAAAGAAACAAAAGAAGTGCAGAAAGAAGGAACAGAGGTACAGAAAGAGGCAAGAAGAGTGCAGAAAGAGGCAAAAGGGGTGCAGAAAGAAGCGAGAGGTGCAGAAAAAAACAAAAGAAGTGCAGAAAGAAGGAACAGAGGTGCAGAAAGAGGCAAGAGGGGTGCAGAAAGAGGCAAGAGGGGTGCGGAAAGAGGCAAGAGGGGTGCAGAAGCAGGCAAGGGGTGCAGAAAGAAGCAAGAAAGGTGCAGAAAGAAGTTAGGGATGTCCAGAAAGAAACAAAAGAAGTGCAGAAAGAAGAAATAGAGGTGCAGAAAGGGGCAACAGGGATGCAGAAAGAGGGAAGAGGGGTGGAGAAAGAGGCAAGGGGGTGTAGAAAGAAGCAAGAGAGCTTTAGAAAGAAACAAAAGAAGTGCAGAAAGAAGGAACAGAGGTGCAGAAAGAGGCAAAGGGGGTACAGAAAGAGACAAGAGGGATGCGGAAAGAGGGAAGATGGGTGTAGAAGCAGGCAAGGGGGTGCAGAAAGAAGCAAGAAAGGTACAGAAAGAAGGAACAGAGGTGCAGAAAGAGACAAGAGGGGTGCAGAAAGAGGCAAGAGGGATGCAGAAAAACGGAAGAGGGGTGCAGAAAGAAGCATGAGAGGTGCAGAAAGAAACAAAAGAAGTGCAGAGAGAAGGAACAGAGGTGCAGAAAGAGGCAAGAGGGGTTCAGAAAGAGGGAAGAGGGATGCAGAAAAAGGGAAGAGGGGTGCAGAAAGAAGCAAGAGATGTGCAGAAAGAAACAAAAGAAGTGCAGAAAGAAGGAACAGTGGTGTAGAAAGAGGCAAGAGGGGTGCAGAAAGAGGGAAAAGGGGTGTGATAGAGGCACAAGGGGTGCAGAAAGAAGCGAGAGGTGCTGGAAGAAACAAAAGAAGTGCAGAAAGAAGGAACAGAGGTGCAGAAAGAGGCAAGAGGGGTGGAGAAAGAGACAAGAGAAGTGCAGAAACAAGCACAAGAGATGCAGAAAGAAGCGAGAGGTGCTGGAAGAAACAAAAGAAGTGCAGAAAGAAGGAACAGTGGTGTAGAAAGAGGCAAGAGGGGTGCAGAAAGAGGGAAAAGGGGTGTGAAAGAGGCACAAGGGGTGCATAAAGAAGCGAGAGGTGCTGGAAGAAACAAAAGAAGTGCAGAAAGAAGGAACAGAGGTGCAGAAAGAGGCAAGAGGGGTGGAGAAAGAGGCAAGAGAAGAGCAGAAAGAAGGAAGAGAAGTGCAGAAAAAAGCAACAGAGGTGCAGAAAGAGGCAAAAGGGGTGTAGAAAGAGGCAAGAGAAGTGCAGAAAGAAGCAACAGAGGTGCAGAAAGAGGCAACAGGGGTGAAGAAAGAGGGAAGATGGGTGGAAAAAGAGGCAAGGGGGTGTAGAAAGAAACAAGAGAGCTGCAGAAAGAAACAAAAGAAGTGCAGAAAGAAGGAACAAAGGTGCAGAAAGAGGCAAGGGGGTGCAGAAAGAGGCAAAAGGGGTGCAGAAAGAAGCGAGAGGTGCTGGAAGAAACAAAAGAAGTGCAGAAAGAAGGAACAGAGGTGCAGAAAGAGGCAAGAGGGGTGCAGAAAGAAGCAAGAGAGGTGCAAAAAGAAGCAAGAGAAGTGCATAAATATATATTTGAGGGGCACTATAACACATATATACATAAGACATGCCTGCCTGTGCAACCACATGACAGAACAGAACTAAGAAGATTTGATCACCTATAAGAGAAGCTACCCGCTTTTAAGCTACCATCTTCAGATGCATAGCACATGTAAGAATAGATGTGCAAGTAGACATATACCTCAGTAATGATAGCACGCAGACATTTAAACTTGACAGCTTTCACTTCCCATTTGAATATAGAAACAGGCGAGAGAAGTACAGAAAGGAGCAAGAGAATTGCAGAAAAAAACAAGAGAGGTGCAGAAAGAGTAAGAAATGTGCAGAAAGAGGCAAGAGAAGTGCAGAAAGAGGCAAGAGAAGTGTAGAAAGAGGCAAGAGAAGTGCAGAAAGAGGCAAGAGAGGAGCAGAAAGAGTTACGTGAGGTGCAGAAAGAGGCAAGAGAAGTGCAGAAAGAGGCAAGAGAGGTACAGAAAGATGCAACAGAGGTGCAAAAGGAGACAAGAGAACTGTGGAAAAAGGCAAGAGAGTTGCAGAAAAAGCCAAGAGAGGTGCAGAAAAAGAGAATTGGGGTGCAGAAAGAGGCAAGAGAGGTGCAGAAACAGGGAAGAAGGGTGCAGAAAGAGGGAAGAGGGGTGCAGAAAGAAGCAACAGAACTGCATAAAGAAGCAAGAGAAGTGCAGAAAGTAGCAACAGAGGTGCAGAAAGAGGCAAGAGGTGTACAGAAAGAGGCAAGAGAAGTCCTGAAAGAAGCAACAGAGGTGCAGAAAGAGGCAAGAGAGGTACAGAACGAGGGAAGGGGGGTGCAGAAAGAGGCAAGAGGGGTGCAGAAAGAAGCAAGAGCAGTGCAGAAAGAACCAACAGAGGTGCTGAAGGAGGCAAGAGGGGTGCCGAAAGAGGCAAGAAGGGTGTCAAAATTTTCAAGAGAGGTGCAGAAAGAAGCAAAAGCAGGGCAGAAAGAACCAACAGAGGTGCAGAAACAGACAAGAGGGGTGCAGAAAGAGGCAAGAGAAGTTCAGCAAGAAGCAACAGAGGTGCAGAAGGAGGCAAGAAAACTGAAGAAAGAAGCAAGAGAATTGCAGGAAGAAGCAAGAGAGGTGCACAAAGAGGGAAGAAGGGTGCAGAAAGAGGCAAGAGGGGTGCAGAAAGAAGCAACAGAGGTGCAGAAAGAGGCAAGAGGGGTGGAGAAAGAGGCAAGGGGGTGCAGAAAGAAGCAAGATAGCTGTAGAAAGAAACAAAAGAAGTACAGAAAGAAGGAACAGAAGTGCAGAAAGAGGCAACAGGGGTACAGTAAGAGAGACGAGGGATGGAGAAAGAGGCAAGGGGGTGCAGAAAGAAGCAAGAGGGGTGCAGAAAGAAGCAAGAGAGCTGCAGAAAGAAACAAAAGAAGTGCAGAAAGAAGGAACAGAAGTGCAGAAAGAGGCAAGAGGGGTTCAGAAAGAGGGAAGAGGGATGCAGAAATAGGGAAGAGGGGTGCAGAAAGAAGCAAGAGAGGTGCAGAAAGAAACAAAAGAAGTGCAGAAAGAAGGAACAGAGGTGTAGAAAGAGGCAAGAGGGGTGCAGAAAGAGGGAAGAGGGGTGTGAAAAAGGCATGAGGGGTGCAGAAAGAAGCAAGAGAGGTGCAGAAAGAAGCAACAGATATGCACAAAGAGGGAACAGGGGTGGAGAAAGACAAGAGAAGTGCAGAAACAAGCAACAGAGAAGCAGAAAGGCATTAGAGGGGTGGAGAAAGAGACAAGAGAAGTGCAGAAAGAAGCAACAGAGATGCAGAAAGGGGGAAGAGCAGTGGAGAAAGAGGTAATAGAAGTGCAGAAAGAAGGAACAGAGGTGCAGAAAGATGCAACAGGGGTGAAGAAAGAGGGAAGAGGGGTTGAGAAAGAGGCAATGATGTGCAGAAAGAGGCAAGAGAACTGCAGAAAGAAACAAAAGAAGTGCAGACAGAAGGAACAAAGGTGCAGAAAGAGGCAAGAGGGGTGTAGAAAGAGGCAAAAGGGGTGCAGAAAGAAGTGAGAGGTACAGAAAGAAACAAAATAAATGCAAAAAGAAGGAGCAGAGGTGCAAAAAGAGGCAAGAGGGGTGCAGAAAGAAACAAAAGAAGTGCAGAAAGAAGCAACAGAGGTACACAAAGAGGCAAGAGGAGTGCATAAAGAGGGAAGAGGGGTGCAGAAAGAGGCACGAGGGGTGCAGAAAGAAGCAAGAGAGGGTCAGAAAGAAGCAAGAGAAGTGCATAAATATATATTTGAGGTGCTCTATAACACATATATACATAAGACATGTCTGCCTGTGCAACTGAATGACAGAGCAGAACCAAGAAGATTTGACCACCTATAATAGAAGCTACCCGCTTTTTAAGCTACCATCTTCAAATGCATAATGTAGGAGAGTAGGATCTGCTTCACATGGGTACCCCCACTTTTTGCTGATGCTTCACTGTTTTTCGACCTTAGTCTGGCTGGGGCCCTGCTAATCAGAACCCCAGCCTAGCTGCTTCCTCTCTAAAATGGTTTCCATGTGCCTTAGGCACATCTCTGATTGGAATCTGGAGTGCCCTTATAAGTCCCTAGTATATGGTATACTATGTACCCAGGGCATAGGTACCTCAGAGGCCTACCAGGGGCTGCAGCATGTATTGTGCCACCCCTGGAAGGCCATCCAAAATGACACCACAGGTCTACTACTGCAGCCTGGGTAAGGTGGTGCATGCACCCCTTACTGTGATATAGGCTACCTATATCACTACATACATACACACATATAAACCTATAAGTCACTCCTATGGCAGGCCTTATCAATCCTGAAGGCAGAGTGCGTGGTTCCTATGTGAGAGGGTGCCCCTGCATGAGCAGGGCCCTCTGCAGCGTTCGGAGACCCTTCTCTGATGCTGTCTGTAGTGCAGCCTGACCATATACTCTTAAGCGCATTATAACCTCGCGTTAAATGCTAACTTTGGGATGGCTGCACGGAAACATGTTGTGTTTGGTGTCAAACATCTTGGAATACTACCCCCTGCCAGTTCTGGCGGTGGGGGTAGCATTCCACCCTTCTAGAGGGAGAGACATGTACACACCGGTATACCCGGTACTGACTTTCCAGAGCCCTGGCATCACAAAATGGATGCCGCTGCCACAGACACGAGTCTGGCCTCCTGCTGCTGACCGAAACTCCGGCAGGGGAGGCCTGGACAATAGGTTTCCTGTCCCAGGGAGGTGTAACCACCTCCCCAGACAGGATAGTGTGTATTGGGGCTGGGCGGGAGCACTCTCTGGTGCTTTGAAGTCCTGCACTGGGGGCACATTTGGTGTCCCTGTGCATACCCCAGTTCAAACTGGCTCAGGGGCTTCCAGCCCCTGCTCTGGCGCGAAACTGGACAAAGGGAAAGGGGTGTAACCACCCCTCTGCCCTGACCCTCCCATAGGTGGGGCCACAGAGTATGTCCAACCCCCTACCTTAGTATAAGTATGGGACCCCAGTCCTTAGGACTTTAGATTTACCTGGACGAAACTCTGATACAGAATCCTGGACCTTCGATGCTCTACTTTAAGATTAGAGGACTGAAAAATCTCCCTTGGGGTCAAGGAGTGACTCCCCTGCTTGGCAGGCACCAAATAAGCAATTGTCCGGTCTGCATCTCTGAAGCTCCCACTGGACGCCGAAGTCTTTGCATCACCAGAGGTGGATTTCCAGACTTCTTCGAGGCTGCCCTGAGTCCCCAGCAAAGCTGAGGCCCGTAGCTGTCGTGAGTAACGTGAAACCGTGACCCCTGGACACCAATCACATTTGCAAGTGCATCCTCTTCTGGGTATCCCACGAAGTTGTGCTTTGGGCTCCGAGTAGCCCCAGCCTCCAGCACCGACTGCACCAAAGATCACTGGCCTCCACGCCACGAGTGTCCTGTGAGCCAGCTCCAAGTGCGTCAACTCGAGGCGCCTTCGCAGTCGCTAGTCCGTTGGCTAGTAGGCCCTCCCGAAGGCCAATCTTCTTCTGCTTAGGCTCTCTGCTTGCTCCAGGCGTGCCCTGACTTACCTTTGCTGGGTGAGTCCCACAGACCTTGCTGGTCTGCAACATTGTCCTTCTTCCATTTCCACAAGACTTGCCGTTGCCAAGGCTTGTTGGGTCCAATCCGGTCGCCGACACCCCTGCAATCGACAGACGTTGTGGGACAGCTCGAATCCAGCTCCTGGTCGTCGTCGACACCTCCTGGACCTCATGGCTGAAGAGTCAAGACGACCATCAACCTACCTGAAGCACTCGACATCGATGGGCATCTGCTCATCGCCTTCCTGGTCACTGGCTAGTGACCCAGACTCTGTCCCCTCTGCTTTCAGGTTCTTCAGATCTTCGGTCCACCTCTGGATCCACCCGAACACTTTCTACATGGCCGCCAGCAGCACTTTGCAGCAGATCGCCATTGAAAGCGACGACGAAACCCGACCCCGAAAGACACCTATGCACCCGGCTCCCCTGGGTGAGGTAACTCGAGTACTCCGGTGCTCCCGTGGGTATTGACACTAGAACAGCCTAGTTCTCAAAGGGTTTGCTCCAAGTCCTCCTCTAAGTGTCCCTTTTCTTTTAAATTCAAATCGCGACTTTCCCCATAGAAGTTAACGGCGATTCGCGGCTGTGTTCATACACTGCACGCGTCCCCCGTGGGTCCCCTGTGTCACTACCTTGGGTGGTTCCTTGTGGTCCAAGCACTTCTACAGGCTCTAGGCCCTGTGTCTAGCTCAGTCGTGGTTCTTATACCACTTTATTGGTATATGGTTTGGTACGCCCCTAGGGCTCAAACGTGTATTTGTGCTATTACTGTAGATAACTAACTTATAATTTATGTACTTTCGAACTCTAGCCTCATAAAGAGACTAGAGGGGTGTGTTTAGCAATAAATACATATATTTTGAATATATACCTGGTGTGGTCCTCTTTCATTTGGTCACTCAAGAGATTATAGACTGGTAAAACAAGCTGCTTTACATTCCTTCAAGACTTAGCCTGAAGGCTGCTCTCCATAGCTACCACTAGGATAGCTTTCAATAAAGGTTGTCTTTAACCTATCGCCAATAAGGGGTTGTTTGGACTGGTGCAAGGTGCCCACTATAATTAGTGGACAGCATATGCCAGGCCAACTTCTCACATTGGTGTGCAGCGTGTGGGATTCCAGCTTGCTATTGTTTTACCAGATAATCTCAATTGAATTGATCAACTGAAAACCACTAAGGGTACCTAAGGTACATATAAATCAAGCTTAGTAATACAGTAAGTTCTACTGAACTTAGAGTTGTGTGTTAAGGGATAGCACACCCTTTCGACAACTCAAGAGAGTTTAGTAGGCCACACTAGAGTAGGTAGTGCATACACCACACCTCACTAGTAATGTCTTCAAAGCCAGGACCCAGTGAGTCCTCGCCAGAAGCCAGTGGGCTTCTTCCCTCCAAGTATGATAAACTCCCATTCTTGGAATTGAGAGCATTATGCAATACTAGGAAGTTGAAGGCAGGCAAAAGTGCCAGCACCCAACACCTCAGGGAGGTGTTACTAGCTGATGATCTCAGCAGGCCCATAGGGTCTGAAGGGGTAGGCAAAGAGGGTGGGGCAGAAGATGAGGAAGGGGCCAGGGGTGAAGAAACCCAGGCCCCCCCTCTGAAACTGGCCAGGAAGGTAAAAATGACCTTGTCCTGGAAAACCCAATTCCTCCTGTGGAGGAGGAGGAGGAGGATCAGAATGACCTCCCCTTTGTCCCCCCAGGAAGAGTACTGAGTGTGCCCAGAAGGTCTAGATCTCCTTCTCAGGAGACTAACCACTCTGACACCTCAATAGGGACCTCTGTCTCCTCTCATAGGAGGGAATCCTCTCATGAGAGGAGGAAGAGACTGATTCAGTATGAGCAAGCCCAGCTTGAACTCAGAAAACAGCAATTGGCTATAGACAGGGAGTCCCTAGATCTCTATAGAGAGAGACAAAAGATGGGACTAGAGTCCCATGGTGGCAGCAGTTTCCCCAAAGATAGGGAAAGGTCTTATGACCATAGAAACCTGAGCAAGATTGTCCCTCCCTACCAGAGTGGGGATGACATCCACAAATGGATAACTGCTCTAGAGAGGGCCTGTAAAGTACAGAGGGTCCCTCAGGAGCAGTGGGCAGCAATCTTGTGGCTCTCCTTTGCAGACAAAGGTAGAGACAAGCTCCTCACTGTTAGAGAGGAGGATGCTGATAATGACAAAGTCTTGAGGAGTGCTCTAATTGATGGGTTTGGCCTAACCACTGAACAATACAGGTTAAAGTTCAGGGATACCCAAAAGCACAGACTCAAGACTGGGTGGACTTTGTTGATTGTTCTGCCAAGGCTCTGGAAGGTTGGTTATTGGGCAGTAAGGTGTGTGACTTCACAGGATTGTACAAACTGATCATGAGGGAGCAGATTCTTAATAACTGTCAAAATCAGCTGTTGCATCAGCACCTGGTGGACTCTGATCTGACCTCTCCCCAAGAATTGGGAAAGAAGGCAGACAAATGGGTCAGAACCAGGGTGAGGCAGAAGGTACAGAACCAAGGTGGTGACCCTAAGAAGCAAGATTCGAAAAACTCTGATAAGGGTGGGGAGAAGGGTAAAGATCAAAAGTCTTCACAAGGCCCCCAAAAATCTTCTTCAGGTGGGGATTCACAGTCTAACAAAGGGAAAGGCCAAAGGAAACCATGGTGCAAGGTCTGTAAGCAAAAGACCCACTGGACCAGTGATCGCACCAAGTCCAAAGACTCTACTCCAGCCCCCACCAATGCCCCTAAGGCACCTGCTCCCCCTAGTGCAGTTACAGTTGGTGGGGGGACTACACAAGCCAAGGGTTTAGTAGGGTTGACCCTGGGTAAGGAGATGAGCTCTGACCTAGTCAGAGAACTCACTCAGGCTGTCCTAGTCTGTGATGGAGGCATGGATGTGACCTCCTCTGTGAGTTCCAGTAATCTGGGCAAGTACAGGCAACAGCCCTTAATCAATGGAAAAGAGGCTTTGGCATTTAGGGACACAGGGGCAAGTGTCACCATGGTGACACAAGACCTTGTGAATCCTGGGCAGATTATACTTGGTGAAATGTACCAAGTGACCAATGCTAGCAACGTCAGAACAGACCATACTCTGGCAGTTGTTAACTTCTCCTGGGGAGGGGTAACTGGCCTTAAGAAGGTTGTGGTAAGTGCAAACCTACCCGTTGAATGCTTGCTTGGCAATGACTTAGAAACTTCAGCTTGGGCAGAAGTGGAGCTCAGGACCCATGCAGAAATGCTGGGCATCCCTGCAGATGTGTTTGCTGTGACCAGGTCACAAGCCAAAATGTCTAACACTGAACAGGCCTTGGATTCTGGAATAATGGACCAAGTGCCCTCCAAGAAGAGGAGTAGTAGGGTAAAGGCAGTGCCTTCCCCCTTGGCTCAGAAGGAAGATCAGTCTCTTGAGGGGGATGATCTCAGTCCTGAGGAAGGAACTGTCCCAGAGGAGCTTGAACCTGACCAGGTTGAGTTCTTGGGGACAGGGGCCCTTCCAGGGCAGATCTGAGCCAGGAGCAGCAGAGCTGCCCCTCTCTTGAACCCCTCAGACAGCAAGCTGCTGCTGAGGCTGCTGGGAAAGCTAGTGGTCCCCATACTGTGTATTGGGATGATGGACTCTTGTACTCAGAGTGTAGAGACCCCAAGCCTGGTGCCACCAGGAGGTTGGTTATACCTCTGAAGTTCCGGGGCTTCCTATTGACCCTAGCCCATAACATTCCCTTAGCAGGTCACCTGGGCCAGAACAAGACTTGGGACAGAATTGTCCCTCACTTTCACTGGCCCCACATGTCTGAAGACACCAAGGAGTTTTGTCGCTCCTGTGTAACCTGCCAGGCCAGTGGCAAGGCAGGTGGCACTACAAAGGCCCCCTGATACCACTACCTGTGGTGGGGGTTCCCTTTGAAAGGGTGGGGATTGACATTGTTGGTCCCATGGATCCCCAAACAGCATCTGGGCACAGGTTTATCCTGGTGGTAGTGGATCATGCCACCAGGTACCCAGAGGCTATTCCCCTTAGGACCACTACAGCACCTGTGGTGGCAAGGGCCCTCCTGGGAATTTTCTCAAGAGTGGGCTTCCCTAAGGAGGTTGTATCAGACAGGGGTGCTAACTTTATGTCTGGATACTTATAGGCAATGTGGAAGGAGTGTGGAGTGACTTACAAGTTCACCACACCCTATCACCCACAATGCAATGGTTTAGTTGAGAGATTCAACAAAACCTTGAAGGGCATGATTAAAGGGCTCCCAGAAAAGCTTAGGCGAAGATGGGACATACTCTTGCCCTGCCTTTTATTTGCATACAGGGAGGTGCCTCAAAAGGGGTTGGCTACAGCCCTTTTGAACTTTTGTTTGGTCACCCTGTCAGGGGTCCATTGTGCTTGGTGAAGGAAGGATGGGAGTTACCTCTCAAGCCCCCAAAGCAAGACATAGTGGACTATGTACTTGGTCTCCGCTCCCGGATGGCTGAGTATATGAAAAAGGCAACTAAAAACCTTGAGGCTATCCAGGAACTTCAAAAAGCCTGGCATGACCAAAGGCTGTACTGACTGTTTACCAGCCAGGACAGAAGGTGTGGGTGTTGGAGCCAGTGGCCCCAGCAGCTCTCCAAGACAAATGGAGTGGACCCCATACCATTGTTGAACAGAAGGGTGAGGTTACCTATTTGGTGGACCTAGGAACACCCAGGAGTCCCCACAGGGTTCTCCATGTCAACAGGTTAAAACCATATGTGGACAGGGCAGACATGGGCTTGCTCATGGCTACTGATGAGGGACAGGAGGAAGAGAGTGACCCACTCCCTGACCTGCTCTCACAGAACCCTGATGATGGGTCAGTGGATGGTGTAGCCTTGGCAGGCAGCCTCACTACCCAGCAGCAGACTGATTGCAGACAGGTGCTCAATCAGTTCAGACACATATTCTCACTGACACCCAGTCAGACTACCTGGTGCACTCATGAAGTGGACACTGGGGACAGTCTGCCTATTAAAAAAAAGATTTATAGGCAACCTGGCCATGTCAGGGACTGTATCAAGACAGAAGTCCAGAAGATGTTGGATTTGGGAGTTATTGAACCCTCAGATAGCCCTTGGGCTAGTCCAGTGGTCCTTCTGCCAAAACCTCACACCAATGGTGGGAAAAGAGAGATGAGGTTTTGTGTGGACTACAGGGGTCTCAATGCAGTCACTAGGACTGATGCCCATCCAATACCAAGGGCAGATGAGCTAATAGACACTCTGGCCTCAGCCAAGTATCTAAGCACATTTGACCTGACAGCTGGCTACTGGCAGATCAGACTAGCTGATGATGCAAAGCCAAAGACAGCATTCTCAACCCCTAGTGGGCATTATCAATTTGTGGTGATGCCCTTTGGTCTGAAGAATGCACCTGCCACTTTTCAGAGGTTGGTGAATACAGTCCTTACAGGTCTAGAAGCCTATAGTGCAGCATATCTAGATGATATTGCTGTCTTTAGCTCCACCTGGGAGGATCACCTGGTCCACCTCAGAAATGTTTTGCAGGCCCTGCAGAAAGCAGGCCTGACTATCAAGGCCACCAAGTGCCAGATAGGGCAGAGTCAGGTTGTGTACCTGGGCCACCTTGTGGGTGGAGGCCAGGTTCAACCACTGCAGAGCAAGATCCAGACCATCATGGACTGGACTGCTCCAACTACCCAGACTCAGGTGAGAGCCTTTTAGGCCTGACTGGGTACTATAGGAGATTTGTCAAGGGGTATGGGTCAATAGTGACACCCCTGAATGACTTAACTTCCAAGAAAATGCCCAAAAAGGTTCAGTGGACAGTTAGCTGTCAAAAGGCATTTGATGACCTAAAGCAGGCCATGTGCACTGCTCCCATTCTACAGAGTCCTGATTACTCCAAGAAGTTCATTGTCCAAACAGATGCATCTGAATTGGGGGTAGGGGCTGTACTGTCACAATTGAATGATGAAGGTCAGGATCAGCCAGTAGCTTTTATTAGCAGAAGGCTGACCCCTAGAGAGAAACGTTAGTCAGCCATTGAGAGGGAGGCCTTTGCTGTGGTCTGGGCTCTGAAGAAGTTGAGGCCATACTTGTTTGGTACTCACTTCCTTGTTCAAACAGACCATAAGCCCCTCTTATGGCTAAAACAAATGAAGGGTGAAAACCCCAAACTGCTTAGGTGGTCCATTTCCCTACAGGGGATGGACTTCACAGTGGAACATAGACCTGGGAGTAACCATGCCAATGCAGATGGACTCTCTAGGTACTTCCACTTAGAACATGAAGACTTAACTGGGCAAGGTTAGTTTAATGTCCCTACGTTTGGGGGGGTTGTGTAGGAGAGTAGGATCTGCTTCACATGGGTACCCCCACTTTTTGCTGATGCTTCACTGTTTTTCGACCTTAGTCTGGCTGGGGCCCTGCTAATCAGAACCCCAGCCTAGCTGCTTCCTCTCTAAAATGGTTTCCATGTGCCTTAGGCACATCTCTGATTGGAATCTGGAGTGCCCTTATAAGTCCCTAGTATATGGTATACTATGTACCCAGGGCACAGGTACCTCAGAGGCCTACCAGGGGCTGCAGCATGTATTGTGCCACCCCTGGAAGGCCATCCAAAATGACACCACAGGTCTGCTACTGCAGCCTGGGTAAGGTGGTGCATGCACCCCTTACTGTGATATAGGCTACCTATATCACTACATACATACACACATATAAACCTATAAGTCACTCCTATGGCAGGCCTTATCAATCCTGAAGGCAGAGTGCGTGGTTCCTATGTGAGAGGGTGCCCCTGCATGAGCAGGGCCCCTCTGCAGCGTTCGGAGACCCTTCTCTGATGCTGTTTGTAGTGCAGCCTGACCATATACTCTTAAGCGCATTATAACCTCGCGTTAAATGCTAACTTTGGGATGGCTGCACGGAAACATGTCGTGTTTGGTGTCAAACATCTTGGAATACTACCCCCCGCCAGTTCTGGCGGCGGGGTAGCATTCCACCCTTCTAGAGGGAGAGACATGTACACACCGGTATACCCGGTACTGACTTTCCAGAGCCCTGGCATCACAAAATGGATGCCGCTGCCACAGACACGAGTCTGGCCTCCTGCTGCTGACCGAAACTCCGGCAGGGGAGGCCTGGACAATAGGTTTCCTGTCCCAGGGAGGTGTAACCACCTCCCCAGACAGGATAGTGTGTATTGGGGCTGGGCGGGAGCACTCTCTGGTGCTTTGAAGTCCTGCACTGGGGGCACATTTGGTGTCCCTGTGCATACACCAGTTCAAACCGGCTCAGGGGCTTCCAGCCCCAGCTCTGGCGCGAAACTGGACAAAGGGAAAGGGGTGTAACCACCCTCTGCCCTGACCCTCCCATAGGTGGGGCCACAGAGTATGTCCAACCCCCTACCTTAGTATAAGTATGGGACCCCAGTCCTTAGGACTTTAGATTTACCTGGACGAAACTCTGATACAGAATCCTGGACCTTGACTCTCTACTTTAAGATTAGAGGATTGAAGAATCTCCCTTGGGGTCAAGGAGTGACTCCCTGCTTGGCAGGCACCAAAGAAGCAATTGTCCGGTCTGCATCGCTGAAGCTCCCGCTGGATGCCGAAGTCTTTGCATCACCAGAGGTGGATTTCCAGACTTCCCCGAGGCTGCCCTGAGTCCCCAGCAAAGCTGAGACCCGTAGCTGTCGTGGGTAACGTGGAACCGTGACCCTGGACACCGATCACATTTGCAAGTGCATCCTCTTCTGGGTGTCCCACGAAAATGTGCTTTGGGCTCCGAGTAGCCCTAGCCTCTAGCACCGACTGCACCGAAGATCACTGGCCTCCACTCCACGAGTGTCCTGTGAGCCAGCTCCAAGTGCGTCCACTTGAGGCTCCTTCACGGTCGCTCCTCCGTTGGCTAGTAGGCCCTCCCGAAGGCCAATCTTCTTCTGCTTGAGCTCCCTGGTTGCTCCAGGCGTTCCCTGACTTACCTCGCTGGGTGAGTCCCACAGACCTTGCTGGTCTGCAACATCGTCCTTCTTCCATTTCTACAAGACTTGCCGCTGCCAAGGCTTGTTGGGTCCAATCCGGTCGCCGATACCCCTGCAATCGACAGACGTTATGGGGCAACTCGAATCCAGCTCCTGGTCATCGTCGACGCCTCCTGGACCTCGTGGCTGAAGAGTCAAGATGACCATCAACCTACATGAAGCACTCGACATCGGTGGGCATCTGCTCATCGCCTTCCTGGTCACTGACTAGTGACCCAGACTCTGTCCCCTCTGCTTTCAGGTTCTTCAAATCTTCATTCCACCTCTGGATCCACCCGAACACTTTCGACTTGGCCACCAGCAGCACTTTGCAGCAGATCGCTATTGAAAGCGACGACGAAACCCGACCCCGAAAGACACCTATGCACCCGGCTCCCCTGGGTGAGGTAACTCGAGTACTCCGGTGCTCCCGTGGGTATTGACACTAGAACAGCCTAGTTCTCAAAGGGTTTGCTCCAAGTCCTCCTCTAAGTGTCACTTTTCTTTAAATTCAAATCGCGACTTTCCCCATAGAAGTTAACGGCGATTCGCGG